>CM066340.1:14934275-15581775 GCA_033807585.1 Hydrophis major | reverse complement strand
AATGGTTCGCCATCACTGCCCTAAGGTCCCCATTAAGTTACAGAATTGCGGGATCACAGAGTTGGTCTATGGAAACCATCCAGGGTGGGATTCAAATTTTTTAATAACCGGTTCTGTGGGCGTGGCTTAGTTGGTGGGCATGGCTTGGTGGTCATGTGACTGGGTGGGTGTGGTTTGTGGTCATGCTATTGGCTGGGCGTGGCCAACTCAACATCACTCACATCGAGGCATGCATCTCCTCGCCTGGCTTCTCGTGACTGTGGGGATGCTGCAACAGTCGTAAGTGTGAAAAACGGTCATAAGTCACTTTTTTTCAGTGCCATTGTAACTTTGAATGGTCCTTCCACACAAGCAAAGTACCAGCAAAGGAGGGGAAACAAAACTCCAGAGAAGTTCCTGAGACAGGAAGTCTAGCCCTGCCAAGAATGTAATAAGGGTTAACGGAGAGCGAGTTTCTGTAAACAACCCCAGAATGTTTCCTTCCTGCCTTCCTTACAGGATTAGTCCAGTAATTTCTTCTAACAACCGGTTCTAGAGAATAGGTGTGAACCTGTAGAATCCTACCCCTGAAATGATCAATCAATAAATGTCTCTGTTTTGATCTTTTGGCAGTGGCTGACAAAGTCGCCCACCTCATGGGCCTGAACTCTGGAGACCTTCAGAAGGGGATTACCAGACCCCGGGTGAAAGTAGGCAATGAGTTTGTGCAGAAGGGGCAAAACATGGACCAATGCCAGAACTCCGTTGGCGCCCTGGGCAAAGCCATCTACGACAAGATGTTTAAGTGGCTGGTGGTCAGGATCAACAAAACCCTGGACACCAAGATGCAGCGGCAGTTCTTCATTGGCGTCCTGGATATCGCTGGTTTTGAGATCTTTGAGGTACCCAGAAGCCATGAATGCTTTTTTTTATTGCACATGATTCAGAGTTGGGGGACAACCGCCCCTTTCCCCCAAAAAACCCGGCATGTAGAATGAAAGTCATCAATGTCCCACCCATTCTGTTACATTGACACCAAGACAACACCTTCCATATTTTCCAGCTTGCCATTAATAGCTAGACTTCTACTGCCCCTCAGGCCTCCAATCTACCTTGGGTTTTTGGTGGGGTCAGGTGGGAAAGCAGATTTGATCCCCAACCAAGCATGAAAATGAAACTCCCTTCTGCTTGGCAAAGGATCATGTGAGGGCTCCTTGGTGCGCTCTGAGCTTGCTTGTTTTCTTACGGACATTTCATGTTCTGACCCAGACCTGGTTCCAAGGAAACAAACACCAAAAAGAGGTAACAGCAAAACCTTTTAATGATTCTTTACAAATTCTGTTCCTTCACGATTAAAAGGCTGTTTCAAACTAATTGTCTCAGATAAGAATGAGCCTTGCCAAGGTTAAGTTTGCATGCATGTTTACAGTCGTTTGCAACATGCCTCAGTCATGCCTGACCCCATTGTTTGGGGTCAGTTTCGCGGAAAGCTGCTTCTGGTTGTTGGCAAGCCATGATTTCATTTATTGGCTGCCGCAAGGAACATGGATTACTCACAGGACCAACCTGTTTTACAACCAGGTTCCGTTACAGCTTGTAAAGCGAAACCCTCTTTTGTTATACAACTTCTGAAGCAAAAGAGGCAACAGTAAGCCTCAAAGGTAGGAAGTTGTGAGTAACCTGTTGCCTTCCTCCTCTTGCAGTTCAACAGCTTTGAACAGCTCTGCATCAACTTCACCAACGAAAAGCTGCAACAGTTTTTCAACCACCACATGTTTGTGCTGGAACAAGAGGAATACAAGCGAGAAGGCATCGACTGGGTCTTCATTGACTTTGGTCTCGATCTTCAGGCTTGCATTGAGCTTCTGGAAAAGGTAACCCTCCCTCACAGAAGCAACCTGGGGTTCTCCAGATAGGTTGAAGGCTGCTTTGGGGTCTTTCTTGCAATTGTTGTTGTTTTCAATCCTGACCTCGGGTAATATGAGTTACAAGCATTTTTCCTTCCTTCCTTCCTTCCTTCCTTCCTTCCTTCCTTCCTTCCTTCCTTCCTTCCTTCCTTCCTTCCTTCCTTCCTTCCTTCATCTATCGATCATCTGTCTATCATCTGTCTGTATCTGTGTTCTGTATCTATCCATTTACCTATTTTTATCTGTCACTGTCTATCTATCTGTTTGTCTGCCTGCCTGCCTATCATCTCTCTCTCTTTCTCTCTCTTTGCTATCTGTCTCTCTCTCTCTCTCTTCCTGATCTGTATCTCTGTGTTCTATATCTATCCATCTATTTATTTTTATATGTCTCTTATCTACTCTATCTCTGTTTGCCTGCCTGCCTGCCTATCCTATCCTATCCTATCTATCTATCCTGTCTGTCTGTCTATCTATCCACCCAATTTTGTCTGTCTGTCTTTATCTATCTATCTATCTATCTATCTATCTATCTATCTATCTATCTATCTATCATTTATCATCTATCTATCCTATCCTATCTGTATGTCTATATCTATCTTATCTGTCTATCCTATCTGTCTGTCTATATCTTATCTGTCTGTCTGTCTGTCTGTCTTTATCTATCTATCTATCTATCTATCTATCTATCTATCTATCTATCTATCTATTCTATCTCTATCATCTCTATCTATCTATCTATCTATCTATCTATCTATCTATCTATCTATCTATCTATCTATCTATCTATCTATCTATCATTTATCTATCCTATCCTATCCTATCCTATCCTATCCTATCCTATCCTATCCTATCCTATCCTATCTGTCTGTCTATATCTATCTTATCTGTCTATATCTTATCTGTCTGTCTGTCTGTCTGTCTGTCTTTATCTATCTTTCTATCTATCTATCATTTATCATCTATCTATCCTATCCTATCTGTATGTCTATATCTATCTTATCTGTCTATCCTATCTGTCTGTCTATATCTTATCTGTCTGTCTGTCTGTCTGTCTTTATCTATCTATCTATCTATCTATCTATCTATCTATCTATCTATCTATCATTTATCATCTATCTATCCTATCCTATCTGTATGTCTATATCTATCTTATCTGTCTATCCTATCTGTCTGTCTATATCTTATCTGTCTGTCTGTCTGTCTGTCTTTATCTATCTTTCTATCTATCTATCTATCTATCTATCTATCTATCTATCTATCTATCTATTCTATCTCTATCATCTATCTATCTATCTATCTATCTATCTATCTATCTATCTATCTATCATTTATCATCTATCCTATCCTATCCTATCCTATCCTATCCTATCCTATCCTATCCTATCCTATCCTATCCTATCTGTATGTCTATATCTATCTTATCTGTCTATCCTATCTGTCTGTCTATATCTTATCTGTCTGTCTGTCTAGCTAGCTAGCTATCTATACCGTCTTTGGAATAGTATCTTCTGATCAAGAAGGATCAGGACCTACATGGAGTGAGGTTGTATGTGATCTTTTATTGAAAACCCTCCAAAGCTTAGATTGAGAGAAAAAAAACCCCAATAACTGTAAATCAGTACTAATGGATGAATTGATCCTTGCATCTGCTTTCACCCAACAGCCCATGGGCATCTTCTCCATCCTTGAAGAGCAGTGCGTGTTTCCCAAGGCGAGCGACGCGACTTTCAAGGCTGCCCTGTATGATAACCACCTGGGCAAGTCCCCTAACTTCCTGAAGCCAAAGGGGGGGAAGGGCAAAGGGGCAGAAGCCCACTTTGAGCTGGTTCACTACGCTGGCACGGTGAGTACAAAGCAAGAAGCATAGCGGAAGAATAACAGGATCTTTGCATTGGATGGAATTTGCTTCTAAAGGATGTGGAGAATGTAGTTAGAGGGAGCTGTCCATGGAGATTCTCCGTCATCCAGGTCATAGTTGTCCGAAATGTGGTTTTTTTCCAAGAGACAACTGGACTTCCTTGTTTGATTTTGAAGACGTTTTGCTTCTCATCTAAGAGGCTTCTCCAGCTCTGACTGGATGGTGGGGAAGGAAAGGATTTATACTCCTTGCAGGCAGAACCCATCATTTGCATCCTTTTAGAGGGTTGTTGAGGCCACCTGGAGGTTTGTCTTGTGTCCTCAGGCTTACCTGAGTCGTGCAAATGGGTGTAGCACAGCTCCACAACACAGGCCTTTCAACAGTTCCAAGAAGGCTCCACACCTATTTGCACCACTCAGTTGACCCTGTGGACAAGGTTGTAGCCTGAGGGTCTATGGAGATTCTCCATCATCCAGGTCACGGGTGTCCAAAAGTCAACTGGACTTTCTTGGGTTGAACCCTTCCTTGTTTATCTTCTGCCACTAGTGAAGGATGATGAGATGACTTCCCCGTGGGTTGTAGTCGTGATTCCTTCATGCCTTCTCCTTCTCCCTTTTTTTCAATCCAGGTGGGCTATAATATCACCGGTTGGCTGGAGAAAAACAAGGACCCCTTGAATGAAACGGTGGTGGGCTTGTTCCAGAAGTCTTCCATGGCTTTGCTCTGCACTCTTTTCAAAGAAGAAGAGGGCGCAGGTATTTAGCTCTTTTGTTGCCCTCATTGAGATCCCGTCATCCTGTAGAGCAGGGTTCTCCAACTTTGTCAACTTGAAGACGTGTGGACTTCAATTCCCAGAGTCCCTCAGCCAGCATTGTTGGCCGAGGAATTCTGGGAATTGCAGCCCACAAGTTGCCATGGTTGGAGAGTGGCTGAGGAATTGTGGGAGTTGAAGTCCACAAGACTTAAATTAGACAATGTTGGAGACCTCTGCTGTAGAGCAGTACATCATCTAAGTTGCTTTGAGTAATGACATAAGTGGCATATAAATTTAATCAATCAATCAATCAATATGGACAATACATCAGCTTTAGGAGCCATCCAGGCCACAGAGTGCAATTGTGTGAGTTCAATTCCTGCTTGAATCCCATAGAACTAACTGTTTACACATGAGAAGTCTCAATAAGGACAATCTCAGCTATGGAGTGCCTCCTGGTAGTGAATATCACCAAAAAGTACTTATTTATCTGTGCCTGAAAATAGATAATTAATAAGAGTAATATGTAGGAAACCATTACAGAAGAGAAAATGGTTTGCATGAAAATCTGCAAACAAAAATGGGCATGTCTGGGATATTTGGGGTGTGTGTGTGAGAGATAAGGATAAATTTGATTGAAAGCCTCTTGACGTGGGTCAAAAGGAATGGAAAAAAATGAGAATGGAAAGGCACTGAATTGGACAGATGGGCAGAAAAAAAAGTTGGGAATAAACAGGAATTGACAGGTTGGCCAATCACTAAAGATATTGGCGGATCAAGGCCAACTTGCCCCAGCCAATTCAACTCACTGGGGGATAAGTTGTCACAGCCAAAATGCCAGACCACAGGGGTCACCAACCTTTTGCACCTCAGGGACCACCAAACTCATAATTTTAAATCCTGCCGACTAGAGACCCTGGGAAAATCTCCCAAAAATGTCTGCAGGAAAATTCTCCACCCCGTTTTCCCGTTTTTTTCTTTGATTGTTCTTTATTTGGGATTGCAGGATACAATCTGCAGCTCCATTCTCAGGGGGAGAGAGAGAGAGAGACTTTTGGCTTCATGCAAGGAAAGCAGCAGAAGCAGCAGAAGTCTTTCTTTCTCTCCCCCAAACTCCTCCAGAAATGAGTCTTCGCAGCCTCTTGGAGCAGGAGGCCTTTCAGGGTCCCAAAGACTCATTTGTGGCAGAGTTTGGGGGAGAGAAAGAAAGACTTTGGCTGCTTTTTTTGCATGCAGCCAAAAGCAGAAGAAGAAAGAAGCAGAGAGAAGCAGCCCAGTGGTCAAGCTAGGCGCACAGGGTATGTGGTGCAAGTTCCCCCCGTCTGCTCTTTCCTCCCTCCTCTCATGACCTCGTGTTGTTCGCAATGCAAGCGATGCAAGCCTTCCGTTCCCCGCACAGCCTGGATTAATTGCTTTGGGGGTGACATTTCTCTGTGGACCACCAACATTTTCTCACGGGCCACCAGTGGTCCCCGGCCCACCGGTTGGTGACCACTGCACCAGAGGACAATTCAACTGAAAAGAAGGACGAGTGAACTGCAATGGACCTTGTCTTGCTTTGGTTTTGAACCTTCTCCGGTGAGAAGCCCTCCAGGCTGGGGTGAGCTTGTCCCTCTCTTCAGTGACCCCATGTTGAATTGCCCAATGTTGAGTTGTCTTGCAGCAAGTAGGCCATGGTGAGTCAATCGGGGCCAGGTGTCCCGTTCCGCAGATTGACTGTTCTCTCTTTGTGTGTTCCCGTTGAATCACTTGCTTTTCACTGCTGTCCTCAGCTTCGGGGAGCAAGAAGCAGAAAAGGGGGGCCTCCTTCATGACTGTCTCCAATTTCTACAGGGTAAGTGACACACTCAGTGGCTCCTGTTTCTGAAGGAGGCCATATCTTACGAGGAGCATTCTGTGCCTCCTTAATGCTTCCTTCAGCTTTTACCAGCATTGTTGTTATAACTGCTTCCCAGCTAAGTCCCACAGATATTGATTAACATCTCTTTCTAACTGCTTCCTTCCTTCTCCTTCTCCTCTTTTCTCTTTCCTTCCTTCTCCTCCTCTTCCTCCTCCTCTTCCTTTTCTCCTTTCTTCCTTCTCCTCTGCCTCTTCCTTCTCCCTCCTCCCCCTCTTCCTTTTCTCCTTCTTTCCTTCCTCCCTTCTCCTCTTCCTTTTCTCCTTCCTTCCTCCCTTTTTCTCCTCCTCCTTCCTCCTCCTTTCCCTTTTCTCCTTCCTTCCTTCTCCTCCTCCCTCCTCCCCCTCTTCCTTTTCTCCTTCTTTCCTTCCTCCCTTCTCCTCTTCCTTTTCTCCTTCCTTCCTCCCTTTTCCTCCCCCTCCTTCCTCCTCCTTTCCCTTTTCTCCTTCCTTCCTTCTCCTCCTCCCTCCTCCTCCTCTTCCTTTTCTCCTTCCTTCCTTCTCCTCTTCCTCCTCTTTTTCTCCTTCCTTCCTTCCTTGCTTCCTTCTCCTCCTCCTCTTCTTTTTCTCCTTCCTTCCTTCTCCTCCTCCTCCTCTTTTTCTCCTTCCTTCCTTCCTTCCTCCTCCTCCTCCTCCTTTTTCTTCTCCCTCCTCCTCCTCTTCCCTTTTCTCCTTCCTTCCTTCCTTCCTTCCTTCCTTCCTTCCTTCCTTCCTTCCTTCCTTCCTTCCTTCCTTCCTTCTCTGTGTATTTCAGGAGCAGCTCAACAAGCTGATGACCACTTTGCACAGTACCTCTCCCCATTTTGTCCGTTGCATTGTGCCCAATGAGTTCAAGCAATCTGGTATGTGAGTTGAAGTCATCTATTTTTCGTCTCTTAAACAAGCAAACCATGTCCATTTTTCTCTTTGGGAAATGCCCTACATACAGCGGGTGACTTAAGAAAAGACACGGGTGCTTCGAAGGGTTCCAGATAGATGCTTTGTTCTCAATCCTGCAGAATTTAAAGCACCCATCTGGAGCCCAATCTGAAGTTTTTCACTGCTTTACGGATTGCAATATTAAAAGATGGATCTCTGTTAAGCCTTAGCTGTACTGCCAAACTGGAGAAAAAAGAAGAATGGATTCCAGTGCAAATAAAGGATTAAAAGATCCAGAGGAAAATACTTAGACAACATATTGAACTACTGTATGCCTTCATTGACTTGTCTCTTGTTGGATTGTGTGAGAGGTTAAACCACGAAGTATAGTTTGCAAACTACAAAAGTTAGGATCCACTTCACACCAAGCCACACACAAACCAACATATGGCTTACCATGATGTGAGATGGTTTGTTTGGCTTGAGCCAGCCATTGAGGTTAGAAAACACATTGATGCTTAATGTGATGTGCACAATGTTAGTTAAAATATCTGATTCAGTAAATCATGATTAAACAAGGCATGCTTCAGCATGATGTATAATAGATTGCACCCATGGTTAAGGGCAGTGTAGCACTGTATTCCAGATCAAGGCAGAAAAACACTCACCAAGACAAGAGAGTCAAGTCAAGATCCAGATAAAAAAGGGTGAGATAGCTTCCATCTTGGTCACCAAGCTGAAGAAAGCTTGAGCAAATCCATGCAGATCACTGCCTTGCAGAACTTCTTCTGATGGTTGGGGAAAGATGGTCATCTTGCTCTGTGTCTCTACAGGTGTGGTGGACGCTCATCTGATCTTGCATCAATTGTCCTGCAACGGTGTCCTGGAAGGTATCCGTATTTGCCGCAAAGGGTTCCCCAACAGGCTGCAGTACCCCGAGTTCAAGCAAAGGTGATAGGGTTGACCCTTTCCTCCATCCTTGGTGTGTTGGGACCTTGACATCCCGAAATCTCATCCAGACCCAATAATTCTTGTTTGTGTCGTCTTAATGTCAGGTATTATGTGCTAAATCCCAACGTCATTCCTCAAGGCTTTGTGGACAACAAGAAAGCCTCTGAACTTATTCTGGCATCTCTTGACCTTGGAGAAAATGAGTACAAAATTGGACACACTAAGGTACTAAGAACGGTTTCTTTCCTTCAGGAAAAGACAATTGTTCTGGAAGTTCACCAAGTTTCCACATTTCATTGGTGGTCAGCTTGGGGTGGGCCCTTCTCTTCTCATCTTTCAATCCTCATGGACCCAGGAGAGTTTAGGGAGCTGGTTCTTATGACTTGATCTTGTGAATGGATTTGTGTACATAAGTCCATTGTTTTCACAGGTCTTCTTCCGTGCTGGAGTCTTGGCCAAGTTGGAAGACCTGCGGGATGAGCGTTTGGCCAAGATCATGACCATGCTACAGAGCCGCACCCGTGGTTTCCTGATGAGAATTGAATTTAAGAAGATGCTGGAGAGAAGGTAAGGAAATAGATTATATCTTCCCTTCTTTGCTTTAAGAAGGGATTGGATAGATGGATGGATGGATGGATGGACTTGGGGTGACATGATAGCAGTGTTCCAATATCTACGTCAATCTATTATCCAGAGTGCATGAAGGCAGGATAAGAAGCAATGGATGGAAACTAATCAAGGAGAGATTGGACAGCCATTTGTCTCAAGTGGTGTAGGGTTTCCTGCCTAAGCAGGGGGTTGGACTACTCCAAGGTCCTTCCAAGTATGTTCATCTGTGATTGTGAATGGATGAATGAATGAATGATGCATTAAAATCTATCCTGAGATCAACGTTCTGCCAGAACAGTATCTGAATGAGAATTTATATCAATAAAAGATTCATGACATGCACTGGAACTTCTCAATCTGCTTGCCTATTTCTTCAAATAGGTTGTCTTCTTCTTTTATTTTTTATTTTTACCATAAATACAACAAATAAAACCATCTTTCAATTTTACAGTGTGTCGGTTGGGTACATATATCCTGTGCGCATGCTATTATTATTATACATTTCTTATTTAATTATATTCACAACTTTTTCTAATCAGCATTCTATATCATAGTTCCATTATCATATTTTCATTAAAGTTTAATTTCAATTCTAGATTATCTTTCAAAAACAAATCTTAACACTTACTAATTTATATTCATATTATTACTTATCAATTATAATATATTTTAACTATTACAACGTATTTCAGTTTCTTGCTCTTCTATCTAACCATTCATAAAATAAACCCCAAATCTTATGATACTCTTTTTCTTCCTGTTCTGTAATTGCCATTGTAAATTTACTCATTTCCACACATTCCATTATTTTCTTAATCGTTTCCTCCTCTGTCGGAATTTTCTCATTTTTCCAATTTTGTGCAAATACAATTCTAGCTGCTGTTAATACATTAATAATCAAATACGTTATCTGTTTATTATAACCTTCAGGCAATATCCCCAATAAAATTATCTCTGTTTTTAAATCTATATGCTGTTTAATCACTTTTTCCAACCATGTGTGTATTTTAGTCCAATATCTTTTAGTTTCTATACATGTCCACCATATATGGTAATATGATCTGGGTGTCTGATGACATTTCCAACATTTCACTGGAATAACTTGTCTTCTTCTGGTATATGTCCACTGTAGATTTATGCCCAGGCTTTTGAGAAGCTACTGTGTAGGTTTTAGAACTTCCTGCATCTACCAATACAGAGATAAGTTCATCATCATGTCATTGGAGGGCCATGTTTTCTTCTTTCCTAACTCTAGTTTGTCTCTCTCTCTTTTTTTTTAAACCAGGTTGGGCCTGATTCTGATCCAAAGGAACATCCGCAAGTTCTTACAGATGCGTTACTGGGGATGGTGGAAACTTTACAATAAGGTGAGGCAGTAGTGGAAGGAAGAGAGAGGCTACCCACTCAGGGCTTCAGGTTGTAGCAAAACAAAATGAGAGTTGTTGTTTTTAGTCAATGGATGGCTTCGGACAACAAGCAGCCATGACCAGGAGAGACATTCTCTGCCTGTTTATTCAACAAGAAGAAACTGGCAATATGATTAATTGTCCATGAGAAAGAAGGTGGAGCTAATTTCCACCCAAAAGGTGGAGGTAACTCCTACCCAAAGTTTGTAATTCTATTATCTCTGGCTGTGTGTCTCTGTATGTGTGTACAGTGTTTTCATAAGTTGTAATGTCACCTGATAGGTTGGGTGCTGCTTGAAATCTCACAAGATTTGGTGATCCTTTAAAAAATCACGTTCTTTATTCTTCTGCCTCTTTTAAATAAATTTGGAACAGCAATCTAATCCCCAAAACAGTTTCAGCTATCATGTTCTTCAGGTATTCTGAAATAGGATGCAAAGGTTGCCTGTCTGCCCGTGTAGCGCATTAAAAACATCTTCTGAAAGGGTGTCAGTGCATAATTTTATGCCATTTATAAAGCATATAGAAAATTTAGAAGGGTTCTCTTAGAAAGTCTGAGTTTTTGAAGGGACATGGGGGTAGAGGCGAGTGTTTTGGAGGGATCCAGTTGATTTTTATCTCAAGCATAATGCCAGTCCTTGGGTCTTTTCATTCCGTGGAAAAGTGGTGGAGACTTGGACAACACAATTATGTTCGGAGATGGCCAGAGATCACAGAGGTTTTCATCTTCTACTTTGGTTCCCACCTGTAGGTGAAACCTCTGCTGAATGTGGCTCGCCAAGAGGAGGAGATGAAAGAAAAGGAGGAAGAGCTGAGGAATGCCATGTCCAAGGCTCAGGAACTGATAGACCGCGTCAAGGAGTTGGAGGAGAAGTTGGCCACCCTTAGCCAAGAGAAGAATGATTTGATCATCCAACTGCAGGCTGTGAGTCCATTAAATTCATCCTCAAGGAAGGATGTGCAATTTCTGTTGCATAAGATGTTGAGGAGTACCCTCCAGAAGTCAGTGGGGTTAGAAATATTTTGGATGGTAGGCATTTTCACAGAATTGTTTCCTTTGACGGCAGAACCATTTTGATGGTATTAAGAGGAATCGCTCCTAATCTCCATGACTTCCATCAGTTCTGTGGGATCCTTGGTGCTCTTGAAGTTGGTGGGTTTCTTGCAGATGTTTCATTAGGTGACATCACCAGTACTAGAAGGGAGGGATATTTGCAGGGTGGAGGAAGGAAAAGGGGTGGAGGAAAAGGAGGAGGAGGTCTGTGGGCTCCTTGGTGCTCTCTGAGCTTGGTGGTTTTCTTGAAAATGTTTCATTACTCAACTAGGTAACATGATTAGTGCTAGGTGTCAACTCATAAAGCATTCCTATGCCTGTTTCCAGTTGCCATAAGCAGGAGGGGGAGAAAACCTGAAGGAGCAGTATAGCAATTAAAAACAGAAGTAAATTCCATGCTTATTTTACAAAGATAGTAACCTAGACACCAGATATTCTGCCCACAAAAATCCTTTATTGGAGAATGTGATTGATGACACCCAGCCCATGAACATTTTGTTGGAGAATCTGATTTATGACACATTCAGGGGGGAGGAGGGAAACAGGGTCACAGGTGACCCTAAATTACATGTGGCAGAGTAGGTTAATGCCAACATTGTCAACTCATAATCATTTTGTATACACGTTTTATAGTTGACAACAGAAAGAAGTGGGGGGGGGATTTCAAAGAGCAGGCAGCAGTGTGGAATCAAAAGTACATTCCATTCATATTTTCTTCAAAGACTGATTAGATGGCTGAAGCTTCTGCCAAGGAAAAATCTAATTGGAGAGCAGGATTGGTGACTCTTGGCTATGGACGTTTTTCATTGGATGATACACCCAGAGGGGTGGTGGGAAAAGCAGGATCAAGGGTGACAGTGAATTACGTTTCTCAGAGTTGGCTACGCCCAGGTCAGTGCCAGACATAGAATGTTAACTTCAAATGAATCCTCTTTAGTTTTGGGAATGTGGCTCGAGGCTCATGATTTATTTGGAGTAACTGCCGGAATCCTGACAGACACGTTGCTCCTAATAAATCTTTTGGATTCTTTTCAAGTTTGGCTCAAGGCTCACAATTTAATTAGGGAAATCGCCAGAACCCTGACACTAGAAGTGTTATCCAGTTGGGTAATGAAACATCTGTAAGAAAACAACCAAGTTTAGAAAGCACCTAAGAATCCATCGTTCAATCCTGAACTACAAATGTTCCTTTAGGTCAATTCCATCAATATACCCAATCCTCTTTTTATAGCCAGTGAGACTGGTAGCAATCAGTGCTACCTCCTACAGATGGTCATTCAAGTAAGGATAACAAAACGAAAGCCAATATTCCCTCTTATTCTCCTTTCAGGAACAAGAGAACCTGATCGATGCAGAAGAGCGCCTTACTCAAATGATGAAGGCCAAGATGGAGCTGGAAAGCCAGATTTCCGACTTGGTAGAGCGCCTGGAGGAGGAAGAAAGTTCAGCGGCCTCCTTGAGTGCCAACAAGCGCAAGTTGGAAGCAGAGCTTAATGATCTCAAGCGAGACCTTGAGGGGCTGGAGACCACGTTGGCTAAGACTGAAAAGGAGAAACAAGTAAGCATTTTGTCCTTGGTGGTGGCCCTTGGAAGACAGGTTTTGGGTTGTTCTTTGTGGGTTCTGTGAGAACTTCCAGTAGAGTCACACTTGCCATGACTGGTTCATATATTAGATGGATCAAACGATGTCTTCTTCCATCTTCCTCCTTCCCCTTCCTCCTCCTCCTCCTCTTCTTTTTTCTAACTTCGTTTCTTCAATTTTCCTTCCATGTTTTCTTTTCCTTCTTTCTTTTCCTTTTTTTTCAATCCTTTCTTCCTCTTTTCCTTCTTTTTCTTTCCTTTCCTTTTCCTTTCCTTTTCTGTTTCCCATCTTCCTTCCTTCCTCCTTTACTTTCCTTCTCCCCCTTTTCCTTCCTTTCTCTCTCTCTCTTTCTTTTTCCCTCCCTCCCTCCCTAACTGTATATCTTAGATTAGTCGTCTGCTCAGGATGGATGATCCTGTATGAATTTCTCTTGCTTCTTTCAAGGCTCTTGATCACAAAGTCCGAAATTTGACCAGCGACCTGCAAGCCCGGGACGACACGGTTGCCAAACTCCAGAAGGAGAAAAGAGCACTGGACGAGCTGCACCAGGTGAGAAGGAATAAACTCTTTTCATTGACTCACATAAGGTCCAGGCTCATCTTACGGATTTTCATAGATCAGAATCCCACCTTTTGGTCAAGGCAAAGATTTACACCATGCAAAGACATCACACCGATAGTCCTCAACTTACAACCACAATTGGGACTAAGTGGTGTGGTTATGAAGTGAGGCAGGCTTGATTTTATTACCTTTTCACCATGGTCATTAAACCAATCCCATGGTTGTTGAGCGGTTATGGCTTCATCCATTAAAAACGTGCGGCGTTCTTGGTAACCTTTTTTGACATGGTTGTCATTTGAGATTTTGATTGTGGCAAAAGGGACATCTTTGGCTTCCCTTTGAGCTGTTTCTTCAACTTGGCATCTTCTCCTTACAATGTTCCTCCTTCTTTGCAGAAAACGCTTGATGACCTTCAAGCTGAGGAAGACAGAGTGAACCATCTGACGAAAAGCAACAGTAAACTCAACACTCAGATAAACGAGGTCAGCACGGCCTTCTCATTCCGCAGGGGTTGGAGCAGACTTTCAAGCAAGGGGTTGGCATGGAGAGATTGCAGTGGCCTTTTTACAAAGGGCAGGGCCGGAAGGAACCTCAGAGGTCTTCTATCTCGTTCAACCTCCTTCCCAAAGCAGGAGTCTTTATTCTAGCCTGGATAAATGATTGTCCGATTCTTAAAAACCTCCAGTGTTGCAGCATCCACAACTTCTGAAGGCAAGTCATTCCCCTGATTAATTGTTCTCACCGTTCGTTCTAGGTTTCTTCTTTCCTTGATTAGTTTCCATCCATTGCTACTTGTCCTGCCTTCAGGTGCTTTGGAAAATAAATTGACCCTCTCTTCTCTGTGACAGCCCTTTCGGAAAGGGCTATCATGTCACCCCTAGTCCTGCTCTTTATTAAGCTAGATGTACTTAGTTCCCTTAACCATTAATTATATAGTTTGACCTCCAAACCTCTTTGTGATGACCGAAAGGGGTGTGGCACAAAAGCAACAAAGTCCCAAAAGTAGGTCAAGTCCCTTTGATACCTCCAACTTGGCCCCCAATGTCCAGTTATCATCGGCTGGAGAAAAAACTCTCCCAAGAACAGTTTTTAAAGGGAAGAAATGCCATCCAAATCCAAAGTATATCTAAACTGTAAATAAAAACCAACACAAACCACAAAGCTGCAGCAATTAACGAGACAGGGCAGGATAAGGAATTGAAGACTTCAAAAGATAACGAAAGACACACAGTTGGGAGGCTGCCAGAACCCAGATAAGACTTGACAAGCAAAGATAATGCATGCTTTGCTTCCAGCAAGATGCTGTGTGCAAACGCCCTTTTTAAATCCCGTTTTCCCAGCTACAACTAATGAAGGGGATCAGGGCCCTTTTCTCCCCCGTAACCCATATAACTCACGTTGCTCCTTTCTCCGTTCCTTCCTGCGTTCCCTAGGATGCAGAGGGGATGGCCCTGGGTCTTCCTCTGAATGCCCAGCCAGACGGTGCCCTTCCCCCATTTCTTCCACAGCCACCGGAGCCACACTCCCACTCCCTGCTCGACCTCCCCCTCGGAATCAGATTCCAACAGGGGCATGACACTCTTTATCCTCTTTAAACTCTTTCTGTCAAATTCAAGACCCATGGGCCAGACCCGTCCAGTGGGGTGCTTAAATCTGGCCCACGGGGCCACCCAGGAACCCGCAAAGGACCAGCCTGTGCAACTCTCCCGAACTCCGTTTTCTGCTGCGATGGCCTCCTGCATCCCTGTGCTCTGTTTTCACTGGCAAAGGGCTGCAGGAGGATCTCCCCCCTCAGCCTTACTTGGGCCCCACAGGTGCCTCCGACAGGAATGACATTGATCTGGCCATGCCCACCCCGGCCACGCTGCCAGCCTCCCCTCCCCCAAGGTCAAACACAACCCTGATGCAGCCCTCAATGGAATCAAGATTGAAATCCTTGTTCTAGGACCTCAATACCAGTTTTGCAACCCGGTGATTTTTGTATAGTTGTTACGTTTCCTTGGTTGTAAATGGTTCCTTTTTACATTTCTGGTTCCTTGGCTTGCCTCAACCAGTTGGAAGACAACTGGGAACAAGAGAAGAAAATCCGTGCCGAGGTTGAAAAGGCCCGTCGCAAAGCAGAGGGTGACTTGAAGATGACCATCGAAAATCTGAACGAAATGGAGAGGACTAAGCTGGACTTGGAAGAGGTGGTGAAGAAGTAAGTGGCCCTGACTTCCTTTCACATGAACCCTTGGTTTGTAGAACAAACCACTTGATTGAACTGGCATGGATGGGGGTTGATGTTTGGAGAATTCTGGGAAATGTAGTCCAACGTTCCTGGAGGGGACTAGATTGGGAAGTTTGATCTTGATTACTACTGCTTTCTGGATGTATTCTCACAAGTTAAGCTAAAATGGTGGCTGGGTATATATTTTTCGTGGTGAAGGAGGCTGCAAAAACCAACCATAGTTTATTTGTTTGAGTGTAACACTTTGTGGGAACATCCCAATCATGGTTTGTGAACCTGAATGCAAGCTTTAATATGATGTTTGAAGCTACACATCCACAGTCCCAAGAGGCAACTGGCCTTTCTGTTTTTTTCTTTGAAGGTGTTTCGCTTCTCATCCAAGAAGCTCCTTCAGGTTAGAGCTGAAGAAGCTTCTTGGATGAGAAGCAAAACATCTTCAAAGGAAAAACCAGAAAGACCAGTTGCCTCTTGAAAAAGCAACTTTGGGACAGCCAAGACCTGGATGATGGAGAACCTCCGTAGACATTTACACATCCACAGAGTCATTGATTAAGCCTGATGTATCTTCTCTTCCAGGCGAGACTTAGAGGTCAATTCCATCAACTCCAGGTTGGAAGATGAGCAGGCTCTGAACTCCACCCTTCAGAGGAAGCTGAAGGAACACCAGGTAGGGGAGAGAAAGACAGATGGACATTATTCCACCACCTTTTTCCATAATCAACTTTGGCTAATGGTATCAGGTCCCCTGATCCCATCCAGATCCGGCTACTCTAAGAGGAAATCTTAAGATTACAAACTGCCATCAGTCATCTTAGTTTCTCAGGGCTTCCGGATTACTTTGCCAAGGGATGGAGTTGACTTTGATCATGAAAGAAAACCTTGAAGAGATCAAGTCTTGTGTGGTCCTTAAACATTTCCAAAGTCAGCTTCACATGTGTTCTTCTTCTTCCCCTCACCGAGGAGGCAGGAAGGCATGCAATTTTTGCTGGGTCTTGGTTCCCTAATTTTGGTATGCAGTGAACTTGGATGCTTTAAAGAGTCTCTTAGTTACCCTATCTCAAAACACTAAAGAACGGAGTTGGAAGGGACCTTGGAGGTCTTCTAGTCCAGCCCCTTGCTGAAGCAGGAAATTCTATACCACTTCAGACAAAATTGTTTTCCTATCTCTTTCTTAAAAACCTCCAGTGTTGAAGCACCCACAACTTCTGGAGGCAAGTTGTTCCATTGATTAATTGTTCTCACAGTCAGGAAATGTCTCCTTAGTTTTAGGTTCCTTCCCTCCTGGATTAGTTTCCGTCCATTTTTTCTTATCCTGCCTTCAGGAGCTTTTGTTCTGACCCAGGCCTCCTCAACTGTAGTTATGCATCCACTTATGTTAAAAACAAGACTTATTTTATTGCAACACTGGGAATTGTTTTCATTCCCAGCCGGGAATTAATCTCAAACAGTCCCCCGAGATAAGCACACATCTTTCAGTTCTGTGAAGTGCTGCCAGAAACAGGAGTATCAAATGAACTAGAAAAGAAACCAACCAAAGTACCAAAAAAAAAACCCCAACTGAATTACAAAGAGCTTCCAGAATGACTCTGAACCGATCGAATGACTTTGCTTCCTGCAAAGGTTTCATCATCTTGGCCTGACTTTTATATCTTAGGGGAAGTTCAATCACCTCCCAGTCTTACTCCTGAGTCGCCCCTTTCGTTTCAGCTGCTCTTGCCTTCTAGCAGCTTTGTGCACACACACACTTGGGAACAGGCTCCCCTTGCTCCTCTGCCTTGCTGCTGCCAGATTCCGAAGGCTTTAAAGGCAGCACCCCACACCTAGGTGGTCCTGGCTCCATCTCTGCATCCCTCGTCCAAATCCTCTCTAGGCTCCCTGACTGGTCCCTGTTTTTCTCCACTGTCCGATTCCGCTAGTGACTGCACTGGCTGCCAGCAAACCACAACAGCTTTGGAGACTAGGTTGACCATGACCCCCTCTTTTTTGTGGCAGCCCCTCAAATATTGGAAGGCTGCTATTATGTCCCCCATAGTCCTTCTTTTCCATTAAACTAGACATACCCAATTCCTGTAACCATTGCTTTAAATCTCATGGTGTTCTTCCTTTTCATAGGCTCGAATTGAAGAGCTGGAAGAAGAGTTGGAAGCAGAACGGTCCTTGAGGGCGAAGGTAAATCTATTTCTCCATAATCAAAGAAGTGGCTCACTCAAGACAATGTCTCCATCCAGTTTAGAATCCTTACATGGATTGCAGGACGAGGCAAAACATTTCAAAATCAAGTTGTTTCTGAAGTTTTTATTTATTTAGTTTATTTGATTTGTCAATTGCTAACAAGATAATAGGTATAAGTATAAACATAGTTATGAATACATGAAATGGATACATATAAGAAAAATAAAAGAAACCATAGGACAGGGACGGTAGGCACGCTGGTGTGCTTATGAACAGACCTCTTAGGAAAGGGGTGAGGTTAAAAGTAGACAGTCTAAAGTTAAAGTTTTTGAGGTTTGGGGAAGAAACCACAGAGTCGGGTAGAGTATTCCAGACATCGAACACTCTGTTGCTGAATTCGAATTTCCTGCAATCAAGTTTGGTATGGTTTACCTTGAGTTTGTATCTATTGTTTGCTCTTGTGCTATTATGGTTGAAGCTGAAGTATTCATTGACCAGTAGGACATTGCAATGTATGATTTTATATACTCGTCCAAGCCATGTTTGAAACATTAGAAATCATTTGTTTTCAGGGCTCTTTTGAACACCTTGAGCATTTCCCAATTACCCTGAAACACTGCTAGAAGTTCAAATCAGCCTGTTTTGCAGCTGTAAACCTGTCGCTGACTCAGGGCAAAACATTTTGATAAAATGGGTTTGGATCTTTCCATTGCCCTGCCCAACCCACCTGTCAGGGTTGTTGTTGTGGGGGGGGAGGAAGAAGTATTAAGTATGTTCACCGTGTTGAGTTATTTATAAAAAAAAGGCAGGATGAAAAAAATCTAAAATAAATTAAACATTGACTCTGTTGTTCTCCTTTCACCTTGCTTGGCGATGTCTCCTCATCTTTATTTATGGAGCTTTTTAGGACAATGTATTTGGGAAGAAAAAGAAAGAGAGAGAGAGAGAGAGAGAGAGAGAGAGAGAGAGAGAGAGAGAAAGAAAGAAAGAAAGAGAAAGAAAGAAAGAAAGAAAGAAAGAAAGAAAGAAAGAAAGAAAGAAAGAGAAAGAAAGAAAAAGAAAAAGAAAGAGAAAGAAAAAGAAAGAGAGAGAGAAAGAAGAAAGAAATAAATTTATACTCCCAACTCTAGTCTCTCTATAGGAGAGATGAGAAGTGTAAACATTTAATAAAATAAAATAATATTAATAACTTGCTTTTAGATTGAGAAGCAACGCAGCGATCTCTCCCGGGAACTGGAAGAGCTCAGTGACAGACTTGAAGAAGCTGGAGGAGCCACCACATCCCAGGTAAACATACATCAATCAAGGTAGCTGATGGCTGTGCGATGCCCATTTCACATGCTGAGAAACTGAGTCTCCAAAGAACGAATCCCCCACAGGACACCCAGCTATCTCTCTTTTGTATGTTTTTTCAAGCTCTGGAAGTCACGATGGGTCAGACAATGTTGAGGGCCCCACATCAGAGCAGAGTTAATTATTTTAAAGGGAGGGGATGAATTATTAGAATTAGAATTCTTTTATTGGCCAAGTGTGATTAGAATTTGCCTTGGTGCAAATGCTCTCAGTGTACATAAAATAAAAGATACACTCATCAAGAGTCAAGAATCATCAGGTACAACACTTAATAATAGTCATAAAGTGCAATAAGCAATCAAATCATACTTGGAAACAGTCAATATAAATCGTAAGGATACAAGCGACAACGTTACAGTCCTACAGTCCCAAGTGGGAGGGGAGGGGAGATAAGGAGTGATGAGAAGATTAGTAGTAATCGTAGTGCAAACTTTGTAAATAGTTGAACAGTGTTGAGGGAATTATTTGTTTAGCAGAGTGATGGCATGAGGGGGGAAAAACTGTCCTTGTGTCTAGTTGTTCTGGTGTGCAGGGTTTTGAGGGTTGGAGTTGAAACAATTTATGTCCAGGATGTGAGGGGTCTGTAAATATTTTCACAGCCCTCTTTTCAACTCGTGCAGTATACATGGAAGGCAGGTTGGTAGCCGTTGTTTTTTCTGCAGTTTTTCTACAAGGATGCCTACCTTTTATTCCTTCTCTTCTTCCTGCGCCCAGATTGAGCAGAACCGCAAACGGGAGGCTGAGCTGCTTAAGCTCCGGCGAGAACTGGAAGAAGCCGCCTTGCAGAGCGAGGCCACGGCTTCCACCCTGCGCAAGAAGCACACCGACGCCATGGCCGAGATGACCGAACACCTGGAGAACCTGCAAAGGGTCAAATCCAAGTTGGAGAAAGACAAGCAGGTCATGAAGGCCGAGATTGATGATCTCAGCAGCAGCATGGAAAACATCCAGAAATCCAAGGTATTGACGGACCGAGAAAAAAAAAGCCGTTACGTGAGGCTGGGAACACCAGCCTCATGGTTGGATCCTCTACCAGCATCTTCTCTTTGTCATCCTAGTCATTGGCACATGGTTGAAGAGGCAAAATGAGGAACATGGTAGATCTTTCCTGAGTCCTTTGATGGATTGAGTTATTGGGTGGTGTACTGTGGTGGAATAGGGTCTGGATTCCCAGAAGGGAGGGGCTGCATTCCAGAGGACCAAGAGGCAGCAAAGTTTAGATCAGACATGTCCAAAGTTCAGCCCAGGGGCCAATTAAGGCCCTTTTTCAAATTTTGAGTGGTATTCTGTCCTGTATAAAGACAGATAGATAAACTCCACAAAGCATCCATACAAAGTCTTTTTTATTGGTTCATTAGGCATCCTCAATAACTCACAGTTATGACAAGATTCTTCTTAATGTCCAATCCTTTGCATATCTGACTTTCTGGGTAAAAAGAGGGTTATCTCTTCCCTTTCATCCCATATCGTAGAAGCAGGGGGTAGAGCTGCTAACACGAGGCTGTGTTCAGGCAAGAGCGAAGAAACCTCTCCCGACCCACTAAGGGTCAATTCGGTGACCAATCAGGGTTACAGATGTGGCCACATGACATGAACTACATTACCCAGAATACCTTAACTACATTTACCATGATGCATTCCCTTAAGGGGACAGCTCTCAATTCCTAACTAACTATTCCAAATCCCATTAACTCTAAACTGTCTGGATAGCACAAGTGGCCTTCAGCCTCTTCTCCCCGCTGGCTCAGCCTGTCACTCATCCCCTCCAGGCAGTGTTTTTCCCAGTTAATGTTAATGGTTCAAAGAACATCTGGCCCCAACACATTTTCACCTCATGAAATCTGGCCCTCCTTGCAAGAAGCTTGGACACCCCTGGTTTAGATATTTTGATTGGGAGGAAGAAAGTCAGGTCAGCTCCTCCCTAGAACTTCTAAATATATATTTAATGATGCGAGTAGTTCCTTCAGGCTGGCAAGATTCTGTCTATAGGCGAGGAACGATAAAGGACATTACTGAAAAGCCTCAATGTGTCTTTTGTGGTTCTGGGGGCCTAACAAGTACCGCACTATGGTGAGTGACCTGCAGCAGAGTCCAGTTCCAAGAATTGAAGTTGGTTTGCTGAAATGTAAGCAGGAATTCTGGGTTATTCTGAAGTTGTCTTCTCCTCTACATCCTTGCAGATGAATGCTGAAGGTCATGTGCGTCGTTTGGAGGATAACCTGGCTGAAGTCAACTCCCGATTGGCTGAGATGGAAAGGAATCAAGCAGAAATCAACGCCATCAAGAACAGACTCCAAGGTTGTTTCCTTGGGCGATCTCCCGAGGTCCACTATTTCATTTTGTTTCATTTCATTGAGTGATCCAACTTTAAAACATTTTCACCCTAGTTGCTAGCAATTCCAGCCTCATGTCCTTCATTGTCACATCCTCATGTCTTTAGTTATTCATTCATACCTCGGAGAAATTGTGTTTCCCTTTTTCAAGGAAAGTTAGGTGCACAATGGGCGACCTTTGAAGGCTAGGTTCCATTTATCTTGTCTCTTCATATGTTTTAGTCTCCAGTCCCCTAATCACCCTGGTTGCTCTTCTCTACACTCTTTCTAGAGTCTCAACATCTTTTTTTATAGTGTGGTGACCAAAACTGGATGTAGGACTCTAGGTTGTTGAGTGAAGCATCAGCTAATGGTGAGATGGATGGAGAAATCAATCAATCAATAACCCAGTTCTCCTCCATTCCTCTACCCTGCAGCTGAGAACAACGAGCTGAGCCGAGAGCATGAAGAAAGTCAGTCACGGCTCAATCAAGTCCTTCGGGTCAAGACATCCCTCACGTCCCAAGTGGACGACTTCAAGCGACAGCTGGATGAAGAGTCCAAGGTAAGAACTCCAAATTCACCTGGCTTTGAAGGTTGAGAATCATAACATGCAAAGACTCCACGTGTTGATATTCCTCACGTGGGTTTTGTCCAGATCCCCAACATCCTGGAGAACCTTCTCCATTATGTTGTAGGAGAAACTGGTGGTCCTAAAAAGCAAATAGTATAATCTTGGGGGACATCTGCAAAAATCACAAGAGACTTTGACTTTTAAGGAGATAGTCAAGATTTCCCAGAAATTCAGAAATTAACTCTCCATAAAGCTTGTGTTCTGATAATTAAACTATAAGTGGCTAGTAATGATTTTCATCTGGTTGGGCCTGAGGGTTTTCACAAGAGAAACTGTAAACAAACAAACAAAAAAAAAAGAGGAAATATGGGGGAAGGACATTAATCAGCTACAACTGTGGTTGTCCTTAGGCCCGCAGTGCTGCAGTGGTCAGTCTGGCCAACACCAGACATGACCTGGATTTGATCAAAGAGCAGCTGGAGGAAGAGCAAACCGGCAAAGCTGAGTTCCAACGTTTGGTCTCCAAGCTCAACACTGAAGTTACAACCTGGAGGACCAAATATGAAACCGATGCTATTCAGAGAACTGAGGAGCTGGAAGAGACTAAGTGAGTAAGGCGGTAAAGCAAGGTTATAGGTCTAGAACAACCTGATGAGGGATTCTGAGAATTTCAGTGATATCTAGAAGGCTATTGTTGTTGTTTGACCTATCTTATATCAGGGACATTTTTTCCTTGTCTTGGGGTGTGCTTGCAGGAGAAAACTGACCGCCCGTCTTCAGGAGGCGGAGGAAACGGCCGAAACGGCGCAAGCTCGGGTAGCCAGCATGGAGAAGTACAAGCAGAAGCTCCAGATGGAAGTGGAGGATCTAACTTTGGACCTGGAAAAGGTCAAATAACAAACGTTCCTGGGGATAAGGGTCTCTTCTTGGCAATGAGCTGCAACTGGCTGGTTTGCACCATGGGGTATGGCAACCCCAAAGAAACCAGATTTATCATCATGTGTGAACTCAGCAAAGAAACTGGTGGAAGCAAGAAAACATTGTACTCAAATGTTAGGGTAACAAAATCTACTCAGCAATTGCAAGCAGGCTCATTGATAGATCTTTCTGATCTTGGAAGGTGGTGAGGCCAAATAAACGGATTTCCTTCCCTGGAAGTTTCCTAGGTGGTTTTTGAGACCATAGTTTGTTTAAAACGGAAGAGCAACAATTGGATTTGTTGTGAAATCTTGGAGATGTGATTTTTGGAGGGCTCTAGAAGCGGCAAAAATGGATTTTGAAGGGCTATGATTGCCCACTTCTGATTTAATATGATGATTTAACTTTGTCCTATTACCCAAAATGATGTCACCAAGATTAAACGGTTCACCGAAAATGATAGGCACCACTCGTATCAATACATATCCTGCCAGATTCAACATCAGTACCAGTTGTGGGTTCCTATCTTGGTTGCTACCAGTTCAATGGGTGATTGCATGTGTGTGTGTGTGTGTGTGTGCCCCTAACACACCAATCAGCTGAGAGGATGAAGAAACGAAATGCTAGAGTGACCTTCCTACCTACCCATGTGCTTCTCCTTCTTTTATCCTCTCAGCTGATTGTTGGAGGAACTGGTTCAGTTGTATCAGTAGGGTTGTTTTTTTACAACCTGTTCAGTTGAACCAGGCCAAACCAGTAGCATATCACCACTGATCAGTACTGAAGAAGTTCAGGTTGGTTTCTTGTTAGTAGGAGCCTCAGAAACAGAGGTTCTCTCCCTCAGAATGATGAAGACCTAGAGACAAGTCTTGAAGTCCAAGCAAGACCATCAGTGATGGGACTTGCGGTTGAGGGTGACACTTGTCTTCTTCTCCTTCCCAGGCCAATGCAGCCTGTGCAGTCCTGGATAAGAAGCAACGGGCCTTCGACAAGATGCTGTCTGAATGGCAGCAGAAGTGTGAGGAGCTCCAACTGGAAGTGGACAATTCCCAGAAGGAATGCCGCATGTACATGACAGAGAACTTCAAGCTCAAGACGGCCTATGAGGAGGCCTTAGAGCAGCTGGAAGCTGTGAAGAAGGACAACAAGACTCTTCAGGGTGAGTTCAGGCCGTCCTCTACAACAACCGTTCATTTAGCAACCACTCAAAAGTTACAACGGCACTGAAAAAGTTGACTTTCATAACCACTTCTCGTGCTTAGATCTATCGCAACATCCCTGCTGCCATGTGATCAAAATTCTGGACCTTGGAAACCACCAAGTATCCTAAAAGCCCCAGGGTCATGTGATTGCTGTTTGTGACTTTCCCAGCTGGTTTCCGACAACAATAAGAATTGGAATACAGCTTGGAAAGGACCTTGGAGGTCTTCTAGTCTAACCCTCTGTTCTGGCAGGAGATCCTATATCATTCTGAGCAAATGACTGTCCAATCTCTTCTTAAAATCCTCCAGTGTTGGAGACCCCCACAATTTCTGGAGGCAACTTCTGTTCCACTGGTTAATTTTCGCTGGGAAGTTTCTCCTTTATTCCAGGTTGCGTCTCTCCTAGTTTCCATCTGTGGTTTCTTCTCTTGCCTTCTGGTGCTTTGGAAAATAAGTCGACCCCTCTCTTCTTTGGGGCAGCCTCCTATGGTCAGCTTGAATCAATATCTCTGCCACGCATCTTTTTTTTTTTTCCCCATTCAGAGGAAATCAAGGATCTCATTGACCAGTTGGGTGAGGGAGGAAGAAGTGTCCATGAGCTGCAGAAGATGAAAAAGAAGTTGGAAATTGAGAAAGACGAGCTTCAGGTGGCCCTGGAGGAAGCCGAGTCTTCCCTGGAGGTAATGTAGCATCTTCCGTGGGTTTAGTCATTCTGGGTCTCCTTGGTCACGCATCCTTGCTTCAGAGAAGCAGGCACAAGGATTCAGACTCTCAAGGGAATGCAAAAGGTTTCCTCACCACATGAAAAGAAAGCTGGGACTCCTGTTTGGGGAAACTGAGGCCAGGGTTCTCCTCCTCTGTTTGCTGACAGGTGGAAGAGAGCAAGCTGATTCGCATTCAGCTGGAGCTTGCCCAAGTCAAGGCAGATATTGACAGGAGAATCCATGAGAAGGAGGAGGAATTTGAAGCCACAAGGTTTGACTAAACTTTTCAGCTTAGCAACTGGGACATAGTGATGCTTGCTGCCAGAGAGCTAAAGATAGAATTCAGACTCGCTTGTTGTCAGAATTAAATCATTAATTAAATCATCATCCTCAGGCCGAACTTCAAAAAACTTCAAATATTTTATTAGGAGCGACATACTGGCATGATCTGTGTGAAGCCAAGTCTTGAGATATGTACTTTACAATCACCTATGACCTTGCTTCTCTCCACCTCCACCCTCTGGGTGTATCATAATTCAGATTGTCCAATGGAACACATTCATGGGCTAGGGGTCATCAATCACATTCTCCAGTAGAGGATTTTCCTGCCCAGAATACGCAGTTGCCCCAGTTACAATCTCTGTAAGATAAGTTTGGAATATTCATTTGCCATCTACTCCTTCAGAATCAGACCCTCTTTTTCTGGTGCCACAATTCCGATTATTGCCATAATGGTGATGTGGGTTGGGGGTGATGGAATTTGTGAGCCACTGCACCTGGGAGGGGCTGCATTCCAGAAGATCAAGAGACAGCGATGTTTAGATAGCTTGGTTGGAAAGAAGACTGTCAAGTCAGCTCCTCCTTAGAAGTTCTCAGAATATGTACAAGTGCTTTGCTTTGCTTTGCTTTGGCAAGATTCTGTCTATAGGTGGTGAAGGATAAAGAAAAATGCTTAGAAGAATCTCAGTGTGTCTTTCTTGGTTTGGGGAACCTAATAATGACCTTCGCTCACTTCTGTAGAAAGAACCACCAGCGTGCCATCGAAGCTCTGCAGTCTAGCCTGGAACTGGAGGCCAAAGGTCGAGCAGAAGCCCTGCGGCTGAAAAAGAAGATGGAGACAGACCTGAATGAAATGGAGATCCAGCTGGACCATGCCAATAAGAACAACAGTGAGCTGGTCAAGGCCTTGAAGAAACTCCAGCAACAGCTCAAGGTGAAAAAAGTTACAGGAATGGTGACCGGAAAAGAGCAGAGGAAAAGCAATAAGTTTTGAGTCTTCTTCTCCAACTCCTGTTTTCTTCCCAACATCCATCCCATGAGATAGGTTGACCTGACCTGACAGAATTATCTGGTCCAAGGTCACTTAGGGAGCTTCTGTGGATGAAAGTAGACTAGAACCTGCTCCTCATCCAACTCTTTCACCACTCCACTTCACTGGTTCTTCTTGAGAAGGTTCCCAATGTTGGAACCTTCATCTTGAAGGAACCAGTTGAACATGTAGCCAGACCTTCAGAGCCAGCAAAAAGTAAAGCTATCCTAAAAACTTAGGTTACAACTCAGAAGGAATCTCACTGAAGGCTTATTGTAGGACATGAATTAGCAAAACTGTGGTATATGTCTACAAGTAGGCCCTTAGAGTAGGGGTCTCCAACTTTGGCCACTTTAAAACTGGTGGAGTTGAAGTCCACCAGTCTGAAAGTGGCAAAGGTTGGAGACCCCTGCCTTAGAGAATTAAGTCCTTAAGAACTTCACTTACCTGTTTCCTTGCTATACATGACCTTGTCATATCCAAGATACAGGTGGAAGTTTCAAGGCAGCAGGCAGACTTAAAATTCCATCCTGGACATATTTCTTGGATCTCCACCCCCTGTTGATCAGGGTTGAAACCTGATGGCTCAGACTAAGCCTGGGCTTTTGACACTTTTCTGCCTCCAGGACCTGCAAATGCAGATGGACGAAGATGCTCGCCAACACGAAGAGCTGAGGGAACAGTACAATCTCCAAGAACGCCGGCTCAGCCTTCTCCAGACCGAGTTGGAAGAGGTGCGCACCGGCCTGGAAGGCAGTGAACGCTCGCGGAAACTCATCGAGCAAGAATTGGTGGACGTCTCTGAAAGGCACAACGAACTCAATGTTCAGGTGAGTCAACACCTAGGGCCTCCACCTTCTATGGGGAAGAAGGAACGGAGTGTGAAAAAAACAGACCGTTGGCTCCGTTTTTTAAAAATTTAAACCAGCGTTTTTCAACCTGGACAACTTTCAGATTTGTGCAAATCTGTCTGGGCAGTTCTGGTAGTGTTGAAGTCCACACATCTGAAAGTTGACAAGGATGAGAAATGCCAATTTAAATAATCATTTGGGGAACGGGTACTTATCAGGAGGGGGATTCAAATTTTTTAACAATGGCTTAGTTGGTGGGCGTGGCTTGTGGTCATGTGACTGTCTGGGCGTGGCCAACTCAATATCACTCACATCTAGGCACGCATCTCCTTGCCTGGCCTCTCATGACTGTGGGGATGCTGCAATAGTTGTAAGTGTGAAAAATGGTCCTAAGTCACTTTTTTTCAGTGCCATTGTAACTTTGAATGGTCCCTCCACACAAGCAAAGTACCAGAAAAGGAGGAGAAAATAACTCTAGAGACATTCCTGAGACAGGAAGTCTAGTCCTGCCAAGAATGTAATAAGGGTTAACGGAGAGGCAGTTTCTGTAAGCAACACCAGAATGTTTCCTTCCTGCCTTTCTTACAGGACTAGGCCAGTAATTTCTTCTAACAACCAGTTCTCCGAACTGCTTAGAATGTTAACAACTGGTTTTAGTGAATAGGTGCGAACTGGGAGAATCCCACCCCTGGTACTTACTTAGTTCTGGCCATTGTATCAAGAAGAGAAGACAAGAGAGGAATTTAAATCTTATCTCAGGCAAGAAATAACCCTATCACTTTTAACTATTACATTTTAATCTGCACATTACACAAACTTCCCAAACTTTGCCACACCTCAGTCACCAATCTGGCCTTGTGAAGTTATAATGAGGAACAAATATTGTCAGTCAACAGCTGATTTACCACCATCTGATCAGTTGCTTAGGAGGTGAGGGCCAGCGGTTGCACAAGCAAACAACAATCAGTGATTTAGTAGCTGGCCATCAACACCCTAATTAACAACTAAAAGCTACACACAACCAGGAACCCCATAAATACAACATGTAGAACAGCCCAATGCACAAATTCTGGAGAGAGTGAGAGAGATGTTCCCTTACGATGGGCTCCAACATAAGTCCCAAAGCTTGGAAGAATAAAACTTTGTTCCCAATTCAGATTGGATCCTGAGACAAAACTTAAGTTTTGACAGCCTTCTGGCTTTGCCTATGCAAACATGGCTGGCCATCCTGAAGGAGGATTCATGAGCCATAGTTTGAGCTGACCCTAGTTTAGCAGGTCCTACTTTGAGGTCTCCTTTCTTCTGCAGAACCAGAGCTTGCTGGTAATCAAACGTAAGCTGGAATCTGACCTCACGCGCATAACCAATGAACACGAAGAACTCATCAGCGAATTCCGATCGGCGGATGAGAAGGCAAAGAAAGCCATGACGGATGTGAGTTTATGGTTCTGGATCCGGAAGGAAGCTTCAACAGTGTATTCCTTTGAATGACAGAGCCCTTTTATTTTTTATTTTTATTTTTATTATATTATATTTTATCTTATCTTATTTTTTATTGTATTTTTCTATTTTACTTTAATTTTTTTTCTTTTTTTTAAATTATTTTTATTTTATTTCTTTTCTTATTCTTCCTCTTTTATTTTTCATTTTATTTATTTCATTTTGTTGTTTTATTATTTATTTTGTTTTGTTTTGTTTTTTTATTTTTCACCCATCTTGTAACAGAATGAGTTTTTTAACATTTTGTTTTCTTTTATTCTTTTTTTTTATTATTATTTTTATTTCTTTTGTTTTTTATTATTCACCCATCTTGTAACAAACTGAGTTTTTTATGTTTTATTTTATTATTTTCATTTTCTTTTAGTTAGTTTCCTTTTTTTTTCTTTTAATTCTTTTCTTTTCTTTAATTTCTTTTCTATTCTATTTTTAAAAAAAATATTATTTATTTTTCACCCATCTTGTAACAAAACAATACCTTTTTCAAAGGTGTTCTTTGCCCCTGGGAGCTATCGTTGTCTAGAACTTAGGTTGCTTTTGTCTCTTTGAAGGCACATTGGACAAAGCAGGGATGGCCAACCTCTGGGACTGCAAATCTTTCTCTAGGAACTTGGAAAATTTAAAATTTAAATTATCACGTTTGGGTGAAGTTCACCTCCCTTCTTCCAGTTGTTGATTCCCTTTCATTTCATTCCCTTCAGGCTGCCCGCATGGCTGAAGAGCTGCGGCAGGAACAAGATCACTCCATGCACTTGGAGAAAATCAAGAAGAACCACGAGATCACCATCAAGGACCTGCAGGTCAAGATGGAAGAAGCTGAGCAACTGGCTTTGAAAGGTGGGAAGAGGACCATCATGAAGTTGGAGGCTCGGGTAAGAACCACTCTCCACTCCCCACCCCCATCCAATTTCCAGTTACGAACGATTCCCACGTTCTTTGTGGCATCTGACCAGGATCATAGGACATAGAGTCTGTTCTGATCCAGGCTTCATAAACAGTAATCACACACAAACTTATTTTTAAAACAAAACTTATTTTATTGCAAGGCTGGGAACTGTTTTCATTCCCAGCCGGAATTAATCTCAAACAGTTCCCCAAGATAAGCACACACCTTTCAGTTCTGTGAAGTGCTGCCAAAAACAGAAGTATCAAATGAGCTAGAAAAGAAACCAATCAAAGTATTAAAAAAACCAACCGAAGTATAAAGAGCTTCAAGGATGACTCTGAACCGATTGAACGACTTTGCTTCCTGCAAAGGTTTCATCATCTTGGCCTGACTTTTATCCCTTATGGGAGGGGCAATCACCTCCCAGCCTTACCCCCAAGCTGCCCCTTTTGTTTCAGTCGCTCTCACCTTCTAGCAGTTCTGACCACATGCACACTGGGAACAGGCTCCCCTTGGTCCTCTGCCTTGCTGCTGCCAGACTCCAAAGGCTCTAAAGCCAGCACCCCACTCCCAGATGGTCCCGGCCCCATCTCTGCATCGGACGCAGGACCCTTGTCCAAGTCCTCTCCAGACCCCCAGACTGGTCCCCATTCTTCCCCACTGTCCGATTCCGCTGCTGGCTGCACCGGCTGCTGGCGAACCACAACAGAATCATAGGGTGGTCAGGATATCTTGAAAGTCTTCTACTCAAACCCCTTGGTCAAGGCAGGAAACCTTACACCATCCCAAATAAGTGGGTTTTATGGGGAGATTGTAGTAGCCTTTTCATGAACTGAAGGACTGGAAGGACCTTGGAGGTCTAGTCCAATGCCCTGCCCAAGGCAAGAGTCCTTACTCTATTTTGGATAATTGGTTGTCCAATCTCTTCTTAATAACCTCCAGTGATGGAGCACCTACAACTTTTGAAGGCAACCCGTTCCATGGATTAATTAATTGTTCTCCAATCAGGACTCCATCCCTGAGGGAGATACACCTGGTTGGACCCAGAAGAAGGGCATTCTCTGTGGTGGCTCCCTCTCTCTAGAGCAAGGGTCTCCAACCTTGGCCACTTTAAGACTTGTGGACTTCAACTCCCAGAATTCCTCAGCCAGCTGGCTGAGGAATTCTGGGAGTTGAAGTCCACAAGTCTTAAAGTGGCCAAGGTTGGAGACCCTTGCTCTAGAGCATCATCCCCCCCATCAAAGATTAGAATGGTCCCCCCACTCTAGCATTCTTCCGGAAGGCACTGAAGACCTAGTTTTGCCAGCGGGCCTGGGGAAACCAAAGCGGGATAGTGTCCATCAAAGGGCTAGTGTGATCTGCTGCCGGAGTTGGAGGTGCTTTTTTATTTATTTTTTTCCCCTATTGTACTTTATTAATTTATTTGATTCTTTTCATTAGCTTTGATTGTTTTTTTTTTATTTTAAATATGGTTTTACATTCTGTAAGCTGTCTCGAGTCGCCATGAGCGAATAGGCAGCAATATAAATTCAATAAATGAATAAATGAATTTCTCCTTAGTTCTAGGTTGGTTCTCTCCTCGTTTTGTTTCCATCCATTGTTTCTTGTCCTGCCTTCAGGTGCTTTGGAGGATAGCTTGACCCGCCCCTCTTCTCTGCCCCTCAAATATTGGAAGATGCTGTCATGTCACCCCCTAGTCCTTCTCTTCTTTAGATTGGCCATACCTAGTTCCCTCAAGTCAACCATCATATGCTTCAGCCTCCAGACTTCTTATGTCTGTTGCTCTTCTCTGCACACTTTCTAGAATCTTTTCTTTGAATCGCGGTGACCAGAACTGGAGGCGGTATTCCAAGTGTGGCCTCCCCAGCGCAGGAAAAAAAAAAAAAATGGCACGATCGTGTCTCATCATCGTGCCCATCTTATGACCTTCCCTGGTCCCCTTTGAGGTGGATCTCACGGCCTCGGCCTCGGTTTCCTTTTCAGATTAAGGAGCTGGACAATGAACTGGACTCCGAACAAAAGCGCCATGTGGAGACAGTGAAGGTGCTGCAAAGGAACGAGCGGCGTCTGAAGGAGCTGGTCTTCCAGACAGAAGAAGACCACAAGAACAACCAGCACATGCAGGAACTGGTGGAAAAACTGCAGAACAAGCTGAAGACCTACAAGAGGCAGATTGACGAGGCTGTACGTACTGTCATTTTTAGACATACAGGTAGTCCTTAACTCTATGTACCTTTAACCATAACCATAACTAACCTATAACACACACACACACTCTATCTATCTATCTATAGTTTAGTTATAGTTATAGTTAAGTTATATATATAGTTTAATTATAGTTATAGTTATATAGTTTAGTTATAAAGTTATAGTTCTAGATAAAACTATAGTTATACTATACATGTATATGTATATGTATATATATTCTTAAGTTTTCGCGGGTCCTTCATGTATGGTATTCAGCTTTGCTCGGATATTTTCCCATGTCATAGTAGTTGTGCACAATACAGAAGCCTGATGAGGGCGGATGAGATTCTGCCGAAACGTTGCTACAACTTTAAAAGCACAACTACAATGACGTGGAAAAATACCCGAGCAAAGCTGAATACCATACACACACACACACACACACAGAGACACACACAGTTATAGTTACAGTTCAGTTACATAGTTTAGTTATAGTTCTAGATGAAATTATATAGTTATACTATACCATACTATAAATATAATTATAGTATAGTTATAGTTGCTATATATAGTGTCTGTATACACACACATACATGCATACATACATAATTAAACTATAAGTAAATTATAACTACAAATACAACTACCAGTATAACAACTATAACTATAATTGTGTACACACACACACAAACTCACATACAAAAATGATCTCCTCCTTGAGTCGGGGGTTGGACTAGAAGACCTCCATGGTCCCTTCCATCTCTATTCTGATTAATGATGACTGCTCTCCTGCTTTCTAGCCTGGTGCCTTAACCAACTAGACCAAACTGGCTCTGTGTTGGCTGAGTTGGGAGGCTATATAAATTCATTTTTAATAAAGCAATCAAAATAAGCCCTTCTCTTCACTGCAGGAGGAGCAAGCAAACCAGAGCATGGCCAGGTACCGGAAAACGGTGCACGAACTGGATGATGCTGAAGAGAGAGCAGGAATGGCGGAATCCGCTCTGAACAAACTCCGCACCAGGCACCGCCTCTCCACCGGCAAAACGATCACCTCCATGGAGATCATCCAGGTCTCCAAATCTGGCAGCTCCAAGTCGGTTGCCGAGGAATAAAACTCCCTCTCTGGCCCTGCAGCTGGTAGGTATGGAATCGCCTGCCTCCCTTGACCGAGTGTGTGTGTTAGGATACTCATGCATAAACCCTGGTTTGTGGAAGGCTGGGCTGAAGAGCCTCCGATTTATTGATAATATGTGTTTGAACCTTGTACATTGATCTGGCCTAGAGGGCTACTCAATCAATACATAAAGATCCTATGAAGAGCAAGCACGTTTTGCTGGGAGTCACCTATGTGGGACCTCAGCCACCGAAAAGGAAGCGACTGGAAAGATGGAGAAAGTGGATGGGAAGTGTGTTTTGGAGATCTCAACAAGCCTTCTGAGCTAGGAAGTCTTCACCTAGCCTGGAGGTCCCCAAAGTCTTTAGTGTCAGCTTTGGAAGTCCTATTAGAATCTCCCACTTCCTCACTGCCACATTCTTGAGCCTAGGAAAGTGGGAGGGGGAAAGTTCTTGAAGTGTATGTGGTTAGACATAATAGCATTCTTTTTCTAAGTCAAGGTCATGTTATTTCTGCACACGGGTGTGGGGACGTCTCAAGTTGGGATGGATGGTGATTGGGGCATGTGATGTGGTGATGGGTGCAGGGCGGATGGATTTGTAGTTTTTACTTATTGCAAGAAAGTCCTGAACTTTCAAGTTTCAGGATTCTACAGATGTGCCAGTTTACTATCCAATTAAAACAGAACTTTTGAAAAGATGTCTGTCTTGGAGTTATTGGTTGGAGTGGAGGTTTTCTGGAACGCTGACATTTATCTCATAAAGTTTCAGATTGTCTATCAACTCCCGTATTAAATATCTGTGGAGGTTTTCCATCATCCAAGTCATGGTTGTCCTAAAGGTGCTTTTTCTGGAAGCCTGATGGACTTTCTTGTTTTTTTTTTCTTTGAAAATGTTTTGCTCGTCATCCAAGGAACTACTTCAGTTCTAACTAACAGTGAGTTAAAACTGAAGAAGCTTTTGGGATGAGAAGCAAAATGTTTTCAATTAAAAAAACCGAAGAGAGTCCAGTTGCCTGTTAGAAAAAGCACCTTTGGGATAACTCCCATATTCCTTTAACTTATAGTAGTATATCATAGAATGAACATTGGCTGTATTGATCATCAGTTAATTGTAACAACCTATAGAGACAAATTTTAACATTATCAAACAACCACATCTGCCTATCCTAGGTCCTTGGGAAGGACTTCATAAGTGGATCATCTTCTTTTTAATGACCCCATAATTTATAGGTTGTAAGCTGTTCTTGCAGGGTGTTGAATGGCCGGATGCCTTTCTGGTTGCCAATGCGGAGTTTTCCCCCCCACCAGATCTATTCTCATTGTGCCCAGAGAGAGAAATATCTGCCTCTACCTAGGATTGAACTCGCAGCCTCCTGATTGTGAGGCAAGAGGGACCTTTAGGAGTTTGGTTTTGTCTTGTGGTGTTGGTTTGTCACCAACCACTGTGCCTTTTTCCGCTTTCCTCTCTCTTTGCTCTTGTTTGCCCGAGCTAAATCGCCTTTCCTTTCTAGTCTGACAGGCTAAGCATCTCAGGCGGCTGCATCGTGGGAAGATTGCTCACTGCTGTGGGGAGGACTGGAGCAGCCCGAAGACTTTTATAAAGGCACTTGCAAGGAAGTAGAAGGAGAGTGGAAGGAGGGAAGAGCTTCTTGGCCCTTTGGGGGAAGAAAAGGGGTTTGCTAACCAGCCGTCCAAGCGTCCAATGTTCTTCATCAAGAAGATGATGGACCGAAGAGAAGTTCTCAAGAGTCAAGGCGTCTGTTCTGAATGCAGTTTGGTTGTGTTTTCATGTCAAGGACGGAAAACGTTAGGAGGGTCCAATTTGGGTTGTCTCTTGTAAATGCTACCCTACTTGGAGCAATCTTCATGTTTAGTCTGAATAAAGCTTCATCCTTTGGAAAAGAAATTGATGGAGTCCTTTGCTTTCCTGTCCTATGATCCCTTCCCTTCCCTTCCAAATGACTTGCAACCTGACCTGAAACTTTATGAACCCATGGTCACATAAATCAAAATTTGAGCATGTGGCAATTAGCATGTATTTATGACATATGATAATTATATCACATTCCCAGCTGGCTTCCAAAAAGCTAAGTTAATGGGACAAGCCAGATTCGCTTAAATGTGTGATTTGCTTAATAACAGCAGGAAGAGATTAAAGGCTCACTTAATAACAGCCTCACTCAGCAATGGAAGCTCCGGTCCCAATTGTTAAGTTGTAGACTATGCAGCTAGGGAGAACACAAAGAGGGGAGGGAGGTTGAGGCCCAACCCTTCCACTTTCACCTTTCCCTAGCAGCAAAATACCTTTGGAATAATAAAAGTTGTGCAATTTTTAACTGGACCAGCTGCAAAACTTTTTTAAAAATATGTATAACCCAAATCCAGCAGACAGAACAATCCTCAGCATTCAAAATTAGCATTTTTGTACCTAAATATCCAGGCTTCTAGTATAAGGCTCAGTTCCACCCCACACTTTTATGGATAGGTTTACACAATCATTAAACCAAATATTTTTCCCCCTTTAGCACTGAATTTGCTTTATTTTCTAACTCTTGGTTCATAGCTTGAGTATAATTGATATCATGCATCATACTTTGCTTAATAAATAAGTAAACTATATGGGATAAGCCCAGTTGCCACATATGCACAAAACAGACCTTAAAATACGAAGGAAGGAAATTATGCAGATCATTTTGTCCTCATATATTTGAAGAAACAAAAAAAAGTGTTTGAAAATTGCCTAGGGTGCCTTAAAAGAGTTATGGAAGAATATTAATCTTGGAGAAATCCCAAGTTAGTTTAAGCACTAGAGGTTCAATTAAACAGACTTATCGAAATGCATCAATTCATTAAATGTATTTTATGTTCTACAAATAAGAAAGTGGAATTATTTTTTTCTGGGCGAGATCCTTTATTTCCAAGGAAGGCTTGCACGGGACGGCAGTTTCTTAGACTCAGGAGGGTCCCTTCTTCGAAAATAGAAAGTGGGCTGCCTGGCCCCTTCCCCAAAATTGCAAACAGGCGCAAAAAAACCAGTTGGGAGAAACAACAGAAATCTGCACTGTGCAGCAAATGACACGTCTCCTTCCCTGCACCCATGCATTTCTCTGCGTGGGGAGAAACAACTCAGCCCCTTCTGCAAATATTGTTCCTAGGCCTTAGATTATTTCACAAAAAGAAATTATCTTGCTTTATTTTAATCTCAAGACAAACAGTGCCGGTACCATCCCCACGCCCTGGTCAACTTCCCACCCGCGCAGGCGCATTACACCACCCCGTTCTGCCTTTTTTTTTTTTCCTCCCCCAACGCAACCTCTTTCCTCGCGCAAGCGCAGTCAGAGAGGAACGCTCACTTTCCGGAACGCAGCCTTCCCGGGCTCAGGCGCCAGGAGCGCTGCCCGCCCAGTGCGGAGAGGAGGCGTGGCGGGAAAAGAGGTCAGAGGGCGAGGCTTTCGGTCCCATCACGCAGGCGCGCCATAGCACAGGTGGGGAGGTTGCGCAGGCGCAGTGGCCCTTGTCCCAGAGCCGGGCCCTACTTGGCGACCGCGCCTTCCTGTCGTTGCCGTCGGTCGCTGCTCGAGGAGCGGAGCCGCGTTGACTGACCAGAGTCCGCGAGCCCCGCTTCCCTCAGGCCCGGGAGGTGAGTGAAGGCCGGGGTGGCGGTGGGGAGAAGCGATGGAGCTTTTAGGGGGCAAAGGGGCGGCAGAGATCGTCCTTACCGGAGGCGGGGCGCGAACCCTTTTAGGGAAGACAAATGTATGTCAAGCTCCCCCTCAAAATACTATAATTTCATGGAATGGGGCCAAAATGCTGCTCTTGGCTTTTAATAATGAGGAGATGGGGAGCTACAGGCAATCCTCGACTTACAACCATTCGTTTAGTGACCAGTTACAACAGCACTGAAAGAAGGGCTGTTTTTCACACTTACGGCCATTTTTTGCATATATGGCAGCATCCCTCCCCCCCCACCCAAGGACACGTGACTTAAATGCGGATGCTTGACAACTGACTCAGATTTATGACGATCGCGGCTGTCCCGGGGCTCTTCCCCCCCCCATCCCCTTTGGCGACCTCCCGATGAGCCAAGGTGAACAGGAAGCCGGATTCCCAGCTTAATGACTGAGCGGCTCAGTTTTAACAATTGCAGGGATTCCCTGAACCAAGGATATGGCGAGAAAGGTCGTAAAATGGGGTGAAACTCACTTAACTCTCCTTTACGAACAGAAGCTTTGGGATCAATTGTGGGCTCAATTGGGGTCTACCTGTAACACCCTCTTTTTAACGAGCCCCATAATCCCTTGTGGGGGTAGAGTCTGGGCAACGGAAGGGAGCTAACAGAATGTTTTACTGGCTGGATGCCCTTCCAGTCACCAGGGTGGAGTTTTGTTCAGCAGATTATATTCTCAGTGTGCCCAGAGAGAGAAATATCCACCTCTACCTAGGATTGAACTCACAGCCTCCTGATTGTGAGGTGAGAGCTTCACCTCTAGGCCACCATACCACTCGAGGACTATCTATATATATTGTATACATTCTCCAAAAGCAGAACTTTTTTTTTTTTTTAAATGCAATGGTAAATAAATGGCCCTTCCTTTTTGGATCACTCTCCCCCCCCCCCCCCCCCCATCACAAAGTGGCACCTTCAATCCCCCAATTTTCGGATCCCAAAAAATGGGAGGGTGGATGTCTTAACACATTGGAAAAGCTCTAGTCATGCGATGGGTACGTTGGGGCTGTATTACTGATTGTGATAAGCTGCCAGGGAAAGCCAAGGGAAATCATCAAAACCATTAAAAAAGCAAAAGTTAGACTATTTCGGACATGGGATGCGACACCTGGAAAAACATGGCATCCTTCGCTTAATCCTCCAAGGAAAGATTAAAGGCAAACGTAGTCCAGGCAGAAGAAGAACAGTGTGGCTTCACAATCAAAGGGACCGGTTTGGACAAAACTCAACAGCAATTTTTCGTGCGGCTGTTGATAAAAATAGGATTGGCAACATGATTGCCATTGTCTGATGATGGATAGAGGAGGAGGAGGAGGAGGAGAAGGAAGAAGGAAGAAGAAGAAGAAAAGAAGAATTATTATTACTAATTGTAAAGATAGTTTGTTAATACCTGGGTGCTGAAAAGTGAGACTCTCTGTGGAAATCCTATTTAGGCCCTCACTATTGAAGGATTCCCAGAAAAACACGGCATCCTTCACTTAAGGTTGTCCAGGGAAAGAGTGAAGGCAAATGAGGTCTAAGCAGAAGAAAGGGCTTCACAATCAAAGGGACCGAGTTTTGGACAAAACTCAACAGCACTTTTTCATGCGGCTGTTGATAAAAATAGGATCATCAGCATCCGATGACGGATATGGCATTAGAAGAATTACTAATTGTAATGATAGGGTAGGAGAGGCGAGACATCTGTCAATATAGGTCCCAGCCCATGAAAGCTGAATCTTGTAAATAAACCTACTAGAGTTAACAACCTTGCAATCCTGTTTACAAAAGGGCTTGGCCAGAAAAAGACATTCCTGTAGTATACTTGCCTTTCTCCTACCTAGAAAGTAGACCAGCAAAAATACTTGCTGGTTTCTTTCTATGATCGGCGTGAAGGTGGATTTCATTTTTACTCCACCTTATAGCAGAGAAATACAGAATTAGAGAAGAAGGGTGAACTTTAAAAAAAAAAAAATCAAATGGTGGCCGCACTCTCTATGACCTGAGGCCAAAGAATTAAAAGATAGAAATCGAGACAGATAGAAATGCATCTCCTGTTTTGATCTGAAAGACTCATAAGGCAATTGAAAGGGAAATAAATATAAAACAACTGAGTGTATTTGCAGAAATGCATAAGGTTACTGCATCAAATCCATTTTCTAGCGTTGGGAAACCCTTTGAACCATAAACTAATCCAAAGGTCATGGTCTGTGCAGCTTCCTGTCTGGGGGAGCAGATAGGCTGGGTCAGTTTGGATAGTCATTGGATGACTCTCTGTTTTATCATTACGCTACCCTGATTATGGGCTCATTCCAGCGTATAAGAGTCACTGATTTGATGTATATATTTAGATGATTCAATTTGCTTACATTTCCAGCTGTGTATCACCTCCACGGACTGCTTGGGGCTATGACAGCCAGTGTGATTGTGATTGTGATCTTGTGAAGGTTCTCCTTTCTTTCTCAATCCACATTTAAACAAGCCACCTGAACACATTTTATGTGTTGCAGCACCCCAGCATTGCATTTATGGTTTGATATGTAAACACCGGCTGATTGTTGGCTTATCTTTGTTCAGACTTTTAAGATCACTCTGCCAGAATGTCCCTACACCAGTTCTTACTTGAGCCAATCACCTGCCATGCCTGGAACCGAGATCGAACACGTGAGTGTCATCATGATGGTTCGCTTTTTAAACTATGATTTCAGTAAATATTCACTTGATGTTCTGCTGAGAAGCCAGAGCTGCTAGTGTCTAAGGTTTTAGGGAAAAGATAATGTTTTTAGCGCAGAGTTGAATTGTGATGTCCTTGGTGCTGTGTGAGCTTTTTAACAGATTAACAGAGTTGGAAGGGACTGTGTAGGTTATCTAGTCCAAACCCCCACCCAAGCAGGAGACCCTATACCAGGGGTCTCCAACCTTGGCTCCTGGAAGCCTGGCGGACTTCAACTCCCAGAGTTCCACAGCCAGCAAAGCTGGCTGTGGAATTCTGGGAGTTGAAGTCCGCCAGGCTTCCAGGGGCCAAGGTTGGAGACCCCTGCCCTATACCATTTCTGACAAATGACCATTCTAACAAATGGCAGTTTCATTACCAAACTAGGTAAACAAAATCAGTGCACAGCACTGATTATGTTACTTACCGTAGTTGGGTAAAGAAATGTTTGCAAGAAGGCCACCAAGCTCAGAGAGCACTAAGGACCCCACAACTGAGGTTGTGTTTAACTTTTTTTGTGAGGGCAAAACAGTTGGGATGATGTGTAGGAGGGGAATGACAGAGGGCTGTTAAACCTCTTCACTCTCGGCTACTTTCCTCTTGAGACACCTCGAGTTCTTTGTTGCACGCTTCTGATGTAAAGACAGGTCCCCAAAGTGTGCAAAAAGTAAAAAGCTGCCCCCTCCCTCTTTCACTGCTACAATTTTTTCATTACTTGAATTTATTCGTCAGCGTAATCCAGTTTTACCCTTGTGGTAATTCTTTTCACCAAAACATCTTCTGCTGAGTTGATCTTCAGCTTCTGTTTGACATCTTTGGCTTCTTGCCGTTGTGTTTTCTTTTTATTTTAGATTCACTTCCATGCACCTTATAGTTCTAAGAAAAAGAGGATATTCAATGAACAATGTTTTCTTTTCTTTTTTTAAACGCTCACTTTCTCTCTTTCTCTCTGTTTTTGTTAACACAAATCCAATGGTTCGCTTGGCAGAGATTGCCATTAGCCCGAATAACCACGAAGTTCACATTTATAAGAAGAATGGGAACCAGTGGGTGAAAGCTCATGAACTGAAGGAACACAACGGACACATCACTGGTAAGAGCAGCATCAGCTCAGGCAGCTTCTATCTTGAGTGAAAAAATCCTACACATTTCTGCAGAGACCACCTCTGATTTCCTGCGAGAGTAAAATGCCTTTTTAAGCACTCCTTCCAGTGGAAGGAATTCATCCTGGGGTGCTTTGTTCCTTCACATTTCAAACCAAAAAAAAAAAAAATTCCATTGGAAAATGTATCCATTGCTGCAGTGGTATATGTCATCTACATATGAATAATCTAACATTTATGGCCCACTTCAGGAGAAACGTTTGACTTTTTCTTGCCACGTTTGCTCTTCCGAATTCCTGGTCAAATCACTTTAGGAACTAAAGAGGAAGTGTGGTATGTGTACGGCTGTGTAAACGCATAGGACACTTGATGTAAGACAAATCTCGGAGGCTGTGAAACTAAACAGAAGACTTTTAAACATGGCAAAGAAAAAGTCTTATCTGAGAAAAGAGATTGACATCCATGAATGAATGAATGAATGAATGAATTCACTCATAAACGGCAGCTTCAGTTCATGTTTTGTTTTGAAGATTCTGCATCCCTGTTCCCTTTTTCTTGGCATTCCACCCGATGAATGAAGCCCCATAGGAATCTTGTTTCCTTGGTTCTCTGTGACACTGAGGGACTTGACATCTTAACAAATGGTGTTTGGTACAGTATGTCATGATCCAAAGGGGCATGGCACAAAAGTAACACAGATAAGCAATAAGAGTCCTTTTATTATCTCCAACTTTGCCTCCAGTTTCCAGGTTACCTTCGGTTGGAGAAAAACTTCCAGGAACAGCCTTTAAATGGAGAAAATTCAGTCTGAAAACAAAGTACATACAAACTGTAACTAAAAATCCAAACCACGCTGCAGTAATTAGCTTGACAGGGCAGGAAAAGGAATTGCAAACTTGAAAACACACAGTTGGGAAGATGCCAGGAACCCAGATAAGCCTTGATCATAAAAGATAACTCACAATTTGCTTCCAACAACTTTGCTGTGCGCAGCTTCCCTTTTTAAACACTGTGTTCCCAGCTGCAGCTAATGAAGGCAATCAGGGCCATTTCCTCCCCCGTAAGTCATGCAACCCATTTTGCTCCCTTCTCCATTCCTCCCTGTGTGTCCTAGGATGAAGAGGGGGTGGGCCTGGGTCTTCCTCCAAATTACCTCTCCCTTGCTCTACCTCTCCCCTAGTCTGCCCAGCCAGACTGTGCCCTTCCCCAGTTTCTTCCACAGCCAACAGAGCCACACTCACACTCTCTGTCAGCTGCTCGGCCTCCCCCTCCGAATCAGATTCCCACAGGGACATGACACAGTAGATAGCAAAAGGAGACCAATCTAAGATGCTGCTGTGAAAGATTAAAACTCTAAATCAGTGTTTCTCAAGTTTCAGATGTGTGGACTTCAACTCCCAGAATTCTGCCAACCAGCTTGCAGGGGGAATTCTGGGACTTGAAGTCCACACATCTGAAACTTGCCAAGGTTGAGAAACCACAGCAACGGTTTCAGAGCGGTGACCTTCAGAATCTGAGCCCGTTACCATTCCCTTTCTTCCACACTTGCCTTCGAAAAACGGCCTGTGTTCCTCTCCATTACAGGCATCGACTGGGCCCCCAAAAGCGACCGCATTGTGACTTGCGGGGCCGACCGTAACGCTTACGTCTGGAGCCAGAAGGATGGTGTTTGGAAGCCGACTTTGGTCATCCTCCGCATCAACCGAGCGGCCACCTTTGTGAAATGGTCCCCTCTGGAGAACAAATTTGCGGTCGGAAGTGGCGCTCGGCTCATCTCCGTCTGCTATTTCGAATCCGAAAACGACTGGTGAGCGGGTTAATCTCTTGCAGTGTAATAAACTGGGAAATAATGTTACTGGTGGTGAATTCATTGCCAAGCTGCCAGTCTCTTGCTCTTCCTCCGCTTTTATGTGACTTGAAAGAAAATGAAGTTTTCCCAGAATTTATGGCTACATTCCCAGAAAGATTAGCGAGCTCTGTCTGTTCCCGAAATATCTCTGATTGAGCTAGAGAACAGACTTAACGTTGAAATAGAAGGTTTCAAATGCTAAGCTAAAGCTCCTTGGTTTTAGAATAGAATAGAATAGAATAGAATAGAATAGAATTGAATTGAATTGAATTGAATTGAATTCTTTATTGGCCAAGTGTGATTGGACACACAAAGGAATTTATCTTTGGTGCAAATGCTCTCATAAAAAAAGACACATTCGTCAAGAGTCAAGAATCATCAAGTACAACCCTGAATGATAGCCATAGGGTACAATAAGTAATCAAATCATACTAGGAAACAGTCCATAAAAATCGTAAGGATACAAGCGACAAAGTTACAGTCATACAGTCCCAAGTGGGAGGGGATGGGTGATAAGGACTGATGAGAAGATTAATAGTAATAGTGATACAGCCTTACTAAATAGTTGGACAATGTTGAGGGAATTAGTTGTTTAGCAGAGTGATGGCTTTCGGGGGGAAAACTGTTTTTGTGTCTAGTTATTCTGGTGCGCAGGGCTGTATAGCGTTGTTTTGAGGGTAGGAGTTGAAACAGTTTATGTCCAGGATGTGAGGGGTCTAAACAGCTGAAGAGCCCGGGTTCGAGACCCAGCATGGGGCGAGCTCCCATCACTCGCCTCAGCTCCTGTCCACTTAAGCAGTTTGAAAGCATGAAAATGCGAGTAGATGAACAGGTACCACTTCTGTGGGCAGTTAGCAGCATTCCATGCGCCTTGGTGTACAGTCATGCTGCCCACATGGCCACCGGAGCGTCTTGGGATAACGGGGATGAGCACCCACCCACCCCTGGAGTCAGACAAGATAGGGCAGGGGAAAGCTTTACCTTTATGGACGTAGGAGCCAACTAGACTGGCGTCATGAGAACAACTACTCAGTTGTACCGTTCAGACCTATTTTGCAGCCAAGAGGGATTTGAATAACATCCTTAGTGCATATTCAGCATCATAACTTAAGGAGAATGATGCAAGGGTTCCTCTTCCTGTTTCCTAGGTGGGTGAGCAAACACATCAAGAAGCCCATTCGTTCCACCGTCCTTAGTCTAGATTGGCACCCGAACAACGTCTTGCTGGCAGCCGGATCCTGTGATTTTAAATGCAGGTGAGAACACGCATAACTTCCATGAAATGGATTGGCAGCATTTGAGGGGCTGCCCCAAAGAAGCGAAGGGGGTCAGCTTGTTTTCCAGAGCACCAGAGGACAGGACAAGAAACAATAAATGGAAACTCATCAAGGAGAGAAGCAACCTTGAACTAAGGAGACATTTCCTAACAGGGAGGACAATCAGCCAGTGGAACTGCTGGCCACCAGAAGTTGTGGGTGCTCCATCACTGGAGGCTTTCAAGAAGAGATTGGACAGCCCTTGGTCTGAAATGATGGAAGGTCTCCTGCTTGGGCAGGGGGCTAAACTACCAAGACCTCTAAGTCTCGTGCTTCAGTCCTGTTTTATTTCAGTTAGCCAGTTTCTGGGTTTCATGGTGGTGTTTTCAAACATGTCAGTGTCTGTTTAACTGCTGCTTTAATACTTACTATCAACGTTTGCAACTCTTATCAGAGACTTTATCAAACGGCAGCGTGGCAGGAAAAGTGGTAAAATAGGTTGTCCCGTAACAACGGTCTTGCTTAGTAACAAAACAAAACAAAAAATGTTCAGCTCAGTGGTGGGTCGTAAGTCGAAGCAACTACCTTTCTCTCTGAAATGATTGCAAAAGGCAGGAAACACTGTAAACGTTTCCCCTTAAGGACAAATTTGGCTTTCGCCGTCTGCAGGGTGTTTTCGGCCTACATTAAGGAAGTGGACGAGAAGCCTGCCAGTACGCCTTGGGGCTCCAAAATGCCCTTTGGGCAGCTGATGGCCGAATTCGGAGGCAGCGGCAGCGGCGGTTGGGTGCACGGTGTCAGTTTCTCTGCCAGCGGGAAGCGTCTCGCCTGGGTCAGCCACGACAGCACCGTATCTGTTGCAGACGCCTCGAAAAACATGATGTAAGTAGCTGCGGCAGGGGTTGGGGGAAGGCTTCTCTGAATGCCATCTCTTGTGTTGGGTCCCCCCAATTCTAAAGCAGAGGTACATTTAGCCTCCTGCCTCCAGCTTACACCACAGACAATAGCAGTAATATTTAGGCTTAGATGTGGCCCCCTAGTGCTTTACAATGCTAGGATATTGCCCCCAACCCTCTGGGTCCTCATTTCCCCAACGTCGGAAGGAAGGAAGGTGGAGTCTACCTTGAACCCCATCAGGATCGAACTCCAGGCTGTTGGCAGAGTTTGCCTGCAATCCTGCACTCCAACCACTTGCGCCACCAGGGCTCAGGAACTGGGGTCTGCTGGCTTCGTGGTTTGCGCCCTAGTGGACAAGGTGATCCTTTCCTTTGACACAGTGCAAATAGAGGGCGGAGCTGATGTCACGACGATACGGCATGCAATCTCGCTGGTCTGAGATTGCAGCCGATATCTTTTCCCCTGGTCGGTCCAAAGGGACCTAAACCATCCCGTAGAGATGGTGATAGTGAAGGGTGCATCCTGTGGATCCCAGGGATATTGCAAAGTCCCTGGTTGATCCAGGAGAAGCCCTTCTTGCTGGCGGCGGAGAGGCAGCCATTAAAGTGACGGTACATTCTTAACCCCCTGCCTTGCATTTTAGGCTCTCTCAACTCAGAACCGAGTTTCTCCCCTTGCTGAGCGTCTCCTTCGTGTCGGAGGACAGCGTGGTGGCTGCTGTAAGTGCCTTCACTTAGTTTTGGGGAAGCTCTTGGGAGCTGGGGAATTCTGGGCGTTGGAAGTCCCTGCCCTCTTCAAGCGGTCAGTCTGGCTCGAGAAACGCCGATCCAAAGCCCGAGTGCACTATTTCCTTCCAGGGCCACGACTGCTGCCCGATGCTTTTCAACTGTGACGACCGCGGAGCCCTCAACTTTGTCTCGAAGCTCGACATTCCTAAGCAGAGCATTCAGCGCAACGTTTCGGCCATGGAACGTTTCCGCAACATGGACAAGAGAGCCACTACGGAAGACCGCCACGCTACACTGGAGACGCTGCATCAGAACAGCATTACGTGAGTGACCGTAGGGTAGTCGTGCAGATTCTCCTTCAGTCTGGCAAGAGTCCTGTCGGTAGCTTGAGTGCTTAGACTTATATATCACTTCACAGTGCTTTTACAGCCCTCTCTAAGCGGATTATAGAGTCAGCCTATGGCCCCCAATCAACCTAGGTCCTCGTTTTTATCAGCCTTGGAAAGGTGAGGTTTTGAGTCAACCTTGAGCTGGTCAGGATCAAACTCTTGGCAGTGGGCAGAGTTAGCCTGCAATATTGTATTCTAACCATTCTTAATAGCAATAGGACTTAGACTTGTACACCGCTTCACATTGCTTTACAGTTCTCTCTAAGCGGTTTATATGGTCAGCCTCTTTCCACCAACAATCTGGGTCCTCACTTGATCCACCTCAGAAGGATGGAAGGCTGAGTCCACCCGGAGCCAATCAAGATCAAACTGCTGGCAGTGGGAATACAGTAGTCAGCCTGCAATGCTGCACACTACACCACCAGGGCTGCCATATAGACAATCAACAATAAAGAAACGTCTCCGGAATAGCCCGTGGTGTCATTCTTGATTCCTTGTGCCTGACAGTGACCTAAGGCGAAGAAGGGGAGAATTCTGATGGAGGTCCATAAACTCGTTTCTTCCGGCTTCTGAAATTTTTTTGATGCTGCAGCAGCTAGATCACGGGTCTCCAAAGATGACAATTTTAAAATTTGTGGGCTTCAACTCCCAGAATTCATGCCGGTTGGGGGATCCTGGGAGTTGAAGTCCAACAAGTCTTAAAAGTTGCAAAGTTTGGATACTCCTCAGCTAGAAGATCAATTGCTAGTTGCTGAAATATTTCTCCATGTCAGGCCTGAATTGGAAAGTTGAACAGTTGACCTGTCTAGTTCCTCCTGAGAAGGTTTCTCGACTGCATCCTGCAACTTCTTCACATAGTCCTCAGGATCTGTTTACCTATTTATTCACCAAATATCTACATCTCCCATTTCCCCTAAGGGAACTGGACAGTTTACGAAGCGCGTAATAAAACAGTACAAAAGCATGACTCAAAGCATAGTTAAAAAGAAAATTAAGAACAGGCGTACAATTTCTTCTGAGTCTAATGCTGGTTCCATCCTCCTCTTCCTCCTCTTGCAGTCAAGTGTCTATTTATGAAGTGGACAAGCAAGATTGTCGCAAGTTTTGCACCACTGGTATTGATGGAGCAATGACCATCTGGGACTTCAAGGTACGTTTGACTGCCCAGCTTATCCTTGATCGATTACGCCAGCCAACGGTTGATATTATGTTTGCCAGCTTCTCTATTAACTGTAATTGTAGGAGAGGGAGAAGCAGAGATAAGGCAGAGGCAAGAGAGCAATCAACCTAGAATCTTTACGCTCCCACAAATGAGCTAAATCCAATCCCTCTTGAACTCCGTTAACTCTTTACCTAGCTCCAATTTAGCACTGGCCCTTGGTTGACTCTTATGTATAAGTCCTTAAGTGGAACTTAGCGTGTCGTCCTGAGGGGGGTCAAGCTATTTTCTAAGGCATCTGAAGGCCAGACAAGGAACAATGGATGGAAACTGATCAAGGAGAGATTCAACCTGGAAATAAGGAGAAACTTTCTGACAGAACAATCAAATGAAGGAACAGAGGTTTCCTTTAGAAGTTGTGGGAGCTTCATCCCTGGAAGCTTGCAAGAAGAGGCTGGACTGCCCTCTGTCAGAAATGGTGTAGGGTCTCCTGTTTGGCCAGGGCTTGGACTAGATGACCTACCAGGTCCCTTCCAACTCTGATTATCTGTTATTATCTGTCGTCTGCTTTGGTTTGTCATGGTGAATAATTTTCTTTTTTTCTTATTTTTCTCCACTCCCTTCATCGTTGTCTAGACATTAGAGTCCTCCATTCAGGGCCTACGGATAATGTAGAAGGGATTCTTGGTTCTCTAGCAAGACAACCTGCTCTGAAGCCTGCACAGACTTGAAAAGACAGGGTGAAGATGAATCACTACTACTTTTTTTTTTTTAAAGCACTGAAGAATGACGACTTGGTGAAATATTCCCCCCCCCAATCCCAAATTTCCCTATTCCTCCCCTTTCTACTTTGGTGATATATATATTGATCTGCCAATCAGCTGTGATGTGATTGTGGTATATATTTGGGTTTGTGGGTTCATCGTTGTTGTCGTGTTTTTTAATTGTGCTTGGTTGTTTTTCATTCCCTTCTTTACCAAAGCTGCTCCTTGAAATGGTTTATTGCAGGAAGTATGAAAACACTAACTTAAACAGGGGAGTTCTATGTTCAGCTTGTCTGCTAGGAAAATTAAAATTAAAAAGCATCTTGTTACGTCTTGGTTATTATTTGACCGTGTCGGACGGGGGAATTTACTGGAGGAAACAATTAAATATGGAAAGAGTTACTGGTAAAAGGAAACCAGGCCATTGAAAGAACCCGGTGGCTGTACTGTATAGATATTTATTCATACAAACTTGAGGAAGAACATGTAAAAGAAACAATGGTGGCATGGGCAAATAAAATCGGTTATAATATTGAATTGGGTAAACGGCAAAAGCTTTGGACCTACCAATAAGAAAATAACATTGGCCACGGCATATAAGGAAAACCTTTATAAGATGCTTTACCGATGGCATCTTCTGCCAGCAAGGCTTTCCAAAATGTTCAAAAGTCTATCTCCAAATTGTTGGAAATGCAAAGAGGCATCAGGCACATTTTTTCACATGTGGACCTGCAATGCTGCAAACAATTATTGGAGATTGATTCAGACATGGGTGGAACAAATGGTGGGAGAATGTATTCCATTTAAGCCGGATTTTTTTCTCCTAGGAATAATATCAGAAGGATACAGGAAGGATTTAATTTATCTAATAGTTACATGTGTTGATGGCGACTAGAATAATATATGCTCAATATTGGAAGAAGGAAAACATACCGCCAGAAACAGAGACAATAAGGAAAAATTATGGCCTGTGCAAAATCAGCCAGGTTAACTCTACAATTAAAAAAATAAGGGGAAATTGGAGTTCTATGAAATGTGGAATAATTTTTATCAGTAAGGCAAGGTCGGAATATAAGTAAATATGATGATTAGAATAATTAGTTAAAAAATGTACAGTATATTTAAAAAAAAGGATTGTAAATGGTGAAGTAAAATTAATATATGTATAACAATTGTAATGCCAGAACGGCTGCACCGTTATAATTAAAATTTTAAAAAAAAGAAATAGGAAAAAAGAAAGACATCACAGCTGACCCCAGCCACAGCACAGAAAAACTCAGAAGTACAGCTAGTCCTCCACTTACGACCACAATGGAGAGCTGAATTTCTGTCATTAAGTGAGGCATTTGTTGAGTGAGTTCTGCCCCATTTTATGACCTTCTCACCTTTGAGTGAATCACTGCAGTTGGTCAGTTGTTAACCCGGTTGTTAAATGAATCTGGTTTCCCCCATTGACTTCGCTTGTCAGAAGGCCGCAAAAGGGGAATCACATGATCCGGGGACACGGCAACAGGTCATAAGTATGAGCCAGTTGCCAAGCCTCTGAATTTTGATCTCATGGCCACAGGGATGCTATAACATTCGTGTGAAAAGCAGCCCAAAGTCCCATCTCTCTGATGCTGCTGTAACTTTGAACGGTCACTAAATGAACAGTTGTAAGTAGAGGACCTGTAATGCAAGGTGGGAAGAGTCCTGGCCCATAGAATGCCCAAGAGTTGATGTGATGACCCAAAGGGGCATGGCACAAAGGCAACACAGTCACATAATCAAGAAGAGTCCCTTTATTATCTCCAACTTTGCCCCCAATGTCCAGGTTACTTTCGGCTGGAGAAAAAATACTCCCAGGAACAGCCTTTAAGTGGAGGAAATTCAGTCCAAAACAAGGTACACACAAACTAATTAAAAATCCAAACAAACCATGCTGCAGTAATTGACAGGGCAGGAGAAGGAATTGCAGACTTGAAAGCACGGCAAAACAAGCAGTTGGGAAGATGCCAGGGACACAGATAAGCCTCAATACCAGATAATTCCTGATTTTCTTCCAATAATTTTGCTCTGTGCAGCTTCACTTTTTAAATCCTGTGTTCCCAGGTGTGGCTAATGAAGGGAATCAGGGCCCTTTCCTCCCCCGTAAGCCATGCAACCCACATTCCGTTCCTCCCTGTGTGCCCTGGGATGAAGAGGGGGTGGGCCTGGGTCTTCCTCTGAACTCCCTCTCCCTTGCTCTACCTCTTACCTGCTCTGCCCAGCCGGACTGTGCCCTTGCCCAGTTTCTTCCACAGCCAACTGCTCCCTATCAGCTGCTTGGCCTTCCCCTCCAAATCAGATTCCGACAGGGCATGACAGTTGGACGCCACTCAATGGATAACTGTCAGGCCCGGAGAGCAAATTATGCTTTTTAACCATCTGACAAAAACTGGGCCCAGATAATAAATCTTTTGTGTCCCATCATCCATCTTGTGCTTCTACTTTTCATTTGTCCCTGTAAAGGCCTCCATATTCTAACCAGGATCAAGGGATTCTTTTCTGCTGTTCTGACGAAAAATCATACACAAACGCACTCACGTGTGCACACGTACATTCAGAAACACAGCCCTCTCTAGAGTGTCACTTGGGTGTTAGGGAGAAATACGGAGACTATGAAACGTAAGAGGCTAAAACATACGAAGAACGGTTGCAGGATTTGGGTATGGCTAGTCTAGAGAAAAGAAGGACTAGCAGGGGGACATGATTGCAGTATTCCAGGATTTGAGGGGGTCAAGCTATTCTCCAAAGCACCAGAAGGCAGGTCAAGAAGCAATGGTTGGAAGCAAATCCAGGAAAGAAGCAACCTGGAATTAAGGAGAAATTTCCTAAGAGTGAAGACGATTAACCAGTAGAAGGGCTTGCCTTCAGTTGTGGGTGCCGCATCACTGGAGGTTTTTAAGAAGGGACTGGAGAAAAAAATTGTCTAAAATTGTTTCGGGTTTCCTGCCTGAGCAACGGGTTGGACTAGAAGACCTCCAAGGTCCCTTCCAGCTCTATCCTATTTAGTTGAGGAAAATCACATCCTTCTGACTTTAGTCTCAACTTGGTCCAGGCAGTTATTGCTGGGCTTTCTTTACTCACAATTCTGCCCCTGCACCGTCCATGAGTGACAGCAGGGTTTTTTTTTCTGGGTGGAAGAGCTGAGATCTCTTTTCAGGTCATTCTTTCCTCCTTTCTTTTTTATTATAATTTTTTTTATTTTTTTAAGACAAACATATGCAAACAAAACATAAAAACATAAACCCATCTTCCATTTTATATACCGTTGGTTACAAATCTTTTGTGCTATCCTTTCACAGTCATTGCTCACAGTTTGTATAAATTCTCACATTGTCAAACCAACATATATTTATCGGTTATTAATCATTCATGACTAAACTATTTATTCCATCATTTTTTACGAGATATTCTATCCTTCCTAATGGCATGATATGCCATGAAGTCCCCATCAAGTCTTTGGTGACCACCTCGTCTAAATGAACTTAAGATGATTTTTGCAGCTCCACCTGCCTTGCGAAACCAACACCTTCCTGCATCATTTAAGGCCACACGCTTACTCCTTCGCTGCACAAAAGGCATTGCACACATGCACAGAGAGAGAATTTTTTTCCAACCCCCAAGCAAGGAAGTGGTTAAGTTTCTCACCGAGAGGGAAGTCTGACTTGCAGCCTTGCCTCTAAACTTCTTTCTTCATTTCCTCCTGAGCTGGCTCGGCGGAGAGAGCTGTTCATGTCGACTGCCCAGAGTCCGTGAACAAGCCCTTCTGCTTCTCCTCTTCAAACGGGGAAGATCTCCAGATCTTCATCTCCTCCATCCAAGGTCAGTCCCTGAGATGCTCCTTCAATCCAACAAGCAAACCTCGCTCTCTTTGTCTTCTTCTCTCTTGCTAATTTTCTCGCAAAGGCATTCCTTTCTGAAGGGATGGCAGGGGTCCAAATTCGGGAGTGGAAAACTGGTTTGACTCACTCTCTCTTCTCACCATCGCCCCTCCTGTCCCATCCTCCACCACGCGATCTCCTTCTCCTCCTTTCCACTTGGATGTTATTTCCTTTCCATTTCTTCTGGCAATACTTTCAGGAAGTTTGGGTGTGTTTTTTTTTTTTCCTTTTCTTTCCACACCCACTGAAATTTCTCTCCAGCGAGCGGTTGGCTTCCCTTTGAGTTTTCCATTGACACAACTCTTCAAAAGTCCCTCCTCCCCCCACCTCCACCAAAAAAAATGTGGTTCCTCTGTGAAGGATTGTCTGCAGATTAGGCAACCTTTCTCCTCTGAAGTGGGCTTAGATCTCCAACAAAAGAGTTTTTGGGCGTTTCTTCAACAGGCAGAGTGAGTTTTGTAGGCTTTTTTTTTCCCCAGAAAGGGGTCTGGTGGGTTGGGCAGAAGTTTTTGGATTCGGAGTTCACTTGCAAGGCAAAATTATATTTTCCATCCAAGGAAGTACACTGTTATTTTTAGATTTCTTTTTCCCTCCTGCAAGTTCCTGCAAGATTACTAAATAGATTTTAACTCTTCTGAACCAATGAAAAAGAGCTGTAACAATGCATCCTGCATACAGGTTATAGTTAGTAATTGGCTAAGGCTAAGATTCAGATCAAATGACTCTCTGCATTGTTGAACCTTAAATCTGAACAAATCTCTCTGAACTAATTGGCAATCTGAGCCTCCCTGTGCTACCTTTCCATACAGGTAAGAAGTGTAGTTAGAAGCCATGAATAACCTCAGGGGGATGACTAATCCATCATCCCCAACCCTCCCTTTAACGCCCCAACCCATCCCCATGTAATCAACCCTAACTGAATTTACACTATCGTGCTCAGGCGTGAAAAACAGAGGCAAATTTTGTAAATAGGCTTAATGAAAACAGTCAAACCAGAACGAAACAGGCAAAAACCAGTCAAATCTATAAAACCCTTCGCCCGGGTATTAAAAAACATCACCATCTTATCATCCTTGCTGCCAAATGTCAGCTCTCAGCCATCAAAAGATTTGCTTGCTTTCTGGCTCTTTAGAATTACGGTCTCCCGTGTGGCTGAAAGGCAAGGAAGTAAATTGGGGGGAAAAAAAATACAGGAAAACGGAAATATTTCTTAACCAAGAGCAATTTGGTAATACCGTATAAGGCCAGAAGCTGACAGATCTCGGAGAGGAAGAGCAGAGACAGATATCGACAGCAGTCACCAAGGTTGAATTTCCTCCAGTGGCTCAGCCCCTGATGGTTTTTATTCTGCTTTTTAACTAAAGCAGCCAAGGAGCTTGATTTTGCAGAACTAATCATCATAGACAGTAGACGGACCCAACTGCAGCGCTTCCCAAAACAGAGATGAAAGACACTAAGCTTGATCAATGTGGTTGGTCTCCTTTTTGTTGCTGTTAGACCTACCAATAATTCAGATCTTCCAGGCAACCAAGACATCATAGTTGGTGGACAGGCAGATGCCAGGAATAGCATACTTTTAAACTGTGCAAATCAGCAACATGAGTATCCCAGCTAGGAATCATTGTGGCATTTTCTCCTTTTGCACATTCAGCTTTCTTGGTTGGATTTATTAAAGAGGTAGTCCTTGACTTGTGACCATTGTTGAAACTAGAATTTCCATTGCTAAAGCAAGGTGGTTGTAACTCTTTCTCTCAGATGCAGGAAAAAAAAACCCAGGTCCACACGTGAAGGTCTAATGAAACTGATTTATGCTCCTCATGGCTATGCACAGGAATATTCGTGACTAACCAGTCAACACTTGCCAGGAGTTAGATCAGAGTCAATGGAATTCAAGGGAGGTTGGACTTAGTTTGTGGCAACGTAGAGATTCTACTTGACTCTTCCACCACTCCTTCCCCTACATTCTTCCAACTCGCCTCCTCCATTCATGAGAAAGCTAAATTGTTTAGGGAGAAGTTTATCTTCCAAGCTTGCCGCTTGTCTCCTGGATATTTCACTACCAAACAGGGTAACATTTTCAGTGGGGTTTTAGGTGAAGTGTCAAAGACATTTCACTCAAATCCCACTGAAGATGTTATCTAGTTTGGTAATGAAATGTCTGGGAGCCAAGTAGCAAGCTTGGAGGATAAACCTCTGCCCAAGCTATGAAATATTCTCTACGATTTCTAAAACTAAACTGTTTTTCTTTCCGAGAAGGTTAAAAAGCCATGGCTTATCAAAGCTTTCTGCTGGAACCCATCACCTGCCATGCCTGGAACAAGGACCGAAGTCGTAAGTCTACCTTTTCAAAGGGCTGTTGGGTCCCCAGAGATTTAGCGCCTCAACTCAAAAATTGTTAGTAACAATTATTAACCTTACAGGAGAAAGATAAATTATATGCTTCGATTAGAAGATCCTCCAAGATCCTTTCCAGCTCTGTTCTATTCTGATTCTGTTCCCCACATTGTTCTAGAGATTGATATTTTTTTTTTAAAGGCAGTCTCTACTTTCAGAAGGAGAAATCTGATCTGGAGAGAGAGCAGAGATGGGTGTCCTTTGAGGGGCATGTTAGAATTTTTATGGGCTCTTGAATCTATGCTTGAAAAAATATCACCCATTGCTGCTCAATATCATGTATATGTAGAAACAGATTGGAGGTAATACAGAACATTCCTAGTGAAAGGCCTGGGGAGATCTGAGCGCATGATGTTGGGGGTTCAAGAAGTCATCTAGTCCATCCAGGGGATCCACGGGGGCTCTAGAAATCATCTAATCCATCCATCTCGATATCCATGTAAGATCTATATACCTTTAAGATATATCCAGATCAGGGGTAGGATTCAAATTTTTTAACAACCGGTTCTGTGAGTGTGGCTTAGTTGGTGGATGTGGCCTGGTGGTTATGTGACTGGGTGGTCATGGCTTGATGGTCATGTTATTGCCTGGGCATGGCCAACTCAACATCACTCACATCTAGGCACGCATCTCCTCGTCTGGCCTCTCATGACTGTGGGGATGCTGCAACAGTCATAAGTGTGAAAAACGGTCATGTCACTTTTTTCAGTGTCATTGTAACTTTGAATGGTCGCTCCACACAAGCAAAGTACCAGCAAAGGAGGAGAAACAAAATTCCAGAGAAGTTCCTGAGACAGGAAGTCTAATCCTGCCAAGAATGTAATAAGGGTTAACGGAGAGGCAGTTTCTGTAAGCAACCCCAGAATGTTTCCTTCCTGCTTTCCTTACAGGATTAGGCCAGTAATTTCTTCTAACAACCGGTTCTCCGAACTGCTTAGAATGTTAACAACCAGTTCTAGCAAATAGGTGCGAACTGGTAGAATCCCACCCCTGATCCAGATAGATCTTGACAGACTTCAACCCTGGTCCCTATCTAACAAAATGAAATTCTATGTAGAGAAAAGTAAAGTCTTACACTTAGCAAGAAAACCCAAAAGTGCACATATAGACTGGGTGAAACCAGGCTCAATAGCAGTAACTGTGAAGGGGATCTTGGAGTCTTAGTGGACAACCAACTAAATATGAGCTAGCCATGTGCAGCGGCAGCCAAAAAATACCAATGCAACCCCAAGTTGCATAAACAGAGGGATACAATGGAGATCAAGGGAGGTACTAATACCACTCCATAAAACCTTAGTAAGACCACACTTAGAGTACTGCGTCCAGTTTTGGTCCCCGCACTATACAAAAAGATGTTGAGACTCTAGAAAAAGTACAGAGAAGAGCAACCAGGATGATTAGGGGGACTGGAGGCTAAAACATACAAAGAACGGTTACAGGACCACATCCTCAGTCCATCACTTGAGACTTTCAAAAAGAGACCGGACTGCTGTTGTCAGAAATGATCTCCTGTTTGAGTGGAGGGCTGGATTAGATGACCTACCAAGCCCAATTCTGTTAATCTGTATTTTATTACCGGTTCTGTGAGCATGGCTCGGTGGGCGTGGCAGGGGAAAGTTATTGCAAAATCCCCATTCCCTCCCCACCCCACTAACCAGCTTTCCAGCTCCATTCTCCTGTACAGGGCAACCAAAGAAGACCCAGCCAATCAGCTGGGACTCCATGGGAGGTGGAGAATAGATGGGGCTGGCGGGGCCAGTCAGAGGTGGCATTGTCCGGTTCTCTGAAGTACTCAGAATTTCCACTACTGAACTGATCAGAACCGGCTGAATTCCACCTCTGATCTGTATCTGCAAAGGTAGAATCCCTCAGAAGGGGCACAGGGAGGGAGAAGCATTCTCTGCTCCACAGCTATTAGAAAGGCTCTCCTATGATGAGCCCACTTCTTCTTCCCTTGGAATTTCCACCCCATTCATTCCACATTGACTCCCCGAGAAGGAGAACAAGGCTGCGTTCTCTTCTGCATAGCTGAATCAGGGCTTTCCCAGCCATCTGATAATAAAGAGCCATTTATCTGCAAATACTCTTTTTTTTGGGGGGGGGGGGTGTTCCTTTTTTGTGCTGTTGAAAACACCACCACCACATGTTAGGAGAAAGCCGAGTTTTTTACGAGTTCCCTGGCTTTTGTCTGTTTCCTTCTGGTTTGTTTTGGTGGTTTGATAAAATGGGCCAGGATGCCTTGAGGTGGACAAGTTCCCCGAGCTGGTTTTGCAAATTTGCTTCGTCTTCTTTCTCACAGAACTCGCCATCTCCCCCAACAATCACGAAGTCCACATCTACAAGAAGAATGGTTCCAAGTGGGACAAAATCCATGAGCTGAAGGAACACAACGGGCAAGTGACAGGTGAGGACAACTGAGTCCCCACTAGCTGGAAGGAGATGAGGGAAAGAAGGATGTCCCTTCCAGCACTGGACACCTTGCCCAGACAGACCTTCTGGAAGTTGTAGACACCCCTGCAGGGGATTAGAGAAAAGGGGAGAGGGCGGAGCTGACATCGTGGCGATATGGCGGAATTCCTGGGTCTCCCTGGGAAGGATGTTGAAATCCCAAGAGCCAGTGGTCCTAAAGACCTAAATCGTTCTGGAGGAACGACGATCAAGGAGAGAACACTCTGCTGATCCCAGGCATACCACAATATCCCTGGTTGATCCAGAGGTAGCCTCTCTAGCTGACTCAAAGGGGAAGCGGTCAGTAAGAGAAAAGGTGAGAGGGTCAATAGAATATTTAAATCAGAAGAGAACACCTTTTTTGGAATCTCTTGTCCCATCACTTTTTAATGGCCACAAACAACCCCAAGGCAACCATTGGTCCCTGAAGCCAGTAGGACAAAATGTTGAAGAACACCACCCACATCTGGCTTCCACTGATCTCCTTGACAGGCATCGACTGGGCCCCCGACAGCAACCGGATTGTGAGCTGCGGGACAGATCGCAACGCTTACGTCTGGACCCTGAAGAACGATGTTTGGAAGCCCACCTTGGTCATTCTCCGGATCAATCGCGCTGCCTGTTGTGTGAAGTGGTCCCCGAAAGAGAACAAGTTTGCTGTGGGCAGTGGATCCCGGAGGATCTCCATCTGCTACTTTGAGCAAGAGAACGATTGGTGCGTGTTAGCAAATGCAAGAGGGGTGGGTGGGCTGGTGGGAAGGTTATCCTTTTAAGTTATGGGGGAATCAGAGAATTAGAAATAAGTAGACCTTCTACATTAGGACATGAGTAGACAAACCCATTAGGATTTTTGAGTTTTTCTTTAGAACACGGATGCCCAACTAAGACTTGTGGACTTCCAACTCTGAGAATTCTCCAGCTGGGTGGAGAATTCTGGGAGTTGAAGTCCAAGAGTCTTAGATGTTGGATAGCCCTAAAGGGGATAGTGTCCGCTTTGGAAGCCACGTTAGCACCAGAAGCTTCCATGCTGCCACATTCTTGAGCCTGGGAAGATGGGAGCGGGGAATTTCATGGAGTGTGTGTGGTTAGACATAATAGCATTCTTTTTCTAAGTCAAGGTCATGTTATTTCTGCACCTGGCTGAGGAGTGGTTGAGGGGACGTCTCAAGTTGGGATGGATGGTGATTGGGGCATGTGATAGAGTGGTGGGTGCAGGAGGTGGATTTGTAATTTTTTTTACTTATTGGAGAGAAACCCAGAATTTTCAGATTTGGGGATTTCCCAGTATAACTACTCTAATAAAAGGAAACTTTGAGAACATGTCTGTCCTGGAGTTGAGGTTATCTGGAACACTGACAGGTGGCTTTTTAAATCTTCAAACTGCAACCAAACATGAGCAAAACTGTTAGAGAGCCTTCTATGAATCAATTTCATCTCCCCTCTCCGACTTCTCCTAGGTGGGTCTGTAAGCACATCAAGAAGCCAATTCGATCAACCATCCTCTGTCTGGACTGGCATCCAAACAATATACTCCTGGCAGTGGGATCCTGTGACTTCAAGTGCAGGTGGGCCTTCTGGATTGACTTAGAGTTTGAACAAGTTCAATATTCCCAGCTGGATGGAATCATGGAACAGAATGTGATGGTGTTATTAGACAATGTTTTATATGACTGTGTTTGATTATGTGCCATTAAGTAGGTGGTGACGCTTGGTGGCCACCTAAATAATATTCTCCAGAACAATCTGTCCCGCGTTATTATGGAAGATGCAATATAAACCTGTTATGAAGTCTTCTTCTCCACCTGTTGCATCCTAATTGATGCCAGTTGAAATAGCTCCTTCTCTGTTGGGTGTTGGAGAGTCATCTGCTTTGTTTTCCTCTTTTCCATCCACCCTTCAGGATTTTCTCGGCCTACATTAAAGAGGTGGAAGAGCGCCCAGCCCCTACTCCTTGGGGATCTAAGATGTCATTTGGGGAGCTTATGTTTGAGTCGAAGAGTAGTTACAGCTGGGTCCACAGCATCTGCTTTTCAGAGAGTGGCAACCGCCTGGCCTGGGTGGGCCATGACAGCACCATCTGCCTGGCAGATGCCAACAAGAAAATGGCGTAAGTAGGATGGTGTGAGGAAGGGAGGGAAGACATCTGAGGAAGGTTGATGGATTGTCGTGGGAAGAAAGAAGAACCTTGAGAAATAGGAGGAAGAACCACAATTAAGACAATAGTCAGATAAAAGAAACCTGGGCCTGAAATGTAATTTGAGAAAGCATGGCAAGAATCTTTTATTCAAACTTTATATTAAAAGTTGCATTAGCTTGCATGCTTTTGGTCTATGGTCTATGAGGTTTTTTTGGGTCCACCTATTTCAGTTCTCCAAGATAGACCAGTCTTGGAGAACCTGACATAGGTGGATCAAAAAAAAGTGACATGGATGATGTAGAATTGATGAGCGGTGTATTAATTTGAATCCAGTCAATCCATGACTGGAGTTTTCACATTTGTAATTGAAACCAATGTTAAGGCTGAGGTGTTGTTTTTCCCCTCAGTGTCACCTGTCTTTCTACGGAGACTCTGCCCCTCCTGGCTGTGACCTTCATCACCGAGAACAGACTTGTGGCTGCAGTAAGTCATATACTTTCTTCTCTGGTGGGGTGATTTTTCCACAAAAGATTTTCATGTAGAGCCCTGGGCTCCTCATTTAGGGAAACGGCTAAGCGATCATCCTTGCTGTGTGGATAATGTCATTTTAAGATTTAGCCAGTAGATGGCACCATGATAAATATGGATAAGTCCAATAAAGAATATTTGTAGCTTGGGGTTGAAATGAGGGGCCCTTGGTGCTCTCTGAACTTTTCTTGCAGACATTTCATGACCCAAACTAGATAACATCACCTGGTAGAACATGTTCTCTTTGTTGAAAAGCAACCAGCATGTTTCATCTGGCCTCTTTCCACAGATTCTCTATGAAATGTAGAGCACAACGTAATCCTTTCCCAACTGCACTACACATTCTTTATCCCCAGGAATGACACATTTGGGAGTTGTAGACCAACCACATCTGAAGGACAATGATTTGGGGTAGCTCTACCCAACCATAAGTCATAAGAGGTGAACTTTGTCTTCTGAGCTATGTTCTTGGCTTCTCCTTTACCAGGGTCATGACTGTTACCCAATGTTGTTCATGTACAATGAACAGCAGGGTGCCTTGAGCTTTGGAGGGAAAATGGACATCCCCAAACAGAGTTCCCAACGGGGACTCACAGCTCGGGAGCGTTTCCAGAACTTGGACAAGAAGGCCAGCTCTGATACCAACAATGCTTCTCTGGACACCGTCCATAAGAACAGTATCAGGCAAGTCTGCAAAATTTCTCTTTCTTTTATAAACAAAGGATCTCCAAACTTGGCGACTTGAAGACTTCAACTCCCAGAATTTCCTAGTCAGCAAAAGTCTACAAGTCTTAAAGTTGCTGATTTTGGAGACCCCCTGCTTTATAAAATGTTGGATTGACCAAATTGGTGTCAATCCTTAGCAGCTGCATAGATAGATTTTCTCCACAAGGATCTGTGTCCAACCGGATCCTTCAGCTCTTCCAATGATCCATTCCCCCCTGATGTAATTGATCCTGTCCACTTGGCTTGAAGAGTGGACTTTCAGAAGGTCAAGCTCCTCTCTGCTCCTGGAGCTTCCACGCACAGATGATCGTTGTCCATCACTAACTAGTTTGTTGTGTCTTCTGCTCCAGTTGAGAGGACTCAACCCAAGGATTCTTCTGTTCTCTTCCAGCCAAATCTCTGTGGTCGCTGGAGGGAAGGGCAACTGCACCAAATTTTGCACCACCGGAATGGATGGCGGCATGAGCATGTGGGACGTGAAGGTGAGCAGGGAGGGCTGAAGTGCCCAGTGCCATCTGGGTAGAATTGTTACAGAGGAAGAAGGAGTGTTGAGTTATGCATTTTAAGGCTGAAATGTGAAGTTGGCCCACTGCAAAAAAAAAAAAAAAAAAGAGCATCTGATTGCAGCAACATCTGTTTTTCCAGTAGCAGGTCCCAGACGCATGAAATCACAACCCTGGTTAGCTGCAATGCAGGGTTTGATCAAGAGCAGGGTAAACGTGACCATTTTAAGGGTTCCCTTTATTTATTTCAATGGAGAGGATGCGTGTCCGGTTTTCACCCTTTCAGGTTGCAAGAAACAAAACCTACCCTCCCTTTTAAAAAACAAAAACAAAAACCAACCACCCCAAGCTGGTGTGGAAACTTGGAAGAAAATTGAGGCAGGAAAGGGAGTTGAGTTTTTGTCAGGGGGGTGGAAACAGAAGATGGGAAGTTTTTTTCATTCCATGTTTTTAGTTCCTCCACTTGAAAAGGGGAGAAACAAAAAAAAAAAGGAGGTTAACAGATTTATAGTATTGGGAATCTGGGGTAAAATCACCCCGGATCCCAATGGATCCCAGGTTCTGATCTTGAGCAAGTAGCTACTGGATTGTAAGCCTCTTTCTTTTGTGTTTCAGACCTTGGAGGCTGCAATGAAAGGCCTCCACATCAAATAAGCCAGAGAGCCAGCGTCCTTCCCTGCATAAAATCCACCAGCAGAAACAGGAATTCCCACCTGCCAAGGAAACCAATCAAGGTTTAATCCATTCCTGCTTTCCCGAACCTTAAAAAGACAACCTCAAATGTTACAAGCTCAGCTTTTGGGGAGACACCCCCCCCCCCCGGGCAGGAACCCAGAAGGGGGTTAAAAAATAAAAAAAATAAAATAAAATACATGCAATTAAAAACAGTCTGAAATCTGTGTCTGTCCTGGTTTGGGATCTTTTCTTCCCCCTGCAGTCAAGCTTGAATTTCTTAAAATTTAAAGATGAATCTCTGCCAATTAATATAGGTTACAAACAGTCCTCTACTTATGACGGTAACAGAGCCCAATATTTCTGTTGCTAAGTGAAACATGTTGAGAGTTTTGCCCCATAAAGTTCATCTTATGAGCACAATGAAGCCCAGTGTTTCTGTTGCTAAGGGAAACGTTCATTAAGTTTCCCATTTTACAGCCTGTCTTGCCACATTCATTAAGCGAATCACTGCAGTTGTTTAGTAACACCGTTGTTAAGTGAATCTGCCTTCACCAATGAATCTGCTTGTCAGGAGGTCTCAAAAAGGGATACAGCGACTGTCCTAAATATGAGTCAGTTTCCAAACGTCAAGAATTTGGATCCTGGGACCACGGGGAGGCTGCAACCGTTGTAAGGGTGAGAAATGATCACTTTTTCCGATGCCTTTGAACGGCCACTAAACGAACGGCTTTCAGTTGAGGCCTGCTTCATTTTTGATCCTTGCTGGCAGGGTTTCAAATTTTGGAATTCCCCAGTGGGATGGCCCTGGGGAAAGAAGAGCCAGCACTGTCCGGAGACGTCTCCATGGCTGGCAGGACTCGATGCCGTTGAAGGCGTATGGAATGCAGTTTACCTTCCCACCAAAGGGGTCCCTGTTTTTCTACTTGCATTTTTTACATGCTTTTGAACTGCTAAGTTGGCAGAAGCTGGGACAAAGGACGGGAGCTCACTCTGTGACGCGACGCTGGGGATTTGAACCGCCGACTTTTCTGGTCGACAAGCTCAGCCTCTTAGCCACTGCGAGTCTTGTAGGAACCCCCAAATGGAGGTTACCCGCCCTGAGGAAAACAGGACTTCATTCCACTTCTCAGGTGATGTTCGAATGCGGCCCCAACAGTGTAAAAAGGCACCAGACCAGGACCGTTATGATAATTTAAACTTTATTCAGCCAAATATACAGGTTTTTCTCTCTTTCTTTTCTCTCTCTCTCGCCTGCCTCTATTCCAGAAAGATGCACAATCCCGACGATGCGTTCTCTGGTTTTTCATTTTTCCCAGGGTTTGTTTGTGTGTGTGTGTGTTTTTAAAGAAGTCATTCTCGAATTCCAGAGGAGGAAAGAAATAAAAAGGACAGCTTTAAAATAATAATAATAATAATAATAATAACGGGGTGGAAAAGAGAAAACCAAATAGCCAGGGGGCTGAGGGCTGGTGATGGTCAAGGATTCCACCTCCGCCCCACACCTCTTCCATTTCCCTGGACTCTTCTGCAGCCCAAGTCCATGCCAAAGCACACCGCGTTCCCCCCTCCCTGCCTACCCTCTCCCCATAATTTTTGGAAGTGCATCTGCACGGGTCCGAGCTAGTCATATCCTGCCCCCCACCCCACCCCTGCCCAGTTCCCTGGAAGCTAGCTGAAGCAATCGAGCCCCTCCCCAGAAAACCTTCCGCCTCCGTTGGCCTCCCAGCCGAAATCAAAAACACATCAAACCGTTCAGCCGCTGGCCATTTTCCCCACCCTTCCCCCCTTTTCCCGAAAACGGTCATTTTAATGCAACCGTCGGTGGTGGTGGTGTCGCGATTCTGCACCCAAGGTGAAGAGCGCCCTCCCCCTGCTGCTCTTCCCCTCCCCTGCTTGCCCCCCCCAGCCCCTCCCCCCCACAAAAAAGTAATCCCGTGGAATTCTGTGCCCAGATGAAGACAAACACGGAAGCGGTCAGTGTCTCTTCAGAGGTGACGGGTGAGGCCACCATCGCTGCCGCTGTCCTCCTCCTGCAGCCTCTCTGGGAAAGGACGCCGCAGCGAGTCCGAAGGGCGCCAGGCCCAGCACCATCCCGGGGGGTGTCCCTCCTCTCAGGGGAGGGGGGGGGCTGCCTTTACTTGTTGAGGGATAGGGACTGCATCCGTTTGCCTGCCATGGCCGCTTCGTCTTTAGCTGGGGGGAGGGGGGAAGCAGAGAAGGAAGAACAGCTGAATCCATCCATCCTTTCCTTCTTCTTTCTTCCTCCTTCCCTCCCTTCTCATTTCCAGCCCTTTCCTTCTTTCCTTCCCTCCCTCCGTCATCCACCTTTCTACATAAGAATTCCTACGGAAAAGGATTTAACTCCAGATCAGCTACTTTTATGAAGGGCGGGTGGCTCTTTCCTTTCCTTCCTTCTCTTTCCCTTTTTTCTTTTTTTCCTTCTTTCTTTTTCCCTCCTTCCCTTTCATTTCCATCTCCTTCTTTCCTTTTCTTCTTTCTTCTTTCTCTTCATTCTTCTCCCCTCTCTTCTAATTTCCATCTCTTCCCTCACACATAAGCGACTTAAATACTTAAAAAAATCCAGCACATAACAAATACTTAAACAATACCTCAAAAATAAAATAAAAAATAAAATAAAAAAACCCTACCACATTATAAAAACCCACCCAATCCTTCATGGCAGCAGCAGCACAATCAAATTAGCCCTGGGCCCACCCCAAAAACCGAGGCTTCAGGGCCCTTTGGAAAAGCAACAAAGTAGAGGCCCACTGCACTTCACCTCCACCACTGAGGAGGCCCCTTGTTTGTGGTCTCACCAGAGGAAGATCCCTAAGTCATGGGACCCATGACATGATCTGCCTTCCCCTCCCAGTGGAGGTAGTAGGGGAGAGGCATCCGTCATATATAACCTGGGATTAGGAATTCAGACAAACGCCTGAATTTTGATCATGGGACCACAGGAATGCCCATTTTTTTCATTGCCGTTGTAACCTTGAATGGTTCTAAGCCAAGACCTACCTATGACAGCAAAGGGCTCCCAAAGCTTAGGCCCACTTTAGCCTCAGCCAAACGTTCCCTCCTTACCTCTCCTCTCTTCCTCCTTCTTTTTGGCTGCTTCTTCCCTCTGTTTCCGGATAATGGCTAGCCGGGCGAGGTCGGCCTTGGCCTGTTCCGTTTTCCCTGCCAGGTGCATCTTCATGTACCTTTCTTTTGCTTTCTGTTTTTCAATCTCTTCTCTGCAAAGGTGGGGCGAAAGGAAAAGTCGGCAAAAGGTCCAAGTAAGCAGGGGGCTTTGGAGAGCTGGGGTTAAAAAAGCATTTAAAAAAACCTCGTTGTTTAAATCTCCCTCCCAAACCTTTGGCTAATAGTTGGAAAATGGAGGGAATTAAGAGGCCAAGACTGCCCACTCCTCTCAATTTGATGACTTATTTGTCCCCTATGACTCTATTCTATTTACTATATACCCTATGACTATATAATCCTATGACTATTATTAAGTGTTGTACCTTTTGATTCTTGACTGATATCTTTTCTTTTATGTCCACTGAGAGCATTTGCACCAAGACAAATTCCTTGTGTGTCCAATCACACTTGGCCAATAAAGAATTCTATTCTATTCTATTCTATTCTATTCTATTCTATTCTATTCTATTCTATTCTAATTTCTATTCTATTCTAATTTCTGTTCTATTCTATTCTCTATCCCACACCATCCCACTCTATTTAAATTCTATTCCTATATCCTTCTATTCTATTCTGTTGTACCCTATAACTATTATTAAGTGTTGTACCTGATGATTCTTGACTCTTGACGGATGTATCTTTTCTTTTTATGTCCACTGAGAGCATTTGCACCAAGACAAATTCCTTGTGTGTGTCCAATTACACTTGGCCAATAAAGAATTCTATTCTATTCTATTCTATTCTATTCTATTCTACTCTACTCTACTCTACTCCACTCTTATTGTACCCTAGGACTATCATTAAGTGTTATACCTGATGATTTTTGATAAATGTATCTTTTCTTTTTATGTCCACTGAGAGCATTTGCACCAAGACAAATTCCTTGTGTGTCCAATTACACTTGGCCAATAAAGAATTCTATTCTATTCTATTCTATTCTATTCTATTCTATTCTATTCTATTCTACTCTACTCTACTCTACTCTACTCTACTCTTATTGTACCCTAGGACTATCATTAAGTGTTGTACCTGATGATTTTTGATAAATGTATCTTTTCTTTTTATGTACACTGAGAGCATTTGCACCAAGACAAATTCCTTGTGTGTCCAATCACACTTGGCCAATAAAGAATTCATTCATTCATTCATTCATTCATTCATTCATTCATTCATTCATTCATTCATTCAATCTCAGAGGGATCTTACCGTTCTCTCCGCGACAATTCCCTCGGGCTCTCTAAATCTAGCTGAGTAACTTTTTTAGCGGTTTGTACCGCACGGTTGGGGTTCTCGATGTCGATCATGCCTTCCACTCCTTTGTGCTTTGGCTGGAATGAAAAGGCAACAACAAAAGAGAGCCGGTTGGAAGGGCTTTCTGGAAGGGAGTTGTGTGACAGTTGTGTGGGAATGGCCTTGGGGGGGGTGGGGGGTGGAGGAAAGAGATGCCCACCAGGGAATGGTTGGATAAGAGAGGTTGTACTTAGAGGCTGCATAGTGGGGAAAGAAAGGAAGAGTAGATAGGTGGATGGATGGAAGGGATGGAGGGAAGGAGAGGAAGAAAGAAGGGAAAGAAGGGAAGTGGGAGGAGAGGAAAGAATGAAGAAGGGAAGGGGAGAAAGGAAGGGAGGGAGGAAGGAAGGGAAGGAGAGGAAGGAAGAAGGAGAGGAAGGGAAGGAGGGAAAGGAAGAAGAGGAAGGGAAGGGAGAGGAGGAAGAAGGGAAGGGGGAGGAGGGAAAGAGAAGAAGGGGAGGCAGACATAAACAATCCTTCCCAACTTGTTGGGCTGTAAAAAGAGACATGGAGAATCTGTACTTGCAGGAGTCTCTTAACGTAGCCTTACAATAACGCCGGCTTAGCTCATCCGGTCTGTTTGATGAGGGAACGCAAGGCAGCGTAGTGTGTGTGTGTGTGTGTATGTGTGTGTAGAAGTGTCGACCAGCTGGATGAAAGCCAAGAGCATCTCATCACTCTTCTTGGTCCTAAACTGGGAAAGGTCTTCTTCTCCAACTCCGGCCCCCTCCCCTCTCTACCTGATAGTCCTCGCCCTCTTCTTCCTCGCTCTCATCCGAATCTAGCGACTTCTCCTTCTTCTTGGGTTCTCCGGAGGCCCCAGGGCCGCCTTCCTCTTGCTCCTCTTCCTCTTCCTGTGGAAAGGAGAAGCATCAGCAAACCAGTACCGACGCGGGGAAGATCTTTTTTGGGGGGCAGGTGGGGGGAGAATCAGAGCAGCTGGAAGCAATTTAGCTTCACTCAAGGGGTGCCTGGGTTTCCGCCCTTTCTGTGACCGCCTGGCGCCGTGGGTGATGTTGGGAGGATGACAAGGGGGAGCCTCCAATTTTCAGCCTATGCTACCTTAGTATAAACCAGGGGTGTCCAACCTTGGCAACTTGAAGACTTGTGGACTTCAATTCCCAGAATTCCTCAGCCAGCTTTGCTGGCTGAGGAATTCTGGGAGTTGAAGTCCACAAGTCTTCAAGTTGCCAAGGTTGGACACCCCTGGTATAAACAGACTTATGACCGTTCATCTGGGCACAGAATCCAGGCAGTTGGCAACCAACTCATCTTTCTGATGGCTGCTGCCTCCCCAGGGGTCAACCCTGAGGTGAGGGTGGCCGAAGCCATCTTGGAGGCTTCAGGGTTGCCACACAGCTGGGGGAGGGGGGGGGAAACTAGTCAGGTGGGGTTTTGTAGCCAAAACAATAGTTTTTTTTCCCCTGTGGGAACCAAAGACATTCTCACAGGTAGCCACCAGAGGAGGAGCCAAGTAACCAAGCAACCAGCCAGCAACAGGATTGGACAGCGCAGCCAGTGATTTGCAGGAGGAAAGGGGAAAGTTTTAATTAGGCAAAAGCTGCGGGGACTTTTAAGAGTCGGCTTGCCACCTGTTTGTGCCAATATGATGCATCCGATAAAACTGTGCTTTGAGGAATTTGCCTGCCTCAGAGTGCTGCTTTTTACGGGTGCCCTAGTTGGAATGCTGACCGCAGGGTTGGGAGATCTCCTCTTGCGACCGTCGGACAAGCAAAGTTGATTGAACAGCCGTGTTACTAATTCAACAGCCGCAGTGATTCACATCTCATTTAGCAACATACATTTGGGGCTGGTCAACAGCACTTAGGAAGCTTGGCTCCTTACCCTGGCCTTCTGTTTCTCGGCCTGCAGCTGGGCATCGATCTCTTCCGGGCTTGTATACTGCCGCGCTCGGCCTTTATGGCCTCCTTTTTTACCTGGAAGTAAAAAGTGGGTTTAAAGATTACTTCCTCCTCTTCTTCTTCTACCTCCTCTAGGTTGTGTGACACCTATTGGCGGGCAAGGCCTAGACTCCCATCAGTGGAATCAGTGAGTTTCCAGGATACGACGGTCTTCGCCCACATCAGCCTGCACCCATCCCCACCCATACATACACCAAGGGGGGAGGGGAGTGGGAAGCTTAGGGAGAGGGCTGTAAGGCATAGTGAAGCGGTATGTACGTCTAAGTGTTACTGCTGATTAGCTGGGGTGGTACAGTGGTTAGAATGCAGCATTGCAGGCAAACTCTGCCACACAGCAAAGAGTTTGATCCTAACTGGCTCAAGGTTGACTCAGCTTTCTATTCTTCCGAGGTCGGTAAAAAGAGGAACCGGATTGTTGGGGGCAAGAGGCTGACTCTGTAAACTGCTTAGAGGGGCTGGAAAGCATTGTGAAGCAGGATATAAGTCTGCTATTGCTAAGGAAGGAAGGGAGGGAGGGAGGAAAGGAAGGAAGGTAGGTTAGAATGCAGCATTGCAGGCAAACTCTGCCACACAGCAAAGAGTTTGATCCTAACTGGCTCAAGGTTGACTCAGCCTTCCATCCTTCCGAGATGGGTAAAATGAGGAGCCTGATACAAATCATGTTTATTACATTGTAAAGAGTCCAGAGCAAAGCAAAGCAAAATGGGGTGGTATGTGCTACTACTAAATGCTACTATTATTTTAGGAAATCCACAATCCAGGCTCAGGGGGAAGACCCTCCTCATCCTAAGGACTAGGAGGGGCTGGGGAAGGTGGAGAAAAAAATAACTACAAAAGAAAATGTTTGTAGCTTAGGGTTGAAATGAGGGGTCCTTGGTCCCCTCTGAGCTTGGCTGTTTTGCTGCAGACGTTTCATTGCCCACCTAGGGAACATCATCAGGGCTAGAAGGGAGTGAGTGGGGTTTGCAAAACCGAGTAGGGGGAGAAGTGGAGAAGATGGCGGAGGGCCCTGGGCGCTCTCTGAGCTTGGTTGTTTTCTTGCAGATGTTTCCTGACCCAAACCCAGTAACTTCAGCATGAAAACAACAACAACAAAAGTTTTAGAAAGAGAAGAAGGCGGAGAGACAACCCCAAAGCAGGCAGTTCTTCAGAAGGTGCCTTCTGCTGTCCAAGGAAAGAGGTGGAGGGAGGTATTTCCAGGAGTTCCTCTCCTGCAAGGTATAATCTGAGATCTGGGACCCCCTACTCAACTCCCCCTCCCCAGGCTTCCCACGTGGAAAGGGAGGCTGCCAACTCCCCCTCCCCCCCCAACTGTTCTGATTGACAGCTAGCTTGAGAGAAGCCCTCCCAGCAGATCCTCCTGGCTGATGCAATCCACCCAGGCACAGCATAGGAGGAGAAAGGCGGGGGGGTTATCAGGAAGGAAAGACAGGGATAGGCAGGGAGGGTTCCTTCCGCTGTCCCCCTCCTGGGGCTAATTAAGCCCCCCCCACCTCCTGATTTGACACCAATCAAGCCCCCTCCCTGATTTGGCTCTCCTTAAGACCCCCCTCCCTCTGATTTGACTGTCCTTGGGACCCCCCGATTTGACACTAATCGAGCCCCCACCCACTCATTTGCCTCTTTTTGAGACCCCCCCACCTATCCTCACTAATTATCCTCCCCACACACACACACACTGATTTGGCTCTTTTTGAGAGACCCCCCCTTCTCTATTTTGACACCGATTAAGCCCCTCCCCCTGATTTGGCTCTCCTTAAGACCTGATTTGACTGTCTTCAAGACCCCCCCTCCATTTGGTTCTTTTTGAGACCCCCCCAATCCCCTTATGTTGACATTAAGCCCCTCCACCCCAATATGGGGCCCTCATGGACGCCCCCCCAGAGCCCTGATTTGACATTAAGCCCCCCACCCACACATTTGCCTCTTTTTGAGACCCCCCACCCTCTAATTTGGCCCTAATTAACCCCCCACTCCCAAGAGGTGGCTCTGATGGAGCCCCCCCGCCCTGATTTGACCCTAATTAGTGCCCCCGCCTCTTTCAAGGACCTGCTGGGGGGGGATCTCGGGGAGGCAGCCCTGGAATGATGTCCAACCCCACCCCCCCGCCTCATTTTAATGTTTCTTTTTTATTTCAGGGAAAAGCAGCAGCAGGAAAGGCCCGAAGCGCCTCCCGGCCCTTCCAGCCGGGGAGGGGGGGGACCGGGTCACAACGCCCATGGGGCACGGCCGGGGACGATGGGGGGGTGTAGCCCAGCTGCTTTGGGAGCTGGGTCTCCCCCAGGAAGGAGCCTCCGCGGAGCGGACACCGGCGCTCACCTCCTTTGGGCATAGCGAGGTCCGGCAACGATGGCGGCTCCGACGGCGAGCGAGTCGTCCTGCTTCTCCTCCCGCCGCCCCCCCCTCACACGCCTCGCTTCGCCCCGAGCTGGGAGCGATCCGGAAACGGAAGTGGGACCGGCGTCGTGGACGTCGGCGTCCCTTTAAGGTCCCCCGGCCGCCTTCTTTCCGTGGGTTGCCAGCTCTGAGGTTGTCTCGTCTACCGCCTGACGGGAAACGGCGAGAGCTTTAGGGCGGGGAAGGTAAAAGCAGCGCGTGAAGAAGCCTCGGCCTCTCCGAAGAAGCGGGAGGTTCATTGGAGGATTTCTTTTTTTGGAGGCGGTTCGCCTGAGTTCCGGCGCAGGGCCGAACAGGCAACTTTCGTGGACGGACGGTCGGACGGTTCGACGAGGAAAAAGCCCCCTTGGGAAGCGACGGCGGTGCCAAGGAGGGCCTGGCCTTCTGGTGACGTCACGGCGGGGCGACGGGAGCTCCGGAGAGGCGGAAGAACAAAACAGCCCCCCGCAAAAACCGTAAGTGCCCCCCCGCGTCGGACCAGAAGGGCCCCCCCGAAAACCCGACCGTGCTCCTCCCTAGTGCCCCGCCTCTGTCTGTCTGCCTGTCCCATGTTTAAAGCCTCGCTGCGTGGCTGGCAGAAATCCACCGAGCGAGTTTCTTACTGGAAGGGGGACTCGCTGGTGTGAGTTGCCTGGGTAATCGGCCTTTTCCCCCCGCGGAAGCCCGGCCATCCCGCTTGGAAGAGGGGAGGAAAGCTGCTCTTGGGGAGCCAAGCTCCGAAAGGATCCGGAATCAGAATGGAGCTGGGAGGGACTCTCTAACCCCCACGGGGAGGGTTGGACTAGATAACCTCCAAGGCACCTTCCAATTCTGTTAAGACAGAGCCTTGGAGTCCAGCCTCCCCTGCCCAAGCAAGAGACCCTAGTATATAACATGGTGAGCAAATGGTTCTCCGAAATTGTCTCCAAGGACAACAGAATAACAGAGTCGGAAGGGACTTTGAAGGTCTTCTAGTCCAGCCCCCCTCCCCACCTCGCATAAGCAGAAGATCCCTCCAGGCAGCATTTCTTAACCTGTATTTTTCCCTCTCGGGACCCCTGCCCCCCAAAAGAGGTTTGTTTTGTATGGGTTATATTGATGGACGACATTTGCCATACTCAGAATTGGAAGTGATGCATTTCATAGAATGCAGGTAATCCTTGTTTAGTGACTGCCTCGTTTGGAGAAAGGCAGGGGGAGGGGCAGTGAATGTGTTGGTTTTAATTCTTAATATATTTCGAATTAAAACTGATGCATTCTCTGCCCCCCTGGCCCTTCTCCAAATGAGGCAGTCGCTAAATAAGGACTACCTTCATTCAATATAACCCATATAAACTCTTTTAGGATCCATTATTTATTTATTTTTAAGTGAGAAGGGCCCCGGAGGAAACAAAAAAGTTTTAAGAAACACGCTTAGGATTTAGCTTTTATCAACTGGACATAAGATCTTCACTGTCCTAAGTCTCCTACTGACATTTTCACACACAAACAAACACCATTTCATTTGCCGTGTTCCTCGCCAGACTGTATACATACATCTCAAATGTTTCTTCTGCAGGTTGTCTTCCTTCTTGAAGAGATGCCCAAGGTGAAAAGGAGCAGAAAACCTCCTCCAGATGGCTGGGAATTGATTGAACCAACCTTAGATGAGCTGGATCAAAAAATGAGAGAAGGTAAGAGAAAGAAAGAGGGGAGAAGACTGGCTTAGCTGCACATGTTATAGGAAAAGCGGAAAGAAGTATGTGGGAATGAGAAAATAATGTTGTGGGCTGTGCCATTTCTCTCTCAGCTGAGACTGAGCCACATGAAGGAAAAAGGAAAGTGGAATCTCTTTGGCCCATCTTCAGAATACATCATCAGAAAACACGCTATATTTTTGATCTCTTCTACAAAAGGAAAGCCATTAGCAGAGGTAAGATAGCAGGCTCTTTCATCTCTCCTTGAAAAGATGAAACCTTGTCTTTTTGTAATGTAGGGAGGGAAAAATAGCCAGCCTTTTGAGGTTGGTCAAGTCAGGAAAGTCAGACTTCAAAGACTACTGGAACTCAAGATTTGTATAACAGAATCTTGAAAGCCTAGCAGTTTCTCTGTATCCTGTTAATAGAAAAAAAAAAGGTGGAACAATGTTGAATTTCTTTCTCAATTCTGCTTATGCAGGACAGACACCCTGGGGGGGGGGGGTAAAGTCAAGCAAGGAATCAGCCTAGAATCCTTACATTCCCACAAGCAATCTCAGTCCAACTCCTGTTGAATTCTGTTAATTCTTGTCTACACCAATTTAATGCTGTTAGTTGAGTACATCCTTGTGTATAGGTATGAACAATAAATCAGCTTAACTGGAATTTAACATGTTTCTAACGGTGGTGGTATTTACTGAATTCCTTCAAGGCCATTTCCATACACCTTTACCAATGCTCACCTTTGTTTCCAAATTCTAGCTCATTTAATCAAGAGGGCTCTATTCACCCTTTCATTTATATCTGCCCTATGTAGAATTATATGAATATTGTATCAGAGAAGGATACGCAGACAAAAACTTGATTGCAAAATGGAAGAAGCAAGGATATGAAAACCTCTGTTGCTTACGCTGCATCCAGACCCGTGATACCAATTTTGGAACCAATTGCATTTGTAGAGTGCCCAAAAGTAAACTGGAAGTGGTAAGGAATATTGCTTTTTAAGTCATTTGCAGCCATGCTTTCTACACTTTCTTCTCCCCTTGTATCTTCAGAATCTCAATCATGTACTGTATGCAATTTATGAAATTCCTGTCCTATTAAAAAATATCCCTGCTCTAAAATCCTTTTCCCCCCCCCTTACATCTTGCGTAACTTTATGGTATGTTTTCACTGATCTGTTGGTTTCATTCTACAGGGGAGAATAATTGAGTGTACTCACTGTGGATGTCGGGGCTGCTCTGGATGAAAACATTCTTCAAAAGAAACTCCAACTTTTTGGAGGTTTTAAGTGACTGTTACCATCAAGCACTGCTCACAAGAACTATTTTTTTCACAACCTGCTGTCGAGATGACTCCCTTTGTATCCCATGATGGAATAATTAAATGTATAAATGCAGTAATGTGTTTTCATGTCCTGTATTGTCATTGTATTTTAAAATAAAGTCTTGCCTACTTCTCCCAAATGATAAGCATAATTCTTCAATTTTTAAGAAATTATTTACATGCAGTAATTCTAGAAAAAAAAAAAATTAAATTAGGCACCTCTTTAGCCTCTGATGATTTGAAAATATTGAGGGTCACTAATACTGATCATTAGTAAATATAGGATTCTTAGAACTCAACAACTCCCATTTCAAGCAAAGAAACCAGGAAGCTGAAACAAAATTCTAAACACTGCCATGTTAAAAAAACTACTTGTCCCTTTTTAATTATGTTAACAATTGTATGGATACTATAAGAATAGACTTACTTTGAGAATATTGAAGCCCAATGTTATTTAGTTACTAAAAGTATACTTATATAGTCTCTGGTGTTCTCTATCGATGTTCCCAGAAGTAGTTGGGAATAATGGCAGCAAATGTTGCTCAGCACTACCTGTACTTTCAAACACTGTTTTGCAATTTTAGGTTACTAAATATTTTCCTTTGAAGAATTCTCATCCTTAGTGACTTGGAAGATGTGTGGACTTCAACTCCCAGAATTCCCCATGCTAGCTAATAAAATGGCTTAGAAAGATAGGAGCACAATCTCTATAAAACAAGTATAAGCTTTCCTTTAGAGCATGAACAGGGCAATAGATTTAATTACCTCCAATAAGAACTGGTAATAGAAAAATGTTATTTATTAGACAGTATATTACTAAAGGGTGTTTTTTTGTTCCATATAAATTTGGGTTGCAATTGTATTAACCTAGGGGTTAATTTGAGCTTTGTGTGAACAGATACGTACAGAATTAAGCAATTAAAAAAAATTTTTTGTCAGCATCCCATAATGAATGACCAATATTTGCTTTATTTTAGCTCCTGGCTGCCTTGATCTTGTCCCAGCTTGGTGCCATCTTTGCTTTGTGCCAAATTCTTATATCGGTATTTTGTCCAAGGATGTGGTGCTTCTTCTCCAGGCATCCACTTAAGCCAACGGAAATAGAAAGCTCGGAAGCCATCAATTTTCTCTAGATAATGATCCTTTTTTTGGTACTGCAAAGAAGAGAAACAAATGCAAACTATTAAAAGACACACCTTGCCTCAGGATAGAGCCTTTGCAGGCAGGATGACAGGAGGCTTTCCTACATCCAATGATTCCTGGCGGGTCTTCTTGGGCAAAGACAGATTTGAGACTTAATGGGCCTGCTTTTCTTTTTAACGTCTTTCCCAACTGGAATGAGGCCTCCTTGTATTCAAGTATTACTCCTAGCAGTTTCATGGACAATACCATGTCCAGGTGGTCCTTGACTTACGATGATTGATTTGGTGACCGTTCAGAGTTAAAAACAAAGTGACTTATGACAGTTTTTCACACTTAACGACCGTTGCAGTATCCATTCATGGTCATGTGGTCAAAATGCGTATGCCAGGCAACTGGCTCATACTTACAACGGTTGCAGAGTCCTGGGGTCACGGGATCCCCTTTTCTGACAAACAAAATCCGTGGGGAAGCCAGAGTCACATAACCAGGTTGGTTACTAACTTAATCAGCTGCAGGGAGTCACTTAAACTATGGCAAGAAAGGTTAAAACTCATTTAACAAATGGCTCAATTGTAGTGGTAGGTTGAGGTCTACCTGTATTAGAACGGACAATGATAAGCCATCATTGGTTTGTTGCATGAATGGGGTTTTCTTTGGAGATGAAGCTTAAAATGAGCATTAAAACAATTCAAGTCAAATACGCCTAACTTAAGGTTCATTATCCATCGTGATTTAATGCCTTCCAAACATTTTACAAGAAATTTTAAGTTTCTTAACATTTTAGGCACGGCTTAAATCAGTTCAAGCTCAAGTTTACACCAGCACAAAAGACACAGGATACCCTTACCTTATCATAATTAGGAGGATACTGGGCTGCAAACTCCAGCATGTTAACAACAAATTCATTGGGAGCCACCTGATTCCTGCTCATGTCTTTCAGGATCTCGGTGAGGTAAGTGTAATTCAGTCGCTTCACGGCTGCGTTTATCAGTGCGCCGTAGATCTGCACGTTGGGTTTTATTCCAGATTGCTGAAACGAATGCATGGGGAGACTCAAAACATTTGAAACAAAGGCAGTCGTGAAGGAAGAGCATGTCTCTGTCAATGTTTGAATCTAGGGGAATATTGAAACTACGGCAAATATTTCAAGGCAGAAAATGGGTGCCTCAAAATTCTGAATTTCACCTGGGTCTGCTAAAAACAGTTGGATTGTTTTGTACCTTCATGTCTGACAGTAACTGCATCCCTTCTTTGCGTCTGCGGCAGGCAATGGCCAAGTTACAGAACGTGTACAGATCCGGCGAAAGTCCATTTTGCAACATTAAAGGCAGCAAGCTCTATAAATCGAAAAAGACGTTAAGCAGGGCTGTATATCCATTCCCCAAAACATGCAAGCACTGATAAAGCTGACCTTTCCAATGTATCGTTGTGGGCTTGGCCTAAAAATAAAGCAGGAATAAAAGTCTTGCAAAAACAGCTGGTTTGGCCTAGTAGTTAAAGCACCAGGCATCCGAAACCAGGAGAGGCTGTGAGTTCTAGTCCTGCCTTAGGCTTTCAAGCTTGGGTGTGCCCCCCCCCCCCACTTTTCTCTGAGCCCAACCACCTTACAGGATTATTGCTGTGGACAAAATAAGGGGCCAATGGAGTATTACGTATCTTTGTCGCTTTCAGTTATTTATAAAATAATACAGGTGTGATGTCAGCGTTCCAGAAAAACTCAACTCCAATGAAAAACTCCGAGACAGGCATCTTCTCAAGGTTTCCTTTTATTAGAGTAGGTATACTGGCACACCTGGGAAAAACCGAATCTTGAGAGTTCTGGGTTTTCCCTTAGTAATTCAAAAGTCCAAAACCAATCCCTTGCACCCATTAGTCCATCCCAGGGTCCAATCACCATCCACCCCAGATAGAGACATCCCTTCAATCACTCCTCCTCTGGGTGCAGGAATAAATGACCTTGACCGAAGAGAAGATTGCTATTATGTCTTAACTACCAACATTCTACAATTCCCCTCTCTTCCTTTCCCAGGCACAGGATGTGGCAGCGCGGAAGCTTCTGGTATTAATATGGCTTCCAAAGCTAACATGGTTTTTAAAAAATCTAAGTATTTAAAAGGCCGAATTTGGCTAAGGCGGTGCTCCCGTAATAGTGACCCACGCCCCAGAAAGGGACGATCTTACCTTTGCCGCCTCCAGATCAGCTTTCTTGCTCTTTTTTCTGATCAGGGTATTAAAAAAAGCCACATCAGGTTTCACATTGCTCTCCTCCATGACGGCCAACAAAGAAGATTCGGACGGGCTGTTGGGTTCCACGTTTTCGGCTAGCAATATGAACGTCCGAAGGTTCCCGGCCACCTTGTTGTCTTTCATTTTTTGTAAGAATCCTTCCATGTTTCCCATCAGGGCCAGTCGATCGGAAGGCGTTGCCACCGTCCCTAAGGAAACCACATGTGGGGCTGGGCTCTGCAAATCCAGCAAGTTTGGGAGGGGAAGGGCGGGCTCCGAGAAGGAGTTTTCTGCTGTTGATTCCAGAACCAACTGGTCCTGATCAGAGATCACCAAACTCCCGTCTGTATCGCAGTCTGATAAACTGGAGTGATCGCTTGGCTCCGGCTTTGTGCTGTCCTTGGCACCATCTTGGTTTCTATCAGGCCTCTCAGGTTTTGAATTGTCTCCTGGGAATATGTTTTTTTCCAGAGCTTCAACATCCAGTAACATTAAAGCCGGGACGTTCGTTCTTTTCTTTCTCTGACCCTTTGTGCTTTGCTCTCTGCCAGAATTCAGCCTCAGGTGACTTGGGCGTTCCTCCGAGGGTCTTAGTAGCAATTTAGAAGCCACCTCAGAGTCACCAATGCCACAGTATTTGGCTGCTGTTAGCATCAAATTGTAAGTGTACAGATCAGGTTTGAGGTTCAGCTTTGCCATCTGTTGCCAAACCTGTTTTTTAAAAATACAACCGTACCAATCATTAACTTATGCACATCCATCTGGGTTAGTGTTTCTCAGCTTGGATATCTTTTAAGAGCTCCCAGAATTCCCCAGTCAGTCTGCACCAGGGAGGGCAGAAAGAGCTCGGGTGTGCCCACCATTGGAAGGGAGGGAAGGGCAGAAAACAGACCTGTAAAGCATAGCGGAAACCGTTCTCTTTGTCGTTTATACATCCCATGAGCAGGATGTTGAAAGTATCCGTGGTGATTTGATGGCCATTTCCCACCATTTCCTGAGGAAAAGTAAGGATTCTGTAATTACTCTTCAATATAAACATGTAACAAAAGATCAGCTGTTCTGTAATCCAAATGTAATATTCCCAGGAAACAGATCGTAAGAAATTTGCCATAACTTTCTTTTTAAAATTAAGGATAAAAATTAAGGCTGAGGTCACCTGTGGATCAGAAACTAATGTGCCTTAGGCAACAAAACACCATCTTCTGACTGTTTTCACTAACTATATTAAACCACCTTATGCCATGTCTGGTTTTAACTTGGTATGTTTTATGAAGCAGGGAAATGTGGCTGTACTGCAACATGTGAACCCTGCCATAATTTTAATTTTGTGAAGAAAATTTCAGCCTATTTTTAGGAACCCATCATCCAATTCTTTGCAAACAACCAGGAGTTTCTGTCTGGTTCACACAAATTATTACAAAATGGGTGAAACAACAATGAATTCTAAAGGATATATTTCATAACAAGTATTTTTCCAATCGCAACCTCACAAATTCCCCTTAAGCTTCTTGTCAAAACATTTGTGGAACATGGTGTGGTTCATTTATACACAGAGTCAGGCAGCATATAAACTATTATGATGGAGATTTATGTCATATTCTGAGAATGAATATGAGATTTCCAAGGCAGCTGATAGATGCAATTTTGCAAACAATTATACATTTACACCAACAATCCCTTTTTGTTTTTCTTTTTACCTTTAAGATATCCAAGCACATGCGGAGATCCGAACACAGAGCACAGCATTTCAACAATGCGCGATACGCAATCGGATTCAACTCTATGCCCTTTTGGATCAGTTCCTGTCGTAACTTAAGGGCGCTCTGCAGACCACTGTCTTTCCAGGGTGTCTCTGCGCAGGCATTGAAGAGGGCCGTGTATGTGGCAATCGTCGGCGTCAGGCCTCGCTTTTTCATCTGCCTCCCCAGAAGGTAACAAGACAAAAGCTTCAGCAAGGAAAAGACTAAAGGGATCTGTCATCTTTGCAAGTACCCATCATTAAGAGCCTCGGTGGCACAGTGGTTGCAGTGCAGCACTGCAAGCTACTTCTGCTGCAGCCAGTTGCCTGCAATTTGGCAGTTTGAATCTCACCAGATTCGACTCGGGCTGATTCAGCCTTCCATTCTTCCAAGGTGGGTAAAATGAGGACCCAGATTATTTGGAGTGGGGGAGCAAGAGGTTGACTCTGTAAAGTGCTTAGAGAGGGCTGTAAATGCACTATAAAGCGGTATATAAGTCTAAGTGCTGTTGCAATTTAGAATGGAGGCTTACGAAGTATTCGTAAGGATGGGGGTCATTTACATTCACAAACTTAGAAAGGGTTGCTGTGAGGGAATATCGTAAAGGCTTCCTCGACAGATTAGAAACAAGAGCATAAAATAAATAATTCGATGTCAAACTGCAGGAATCACACAAATGCAGTGTTGGCAAGCAAACTTGCAGAGTTGTTTAGGAAATAGGAGCTTTCATGCGAAATGACGCATCAATTAAAAGTTTTCAATTGAACTGGATCCCTCCAATCACGGATTTAAGCCAGCCATTTTTTTCTCATTCATTTAAATCAACCCTCCCCCCCCCCGGGATAAAAATCCCCTTTGAAAGAAACTTGGGGTATTTACATCATTGTAGAGCTTCAAGGCCTTCTTCAGGTACCCAACCCTGCCGCATGCCCCAATCAGCACCGTGTAGTTGAACTCTTCGGGCTCGAGACGTTCTTCCTTCAGCATTTGGACCTCGAACAGCTCAAGAGCCTCAGCCAGCTGCAGAGAAGAGGGTTAAGGAAGAGGATTAACTGCAAACCCCCACAAAGCTCAACAAGATCAAGAAGTCTGAACTACCAAAACTGCACTGGGGAAAAAAAAAAAAAAAAATGGGGTAAAGACAGGGAGTCCTTGCTTTAACAACGGATTGCTTAGTGACCATTTGAAGTTACAAACGGAGCAGCTGAAAAATTTACAATCCAGTTCCAGACTTCCGATGGCTGCATTGTTCTGACCCAAGCCTTGTTCAAATTAAAGGAACACAAACTGTGTATAAAAGCAAACCTTTTTTTAATGCAGCGCTGGGAATTCTTTGCATTCCCAGCCAAGAGACAATGTAAACCAAATTGTCTCATATCAAAAGCAAGCCCTTTCAAGGTTGCAAAAGGCTGCCAAGAACAGAAGACTAATTACTGATGAAATTATCCACCGACAGAAGTTTCAAAAACAAACCAGAGTTAGCAGAGCTTCAATGAAGATTCAGAGTCTAAAGAACTTCTTTGCTTCCTGCAAAGAACACATCCCCGAGGGCTGGTTTTTATCCCTTATGGGAGGGGCCATCATCTTCCAGCCTCATTCCCGAATCGCTCTTGCTGCTTCAGCTGCTCTCTCCTTCGAGCAGCCCTGCACACACGCACACTGCTGCCAGACTCCACAATCTGCAAAGGCAGCACTGCACTGTCCGATAGTCCTGGCCCCATCCTTGTTTCACGCGCAGGCCCCTCATCTGAGTCCTTGCTATCAAGAGACCTCTGCCATCCGCACCTGCAGCCAGCGAACCACAACATGCACGTACATATGTCTACACACACATAAAAGCACCTGGGGTCACAGGACTACATTTTGGGCACAAAAATAGGAGGAGGAAGGAGTATTAGGAATGCTTTGTCACCTTGAGCTGCTTGTGTAATAATGAAGGCAGGATAAAAATCTATTAAATCAACGAACAAACAGATTGTCCCTTGTCCTTCAAGGACATTCATTACCCCCTCCATCCCCATCTTTAAAAAAAAAAGGAACAAGAACATAGCCAAGATAATGACCTTATTTTTCTTTATCAATGCTTTGCACTGCAAAAAATACCAGTATGGGGTATTTCTTCGACCCAATCTGGGCTTTATTTCTAACTCTTCTTCTTCTTCTTGGGTTTGGAGCCGTACATTGTGCAAATCAGCAGAAGATGACTGAGAAAAGGGCTTGGGAGGATATTTCTGAGTTAACAACCCAAAGCTTTCATCAGCGTCAAATTTCTCCTCTTCCTCCTCCTCCTCCTCTTTAGAAAGCGCTTCTGAGGATCTCACCATCTCCTCCAAATCTCTTTTGTGTAATTTATAGACTGACAGGGATGTGCTTATCAGCCTCCGGTCCGGAAGAGCTGTGGATTGTGGGCTTGGAGACCATATCCATTTTTTTCTTCCAGGAATGTCTCTTAAGCAGTGTAGGGAACAAAGCCAAGGAGAGACAGACCCTTTCTGGGTAAATACTGCAGAGAAGCCCCGGCACATCCGCTGAGAAACCGTCATAATTTTGCCTTTTTCTTTCTTTCTTTCTTTCTTTCCTTCTTTCTTATCTCCAGATGAGGCAACTGAAATCCAGATCCAGGGAATTAGGATCGCAGCTTAAAAGCGTCACCCGCTTTCCTGGGGAAATCCTCCGAAGTAGCAAGGATACATTTTATTCCTACGAATAAAAGAAAGCATTATATTAACGTTTCAGTGAAAACCTTTGAAGGCATTTAAATCAGATTTTTACCAAGCTCCTTCTAAACTCCCGAGGGATCGAGTTGGAAGGGACCCGGGAGGTCTTCTAGTCCACCTCCCCTCCGCGCTCAAGGAAGAGATCTAATACCGTTTCAGACAAGGGGCTGTCCAGTCTCTTCTCAAAAGCCCAGAGAGGGATGTGGACCGCCCACAGCTTCTGAAGGTGACCCATCCCACTGACCAATCAACCCCAGCAGTGCCTGAAGGGACAACTTGGAGATCATCTAGTCCAGCCCCCTGCTCAAGGAGGAGGAGACTCTAATGTACCACTTCCCTTCTTAAAAGCCTCCCCGTGTGGGGGGCAACCCACAACACCTGGGGGCCTTGAGAGCCAGGCTCAAACCCGTCCCGAGTCCAGAAGCAATCTGGGAGGCTTTGGACCTGGTCCTTCAACGCCTTCTTTCTCTCTCTTGTCCCTGACCTGGCAAGCCTACCTTGCAGGGTTGTTGTTGAGGGTTGGGGAGCAAAAGGGAGGCAGGGGCTCCTGAAGGAAAGGCGGGATCGAAATCAGGTTAATGAACAGATGGGATAATTATATTATAATTTTTTTAAAAAAAAAATCCCTCTCGCCCAGCCAGGCCTCCAACCGTCCTCAGAGCTTCACCCCTCCCGACCCCACTACCCCGCGCGCTTCTGTCCATCTCCCGCTCTCCCCGCCCACTAGAGGGTGGAGCTTCTCCTCAGGGGGAGGGACGCTTTCCGCGGACGTGCGCCGGGATAGGCCCGCTTCCCTTCCCTCCCGCCCCCTTTCCCCCCCCACTTTGTTTCCACGTTCCATCGCCCAATGGGTTCCTTTGGATTGGGCCTGCAGCCCGAAGGGGGGGGTTGGGGGGGGAAAAAAAAGAACCCGCCTCGCTCCTCCATTGGCTCCAACGCGAGGGCCGACGCGACGCGACGCGACTCCCAGCCTGCCTTGCGCGCGGGGTGGTGCGGGAGGGACGGGACGCGTTCCGATTGGCCCGTCGGGCGGCGCGCGCCTTCTCCTCCTCCTCCTCTTTTCCTTTCCTTTCCTTTCCTTCCCCTCCCCCACCCCGCTTCTTTTTCCCCCCCTCAGCGCTGCCGGCGACGGAGTGGAGGCGGAGGCCGCGGCCTGTTTTTTTTTTTTGTCCCCCCGTTTCTCCCGCTCCTGGACCGGCCTCTCGCGGGCCTCCCTTCCCGCCGCCATGCAGGAGCTAATCGCCAGCGTGGACCACATCAAGTTCGACTTGGAAATCGCGGTAGAGCAGCAGCTGGGCGCCCAGCCGCTGCCCTTCCCGGGCATGGACAGTACGTGATGAGTGGGGGGCGTCCCTCCAGAAGCCTCCCCTTCCCCCCTCAGCCCTTAGATCAAGGGGTCTCCAACCTTGGCAACTTTAAGCCTGGTGGACTTCAACTCCCAGAATTCCCCAGCCAGCAAGCTGGCTGGGGAATTCTGGGAGTTGAAGTCCACCAGGCTTAAAGTTGCCAAGGTTGGAGACCCCTGCCTTAGATCGTTAAAAAAACCTGATTAAAACTCTAAACTGCAATATGGAGACCTTATTTTTATTTATATTATTTATGTGCTTCTTTCTTCCCAGAGTCCGGGGCTGCCGTCTGTGATTTCTTCTTGAAGGCGGCGTGTGGGAAAGGTAAGCTGCGCCTGCAGAGATATTGGAAGACCAAAAGAGAAGAGAGGAAGGTCTGTGGAGATTCTCCCATCATTCAGTTCTTGGTTGTTGTCCCAAAGGGGCCTTTTTTTTTTGCCCCCCCCCTCCCCCAAGAGGCAACTGGACTTTCTGTTGTTGTTTTTTCTCTGAAGACATTTCACTTCTCATCCCAGAAGCTTCTTCAGATGACTGAGAATCTCCATAGACACTTAGCTAGGTGGCCTCAATGGCTCTGTAAGAGGATGCAAATGACCAGCTGTCTGCAAGGAGTATAAATCCTTGCATTCCCCACCATCCAGTCGGAACTGAAGAAGCTCCTTGGATGAGGAGCGAAATGCTGTCAAAGAAAAACCAGAAAGTCCAGTTGTCTCTTGAAAAAAAGCATCTTTGGGTCAACATGACCTGGATGATGGAGAATCTCCATAGGCTTTTAACTATACCATTTGGGATGGACACCCTTGGAATGGTGTGGGAGAAGGAATGGATTTCCAGAGGAAAAAATTGCAGACTACAGGAACCATTTGCACTATTCAGGTGACCCTGAGGACACAGATAAACCTCCAGGTGGCCTCAATGACCCTCTAAAAGGATGCAAATAACCAGCAACAAATCCTTCCATTCCCCACCATTCAGTCGGAACTGACGAAGCTCCTTGGATGAGAAGTGAAACATCTTCAAGGAAATGTCTATGGGGACATAGACATTCCCCTAATGGTGGGGAATGGGAGAATTGATACTCCTTGCAGACAGTTGGTCATTTGCATCCTCTTAGAGAGCTGTTGAGGCCACCTAGCTAAGTGTCTGTGTTTTAAGCCTGCAAATCCAAGGAACATTATATCATAGAGGCATTTTATATTGATTCCTTGCCATATTATATATCTCCTTTTTATTTTTCCTGGCAGGAGGGATGTGTCCTTTTCGGCACATTAGTGGTGAAAAGACAGTGGTTTGTAAACACTGGTTACGAGGCCTGTGCAAAAAAGGGGACCAGTGTGAATTCTTGCACGAGTATGACATGACCAAGATGCCAGAATGTTACTTCTATTCAAAATACGGTAAGGGCAAATGTAGTAATGAATTACTGCTATTTAATCTTGACTTTTGCAGGTTTGTGTGTGTGCATTCTGTAGTGTATCACAGTGGCATCCGTCTATGGAGATGCTCAGTCATCCAAGTTGTGGTTGTCTCAAATGTGCCTTTTTCAAGAGACAACTGGACTTTGCTTTTCTTTGAAGATGTTTCGCTTCTCATCCAAGAAACTTCTTCAGCTCTGAAGAAAAACTAGAAACTCCAGTTGACTCTTGAAAAAAAATATGTACCCTTTGGGACATAGTGGAATGCATTTCGTCCATTGTACTGGCAAACTTTACAGCAATGAGTTTTACTGCCTCAAGTTGCAGTGACTTAAGATGTTGATGGAAGAAATGAGATTTTGACCAGAAGTGCATTCGTTTGTAAGTTGTAAGCCTACTGGCAATTACTTTGTGCTTGATTAGGTATTCTGAATGTTAATGGAGTGTTAATGATTGGTGTGCACTCAGTCATGCTCTCATGGCATGCTTGCTTTCACTTTTTGATACGATTCTTAATGTTTAAATTACCAGTTTCTTTACACTCCTGCTCTGGAACGTGTATGTGTGCAAGTTTAGTTCATTGACTTATGTTTTAAAAGGCTGGTGATGAAAGGTGTAGATGATGGTCATAAGGAAGCACCTGATTTTCTTAATATTTTGCAACTGTTCTTGAAATTGCATTGACGGCTTGGTGGGCTGAAACTGGTGACTGTCTGTTGCAGGGGAATGCAGCAACAAGGAGTGTCCATTCCTGCACATCGACCCAGAATCTAAAATCAAAGACTGCCCTTGGTATGACCGAGGTTTCTGTAAACACGGTAGGTATTCAACTTGTGACTGTTGATAAACTGTACCTCCTTGAATACAGACTTCTCGAGCAATGAAGCCAAGCTTGCAAAAGCCCCTGAATTGATATTTGGCTCCTTGAAAACTTACCTTCCCTTTTGAAGAAAAACTTACTTGTAGTTAGAGAGAACTATCTGAATTTGGGCTACTCTTGCTGTTTTGAAAACTTAAGCAATCTCAGTTTTGCCTTTGACGAGGTTAGTATATGGGGGGGGGGGGGGGAGGTTTGTGTTTCTTGTACAATCCTTCTTCATTCCTTGCATTCTATGTTGTAGGTCCTCTCTGCAGACACAGACACACACGGCGTGTTATTTGTGTGAATTACCTGGTAGGCTTCTGTCCAGAGGGCCCTGCGTGCAAATTCATGCAGTGAGTATTTCCCAGGTCTATCCTAAAATTCTCCACCTGATGTTATTAAGCCACAGAGGTGTGTGTCCTTTTCAAATTCTTCCCAAAATGTCATGCTTAAGTCTCATGCTGTCCCTCCTTTGCCCTCTTTAATACGTAGCTAATTACTAGCGTTCCTGTACCTATAAAGCGCTTTATAGCATGAAAACAAAGCCACATTTTCATGCTGTCATGCTGAGGGTAATAATTCTGAAGCTAAGCTTAAAAGTGTTCCTGGGAGAGTTAAGATTCTAATAGTGGATTTCTTTTTTTATCAGTTTGGTCTCCCTCTCTTTCCATACGCATATGTCCTTTTTCTTTTGAAAAACAGTCCTCGGTTTGAACTTCCCATGGGAACAACAGAGCAGCCGCCCCTGCCGCCCCCAACGCAGCCACAACAAAAGGTAAGCCATCTTGCTTTTTCAGCTGCTTCGGTTGGAAATTCTTCAAGCTTGAAGATTCATCACCTTTGAATTTAACTTAAAGAGAACTGGGTCTGTTTGAATTGTGTGCCTTTGTTGATGCTAGAGATGCTTCTCCTGTATAATTGATTTGCGGAGGGGGAAAGGAATGGAGCACTGACGTTCTGGGGGGGGGGGTAATTTTATTGTGTGCTTTTAATTAAGGGCATTGCAAGCATCGGACCAAATCACAGTTAACACCACAATCTAATTGCCTCAAGATTCTAACACTGTACAGGAAGATAGTGTTGTTGTTGTTGTTGTTGTTATCTAAAGGATAACAATAAAGAATAGAACATTGGAAATGTTTAATATAGACACATTTCTTCGCTTCTTGTCCCGAGCTTGCAGGATTTGGGTTTGGCTGGTCTAGAGAAAATAAAGACAAGGCAGGGATAAGATAGCAGCATTTTAATATCTGAGGGGCTGCCAGAAAGAGGAGTGGGGGGGGGTCAACCTATTTTCCAAGCACCTGAGGGCAGGACAAGAAACAATGGATGGAAATTAATCAAGGAGAGAAGCCACCTGGAACTTCCTCACAGTGAGGACAATTAAGCGGTGGAACAGCTTGCCACCAGAAGTTGCGGACTAGAAGACCTCAAGGTCCCTTCCAGCTCTGTTCTGATTGATAGCTTTTGACGTAGAGTTTGAAAGTCGCACCATCATCGGTTAAAGGATGCTTGGGGGGTGGGGCACATGGTAGGTCCCAGGACTGCAAATTTAGGGGGAAGTTGAAAGGATTTAGTGTTTGCCTTACACTGTAAGCTTGTTATGAGGCACCTTTCGGGAGGTGTGGATTGCTTTTGGTGCAAGTCTGGGGCAACTCTCTTGCAATTCTTGTCTGAGGTTAGCAGAGAAAACAGCTGCTAAGGCGTAACGCTTATTGTGTGGGTTGCTTTCCCTTTTCAGCAGAACAACAACGCGCCATTGCAGAGGTCCTCCTCTCTCATCCAGCTGACCAGTCAGAAATCTTCCCCCAACCAACAGAGGACCCCACAGGTCATTGGGGTCATGCAGTCCCAAAACAACAGCATAGGAAACAGAGGCCCACGCCCCCTGGAGCAAGTCACCTGTTATAAGGTAAGGCGAGCTGCCTAAGGCTTGAGTTTCATGAGGGAATGGGCTGTGCAGGGGGAGGCCGATCTGTGCGGTTGCCAACCCTGAATTCTGGAATTGACAAGATGATAACACGTGTTTTCACTCTTGGAACCTGGGAGATTCCCCTCCAATTCTGGAACATGAAATTTGAGAAATGACTCTCTCATCTGCTTTGTGAGAAAAGTATGAGATTTCCCCCTCTACATGTTTTTAAGAAATCTGTAGAATTGTAACAGAATATAGACAATAGGGAACGAAGGCTAATAATAGAATGGGCTGGAAGGTGTTAGCTTGAAATCAAGTTGTTTTGGTGAACCGTGTTGTATGATGTTCTCTCCTTAGTAGTTGTGGCAGTGCCAAATTTAGCCACATGGATGTTAAGTTTTCATGCCCACCTACATGGTATGTAGTCTGTCCAAATGTAAACAATGGGATATAATAAAACAGCAGTCCATTGATTTGCACTATTAGATTATTATTTTGAAAGGCAAGTCAACGTTGCTGTTTTTAACTCTGGACTTTCAGAGTCCAATTGTGAATATCCAGATTAAAGGATTCATTAAAATCTCCCAGTTATATATGTACTTTGAGTAACAATATTTTTGTCTTTTTAGTGTGGTGAAAAAGGACATTATGCCAACAGATGTACCAAAGGACATTTGGCTTTCCTTAGTGGGCAATGAACCAACGGACTTTACAGCATTTTCATATATGTCTTTACGAGCCGAATTATCTCTAATATCATCTTAAAAGACGGAATCACCTTTTTTTATACCTGCACCAAAGGACTGGCCAGTGAAATGATTACTTGAACTGCAATTACTTTTTTTGTTTTGGTATTTTCTTGTTTTAATTTTTTACGGCTACAATGTAGTGCCTCTCCCTGTTCACAGCCTGAAGAAGCAAATGTAATATACAAGCCTTCTAAAAGAAAAAACAATTGGGACAGGGGTTTTTGGTTCAAAAGGGTGGAGCTTCTTCAAAAATGTTTAGCCTGTTTTTCAACAGTTCTTGGCAGAAGATGATAAATATGTGTGTGTGTGTGAGCAACTGCCCAGCTCTGCTTTGTTCTGAATCTTTGTGTTCCTTGTCTAGGCTGGGCTAAAGGCTAATTCAAGATGGAATTTTGTTTGTCAGGAGAAGTGGGTCCAGTTTGTATTTGTCTACATGTATAGTTTGTACTTTAAGGGGAAAAAAACAAGTTTTTTTAAAAAATCATCATAATTAGTGGCTGAACAAATCAAGCCAGAAAACTCCAAACTATGAAAAGCAGTGTTAGGCTTATGGGAAAATCAAATCTTTCATTCTGAAAGTGATCCCAACTATGTGCCACCACAATGCAGTTTTGCAGAGCACACTAAAAATGATCAGAAGTTCCCTAGGAACATCATGTTCTGACATCCAAAATTCTTCAATCAGTTGAAAGCTTAAAAAAGAAAACAAAAACAAATCCTGTTTTAGAAGTAAGCTGCAGTTCTCTATAAAAACCCATTCTTTAAAAGATCCCCGCTGCAGAATATTTTGTCATGTCATTAAGTTGGTCTTGGAAGACTGTTATATACTGTAACTGGAAAGTCACAAAACAATTATTCTGAGAATCTGAATTGGTGTATATTTTCTAAGCATTCCAGATACAAAACTTAGCATTTTTTATCAAGAGTAAAAAAAAAAACCTGCCATTTCAAGAAAGATAAAGAATGTGATTAACATTTCAGATCTTGGTGAAGCTAGTATTAATATCTTCCAAAGCTTTTTATAATTTTAAAGAAAGGTCTTTTGTATTTTCACTCATCTGCCTTCTAGCGTTTGAAATAAGTTCTACCAGACACAGATTGAATTATTTTATTATTGGTCTCTGTGTACTTTTGATACTTTGGAAGAGAAATACAGAGGTCAGTTGCCTGTGGTTGACTGATCACAGCAAGAGAAACTTGTATTCTTGTCGGTGGAATCTTAGTGATACTTTCTCCAGCGTTCTTCCTCTAAATAATCAGAAACAATTTTAATTAGATTGCAGTTTTTTTTTAAATTCTCAAATAGGAACTAGCTTTTATTTAAAACATATCTGGCCAACAAAATCTATGAATAAGATAACTGAACATTGACTATCCCTGCTACTCCACTGAGTGATTGGGGGGGAAAAATATGGAAGTACAATCTTAAGAGGGCAAGCTTATATCGCCAATTCTTGTTCTTGCTTGCAGTTACCAGATTTCTGGGAAAATAGATTTTATGTAGTACTCCTGGCAGAAGGTACTTTGTAGCTGCAGATAGTCCTCAACTTGGACAGTTTACTGACTGTTCAAAGTTACAACGGAAGTGGAAAAAGTGATTTATGATCATTTTTCACAATTACCGTTGCAGCATCCCATCAAAGGATCAAACTTCAGATGCTTGTCAACTGACTCATATTTATGACGGTTGCAGGGTCATGCAATTCCCTTTTGCAAACTTCTGACAAGCCAAGTGAAGGGGGGGAGGGAGCAAGATTTACGTAACAATTGTGTTACTAATTTAACATCTGCAGTGATCCACTTAACTGGCAAGAAAAGTTGTAAAAATGGGACAAAACTCACTTAACAAATGTCTCATTTGGCAACAGAAACGAGACATTTGGGCTTGATTTTGGTCATATGCTGAGGACTTCCTATGCAATCTCAGAAAAAGCCCTACTTGCCACCTGTTCTATTACATGAACACAGCTGCTCTGAAGTCAGGTGAAGTAGCGCGTAGAAGTCCTAGAAACTGAATTTGGCCAAGGAGTTTAACTGCAGTGGGCAGAACTAAATAAACTCCTGGATCAATGCCTACCAGCCTCACAAACTCACACAATGCTCACCAAAAACCATGCCTTAGGACTGCCACAATTCTCTATTCAACAATAAAACTATAATCCAGTGTGGCTTCGCACTCCCCATGCAGCAAATGAGGGCTGCGTGTTTGGCTATTTTATCTCACGCAGTTTCTCAAGTTTACTTGTGTCCGATATGAATCTGTCACCCCCGTCCACTCACAGGAACCAGAACTTAAAAAAAAAACCAAACAACTGGTTTCAAACCCATGTTTTTTGTACGTGGTAAGTCGGTTCTGCTGTATCCGGGGAGCCCTTGCGTCCAGCCAAAAACATTGACCCATTACAGAACCTTGGCACGTGTGAACATAGTGTAATTAATTGGGGGGGTGGGGGGGAAGACATTTTACTTACTGAGGCGATCATACACTAAGTAGTAGCTGAAAACCACATAAGCGGTTATTAACATGGCAGGACCGCTGATGCCACATCGCTTCGGCTCCCAGTATTTTGCGTAGAACCTGTTGTGGCCTAATCAAAGTAGAAACCCAATTTAGAAGTCAGAGCAATGGCAGGTCATTCCTAAAAACTTTTGGGGGTTGAGGGGGAGAGAAAATATACATCTAGCGGCAACGAAAATAGATGGTCCTAAAAGAATTTGTTCAATGACCGTCCAGTTACAATGGCACCCTCCCCCCCCCCCAAAAATGAGCATTTTTCACTGACCATTGTAACATCTCTATGGTCATGTGATCAAAATTCAGGCGCTTGGCAGCTGATTCCTATTTATGACGGTTGTAGTGTCTCAATGCCATATGACCCCCTTTTGCAACCTGTCAAGCAAAGCCAATGGGGAAGCCAGAACTTGCCACTAAATTAACAGTGGCAAAACTGTGGCAAGAAAGGTAAAAATGGGACAAAATTTAACAAATACCTTGCTTAATAAAGAAAATTTGGGCTTGTGATTGTAAATCGAGAACTATCTAATGGACAAAAAAAAGGCCAACCTGAAGCCACAATTGAACATTTTTTTTACCAGAAAGTGAATTTCACTAAACTTTGCAGGCTAAGTGGAATTTTTAGCCAGGCTCTGGGTCTGTAGCTCAACAACTTAATCCTTTTTTTTGTTTCCAATAACTATTTTGTTTCCAATAAGTTTTACGACTTAACCAATCAGCCAGCAATAACTGATGTACAGGCCACATTAAAATACTAATTTAGAAGAGCATAGAAGGGAAGCTCAGATTCAAGAATTACGACCCCTAGTTGAAGCAGGCTGGCACCTCAACCCGAGGCTGCAGAATTCAACGGAAATTTTTAGTTGCAAGTCCATATTTTGATCAATATCTGCAAACAATTCCCATCTTTCCATTATCATTTTACTGATGAGTCAAAATACTTCCACGAATCTAGCAGTTTTGACTAGCCGCATATATTCTAACCACAGCATTATCAATGAAAATGTAATAAGGCCATTCTGAAATGCTGCTTTCATGGAAATTCCAATTTGCATCTTGTAAATTTCTAAGGAATATTGCTCACCCCCCCCCCCCATGGAACCTTCCCCCCCCCCCACAATACTAACCTCTCTTGCATGACTCCAGAAAAGCTCTGGGGGTGTAATTGAGCGATGCCAACCAGGTGGGCAGCTGACCGATTTTCACATCCAAGAGCCTCAAATCTTTAATAGGTACTAAAAATACAAAAAATAAAAAAAAGGACCAAAAAACAGGGTGGGAAGGAATGCAACATTTAAAGAATGATCACCACAACAGATCCATGTAATTTATGAGTATTTAAATCACAAGCAAAATTAAGCATTCCCTTCTTTTGTAGCTAATCTCTCTGTTACATTATAGGAAGATGGAAATTAAAGTCAGTGAAGCCAGCCAGTTACATAGCTTTGCAGAGGACATGGGGGGGGGGGGGGGGAGGAGGAATAGAAATACAGTAATAAAATAAATATATAAAATGTTGACCCAGTCCTCTTTGCACCATGTAAAAAAGCGGCATGTTTAAACACGAAAAATAGATTTCGGTCCCTTTTAGAGACAGGGAGAAAAAAATTAGATCCTGAACCAGTTGTGGCTTAACCTCCTTCTCTCCACCCCAAGCCAACCTAGGAGGATAAATTTATTTTTTAGGAAATTTATATATATGTATTTTATATACTTTGCGTAAAAATCCTATTTTTCTTTTTCTTAGAACTATTGCAAGTGGGAGTTGGGGTGTGTGTGATTGATTGATTGATTCCAGATTTTGTTCTATTGTACTTTATTAATTTATTTCATTGTTTTTGTTAGTTTTTGTTTTACAATAAATATGGTTTTACATTCTGTAAGCTGCCTCGAGTCGCCATGGGTGAATAGACGGCAATATAAATTCAATTAAAATAGATACACACACACACACACGTATATATGTATGTATATATGTGTTTTATACACACACACACATATATGACATATATTTATATATATTTATGGGGAGGGACAGAATAGAACTTGGTGGAAGGGAGATGGAAACAAAGCTTCCCCTCCATGACACGCTATGCCCCCCACTCCTGCATTGGACTCCAAATCCCATCAATCCCAGCCGGCCGGACTTATGGATACTAACGTCCCAAACGCCTCCCCCGGTTTATCTGGAAGGAAAGAGGCGACTTTCAGGCCTCCAGAAAGCCGGGGGGGTCACCTTGGCTTCTCCTGCCCCCGGAGAAAGACTCACCGGGTGGTTCCGCCATCTTGCGGCCGCTAAAGCGATCTGCCCGCAAAGGTTGCCGGGAAAAGATAGGCTGCGCAGGCGCAAAAAAGGCGCTAGGAAAGAGGTCGTTGTCTTCAGGGATCTCCTGGGCGGAGCTAGATGAGGGGCGGGGCTTCCGCAGCTGGGGAGGGCGGTGCGAGGATGGTTGCAATGTTTTTTTTTTCTTCCATTCGTGTTTTCATAGAATTAATTTAATAGCATTTTAGACTTAAACCACTTAATACTTTAATTTAAGAGCCTTATAATAGCGTTTGCATTCTCTTCCTCTGCCAGCTCCCCACTTTTAAAATTGATGGAGAGGATCTTCCAGGAGTTTTGTCCATGCGGACAAAAAAAAATTATCCTTTTATTTTTTTTTAATCCTTTAAATTTTATTTAAATTTTATTTAAAAACTGATAATTTTAAAATTATCATTCTTTTATCCTTTATTCATATTTTTTATCTTTCTTTTGAGGGATCTGGGTTGGATTGTTCGATATTAAGACTCTCCGGTCTTGCTTGCAAAAATTTACCAGCCACTAAATGGCACCCAAGAGACACCAAAAAGTCTAATTTTTCTACCATCTAGTAGTTGCCTCCAGTAGTTCTGCTGGCCTAATTGTTCCCGATTCATGGCTGCAGAAAATAGGTAGTCCTTGGCTTACAACAATTTGTTTAGTGATTGCTCAAAGTTAGACTGGCCCTGAAAAAGGATCGTTTTTCGCAGTTACGACCTTTCCAGTATTCCCCAGGATCATATGATGCTTGGCAACTGTTTCATATTTATGACGGTTAGGTATGTTATGACTTCTGACCAGCAAAGTCAATGGTGAAAGCCAGATTCACTAAACCACCAGGTTGCTAACTGAACAATTGCAGGGATTTGCTTAACAACTTAAGGTCATAAAATGGGATCAAACTCACTTAACCAGTGTCTCACTGAACAGCAGAATTTTCAGGCTCAGTTGTGGTGGTAAACCAAGGACTACCCGTAGATTCAGGCCATCCTTTCCTTCTTTTCCACTTGGCTGCCCTGAAAATGTGAAGTCCCTTAGAAGTCCGGCATCCAAAAATAATTGAAAAAAATATTCGAATGTGCAGAAATGAATAGAATGACACTAGAAATTAAAGAAAAAGAAGAAACTGAATATTACATGTTATGGAATATGTTTCATCAATGAATAGAGAGTGAAACAACTGAAAAAAGATTTGATATATTTATAGAGCAACTAGATAAATTTAAGCAAAGTTATAATGTGTGCTATTATTATGTATATGGGAATATATACGGGAACATTGATGTATTGTTACATTTGATAAGAAGAATATCATTTATAATGTTAAAATAATTGAAATATGTACCCAAGCCAACGCATGATTGAAATAGAATGGTTTGTTGTATATATAAAAAAAAACAATTAAAAATTTAATTAAAAAATAAAAAGGAGACCAACGTCTCAGCAAAGGAAGCTTTGCTACTTGCTAAATGAATTGCAGTCGTGCTCAGGTAGTCCTGGATGTATGACCATTCATTTAGCAAGTGTTCCAAGTTATGACAGTGCTAAAAAAACCTGACTTACGATCATTGGTCCTGGCACTTATAATGGTTGCTGTATCCCTGCAGTCACATGATCAAAATTGGGCTTCTGGTAAGTGGCAACGACAGTTGTGGCGTCCCTTCCGGGCTCATGGGATCAGCATCTACGACTTTCCCAGCCAGTTTCAATCCGAATAGAGCTGGAAAGGAAGCCTCCAGTGATGAAGCACCCACAACTTCTGGTGGCAAGCAGTTCCACTAATTTTTCACACTATTAGGAAGCTTCTCCTTGATTAATTTCCATCCGTTGCTTCTTGTCCTGCCTTTATACTTTGGAGAATAGGTTGACCCCTCTTCCTTGTGGAAGCCCTTCAAATACTGAACTATGGCTATCATGTCAACCCCCTTTTCTCCATCCTTTTCTCGAGACCAGTCAAACCCAAATCCTGCACATTTCCAACAAGCAAAGTCAATGAAGGGAGCTGGATTCATTTAATGACTGCAGTGTTTCACATAACAACTGTGACGAAAAGCCATAAAATTAGATGCAACTTGCTTAGTGACAGACTTTCTGGTCCCAGTTTTGGTCATAAATCAAGAACTAGCTGTGATTGCCACAAGCAACCATTTCTAAAAAGCCCAGAAGGTGTCAGTCTTGTTTAGCAGAGCAATCTCTATTCAGAAATAATTGTCCTATTGGTTGAATAATCCATACCTTTAAAACAGGGACGGACAGATGGACAGACAGACGGACGGACAGATAGACGGACAGAAAAACGGATGGACAGATGGACGGACAGACAGACAGGCGGATGGATGGACGGATGGACAGACAGACGGACAGATGGATGGATGGACAGATAGACAAATGGATGGACAGACAGACATATAGATGGACGGACGGACAGACAGATGAACAGACAGGCGGACGGACAGACAGACGGACTGACGGACAGACAGGTGGATGGACGGACAGATAGGCGGGCGGGCGGAGGGACAGACAGGCAGATGGACGGCTGGACAAATGGACAAACAGGTGGACTACCTCACTATTTGCAAATTCGGAATTTATCAGACTTGAATTCCCTGATTCTACAAAAAAACCACCCTACTTGGAACCGTTTATATCCTCCGACACTACCTGAACAGTTCCTAGGTTCTTGGTTAGGACTCCAGCTGTTGAGCTACCAACCAGCCCCAAAGGCTGTGAATCTCACTAAAGATATAACAACAACAACAACAACAACAACAATAATACTTTATTGTCATTGTACCTATACACACAGTATACCCATTCAACGAAATTTGCATACAAAAACCGGGAAGTCTTTGAAGTGATACAAACACTGCAAACCACCCCCCAAATAATTCAATTCTAGATGAAGCAGAATTACACATTAACAGAGTTGGAAGGGACCTTGTAGATCATGTAGTCCAACCCACTTCCCCCCCCCACCCAAGCAGGAGACCCTACACCACTTCTAGCAAACGGCAGTCCAATCTCTTCTTGAAAGCCTCCAGGGATGAAGCTCCCACAACTTCCACAACAAGTAGACAGTTCCCTGGGAACATTAATAATGAAGTTAAAGCTTATATATTTGAGATCACATGACGTGAGGGCAACCATCCTTAGAGAAGACTCTGATGCTAAGAAAAATGGAAGGTGATTGAATAAGAGGTGGCAGAAGTTTCTCCTAGGCAGTGATGGGATTCAAACATTTTTACAACTGGTTCTGTGGGTGTACTTTGGTGGGTGTGGCTTGGTGGGCATGGCAGGGGAAGGAGGATACTGCAAAATCCCCATTCCCTTCCCACCCCCCTAACCTGCTTTCCAGTTCCGTTCTCCTGTGCAGGGCAACCAAAGGAGACCCAGCTGGTCAGCTGGGACTCAATGGGAAGCAGAGAAGAGATGGGGTTGGCAGGGCCAGTCAGAGGTGGGATTGGCCAGTTCTCCAAACTACTCCAAATTTCCGCTACCAGTTCTCTAGAACTGGTCAGAACTGGCTGAATCCCACCTCTGCTTCTAGGGATGTAAGCCATTGTCTACAAGGATGCAGAGAAGCAGCTGCTGGCATCAACCATTGTCCCTCAAGTCAAAAGACTCTGAAGTGATGGAAAGAATAAAAATAACAAAAACCACAATTTCCATCAGGGCTGGCCAGCCTCTCACCATGACCTGTGTGCTAGCCTCTTCTCCCGTCTTCAGAATCCTTTGGGTCTCTACCATGATTGATTTGTTTGTTTGTTTGGGGTTTTTTTTTGCAATGCAAGGTTAGAGGTTTTCCAGCAAAGCAGGAATACACTGGCTTAACTGCAAATCTATCTCTTTCTCCCTGAAATGTTACCTATTCTGCATAAGAATCTCAGTTGTCTGGGAGGTCAAGAGGCAGAAGAAATGTTTCCTGTTGATCGATGTGATCTTTTGAGACATTTGGAAATCCATAATCCCCCCCAGTGTGTTATAAAAGTGCCTGGAAACGAAGAACAGACCTCATTTTGCAGAGATGGTCTTTTGTAGGAATTCTCCCCCCCCCCCACCTCTCCTTCTCTCCCTCTCTCTTTCTCTGTATGCAGGAGGGGGTGTCTTCTTTTTCTCCCCTCTCGAAGCTGGCTGGAGGCATAATTTTACATTAATTCATCTTCCTTTCAGAAGAGCCATCTCCGTTGCCTGAAAATATAGTTATTTTCAGGCAGATCCACTTCTGAGCTGCTATGTTTAGCAGCATCTATTTCTGTTGGATCGGGGTGGGTGGGTGGGAGAATAACTTTATTGCTAAAATAATAAAATAAATAAAATAAACAAATCCATGGTTTTCATGCAATTCTGTTTCATCTGCTGGCGGTCTTTGTTTTGTGACATCAGATTCCTCGGGGCAGGTGAGCAGCCTTAAGAAAAGGCACAGAATGGATGAAGTCAAGCTCAAACCGCGGACAATAGCCGTGGCTCTCTGGGTCCCCAGTACAGGTTCCATTAGAGGGAGCCTTGTGATTGCGGTGGCATTTCAAAGCAGGACGCAGAAGCTTAATCATTTGGATTTCTTTCATGGCCATCCTGCCAGCAACAATGCCCATTGTCAAGTCTGGAGATTGCAACCTTTCCGTTTTGATCATCCACCTTTCCAGAGTGCCTAAGAATTCCTACGGGAAGGGACGTAACTCCAGATCAGCCACTTTTTTAAAGAACTGGTGGCTCTTTTCTTTTCTCTTTCTTTCTTTCTTTCTTTCTTTCTTTCTTTCTTTCTTTCTTTCTTTCTTTCTTTCTTTCTTTCTTTCTTTCTTTCTTTCTCTCTCTCTCTCTCTCTCTCTCTTTCTTTCTTTTTCTTTCTTTCTCTCCCCTTCCTATCTATCTATCTATCTATCTATCTATCTCCATCCATCCATCCATCCACCTATCCACCCACTGTATGTATGTATGTATCCATCCATCCATCCATCTATCTATCTAGTTATCTATCTATCTATCTATCTAGTTATCTATCTAGTTATCTATCTATCTATCTCCATCCATCCACTTATCCACCCACTGTATTTATGTATTTATGTATCCATCCATCCATCCATCTACCTACCTACCTACCTACCTAATCTATTATCTGTTTATCTAACCTCTTATCTATCTATTTATTATCTCATCCATCCATCCATCCTATGTATGTATGTGTCTGTCTGTCTGTCTATGAACCCATAGTCGTTGTCGTCATCCTCCTCCCCCATTTCTATCAGACAGGGGCTCCACTCTGGGATTTCTTCTGAGCTTTGGACTTCCCTTCAGTGCCATCCCTATCGCCCAGGGAGTTGGGCAAAAGGAACAGGCTGATTAGAAGAAAGAGAAGGATCTGATAACATTTTGTTCCACCCTCCATGCCTACTGTGACATTTCAATCTGTTTTAAACATCTGTTATGTTGTTCCAGGAGGTTCATATTCAGCTGCAGCATGGCGAGAGCTATTTTAATCTCTAATCATTGCTCCCTCCCTCTCTCTTTCCCTCTCTTTCCCTCCTCCTCCTTTTTTTCCTTCTCCTTTCTCTCTCCTTCTCCCTTCTCCCTTTTCCTCTGTTATAGCACTCTTTTCCTTCATCTTTTCCTTCCTTCCTCCCTCCCTCCCTCCCTCCCTTCCTTCTAGCACTGATGAGGCACCGTAGTTGGGTAATGAAACATCTGTAAGAAAACCCAGCTCAGAGAGCACCAAAGACCCCATAGTCTTTGTCAACCACCTCCTCCTCCTCCTCCTCCTCCTCCTCCTCCTCCTCCTCCTCCTCCTCCTCCTCCTCCTCCTCCTCCCTCCACACTTTCATCTGCTCTCCTGCTCCCATATCTTCAAGAAAACCCCAACTTTGGGAACTTTCTGAAAAAGTTGGGGAGAGGACACCTCAATCAACCAGCGTGTAAACTTCATCCTCTCAGGGGTGTTTATGAATGAGGCACAAGACAGGAGCATGGCTGCTTTTCCCAACAGCTAGAAAATAACCTCATTTCTCAAGACGTTTCGGTGCCTGAAGAAAGAACAAGAAGGCCTTCCTCCTCCAAACCCACCCCTGGAAGACGAGCAGACTGTTGGCTGTTTCCTATTTCCAGGGTATCAAAACATTACAGGAGACACTCGAAACGCCGACATGTGGGGCTGTCCTTGCCATGAGACAAGTTGAACCGGTTCCATCGGTGGCAGATGCTTAGGAAACAGCCACGGAGTGTTGGTGTACAAAGCTGTGGAAACTACTTAATCCCAAAGCCATTTCCTAATCTCCATCACTGTCCTCAGATGTCACGGGGGTGGGAGAGGCACACGGGAACAGGCTCCACGGGCAGTCAGAGTGACGTCTCCAGCCGCCATGACACGCAGGTATGTTGCATTCTTCTTGCCTCCAACAACAAAACATTTTGGGGACAATACGGCCAGGGATGGGATTCTTACCGGTTCAGACTGGTTCGCGCGAACTGGTGGTTAAATTTTGCATCGGGTTCACTGAACTGGTCTTTGAATCGACTGGCTGCCTCCACCCACCTTGCCTTCCCCCTCTCAGGAATCGCCAGGTAGCACATTTTCAATGGAGTTAAGTGCAGGGTTTGCACAGAGGCCCTGGGAAGGGGGAGAGGAAATGGGACCTCCACTGCAGGGCTTCCCTTAACAACGGAGGCCAGAAAGGTCATAAAATGGAACAAAAGTTCCCTTCACCAATGTCTCCCTTAACCACAGACAGTTTTTTTGGGGGGGGGGGCTTGATTGTGGTTGTGAGTCGAGGGTTACCCATATTTCTGTTATTTTGTGGGGCCCCACTTGAGGAGGAGATATGATAACAACAGTTTTGGATCCCCGTTCCTAGAGATGGGATTCAGCTGGTTCTGATTGGTTCTGGAGAACCGGGAGAGGAAATTTTGAGTAGTTCGGAGAACTGGCAAATCCCACCTCTGACTGGCCCCGCCCACATCTATTTGCTGTGTCCCTTTGAGTCCCAGCTGATTGGCTGGGTCTGTTTCTGTTGCCCTGTGCAGGAGAACGGAGCTGGAAAGCAGGTTAGTGGGGTGACGTTGTGGTTCGCCGGCAGGAGGGGTGGACGGCTGAGGCCTCAGAGAGCGAGGGCTGAGATGAGGGGCCTGCATGTGATGTAGGGATGGGGCCAGGACCCTCAGGGAGTGAAATGCTGCCTTTGGAGATTGTGGAGGCTGGCAGCAGTGAGGAAGAGGCCCCCGAGGAGCCTATGCCAAGTTCGTATGTGCGTGGTTCTGCTCAAAGGAAAGAGCAGCTGCAGCAGCACGGATGACTCGGGAGTAAGGCTGGAAGGCAATGGCCCCTTCCTTAAGAGATAAAAGCCAGCTGAGAAACTCCACTTCTTTGCAGAAGGCAAAGAAGTTTGATACTCACCTGGTGGATGTTAGAATATCTGAGTTGATGTTTGGAAGTCTCTTTGATTTATTGTTTAGGAACTTTATCTGGAGTTCTTGGCAGCCTTGCCATAACTTGGCAAGGCTCTTTGTTACCGGAGCTCATTAGTTGGAAGCAGCCTTTTATCTGTGCAGAAACAGGATTTGTACATGAAACGGTACAAGGTGGTGCTGTTACCTTTGTCTTGTGTTTGTTCTCTGAGAACCAGGTTTAGGACAGAACAGGTAGGGAGGGAATGGGATTTTGCAGTATCCTTCCCCTGCCATGACCACCAAGCCATGCCCACCACGCCAAGACACGCCCACCAAGCCAAGACACGCCCACCAAGCCAAGACACGCCCACCAAGACACACCCACAGAACCAGCAGTAATCCCGCCACTGCTTGTCCCTCTCTTTTTCATGCTTTCCAGAAAACTTTTTCCTCTGGGCAAGGAAAGATTGTTAGTTCCCACCCGTGATTCTGAGTCATTTCTCTAACTGAGGCCCATTGTTCAGGATGACTCCGAGCTGCCTACAAAGACGTCACTCAAGTTTGTCAAACAAAGCAAAAAGGCTTTAAGGAGCTGGTCCCTTTTGCTATCGTTACCGGCAACCTCTCCGTAGCGTGAAGCCGACCTTCTCAAAAATTGTCTCTTGGTAGTGTCGAACTCAAGGCCCAGCAGGGGCTGGATCTGGGCCACGGTGTGCTTAGATCTGGCCCCTGGAGCCACCCTGGAAACAAAAAGGACTGGCCTGTGGTGCCTCTGCCAGCAAAAATGGAGTCCGGTATGCCTTCCCGCAGGGGTGGGATTCAAAAAATCCCAGCAACCGGTTTGCTGTCCAGTTTCTGGGTGGGCATGGCCCACATGAACTTCTGGGAGGGCCGTTTTTCACCTTCCCAAGGGTCTGGAGGCTTCCCTTGGGCCTCTGGGAGGGCGAAAACAGCCTCCCACGGGCTCTGGAGAGCCCTCCAGAAGCCAGAAACAGGCCCATTTCTGGACTTCAAATATATGTTATTCAAATATACTTAAGATCTACCTCATTCACATTCTAGTTTCCTTTCTTTTTCTTGCATCATCTTATTGTTAAAGAAGTGTATTCCATTATTTCCCCCCTCCCAATTCCATCCCAGTTCTAACTTTCAGTTATGCCACTAGGGTAGTAGCATCCTTGATAGGTGTCCGTCCAACCTGCATTTCCACATCTCCCCAAAATGACCATCTATCACAGAGGGGACTAACCTTTTTGGGCTCCTGTGCCAATAATTGTGCGCACGCTTGCACACTCACACTCACGTGCCAGCACCCAGAAGGCAACGCGCGCACCCTCCTACACACTCCCTATGCAGTCCCCACCCATCCACACACAACCTGCCACCCCCTTACCTGCACTGTACCTCACATCTGATTTTCGGCTGGTTTGAGGCCTCTTCCATCCTCCCAGAGCCTTGAGGAAGGCTTCTGCAGATTTTGCAGGCTGAAAACTAGGCCCGTTTCATCACTTCTGGTATTTTCGGAAAAACAGGAAGTGATGAACGAGGCTGGTTTTCCACCTGCAAAGTCTGCAGAAGCCTTCCTCAAGCCTTTGGGAGGAAAGAAAAGGCCTCAAACCGGCCTAAAATCAGCTGTGAGGCGCACGCATGTGCAGTGAGGTAAGTTTGCCTGCAGCTAGCATGCCGGCACAAATGGCTTTGCGTGCCACCTGTGGCAGGCGAGCCATAGCCTTGCCATCACGAGTCTATCACCCTCTCAAGATAGGCTGATCCATTGCAAACAGCCATTAGCAGCGTCTTCTTGACGTCCTGCTGAAATGTACTTCTAAGTATCTTAAGCATGGCTGGCTGGGGATCTTGGGAGTTGAAGTCCACCTCTCTTAAGACCAGAAATGTGGATCTGAAGTATTGCAGCCTTTGAATGGAGGGCTAGCTCTTAACATCCACTTTTTCCAGCTCAGAAAATAAAATAAACATACTTTTATCCTTGCGAGTGAATGAAACATTTTCCTGTCCTCCTCCCCACTTTATTAAATTCCCTTTTTCCATTCTGAGAGATTTCAATGGTGGCACATGCACTTCCTCCGTTTTGCCATGGGAGGGATGCTAGAAAGCCAAAAAGAAAAAAAAATGTTGAAAAAAAAACAAAGCAGGAGGAAACATTCTTTCTCCAAGACTACCGAAGGTGCCACCAAGAAACGCCAGGAAAATTGTCCTGCTGCGAGATTGCCAACGGGTTGGTATTTACCACAAAAGGCTCCGCATCTGTCATGGAAAGCATGCGGGTTTTTTTGTCCTTCCCATTCCTATCCCCAGCCCCAAACCCTTTTCAGAATCAAATTGTGGCTCAGAAGTTCTCACATCTACCAGTAGGTTGTCTTTTATCTCCAAGGCTCAAGGATGGCTCCCTCGGTTTGCCAGCTGCCAAGTCCTAGACAGAGGCCATGCGTTGCGTTTTCCGAAATATAATCAAGCTGACTCAGAATAACAGGTGTGGAAGGAAACTGGGATGTCTTCTAATCAGACCTCAGGCAGGAAATCCTATATCTTTTCAGACAAATGGTTGTCGAATCTCTTCTTAAAAACTTCCAGTATTGGAGCGTCCACAACTTCTGGAAGCCACTTCTTGTTCCACTGATTCATTGTTCCAAACTCTCAGGAAATGTCTCTTCAGTTGCTTCTCACCTTGATTAGCTTCCATTTGTTGCTTCTTGTCCTTTTCAAGGATGTAGACGACAACAACAACCAGGTGAGGTGGGTTGGGCTGAGAGAGAGGGTTTGGCTTGAAGTCACTTAGCCAGCTTTCATGCCTAGGGCAGGACTAGAATTTGTGGCCTCCTAGGGATGAGCCAAAGTCATTCAGCAAGCTTTCAGGGCTAAGGTAGGACTAGAACTCACCATCTCCTGGTGATTTGGCCCAAAGTCACCCAGATAGCTTTCATGCCTAAGGTGGAACTAGTACTCGATTGGTCTAAAGTCACGACTGGTTCTGTGGGCGTGGCTTGGTGGACGTGTCTTGGTAGGCATGGCTTACTGCAAAATCCCCATTCCCTCCCCACCCCACTAGCCTGCTTTCCAGCTCCGTTCTCCTGTGTAGGGCAACCAAAGGAGACCCAACCAATCAGCTGGGACTCGGGAGGCAGAAAGTAGATGTGGTTGGTGGGGCCAGTCAGAGGTGGGATTTGCCGGTTCTCCGAATGACTCAAAATTTTCACTACTGGTTCTCGAGAACCAGTCAGAACCAGCTGAATACCATTTCTGGTATGGCTCTCCAACACACTTTGAGCTTCCACTTCTTCCTCAATCCCAAATTCCTCATAGCTGTTGATTGTCCTTGATCTCCTGTTATTAATGGAGAGGACAAAGATGTCACCCTACTAAATTATTTGAGTTCTGTAATGGAATTCACAGCAATCCCCCCCCACACACACATCGTCCTTCTCCCTCTCTTCCCTCCTCCAAACCTTTCATCAGTTAGAGGCAGATATTTTTAAAGCCACTAAGACTCTCCATTTGCTCTTATTATTTCTTAATAGGCCCTCTTTGACAAATGAATAATTAAAAGTCCATTTTCTTCAAGTAATTTGGGCTCAGAGGAAAAGAAAAATAGCTGGGGAAATGTTGAGTTTTCTGTGCCTTCTCCATCCTTCCAACCTTCCGTCTTTTCTCGATTCAGAGGCTCAGTTTAATTTCATTCCAAAATTATTGATCGCAGGATAGTCTCTAAGGGATGGACTCACAACTCCACAAGTGAGAAGAGGGACCGCCTTGTGGGCGGGCCCAGAGCAAAGTAGTGGGCAGGGCCAGGGCAAAAACTCAACACTGTTCAATTTCATGTGCCTTTCAATTAACTAAATGAATTAAGTTACAGATGGTGCTTGACTTAATGACTGCAGCAGACCCAAAAATTTCTGCCTGCTTAAGCGAGATGGTGAGTTTTGCCCCATTCTACAACCTGGCTTTCCCATTGACTTTGCTTGTCAAAAAGTGGTAAAAGTCATAAAATATGTGACAACTGCACCCTGAACCTGACAACTGAACCTGTCATAAATACGAGTCAGTTGCCAAGCATCTGAATTTTGATCACATGATCATAGGAATGCTGCAACGGTCGTAAGTGTGAATCATGGCCAGAACTCACTTTATTCATCGCCGTTGAAACTTCGAATGGCCACGAAATGAACTATTGTAAATTGAGGACTATCTCTACTGATTGTTGGATGTTGTTCCCAAAATTGTAATCTTATCCTTTTGGTCAGTTTTGTTTAAAAAAATTACAATTTGGTGGTATTTCCTGTAAGGCTTTGAGAAGGAAAAGGAAGCACTTAAATAAGATAGCTCCTGTTTGTGTCGAAAACTTTTAATCTAACTCCTATAGTTCGGTGGTCACCAACTGGTAGGCCGGGGACCACTGGTGGTCCACAAGAAAATTTTGGTGGTCCGCAGAGAAATGTCACTCCCAAAGCAATTAATCCAGGCTGCATGGGAACACAAGGCTACGCCACCCACATGGCCTGTGGGAACACAAAGCTTGTGTCGCTTGCATTGCGAACACCACAAGGTAGTAGGGGAGGGGGGGAAAGGGCGGAGGGGGGGAATTTGCCCAACTCACAAGGTGCCTTAACTAGCCACCAGGCTGCTTCTTTCCGCTTCTTTCTTCTTCTGCTTTTGGCTGCATGCAAGGAAAGCAGCAGAAGTCTTTCTTTCTCTCCCACAAACTCCACCAGAAATGAGTCTTTGGCAAGGCCTCCTGCTCCAAGAGGCTGCGCCGGCAAAGACTCATTTCTGGCGGAGTTTGGGGGAGAGAAAGAAAGACTTCTGCAGCTTCTGCTGCTTTCCTTGCAGGAAGCCAAAAGTCTCTCTCTCTCTCTCTCTCTCTCTCTCCCTTCCCAAGAACAGAGCTGGAGACAGTATCCTGCAATCCCAAATAAAAAACGATTGATCGGTAGGAAAATGGGGTGGGGGATTTTCCTGCAGACTTTTTGGGGGATTTTCCCAGGATTTCTGGTCCGTGGGATTTAAAATTATGAGTTTGGTGGTCCCTGAGGTCCCCTGCTATAGATCACCTCTTGGTCTTTAAGTAAAAACTGACTTTTTTTTAATCCTCTTTCAGTTTAAAATAACGATACCATCCCATCACAAACGAAACATTTCTCGCACTTCTTTAAGCAAGGAGCCATCTGGGTCCAAGAGAGAACGAGAGAATGAAAACAGCGGAAGGGAAGTCTCTTCCACCAGTTGAAATAACTTCTACAGAGGCATTTGGTTGCAAGCGTGTTTACTTAATTTCCATCTCAGCTGATGATGGGCCTTCAGAGGTTGGGTTTCACCCTTTAGCTAGCCAAGAATGAAGGAGGCGGACCCGGATCTTTGACCTCTACGCCTGGTTTAGGATTTTAGCACATTCGAAGTCTGGAACAAACCTCCCCTTTTGGGCGATCCCCCGGCAACCAGCTTGGCAGCAAATCCAGCCCACCTAAGTGGATCTCCATGGCCTGGAGGCCCAGCTTCAGTTTTTGGTCTTTGCAGAAGGAGAGGCTATGGGGCTGCAGGCGCCAGGCGAGATTCCTGGCCCCTCTGGTTCCCACCTCCAAAGGGCCAGGATGCTCCCCTAGGAATGTCGGTCTGGAAAGAGAACGAGGGGATGTCCGGTGGGTGAAGGGTGGAAATGTACCCTTGGCATGGAAAAATTCGGAGGCAGGAAGAGGCAGTGAGGATGCTATATCTGGCAGGCCTCTGTGCCAGCGGGACTGGGCAAGAGTCAACTGGGGTGATGGGAGAGAAGGCCTGCTCAAGGAAGCCCAGAGAGGTTCCCAAAGCATTTGGCTTAAAGATTGGGGGGGTGGGGGGGAACTGGGGATAGGAATGGAAAGAGGTTGCTTGTGATTTGAGAGGTCAAGCCAAGGAAGGGAGGGAGAAGTTAGGGAGGGAAGAAGGAAAGGAAGAGGGAAGAAGGGAAGAAAGAAGGAAAGAGAGAGAGTTGGAAGGAGGGAGGGAGAAAGGATCAAGGAAGGAAGGAAGAGAGAAGGAAAGAAGGAAAGAGGGAGAGTTGGAAGAAGAGAGGGAAGAAGGAAGGGAAGAGGGAAGAAGGGAAGAAAGAAGGAAAGAGAGAGAGTTGGAAGGAGGGAGGGAGAAAGGATCAAGGAAGGAAGGAAGGAAGAGAAGGAAAGAGGGAGAGTTGGAAGGAGGGAGGGAGGATCAAGGAAGGAAGGGAGAAGGAAAGAAAGGAAGAAGGGAAGAAAGAAGGAAAGAGAGAGAGTTGGAAGGAGGGAGGGAGAAAGGATCAAGGAAGGAAGGGAGGGAGAAGGAAAGAAAGGAAGAAGGGAAGAAAGAAGGAAAGAGAGAGAGTTGGAAGGAGGGAGGGAGAAAGGATCAAGGAAGGAAGGAAGGAAGGAAGGAAGGAAGGAAGAGAGAAGGAAAGAAGGAAAGAGGGAGAGTTGGAAGGAGGGAGGATCAAGGAAGGAAGGAAGGGAGAAGGAGGGAGAGAGGGCAAGAGAGAGGGAAGGAAGGATTGCTCAAGGAAGCCCAGAGAGGGCCCCAAAAGCATTTGGATTAAAGATGGGAGGCTGGGACAGAAATTGAAAGAGGTTGCCTGTGATTTGAGAGGTTAAGCCAAGGAAGGAAGGAAGGAGTTAGGGAGGGAAGAAGAAAGGAAGGAAGGAAGGAAAGAAAGAGAGTCAGAAGGAGGGAGAGAGGAGGAAGGAGGGAGAGAGGGAGTGAGTGAAGGAAGGAATCTAGTTGAAAGGAAGGAAGAAATGAAGGAAGGAACGAACGAACGAAAAAAGAAAAGAATAAATTATGTAGGTCAGGAGGAAGGAGAGAAGGAGGAAATCTAGTTAGAAATCAGGAAGGAAAGAGAAGGTAGGAAGGAAGGAAGGAAGGAAGGAAGGAAGGAAGGAAGGAAGGAAGGAAGGAAGGAAGGAAGGAAAAGAAAGAAAGAAAAGCAGATCAAAAGTTTATTCCAAAACCTGATTCCAGAAGTCATAGATTTTTGCTTTCCTGTCTTCAAGACAAATAAATGGCCTCCAAACAAATCACAATCGGGACTCCCTATACAAATACCATACATTCTGCACTGTTGAGCGAATCATTCCCAAGACCAACAGATCCTGCCTTGGTATCTTCTCAATCCTGGCAGTTGATGCTTCCTTGGAAAACTTTGCTTTAAGCCTTCTCTTCCTCTACATTCTCAGGCTGAATCCTATCCTGGATAGATTGTTTCAATTGTAGTCATAAATCAAGGACTACTTACTGGTAGTCATAAATCAAAGACTTATATTTGTTTTTAAAATTTGAAAAATTGGAGGGCTATAAGTGGGACGAAGGGCTGTAGAATATTAATCATAAGAAATAATGCCTATTATGTGGCAGTTTAAATATAGCTGTATCAGCCATTACAACTATTTTGCAATCGAGAATGGAGGGCAGGAATCCAACCATCAAAATGTCAGAGATTATAGTGTCGTGTGAACTATCTACGGTAGTATCAGACAGCTTCTCCATGGCATCCCACAAATTGATTTGAGTGAAAGTTAATCCTTTTCCCTTCAAGATTTAAAAGCATGTGGGTTTTTTTGCAGAGAAACGTAATCTAACTACTTGTAACGTAATCTAACTACTAGGATCTGTCCTGAATTTAAGGTTCTCATTCTAGACAAGAAAGAGAGAAAGAGAGAGAGCTTAAATTCAAAGAAAATCTTGCCAGCTCTTAGAAATAAAAGTATCTTTACTTTTGACTTTTCAAAGCAAAGCAGATGGTTTATGTGATTAAATTAACTCTAAACTGGATTTTCGTATGGATTTTCAGATTTAAAACATACAAATACTCATACACGTGGACCGCCTGGAATGCTGTAAAGTTAATGTTGAACCACGTTGGTTAATCTTGCAAAGAGAAGCGACTCAGGAATTAAACAAGCCAGGTGTAGGGATACATTACAAGTGGTATTTCCATCCTGGTATTTTTACAATGCCAGGACCATGGACAGAGAACCAATTTTCTCAGAAGAAACTGTTCTCCGTGAATCAGCTGCTGAAACCTGTCTTGTATCCTTCCATCTTCTTTATATAGGCCTAGAAACCTAAAGATCAATCAGAGTAACAGAGTTGGAAGGTAACCCCCTCCAGGTAACCCCCTCCTCGAGGAGATCTTATACCTATACAGAGAAGCGGTTGTCCAATCTTTTCTTTAAAACCTACAGTGTTGGAGCATTTACAACTTCTGGAGGCAAGTTTTTCCACTGATTAATTGTTCCCACTGTCAGGAAATCTCTCCTTAGTTCTAAGTTGCTTCTCTCCTTGATGAGTTTCCATCCGTTGCTTCTTGTCCTGCTTTCCAGATGCTTTGGAGAATAGCTTGACTCCCTCTTCTTTGGGGCAGCCCCTCAAATACTGGAACACGGCTATCATGTTACCCCTAGTCCTTCTTTTCATCCAACTGGACATACCCAGTTCCAGCAACTCTTCTTTATATGTTTTCGCCTCCAGTCCCCTAATCAACTTTGCTGCTCTTCTCTGCCCTTTTTCTAGAGTCTCAACATCTTTTTTTTGTAACATGGTTGACCAAAACTGGATACCTCCAAAAACATTCAAATAAATTTGGGGAATGAAATAACTTTTGCTCTACGGCACTGGAGATCTTGTCACTAAATAATGCAAGAACGTATGAAAATACCACTGCCTTTTGTTTTCTTCTCCTTTTCAAAGAGATGCCAAAAGAAAAAGTCTTTCCCCCCCCCCATAAAACAAAAGAACTGATAGGAAAAAGGCAGCAGGAGGGAAGGAGGGAAGAAGACGGAGAGGGAGGGAGAGAGAAGGAGAGAGAGAAAGAAAGGGAGAGGGAGAGAGAGAAAGTGAAGGGGGAGAAAGAGAAAAAGGGAGAGGGAGGGAGAGAGAGAAAGAGGGGGAGAGGGAGAAAGAGAGAGAAAGAAGGAGGGAGAGGGAGAGAGAGAAAAAGAGAAAGTGGGAGAGAGGGAGAGAGAGAGAGAAAGGGGGAGAGGGAGAAAGAGAGAGAAAGAAAGGGAGGGAGGGAGTGGGAGGGAAAGAGAGAGAGAGAAAGAGAAAGAGGGGGAGAGGGAGAGAGAGAGAGAGAGATCTCCTCAGCCTGTTTTTATGGGGGTCCCTCTAACTTTTAGATTCATGCACTTACTGGTTTGTAGAACACAATCACCCTGAAACCAAGGCTCTCAAAACAGCCCAATTGCTATAAATATTTGCACCCCCTCAAAAAGCTGCCTTGTCAGTCAGCGAGTTCACAACTGCGAAATGTGGTTTGAGGAACCTCTTGTTCTTTCCCAGAAAGGCCTCAGTGGAGATTGACGAACCCAAATGCCCTCATTCATCAACATTTTTGACCAGACACTCCTATCCAGACATGCGTTTGTCAATAAAAGTAAACTCCTGCATTGACATTCTAGTCTTTCCCTGGCAGGACGCAGAATTATTTAAATGGTTTGCTACATGACCTGAAGGCTTGGAAAAATGTCTTTTTCGTCAGCATCCCGGCAGCAAAGGAAGAAAAGCACGTAGCAAGAGTATAACACGGAGACCTTCTTGCTTTCCAGCAAGGAGCCAAACCGCTGAGCTAGTTGATGGAAGACAAAGATACTTGCATTTATAATTAAGTTTTTTTTTGGGGGGGGGGCAGATTCAGCATTGATTAGTCGAAGGCTGCTGGCTGGGAGAAAAGGAGCTGAAACTCCAACAGAGAGAAGGAGCACAATATGGCAACCAGGAAGTAAAAGGGGCCCTGTCCATACCGCCATTTTCCCCAAGGGTCAGAAGCAGAGGTGGGATTCAGTCGGTTCTGACCAGTTCTGGTAGTGGAACTTTTGAGTGGTTTGGAGAACCAGCAAATCCCACCTCTGACTGTCCCCGCCAACCCCATCTCTTCTCTGCCTCCCGTTGAGTCCCAGCTGATCGGCTGGGTCTCCTTTGGTTGCCCTGCACAGGAGAACAGAGCTGGAAAGCAGGTTAGCGGGGTGGGAAGGGAAGATTTTGCAGGATCCTTCCCCTGCCATGTCCACCCAGCCACGCCCACAGAGCTGGTAGTAAATAATTCGAATCCTACCATTGGTTAGAAGAGTCCTGGGGCTACTAAAATGATAGAGCCCATGGCTAGGACAAACTTCTAGCACAGGGTTTCCCAAGTTGGCAGGTTTAAGATGCGTGGACTTCAACTCCCAGAATTCCCCAGCTAGCCTTGCTGATTAGGACACCTATCAAGTCCTAGAATTCCTCAGCCAGTCTTGCTGGCTAGGGGAATTTTGGGAGTTGAAGTCCATTCATCTTAAAGTTGCCAAGGTTGGGAAACACTACTGTGAAAGTCCTTCCTTCCTTCCTTCCTTCCTTCCTTCCTTCCTTCCTTCCTTCCTTCCTTCCTTCCCTCCTTCCTCCCTCCCTTCGTCCTTCCTTCCTTTTCCTTCTCTTGGTTTGATCTCTTAGATAGCAGGCAACCTTTTTTTTTCTTTTTCATTTTTTGAAGGCAACATTTTCCTGAGTTTCTTAGCACCCTTTGTATCCATGCCGATCATCACTCAACTTCTCACCTTGAGGTGCTCCTTCCATCTTCCAAGGATGAATCTCACCCCTGGCTAAGCTCTTCCAAAGCTTTATTTGGAACCCTCCAACATCTCTTAGAAAATCGGGTGGACCATGACGCCATCGCTATAATAAGATGGAGGGGTCCTGCTTCAAGTTTTCCACGGCTACCTACGTATCGTTCACCCCTCCTTTCTCAGGCCTACCCGACAGGATTGTAAGAACTGATGGAACGGCTACATCTAGGTGAGGCCTTGTTCTGAAAAACTCAGCCCATTTTTCCACAAATAAAGATTTTCCTCTTCTTTAAAAATGTGAAAAATGTTAACTTGACAGAATTTACTTTAAGACCTTTAATGCCTCAGGGAAGCCTCATTTTCATCCCCATCTCTTCATTAAGGAGGAATAGAAGAATTAAGTTCTTTGAACTGTTTCAATAGTTTAGCTCCCCTGCGGCGAACGTCCCTGCAGATTACTAGAGGGATGGATCCCTGGAGGATTTTTAGCCCTTCGAAGAGGTTTTTTTTTTTTTTTTTTTCATTCATCTTGGCTGAAGATAAAGATGAAAAGATGTTCTCCCTGAATGCTAACAGGAAAAACAAAATTGATATTAGAGGCAACCCGAGCACTGATTGTGTTACTATGGTTACGTTGTGCAAAGCATCACACTGGCTTCCCAATGGGGTTGGGCTCTAGAGGCACTCCCAAAAGAAGGGCAGTTTGACCTTCCTGGAATTCACGGGCACACCAGCAAAATTTGGGGCCTGGGAGGGAGGGAGGGAGAAAAAGAGGGAGGGAGGGAGGAAGGAAAGGGGGAAGGGAGGGAGGAAGAAGAAAGGAAGGTGAATGGGGGAAGGGAGGGAGGGAGGGAGGAAAAGAGGGAGGGAGGAAGAAGAAAGGAAGGTGAGAGGAATGGAGAAAAGGAGGGAGGGAGGAAGGAAAGAAAAGAGGGAGGGAGGAAGAAGAAAGGAAGGTGAGAGGAATGGGGAAAAAGAGGGAGGGAGGAAGGAAGGAAGAAGAAAGGAAGGTGAATGGGGGAAGGGAGGGAGGGAGGGAGGAAAAGAGGGAGGGAGGAAGAAGAAAAGAAGGTGAGTGGAATGGGGAAAAGGAGGGAGGGAGGAAGGAAGGAAAAGAGGGAGGGAGGAAGGAAGAAGAAAGGAAGGTGAGAGGAATGGGGAAAAGGAGGGAGGGAGGGAGGGAGGAAAAGAGGGAGGGAGGAAGGAAGAAGAAAGGAAGGTGAGAGGAATGGGGGAAGGGAGGGAGGGAGGAAGGAAGGAAAGGGAAGCAGGGAGGGAGGGAGGAAGGAAGGAAAAGAGGGAGGGAGGGAGGGAGGAAGTAGAAAGGAAGGTGAGAGGAACTGGGGAAGGGAAGGAGGGAGGGTGGAAGGAAGAAAAGGAGGGAAGGGAGGAAGAAAAGGAGGGAAGGGAGGGAGCGAGAATAAATAGATTCAGGAAAGAAGGAAGGAGCAAATGAAGAAAAAGCAGGAGGGAGGGAGAAAGAAAAACAGGAACACAATAAAAAGGGTTATATATGTTCTACTTCCAATACATATCAGTGCACGCCCTTGTTACAATTTTTAGAGGGCAATCTATATTCCTGCAAACAGCCAGCCCTCAATCCTTTGAACCCGGGTTTCTTTTCCAGCACAAACTAGAATTGTCACACAACTCTCCCAGCCCTTTCACATCCTACTCAATCTCCCTTTTCTCCTTCAGGCACACCATTGAAAACCAGGGGCTCCAGACCAGTTCTGTGGAGGAGTTGGGGTCCTTGGGAATGCAGAGGTTTTGGCCCTCACTGGCATTGGTCTTCTCTGGACCAGGTTATTTTTGTCCTGGTCCCATAAATATTTCCCATGTTTCAGTCTTTCTACACCTTTCACTGTTCACTGATGTCATTTCCCTCTCTGGAGCAACCAGGGCAATATCTTTGTCATCGCCATAAATCCATTTCTGTGCTTCCTTCCTGTTCCTTCCTTACATTTCAGGGACTGGTTGACCTTCCTTTCACCGTCCCTAAATAGAGTCCATTTCCACGTATCTCTTGGTTTCCCATTGCAATTGTCCTGGGACTTGTTCACTTGGGAGGCCCACCTTCACCAAAGGGTCAATTTGACAGGGAGGCTCTCTGAGCTGGGTTGTTTTTTTGCAAACATTTCATGACCAAACTAGGTAACATCATCAGTGCTAGAAGGGAGTGGAGTTTGTAGAGTGGAGGGGGAGGAGGAGGGGGAGGTGGTGGTGCAAGATTCCTTCTGGGCTGTTTTCTTGAAGGCGTTTCATGACCCAACTTGGTAACATCATCAGTGTGAGATGGGAGTGGGGTTGAGGAGGGGAAAAGGAGGAGGAGAATTGTGTGGTCCTTGGTGCTCTCTGAGCTTGGTCATTTTTATGCAAACAACTCATGACCCAACTAAGTAATATCATCAGTGCTAGAAGGGAGTGGAGTTTGCAGAGAGGAGGAGGAGGAAATGAGGAGGGGAGGAGGAGGACGACGACTGTGGGATCCATGGTGCTCTTTGAGCTTGGTTGATTTTTGGCAAACATTTTGTGACCCAACTAGATAATATCATCAGATCAAAGGGTCAATTTGACAGGGAGGCTCTCTGAGCTGGGTTGTTTTCTTGCAAACATTTCATGACCAAACTAGGTAACATCATCAGTGCTAGAAGGGAGTGGAGTTTGCAGAGAGGAGGGGGAGGAGGAGGAGGAGGACTGTGGGGTCAATGGTGCTCTCTGAACCTGGTTATTTTCTTGCAGACATTTCATGACCCAAGTAGATAACATCATCAGTGCCATCTGATGAAGACAAGTTTCCCTGCACCAATTCATTCACTCAGGTGATATTCCCTTAATCTAAAACCAATTAATCTGCATCCATAGCTGAATCGTGAAGAACGGTTCTCTCCCTTTTTTAAAAAATAATAATAATAATAATAATCAGCCAATTCATTTCCTGGCTCTCTTTATCTCCTTTTATCATCCTCCCAAGGAGAGAGAAAAGAAATGCTGTTTGATCTTGCGGGGTTCGAAATGGAATAAAGGCCCCCAGGGGGGTGGGCAGCACACACGCAAAAGCACCCTGCCTACACCCCCCCCCCCCCAAAAAAAAATAAAGAAATGATGATTTGTTGTTCCGGCTTATTAAAGATAGAAAAACCAGCCTGGGCTTCCGAAAGAGTTTCAAGGTTGGGGCAGGCAGACATTCTGTAAAGGTTAAGAAACCCAGCAAGCCAAGTGGAAAAGCGAAGATGCCAAGGGTGGGGGGGGGGATTGGCGTTCCTCCCCACTTCCCCTTCACCAGGGCAGCAGCTGAGCTGTCCCTTCAGCCTGGACCAGGCTCAAAAGGGATATCAAGTTCACCACTGCAGTTTCAGGCACCAAATATCAGCACCTGGGCTGGGATGTCCCTCTGGGTTATTTATCTCGGCTGAGCCCTGGAGGTGAGGTCACCGCTCGGGGTTTCTTCAGTCCAAAGAGCTCCCTTTGGGCATTGCTTCGGGGCCTCGGGTGCCTGAGTGACATATTGACCAATGCAGCATCATCATCATTATTATTATTATTATTATTATTATTATTATTATTATTATTATTATTATTATTATTATTATTATTATTTGCTTCATTGTTGGCTTTGTTTGAAACCCCAGCTCCAAAATAAGATTAGAGGGGCCTTTTTAAAAAAGACTGTAGGGGTGGCCAGAAGTTTCATGTAACCCTTCCTTCCTTCCTTTCTTTCTTTCTTTCTTTCTTTCTTTCTTTCTTTCTTTCTTTCTTTCTTTCTTTCCTTCCTTCCTTCCTTCCTTCCTTCCTTCCTTCCTTCCTTCCTCCTTCTTTCCTTTTCTTCTTTCCTTCCTCCTTCCTTCCTCCTTTCCTTCCTTCTTCCTTCCTTCCTTCCTCCTTTCCTTCCTTCCTCCTTCCTTCTTTCATTCCTTCCTTATTCCTTCTTTTCTGCCTTCCTTCCTTCCTTCCTTCCTTCCTCCTTCTTTCCTTTTCTTCTTTCCTTCCTCCTTCCTTCCTCCTTTCCTTCCTTCTTCCTTCCTTCCTTCCTCCTTTCCTTCCTTCCTCCTTCCTTCTTTCAATCCTTCCTTATTCCTTCTTTTCTGCCTTCCTTCCTTCCTTCGTTAGTTGTTTAGTTATTTATTTATTTGGTTATTTAGTTATTAGTTGTTATGTAGATGCAGATAGTGGAGCCTTCGGTCTGGCAAGATTCTGTCTCTAGGCATGAAACAATAAAGAACTCAGCATCGTAGGATAGCCTCATGTCATTCTTGGTTTTGGATCTGATGCCATCCATAGCTAGCATTTCTCGAGCTACAAGCTGAGCCAATCACAATTTTCCCCAGTGGAGTGAGTTGTATTGGATGTTTATTTCAAGTACAATTGTGATTTCTAAACCAACATCGTTTATGGGTTGTTCATCTCCTTGAAACCGAGGGTTGTCCTCAGCTAACTCTTCAAAGAGAAGCAACCTTCAAAGAAAGAGTTTCCACAGCCCTGTCAACAATTTTGAAACACATCAAAGAAAACTGCTTTTATTTTTTGTAGAAGGGTCAATCTCAGTTTGAAAAAGTTGGCCAAAATGGGGAGGACACCATTCACATATGGATCGTGGTTTATTGACTTCCTGCCCAACCTGTTTGTTTTTTCCTAGCCCTTATCTGGGAAGATCCATTTCTTTGGTTTTAGAATATTGGGCTATTATATATAGAAGAGTACGAAAAATAGAAACAGGACTCAACTTCAGCTTTTGTCCATGGCTTGTAATAAAGCAAGCCAGGTTATTCCTAGCTGGCTTGCCAATCACCTTGCAAAAAAAAAAAAAATGATCCAGTAAATCACTCAGGGATAGGCGAAAATATATCTATCTATCTATATATAAATATATACACATATAATTATTATACATTATATAACAACACTTTGTTTCTAGAGATATACATTTTATATAACATTATTCTCCATAGCTTGTTATGAACCAGAGAGAAGATTAAGAAGCAGAACTAAGGAGGAGGAAGAGGAAGAGGAGGAGGAAGAGGAGGACTCTGGAATCCTTGGTGGCTTGGTTGTTTACTTGCAGATATTTCATGACCCAGCTATGTAATGTCATCAGTGCTAGAAGGGAGTGGGTTTTAGGATTATGGAGAGGAGGAGGAGGGGGAGGAAGAAGGAAAAGAGTTATTTGCTAAGTTTGCATTGCATACCTACAATATTTTTTCAAGTGGCTCTATGCAACAGTTTAAAAAAATACATAGATACATATATATATATATATATATATATATATATGTAGAATATTTTAGTCTCTGAGACCAGACTGTACAATTATATAACATAATTTAAAAAGCAAGTATTTGACTCTTTTCCTCTTTTACAAATATTTATGGTGCTGTACATTTAAGAAATTCCTGTTTAGAATGTCACCCATCCATCCACCCTCCTCAATTAGCAACCAGTATTTATTTAGAAAAACAATGGCAAAACACACAACTGATGTCTTGGAAGAAAACCAGCAAGAGTTCTAATTCTCCCCTTCCAAAGCAGCTCATCGGGTCAAGAGACATTGGCAGGAACCTGAATATAAAGGCATCTATGAAGCATTGGGGTGGGAACGGGTTGATTTTGGGATACTTCTATGTGCATTTCTAAATTAACTCCTGTTTGTTTGTTTTAAATTCCAGAGACCTTCAGATGTTTTGGCTCACCATCATAGCAAATAGGTTGAAAAAGGCAATTTGAGCAGCAGGTTAGGTTGTAGAAACAGCAGATGGGTAAGTTTCAAGAGAGAGAAAAAGAGGAAAAATGAAATCTTCAGAGACCTACGCCTGACTTCTGGTGATGAGAAGGATCCTTCTATACTCTCTTTCTTGGCAACACCATGGAAGTGGTTGATCATTCCTTTTGGGCTGGATGTTGTTGTTGTTGTTTTCAATTTCCCTGTCTAGCCTACAGTTCTGGACCTTCCTTGGTTCAGTGATAGGTTGAGCGCTGTTGGATAGGTGTTGACCCAAAACTGGACTGAATAGAGGCGGGCTATAGAAGTGAGTTGAATGGTGGGGAACTCTTCATAATCAATCACAGGAAAAGGTTGTTAAACCACCGTTTAACCTCATCCCAAGGTTGAACTCAAACATGAAAGTTGGAGATAGATAGATGATAGATAGATAGATAGAGAGAGAGAGAGAGAGAGAGAGATAGAGAGATAAAGAGAGATGGATGGAGATAGATCCCTCAACACTGTCCAACTATTTACTAAGTCTGCATTACTATTGCTATTAATCTTCTTGTCACTCCTTATCGCCCCTCCTCTCCCACTTGTGACTGTATGACTGTAACTTTGTCACTTGTATCCTTAAGATTTATATTGACTGTTTCCTAGTACGATTTGATTGCTTATTGTACCCTATGACTATTGTTAAGTGTTGTATCTTATGATTCTTGACTCTTGACGAATGTATTTTTTCTTTTTATATACACTGAGAGCATTTGCACCAAGACAAATTCCTTGTGTGTCCAATCACACTTGGCCAATAAAGAATTCTATTCCTATTCCTATTCCTATTCCTATTCCTATTCCTATTCCTATTCCTATTCCTATTCCTATTCCTATTCCTATTCCTATTCCTATTCCTATTCTATTCTTTAATTTCTATTCTATTCTATGTGCTGTGCACTTCTCCCCCAATTTTTGAGTTTTTTGCAGAGCGGGTTGCCCTTAAAGCCCCAGAAACCCAGACGGCAGAAGCACACCTGCTGTCTGGTCAGTTGGCAACCTCACTTGGCTCCCTTACACTTCAGAAATAAAGCCTGCTAATTTTAGATGGCTCCTTCCAAGCCTCGCTTTCTTTTCAAGCTGTCACTGAACACGTTGTGCCTTTCAGCTCCTAGCAGTTTGTTAGGAGGGCAAATTCAGCTGTTGTGATACTTATGATGAAGATGAGGATGATTTTTTTAAATGTCTGGGCTTTCACAGTAACAACTAAGGGTGGTGGGGTTTTCCTCGGAAACCGGATAGCCGATGCAACATCTTTCACATTTATTGTTGACGTGATCGACTGCTCTGTTTTTTTGGCCCATCTCTGCCTGCATCCAGATGGATGGATACATGACTCCGATTAAGGCAGCCGGGGGGGGGGGTGCGAATGGGTAGGGAACAAGGATGGAGCCATGCTTGGAAATAGCTGGGGTGAAGAAGAAGGCACCAACAGAGAGAGGGGCGTGTAAGGTCAGGAGGGAAGGTGGAGATGTGTGGTTTGGGGGCAAAGTTCACACGGTCCTTACAAATGATTACGCATGGTCTGGTTTAGTGAAAAACTTTAGTGAAAAACCCTTGCTGCTTTCTGAGCTTGGTTATTGTCTTGCAGACATTTCAATACCCAAACTAGATAACATCATCAGTGCTAGTAAGGAGTTGGGTTTTTAGGGAGGGGGAGGAGGGGGAGGAAGAGGAGGGGGAAGAGAACAATTATGTGGCTCTCAGTCTCTCTGAGCTTGGCTGTTTTCTTGCAACATTTCATGACCCAAAACAGTGACCCAAACCCACTAACTTCATCAGTGCTAGTAAAGAGTAGGGTTTAATAGGGAGGAAGAGGAGGAGGAGGAACAACTGTGGAGCCCTTGGTGCTCTCTGAGCTTGATTGTTGTCTTGCAGACGTTTCAATGCCCAAACTAGATAACATCATCAGTGCTCGAATGTTGCCTAGTTTGGGTCATGAAACTTTTCCAAGCAAGTGCCAAGGATCACACCACTCCTCCTCCTCCTCTCCACAAACCCAACTCCCTCCTAGAACCGATGGCTTTACCTTGTGTGGGGTCATGAAACATCTGCAAGGAAATGATGCAAGCTCAGCATCAACTCTGAGCTACAAATATCCCCCTTTATTGACTAATGAAAGTCTTTTGCTTGGAGGAAAATCAGCGGAGTTCGTTTCTCTTGGGCATCTGCTGTTTTTAAAACCAGAACATCCGTCTTTGAGGAAGGATGATGCGATGGGTGAGGGCCATCATCAACGGATGGTACGATGGTTCTCTTGAGGCAGAATTTTCCACCCCTACTCCCACTGCAGGGCTGCAATCTGTGGGTGTATCTCCAGGAGCTCAAAGCACTTGGAGATGGAACTGGCAATTGAAATGGGCTCTAAGCAAGCCCAAATCGGATCAGAACGTACAGGAGAACCAAATCTGGTCCAAACAAGAGGACTAAAGGCTAGAAACCCTTTTAAAAACTCCCCAGTAGAAGTCCAGGCCAAATCACTTCTATATAATTGCCAAGAAGACTCCTACGGAAGCATCCATATGTTCACCAGGCATTGAACATGCGACTGGAGAAAGCTTCTACTAGGACTTGTTGAACGAGCCCACCAGGAACACATCGGAGGAAACCAGGTTAACTTGCAAAAGGAAGCCAAGTTTTCTGACCACCCAAGGTTTCTCTGTGTGATTCATCAGTCTTCCTATAGAAGACATCTTGTGCAATTGCCCAGTTGGGCTTCCTCATTCCCCTTGATGGTAGAACCAACCCTGAGTTCCACCTCTTTGATCCTTTCTCAGCCAGTTGCTCTTTGAAGCTCTCTTACCATTCCTATAGCAGCATAGTAAGAGTATGAAAGAGAGGTCCATCTCTCTCTCGGCAGTCGGTATATTTGAGACAAACGCATCTGGCCTGATTTCCTGATGTTTTCTTCTTTTGAACCACTCTGACATAATAAAGGTAAAGGCTCCCCTCGCACATCTGTGCTCGTCCTTTCCAGCTCTAGGAGGTGCCGGGGCTCATCTCCGTTTCAAAGCCAAAGAAGAGCCAGCCCTGTCCGAAGACGTCTCCGTGGTCATGTGGCCGGCAGGACTAAATGCCGAAGGCGCACGGAGGAACGCTGTTCCCTTCCCACCAAAGGGGTCCCTATTTTCCTACTTGCATTTTTTTTACCTGTTTTGGAACTGCTAGGTTGGCAGAAGCTGGGACAAGGAAAGGGAGCTCACTCCATGATGCAGCGCTAGGGATTCAAACTGCTGAACTGATGACCTTTCTGATTGAAATGCTCAGTGTCTTAGCCACTGAGCCACCGCCTCCCTATTCCAAGATAATACCAGCCTTTAAAAAACAACAACAAACCACTAATTTTTCACAAAGGGATAGGAGAGACCGACTCCCTATGCTCCCTCTCAGCGTGCATCGCCATTCCTGCACAAAGCATAAAACTCAGAAATGTGTGTGAGTGTGTGCCTCTGTTTTAGCTGTGAAACCCACTGCGAGGCCACCCCTTGGGGCCTGCCCTGCAGGACGTTTCAACCTTGGAGGGCTACCATGTTCTGAAGCCTGCTGCCATTCAGCAATTATTGCACTTAATTATTGTCTTAAAGACTGTGAAACCCGACAAACCAACATGAATTCTCAGGCATCCCTATGGCACTTTTGCATTGTTCTGCATACATTTTTGGGGGGGAGAAGGTTAGCGAGAGTGGAGAAAGGAGAGGTCAAAGTTTAGGAAGCCCCTGAGTCATATTTCTGATTCTCTCCTGTAGGACCTTTGATCGAGAGGCCCTACAGTCGTTGGCAGGTCCTCTGAGCACGGATTGTCCAAACCTCTGCTGTCTTCATCTTCTTCTTCCTCCACCTCCTCCTCCTCCTCATCGCGGCTCATAAAGGCAAGTTCATTCTCGTAGCAGAAGGAGTTGGTGCTTGGCAGCAGGAACTTGTTCTCCACCAAATCCTTGGCACTGCAACAGGGAGTGGAGGGGACCTCATAAGTCTTGTGGAAGTGTGAGTAGTCCACCTTGTACTGGTTTTTCTCCTCAAAGAGGACAGGCTCGAAGCGGTGACCCCAGAGGATCTCGCTGGACAGATACGAACTCCGAGCTTGGGTGGTCATAGCCGTGGCCTCCACCATGCCCTCCAGAATCACCACAATCTCAAAATCGTCCGTTTCCAAATCCTGCCGGCTAATCCCAAACAAGGGGCTCTCCTCGTTGATCTCGTGAAGGATGGTCAAGGGCGAGACTAGAAAAATACGGTCCAAGCCTTTGTCGAACCCGACGTCGATGTCTATCTGGTCCAGAGGGATGTACTCTCCTTCCTCGGTGATCCTGGGCTTGAGGAGCTGCGCTCGGACGTGCGCCTCAACGATGTGACTCTTCCGTAGGTTGCCCACTCTCCACATCAAGCAAAGCTTGCCATCCCTCATGGCCACCACGGCGTGGTGGCTGAAGAGCAATGTTTCCGCTCTTTTCTTCGGCCTGGCCATTTTCGCCATGATGGCGCCGATCATGAAGGAGTCAATGATGCAGCCTAGAATGGACTGGAGGACCACCATGAAGACAGCCAGGGGACACTCCTCGGTCACGCAGCGGAAGCCATAACCAATGGTCGTTTGAGTCTCAATGGAGAAGAGGAAGGCAGCCACGAAGCCATTCACCTGGAGGAGGCAAGGGGTAAAGCTCTCATCTTTGGTGGGCTTCTCGATGTCCCCGTGGACCAGGGCAATTAGCCAGAAGATGAGGCCAAACAATAACCAGGAGACCAGGAACGCGAGGGAGAAGAGCAACAGCATGTACCTCCAACGGATGTCCACACAGGTGGTGAACATGTCGGCTATGTATCTCTGAGGTTTGTCGTCCATGTTGGTAAACTCGACGTTGCACTGGCCGTTCTTCTTCACAAACCGGTTACGGCATTTCCTCCGCGTGTGGATCTTACCGTTGCCAAAGCCATTCACTCCAGGCATGGTGGTCAAGATCAACCCGTCTTCCTCGGAAGAGACTATGCTGTAAGGGTTGATTCTGCCTGTGCTCATCCCTGGGTTGGCCGGTTGTAACTCTGGATACCTTTGAGGGTCTCACTTGACTTCTAGGGGAAAGGTTGAGGTGTAAACAGGCAGGTAGATCCAGGCAGAATCTCTGTAACAAAACAACAACAGAAAGATGGATATTTACAGGTAGACGTACAACAGTTCAGTTAATGGCTGTTAATGGAGTTAATGGAGAGAATACCCATTCTAAGAGGTCTGTAAGGGGCCTGCATATGTCCCTGTCCTATTGCCCCCCTTTATTCGTACCTATTTCCTGTATTCTTACTCATGTTTATACTTATATCTATTACCTTTTAAGCGATTGACAAATCAAATAAATAATAAAATAATAATAATAAATTGACCAACGAGTTGCTATCGTGGGTGGGCAGCTGAGGGTTTTGTAAGCCCAGTGCTATTCCCTAGATTTCCAAGCAGCTGACTGGAGGTTAAATCTGATTTCGCTGAGTTTACATTTTAATTAACATTAAATTACATACAGTCAACCTGATTATCTCCATCTATTTAAAAACGCTCGCCTTCTGTCACCTTAAAAACGACAAGCCAGCAGTGGCTTTTAGGAAGGGGAAAGGGCAGGGTGTTTGCAGGATTCAGGCCGATGAATTATGATTACTATATTTATTTATTTTTGTTGGAGAAGCATTCTCCTGGGAATGGGGGTCTCGAGATGGCTCCCTCTCCCATACTAGCAGAGGTCTCCAAAGTAGGTGGCAGAAAGTAAGCCACACAGCTACCCTTAGCACTTAGGCCATTTTGATCCCACCTCCTTCTGCCCCAAAAAGGAGATTATTCCAGAGGATCTTGCTATAAAAATGTGTGTATATATATATATATGTGTGTGTGTGTGTGTGTGTGTATTTATGTGTGTGTGTGTGTGTGTATGTATGTATATATATATATATGCCTAACTGTGTTTGTTTTTTAAATGGAGCAAAGCTGTCTCCCTGCTCTTCTTCCAGAGGCCAAACAAAAGCTGATATTCAGCATCCTGCAGAGAAGCAGCGAGAAGGGAAGGTTATTTCTTAAGCAGGGCCTTTCAAGATGGGCCAAGCCTGGAGGGCCTCCATTAGTCACCCTTGGTTAAAGAAGGTAGAAGGGGTGGGGGAAATCTCCCTTGGCTCAAGGTCCCTGGGATTACTTTAGCAGTGACATACAGACGTTGCGGATGGTCCTGTTGTTATGTTATTCTGCTTTTGAATGCATTTGGGTCAACTCAAAGGGTGAAGGTACTTGGTGTCCCCCGCCCCTCCTGTTTTCCCCCAGAACAACCCTGTGAGGTAGATTGGGCTGAGAGAAGGATTGACCCAAAGTCACCCGGCTGGCTTTCATGCCCAGAGCAGTGATTGGTGCAAGTCACCTGGCTGGTTTTCATGCTTAAGGTGGGACTAGAACTCCCCATAGATCCTGGTGATTGGTCCGAAGTCACCAGGCTGGTTTTCATGCCTAGAGCAAGACTAGAACTCACAGTCATCTAGCGATTGGTCCAAAGTCAACTAGTTGGTTTTCATGCTTAAGGCAGGACTAGAATACATGGTCTCCTGGTGATTGACACAAAGTCACCAGGCTGGTTTTCATGCCTAGAGCAGGATTAGAACTCCCAATCTCCTGCTGATTGACACAAAGTCACCCAGTTGGCTTTCATGCCTAAGGTGGGACTACACCTCCCTGTTTCCTGGTGATTGGTCCAAAGTCACTGGGCTGGTTTTCATGCCTAGAGCAAGACTAGAACTCACAATCATCTAGCGATTGGTCCAAAATCGACCAGTTGGTTTCCATGCTTAAGGCAGGACTAGAACTCCCCTTCTCCTGCTGATTGACACAAAGTCACCCAGCTAGCTTTCATGCCTAAGGCAGGACTACAATTCCCCCATCTCCTGGTGATTGGCCCAAAGTCAACCAGTTGGCTTTCATGCCTTTCTAGCAGGACTAGAACTCACCATCTCCCAGTTTCTCAGTCAGCACTTTCCTCACTACACCACAGTAGGTCTCCATTATTGTCAAGTGGCTTCTTCCCAGTTTCTGGACTTCCCTATCCAGGTTACATTGCCGGGATCTCCTGATGGTGACCCATCCCTGCGTGAACCAAACATCACTTTTCGAGACCAGCTCTTCCGTTCCTTCCACCCCGCACCCTGACTTTTCCTCCAGCATAGACAAAGTCACAAGATCTGCCTCACAAACTGTTCTCAATGGGAAGGCCATCTGCATGTGACATCTGTCCCTCTTCAATGGTTGGGGTGGATCTATGCTCTCATCGGCATTTTTGAACAGTGCTGAGAAGGCCCGAAAGGAAATAAAATTGGCTGATTCGAATCCTCACTTTTAATTCTCCCCCCCCCACTCCCATTTCCTTCTTTGCACTAATTGTTCTCCAATTTTCCCTTTAGGAACCCCTGAAGTGCATAAATAGCCAATAAATTGTAGTTTGCAGAGATCTCACCCCATCCGCAATGCAAAATAATATGTTGAAACAATTCCTAGAAAGCCATTGATCGTTGGACGTCCTGAAATCTGATCAGTTCTAATTCCCAAAGTATAATTTGATGGCTTTCCTTTCCTAGCTGGGACGTGCGGAAATTGCTCCCTTCCACCCTCAAGACCTGGGGGGGAATCTGGTTTAATCGATCCCCCACAAGAGAGCAATAAATCGAAACGTCTTTAGCAGACAAGATGCCCCAGCAAAGGAAGAAAATATAAATATATTCCATGGAAAAAGAAACAGAAGGAAGATACAAGGCACCCTTCACCCCCCCCCCCATACTTTCAGGAGTCTAAAATGGGGAGTGGGTGTTGCAGAAGGTGCTTGGGGAAGTGGGGGAGACAGAGATTGTAATTGCAGGGTTTCGGGGGAACGAGGCAGTCACCCGCTCTTTTCTTGGATTTCTAAGGAGAAAGGATCAAGTCCCAAAAGACAGCGTTGGAAAGGGTTGAGAATTCAGGGGTGGGCTGATGGGAGTTCTCAGGGGTTCAGGAGAGCTCCTAGCTAAGCACTTTAGTTGTTGGTAGCAATTCAAAGGAGAGAAAGGTGGGTGCTTATCTTGAGGAACTGTTTGGGACTCATTATGGGCTGGGAATGCACATAATTCCCAACTGTTGTAATAAAACAAGAGTTGTTTGGACCAAGTGTGTGCTTGATTACGGTCTCAGGAAGCCTTGGTCAGAACACCAACCAGGTATAGGGTCTCCTGCTTGAGCAGAGGGTTGGACTAGAATACCTCCAAGGTCCCTCCCAACTCTGTTCTTCTGTTGTTAGTTTGAAAAGGGCCTGTCCTGCGAAGTGCCATCAACTCATGTTGGGTTGGAGCATAATACAGCTGAACTTTTTTTTTTGGGAACGGATCACTCGGTCTGCACTTCCGAGAGCTCCAAAATAGCTCAGATGCTTTTCGGTCTTTATCCTCCAGAGCATTTCCTTCCTGGAGCATTGAAAACGGAGCGGCTCCGGCGCACTGGCAGCTTGATTGCAGCAGAGTTTCTTGCTGAGTCAGCAGTAATGGGGCTAGCACTCTCCATGCCCAGTTTTGTCTCTCTGGAGAATCTGGTTTCCCAAACAGATTCCTGTGCAAATCTGCAAATTTTCATTCCACCCGCCCCTCCTTCCTCCTTAACCTGATCAAAGAGATTAAATCCCTTTTAGGATCACGTTTAAGTTTAGGGGGACTTCCTGGCTATCCCCCCTGCCCCCCACCAAGCCCGTTTTCTTGACAAAACAGGAAGTCCTGGACTTACACCTGTTCATTTAGTGTCCATTTGAAGTTGCAATTGCACTGGAAAAAAGGGACTTGTTGCGGCCGTTCTTCACACTTACGGCCGTTGCCGCATCCGTGTGATCACGTGATCCAAATTTCAGACACTTGACAACCAACTTGTATTTATGACGGTTGCAGTGTGTCCCAGGTTCTGAGAAGCAAAGTCAATGGGGAAGCCAGATTCACTTAACAACCACAGAGGTGGAATTCACATGGTTCTGACCAGTTCTGGAAATTTTGAGCAGTTGGGAGAACTGGCCAATCCCACCTCTGACTGGCCCCACCGACCCCATCTCTTCTCTGCCTCCCATTGAGTCCCAGCTGATCGGCTGGGTCTTCTTTGGTTGCCCTGCACAGGAGAATGGAGCTGGAAAGCAGGTTAGTGGGGTGGGAAGGGAAATGGGGATTTTTCAATATTCTTCCCCTGCCACACCCACCAAGCCACGCCACGCCTGCCATGCCATGCCCACAGAGCCGGTAGTAAAAAAAGTTGAATCCCACCACTGTTAACAACCATGTTACTAACTTAACAACTGCAATGATTTACTTAGCAACCAGGGCAAGAGAGGTGGTTAAATGAGGACAAACTCACTTAACAATCGTATTGCCTACCAACAGAGACTGGGGGCTCCATTGTGGTCGTAATTCAAGGACTGCCTGTATGACGGGGGAAAAAAACGGTGTGATTTTTGGTGATGGGATGTTTTCAACTCACCCAGTTTAGCCATCAATCCTGGCCCATCCTGGTTATTTCTCATCGAAGTAGGAACCATATCTGGCCCTTTTCAAGGTTCAGCTGAGTACATGTTGCTATCTAACAGGCTGACCAGAGATGTTGGCAGTTGAGTGATATACATTTTTAATAAATAGATAGATATAGGCAGAATTATTTGGAGAAGGGTCCCAAATGCAACAGGACTTTTGTAATAATTTGCAATTATTTTTTTTTAAAAAAAGGGACAGGTGGGGAAATCAGCAAGCCCATTAGTTGCTTAGGTGAGATGGCCAGTGTATACATTTGATTAATATACAAATTAGCTGGGATCTGTGCTGAAATAGTAGCTTGTGTCCATCACGTGGTTTTAACAAGTGATTGTGTCTTTTAGTGGATCTTTAGGGGAGAAAAATGTCTTCCAGCAGGACAATATGAAAAGCCAGGTAAAGTTTTATTTAATAAAGGGGAAAGGTGGTTTAACCTGGGAATCTTACTGTTCTTTTGCTTGGGATTTAATATCTTTATTTTCCCACCTTTTGATGATGCTATGTTTTGGATCTTGTCATTTTGATTTCTTTCTTGGTCTACCAGGATGATTGACAGCTTGACAATTTCAAAGGGTTTGGATTGTTAGCTGGTATGAACTCAGCTTGTGGGACTTATAAAGCAGAATTTGTTCTTTTTTTTTTTTTCTGTAGCGTGCAGAAAAACAAAAACAAAAAAACAACAACAATAATTCCAGCTAATTTGGTAACCTGGGTTTTCATTCGGAGCAATCCCAGTTAAGGATGCTTTTGAAAGGTGAGGTAACAAGTCACAGTTACTGAAGGTTGATGGACCAGTTAGAAGTCTCTGTTGGCTTAATCTACCCTAGCTGGTTAAAATATATAGATTTTTGGCTAAATTTAGCTAAAGGACAAGAGGAAAGCGTGGCCAATAATAACCTACCTTCCCCCACCCCCCCTAAAAAAAAAAAGATCTTGTGAAATGTTAAAGCCTAATGCATTTATTAGTGCATTATTAACCCAACATGCTGGCCTTTAAGATATCTCTTTGCTGTTTGGTGCAATGTATTATTCATTTTATTTTATTTAGTCAACTTCTATGCAATGCATTCAGGTAGCTGATCTGGAAACCTGCAGGAGACATGGAACAGGCTTGCTGCAAATAGCTTAGAAAGTGATACAGATAGTCCTTGATTTATAGCCATCTTGTGATGACCCCGGGCATGGCACAAAAGCAACAAAGTCACAAAAATAGGTAAAGTCCCTTTAATTCCTCCAACTTGGCCTCCTATAATATCCAGTTATCATTGGCTGGAGAAAAAACTCTCCCAAGAACAGTTTTTTAAAGGAAAGAAATTCTGTCCAAACTCAAAGTACATATAAATTATAAATAAAAGCCAACACAAACTACACTGCAGCAATTAATGAGACAGGGCAGGATAAGGGATTGGAGACGTCAAAAGATAACAAAATACACACACTTAGGAGGACGCCAGAACTCAGATAAGACTTGACAAACCGGAATAATTTCACACTTTGCTTCCAGCAACTTTGCCGTGTGCAGTCTGCCCTTTTAAACAGTCTTCCCAGCTGCAGCCCATGAAGGGGATCAGGGCCCTTTCCCCCCCTTAAACTACGCAACTCCTGTTGCTCTCTTACCTGTTCCTCCCTGCGTGCCCTAGGATAGAGGGGGTGGGCCTGGGTCTTCCTCTGACCACCTAGCTGGCTTGTACCCTTCCCCAGATTCCTCCACAGCTCACCAGAGCAATCAGATTCCAACAGGGGCATGACACATCTGTTTAGTGACCGTTTGAAGTTATAAGGCACTGGAAAAAGTGACTGGACCATTTTTCATGCTTACAACCGTTGCAACATCGACATGATCACATGATCCAAATTCAGATGCTTAGCAACTGGCATGTAGTTATGACAGTTGCAGTGTCTTGGGAGTCACATGATCCCCTTTTGCAACCTTCTGACAAGCAAAGTCAAAGGGGAAGGTGGATTCATTTAATGACCGTGTTACTAAGCTAACAACTGCAGTGATTCACTTAACAACCATGGGGGAGAAAGGTCATAGAATGGAGCAAAAAACTATACCAGATGCCTCTCTTAGCCACAGAAATTGGGGGCTCCCTTACAGTCATAAGCTGAAGACCACCTACAAATAGCAGCTTTTGTTTGCAGAACGTCTGAAATAGGAAAAGTTGTTGGAGTTACAACTTCTGCACTTTCCTTCTTTTTTTTCCCAATTTTTTGTTATTTTTGACAACAAACATAAACAAACACAAACGCAAACCAAGTAAAACCTTATTTCAATTGTACAGTGTGTCAGCTGGTACATATCTCTTGTGCATAATATCAGCAATCTTTTCCTTTTAAATTAAAATTCATATTATAAAAACCTATTCATATCATGTTATCTTATTATTAAATCATCATTAAACTTTAACTACACATTGACTTCATCCTTTTTAAGCAAATTTGAATTCTTTCCATAATAATTGATTATGATATGTTTTCATTGTATTATCTTTACTATTATATTATATTTATATTATAATATGTTTTATTTCTCTATTTTCCTATCTAACCATTGGTAAAATAAATCCCATATTTTATTGTATTCTTTTTCTTCTTGCTCTTTAATTGCCAATGTTGCACTTTCCTTCTTACGGTCCGCTCACCTGGCAACAAACTCAAGACTTACAAAGGCTCTAGACCTCAGTGGCCCCCTTCCACGGTCTTCCACCCCTTCAAAGCAGGTCACAACATTGGAGACCATGCACAAAAAAACGCCTAAACTCTTCCCATGGCCTATTTCTTTTATTGGCTCCAGTGCATGCACCTCATAAATAAAACCTGTCGCATTTCTTTCTAAGAACCTACGGGCAAAAAATAGCTCTCACACTCTTTACATAGCAGGGGCCTAAAACCAGAAATCGGAAGCGGCACTGGTGGGGCACAGACGATTTTTACAACTTTCGTGCAAAAAATCGCACCCTCACTGTTTTAATGTCTCTGAAATGAACGTGCAGAGTGTTACTCGGAGACGTGTGCTTCTGAAACACCTGAATTTCTAAAGATAAAAAGCTATTCTAGTCAGCCCATGCTGCAAACACAGAAGCCGGAGTGAAAAATATTACATTGGCAGTTGAATGCGCTTTCCAAATATATAACTCAGAAGCTAAGCTCTTTTTTTTTTTTTAATTAACATTCTTCATTTGTGCAAATATGCTACTATTTCCGTGGCGTGCTATTTTCTTTCTGGGTGTGATTTCTTCCTCCCCGCAGCCCCCTCCTTCTACCCTGCCTTCTTTTAAATTAGTGCCCCTTTTCGACATTCAGCTGATAGGGAAAGAAATACACTGTTGGTGTGCTGTTTTTGCCAAATAATTTTTGGAATTATTAAGGGAACAGCACATCGAAACATATGTTAGAAAGTCTCACGTAAAGTCGCAAGGTTTGAAAACAACTTGAAGGGACATTTCGAGTTTGGAAGTTTACATCAAAGTTTGGGAGAGTTTTGCAAGGACGTTCGCTTTCTGTGCTCATTAATAAGAATAGAGTATAGATCCTGAGGGCTGAAAGGGATCTGAGAGGTCTCCTAGTCCAACCCACGGCTAAAGATGGGAGGCGTTATACCATCCTAGTCAAATGGCTGTGCAGTCTATTTCTGAAATCCTCCCACAAGCTGCCCCATCAATCCATTGTTCTCACTGTCAGAAAATATCTAATATGTCATAAATTATTTCTCGTGCTTATTATGACAGTCTTCTAAAAATTGCTGTGCTTAGTGTTCCAAACCTCTACTGATATCCTCTTGGTTATAGCAGGGGTTGACAATTGGTGTCTCCTGAATGAAAATCAGCCCTCCAAATCTCTCATCTTGCAAAACTGAAGAATGGAAGCGAGCCACGGAGGATTTCGGATAGGGCTGGATTGGCCTCGTGGCTTTCTCATCTCGGAGAGCTTTTAGTCCATTTGGAACTGGGTATGCCTAGTTTAATGAAAAGGAGGATTTAGGGGTGACAGGATAGCAGTCTTCCAATATCTAAGGAGCTGCCCCAAAGAAGAGGGAGTCAAGCTACTCTCCAAAGCCCCAGAAGGCAGGACAAGAAGCAACGGATGGAAAATGATCAAGAAGAGAAGCAACTTAGAAGTTAAGGAGAAATTTCCTGACATTTTGAACCGTTAATCAGTGGAAGGACTTGCCTTTAGAAACCGTGGGTGCTCCAACACTGGAGGTTTTGGAGAAGAGATTAGACCGCCATTTGTCTGAAATAGTATAGGGTTTCCTGCCTAAGCAGGGGGAGTGGACTAGAAGACCTCCAAGGCCCCTTCCAATTTGTTAAAATAAAAAGAGTGGCCAGCCAGGATTTTGCTTGTTCCCCAAAATGTGCTTGGAGCATGAATTCTCCGGGACAAAGCAATTGCTACGTAGCATCCGCTGATGGTGGGGAACCTAGATTTCATCTGCCCATTTTATTTATTTATTTACTTATTTTATTTATCAAAAGTTTACGATATAACAGAAACAAGAATAAACATACGTTTAAATACAAGAAATAGGAACTAATAATTGGGGACAATAGGACAGGGACGGTAGGCACGATTGTGCGCTTATGCACGCCCCTTACAAACCCCATTAGGAATGGGGTGAGGTCAATAGAGGTTAGTTTGAGGCTAAAGGAGTGGGGGTTTGAGCAGTTGACAACAGAATCAGGTAATGAGTTCCAGACATTGACCGCTCTGCTGCTGAAATCATACTTCCTGCAATCGAGTTTGGAGTGGTTTTAATTTATATCCGTTGCGTGCTCTACTGTTGTTGTTGTTGTTAAAGCTGAAATATTCATTAACTGGGAAGACATTGTAACATATGATTTTATGTACTATGCTTAAGTCCAATCTTAGTTGGCGTCGTTCAAGGTTGTCTAAGCCTAGAATCTCAAGTCTATTTTACAGGACTGCTTCTCCTTATCGGCAGTCCTTATGTTTTGGAGGCAACAACTACCAGTTGACCAACATCTCTGAGATCAAAGAGTCCGGGAAATCTGAGTCAAGGGCTTTTGCACAGGTAGCCCTTGACCCACCACCCAAAGTAAGACCAACAGTTTTTGTCGCTAAGCCAGGCAGCCATTGAGTCATGCCAGATTTTACGACCTTTCGGCCACAATTGCTAACCAAATTACAGCAGTTATTAAGCAAATCACGTGGTCCTTAACTGAACCCAGACCTCCTGACTTGGCTTGTCAGAAGCCAGATGGGAAGGTCTCAAACGGGGATCGCATTGCAACCACTGTAAATACAGATTGCCAAGGGCCTGAATTTTGATCGTTGGGTCCATGGCGATATTGCAATTATGGTAAGTCCCTTTTTTTTTGCTGGTAACTTCAAATGGTCGTTAAGTGAATGTTTGTATGTCAAGGACCACCTGTAAAAGATGGCGGTGCAACTTTCACATTGTTTTGTGTACATTTGTGAAAACTCTTTTCCCAACGCCTTCCCTCCGTCATGTGGACTGGTTTCATCAAAGCTTCTTCTGCTACCAATTCCTTCCCTTGAGTGGTGACTTTCTTCATCTCAAGGACTTAGTGAAAGTGCTGGATGAAATGCTAAACATTTGCTGCATTGCTTAATAGGAACACTGGCCCAAGAAAGCGAGGTATTTCTAAGTTGCATTAACAGGGAGATACTGCATCCAGTTTTGGTCACCACACTATAAAAAGATGTTGAGACTCTGGAAAAAGTGCAGAGAAGAGCAACCAGGTTGACTAGGGGACTGGAGACTAAAACATATGAAGAACGCTTGCAGAAACTGGGTTTGGAGAAGGACCAGGGGAGACAGGATAGCAGCCTTCCAATATCTGAGGGGCTGCCACAGAGAGGAGGAAGGGGTCAAGCTATTTTCCAAACCACCTGAAGGCCAGACAAGGAATAATGGATGGAAACTGATCAAGGAGAGATTTAACTTGGAAATAAGGAGAAACTTTCTGACAGTGAGAACCATCAACCCATGGAACAGAAGTTGCCTTCAGAAGTTGTGAGAACTTCATCCCTGGAGGCTTTCAAGAAGAGACTGGACTGCCCTCTGTCAGAAATAGTGTAGGGTCTCCTGCTTGGTCAGGGGGTTGGACTAGATGACCTACAAGATCCCTTCCAACTCCGTTAATCTGTAATTTTCTCAAGAGAATGAGGTATTTCTTTGTTGGCTTAGCAAGCTTGTAACCTTAGGGTTATGCGAGGTCAAGCTCAGAAGGCAAATGAATTTTGAGAAGATAGCTTAAGAGTTGAGACGCCTCGGCCTCATGTCCTTCTAAGGGTTTTGGTGGAACACATCCTCATGAGCTGGTTTCTTTTCATCCTTAGGCCATAAAGAGCCACCTCAGAGAGATCTGATGCCTTTCCACTTCCTAGGTAGTGTTTTCAGGGGGTGGGGAATTTTGGCAGGTGGGGGTGTGTTTGGGGATTGTCGTGTGTGTGTATACTGTGTATATACGTACAATGACAATAAAGTATTATTATTATTAGTGTTTTTCCTCTTCCCCTACGCATAATCTAGTCTCACAAAGGATGTGGTTGATGATATGACCAATGCATTGGCTTGGCTTGGCTCTTATTGGTTGGTGGCATTAGGACAAACCAGACATCTATAGAGCCACTGACCAGCACAATGTCAGAGGAGAACTGTCTAAAGTACTAAAACACAGATTCCTTTAACACAGAGACAGAGCATTTTTCAGGATGTGATTCTAATTGAATTCTACCACTTGCTGTTGAGGTTATTATAGGATCTACTCTGCTTCTACCAACAAGAGTGGAGTAGGACTTAACAGAACATAAGAGTATAACAAAGTTGGAAGGGACCTTGGAGATCTTCTAGGCCAACCCCGTTCCGGCAGGAAATCCGATAGCACTTCAGACAAATGGTTGTCCAATCTCTTCTTCAATTCTTCCAGTCCTTTTTCATCCAGATATCCACTTCTCATGGCTCTATTCTTAGGGTTTAATTAGAAGATGGTGGTGTCATTTTTGTCTACTCTCTGAATACCGGCAGGTCCTACTAGCCATGGCCTCTCTACCTGCCAACTTGGCCATTCTCTTGCCTTCTTCTCAAGGATGAAGCTCTCTCATTGATGGTGTTTGGCTTCAATTCACTTTCTTCTTTCAAGCCCAGGTCCTCCCAGCGGACTCTTTTGGGATGTGGATGGAGTGCTCTTTTCAGGAGAACCTTCGAATCCTCATCAGAAATCACCCGCAGATTGACAGGTGGCTGAAACCCATTATTGACGCATCTGTCTACACTTACCTGGCCTGTCCCACCACATGTGAAGGAGACAGGTGGGCTGGCTGCTTTCCCTGAATGGCATGTGATGAAGCTTGTTCAGAAGAAGAAACCAAAGGAGTCACCCACCCTTTCCTTATCTCGTTCTCGTTCCATGTGAAAACACAAAAGACAGTACAACTCCAGGTCCTGGCTGGAGAGGCCGAGTAAGCAGGGACAACAAGAGAAGTTCAGGTTTTTTTTTCTGGCAGAGGTTGTTTTTTTTTTTGCCAACTCATAGGCTAAAGGAAGTTCTTTTAAGACACCAAGTTTGCAGGGTCTCTGCCTCGGTTGGAATAAAACACATGGATTGCCTGTGGGGTTTCAATCACTCACTCACTCAGAATAAAGCTGGAAGAGACCTCAGAGGTTATCTAGTCCAGGGATTGCCAACCTTTTGGACCTCAGGGACCACCAAACTCATAACTTTAAATCCCGCGGAACAGAGACCCTGGGAAAATCCCCAAAAAGGTGTGCAGGAAAATTCTCCACCCCATTTTCCTACCGATTGATCGTTCTTTATTTGGGATCGCAGGATACCGTCTCCAGCTTCATTTTACAGGGGAGATAGAGAGAGAGAGAGAGAGACTTTTGGCTTCATGCAAGGAAAGCAGCAGAAGCAGCAGAAGTCTTTCTTTCTCTCCCCCAAACTCCTCCAGGAATGAGTCTTTGCTGGCACAGCCTCTTGGAGCAGGAGGCCTTGCAGGGTCCCAAAGACTCATTTGTGGCGGAGTTTGGGGGAGAGAAAGAAAGACTTTGGCTGCTTTCCTTGCGCACAGCCAAAAGCAGAAGAAGAAAGGAGCGGAAAGAAGCAGCCCGGTGGTCAGGCGAGGTGTGTGGGGTGCGTGGGGCAAGTTCCCCCCCTCTGCCCTTCCCCCTCTCCCCTCACTACCTTGTATTGTTCGCAATGCAAACAACGCAGGCTTGTGTTCCCACTCAGCCTGGATTAATTGCGTGACATTTCTTTGCAGAACACCAAAATTTTCTCACAAACCACCAGTGGTCCCCGGCCCACCGGTTGGTGACCACTATTCTAGTCCAACCCCCTGCAGATGATTCATGCATTCAAAGATACATTAGATCCTTCTTCTTCAGAGCTACGGGGGGCCTAACTAACCCCGTGAGACGGGCTGGCCCGAGAGATTGTCTGAATACAATATGGTTGAAGAGGAATTCGAATCTTGAGTTTCTCCAGTCCTAGGCCTTGAACCATCACGGTGTGGCATCCTAGCTCTGTTTCCCACCCACCCCTTTTTTTAAACAAACCCAAGATTCAACTCAGCTCACTTTGGAGAGAACCATGCTAGAAGGAAGGAGACATTTCCCGACCTTGAGACCAATCAATCAGGGGAACGTTTTTTGCCTCCAGACATTGGGGGGGCGTCCAACCAGGGGAGGTCATCAAGAGGCCTAGGGTCTCCTGCTTGGTCAGGAGTTGATCTAGAAGATCTCCAAGGTCCCTTCTGAGTCTGCCCTTCTGTAATCCCAGCTCAACTATAATCAGGGGAATAACTTGCCTCCAGAAGTTGTGGGGGCTTTAAAGAAGAGGCTGACAGCGATTTGTCTGAGCATGGGTTGGACTAGAAGACCTCCAAGGTCCCTTCCAACTCTGTTATTCTGGTGCTACTGTGAGTGTTTTTCTCGTGTTTTTGGAGTTCCTTCTCAACCCTTGGCTGAAAAGCCATATTTTTCCCCCCTGCCTCCCTATTTGTAGGCCTACATGGCTTCTATCTACCTATCTCGCCGGCAAGGACTGTGGAGCTCCCATTTCTCACGTACCTTTCACTGCACAGATTTCCTCGGGGGCCCCATCCTTCCTCGAAGTCCCAATCCAGAAGGGATCCGGAGCTCTTTCTTCACGTCCCATAAGTCTCGGGCTTCAGCTCTGCCCTTTGGGCAGGTCATCCCCAGCTTCCTTCGAAACATCCAGACCCAAATCTTCCAAAAGAAGGAGAAGAAGGAAGAAGGGCAGGGGAGCAGGAAAAAAGAAAATTAAATCAACACCTGCCCCCACCCCAAGTTTTCCCTCCCTGAGCAGGAAAGAAATGAATTTTCAAAAAAGCAGTTGTCGATACAGTTGCTTTGAAAAAAAAAAAAATGTATATAACCATTAAAAAAGATAAGATAAGATCCAAGAGAATCCAGTTCCAGGAAGGTTTTAATGTCAAACTCCTTTGCTGTACCCTGTTGGAGTGAGGTTGGGAAGATGCCAAAGAAGCTCTCAGCAGTAGACGGGGGGGGGGGGGGGAATCTCCTTCAGGATCCCCACTTTAATCGTGGTTGAACATCTCAGCCATTCGCCTGTCCTCCAGCAGCGCTGCTTGGCTTCTGTCTCTGCTCCAGAGTTGTGGCCACTTTCTTTTCTCCTCTTGGTGCTGTTGGTGGTTGAGGAAGCTGTTGCAGAGAAGAGAGACAGGGAGAAGGGGAGAAAGAGGCTGTATTTTCATGCCAACCGCTTTTCCCCGGCTAAGCCTCTTGACGGAGCAGTGTGAGCGAGCTTCTCCGACAAGCCTTCACTCCCTCCTACCGCTTGGGTGCGAGCATAGCAGCTTCTCCAGCTTCTTCTTCGAATGCAGAGCAACTCTGGGAAACTTCTAAAGGTGCCCATATTGTGTTTTTAGTTTCTCCATCTAACCTTCCACTGTGAGCTTTGCCTCCGGGTACCCACAGCTCCAACCCAGCTTAGCTGGCTCCAGGAAAGAAAAGTTCCCTTTAGGGGAAGGAAGGAAGGAAGGAAGGAAGGAAGGAAGGAAGGAAGGAAGGAAGGAAGGAAGGAAGGAAGGAAGGAAGGAAGGAAGGAAAGGAGGGAGGGAGGGAGGAAGTTCAGGTTTTGCAAGATCTATTTTATTTTCTCGATTTGGGAGACCGGTGTATTTCTCAGTATGAAAACGCCTGGCTGTGGGTCCCTTGTGGATCTTATTCCGAAGGTGTCCAATGATCACTGCTTTTTTACGTCCTGGGAGATCAACCAGGGGCTACATGGTTTTGTTTCGCTCTGGAGTTCTATTTTTTGTTAACATTTTCTTAGAGCTGCTGCTGAAAACAGAAGAGACAGTTTCTGACATTTAGAGAGGAAAATTATAGGGGAGCTGTGATTTGAACATTTTTTGACAAGAGAGAAAAATTAAATTTAAGCCCCATCATGCTGCTAAAACTGAGCTTGGCTGGCCAATGAATTCCAGAAGTCCTGAAATGTTATATATTTCTATTGGTCTCCCCAAAATATTTTAGAGAGACCTCATTTGATCCCAGGAAGGTAGAACAAAGGCGGAGGCGTCTGTTAAGTGCAGTTACTACCTAGACAGGTAGCAAATATAGGTAGAATATGATGCTCAACTCTGCTATCTGCTGTAAAAAAAAAAAATCAAATTTGCATCCTCCGATTCTTTGAAGAAATGAATAGCTTTTATGGGGAATTTATAGCTGGTTTATTTGTCCATTGAGAAGTTTATTTGCTGTTGGTCAAAACATTCAAACAAGCTTGGATGAGTGAAATTCATCCATTGTTAAAACTTTTTTTAAAATCAAGTTTCTAGCCCTCCTCAATTATTTTCCCAAAGGCAGCTTGTCTGTGATCGGTGGAACATTCCCGCAGCTGTTGGCTTTCTCTGTGATCCTGAAAAGAAGTTAATTCGAAGAAAATGCCAGATTTGGAATTACGAGCCTTAATTGTCAGGTGACCAACAGCTTGTCAGGAGCAGGAGCGAGGAGGGGGAAATATATATATATATATAAATAAATAAATAAATAACAGCTCCAATGTTATTGGATGCAGCAGAGCCACACAATGCCAATTAGAGTCTATTATAGCTGCAAAGTGTCAATTACTGTCAATTACAGGTTTCAAAGGCTGAGGAGAAGGAATTGATTTTCCTTCTTCCCTCAAGAGAGCAGGAGAGACGAAGCAAAATATTTGCAAAATCACCTCCAAAATTATTTGTTTCCCAGGACCCTTGGCCTGACTCTGGGAATGGCTGGCATTGGTTCTTGTCATTCTGCAGTGGGGCCTCCACGTAAAACTAGGGGAACTAAATGCAGCACCAAATTTGAACCCAGGACCGACCTCAAGTTTTGCCTATAAAACTGAGCGGACGCGATGACCCAAAGGGGCGTGGCACAAAAATAACAGTCACAAAAGTAGATAAATTCCCTTTAATACCTTCAACTTGGCTCCCAATGTCCAGTTATCCTCAGCTGGAGATCAAACTCTCCCAAAAACAGCCTACAAAGGGAAGAAATGCAGTCCGAACCCAAAGTACAGATAAATTAGAAATAAAAACAACAACACAAACCGCGCTAAAGTAATTAACATGACAGGCCAGGATAATAAATTACAGACTTCCAAAAGATAACGAAGCACACCCAGTTGAGAGGACGCCCAAACCCAGATAAGCCTCGACAAAGATAATGCACGCTTTGCTTCCAGCAAGGAGCCGTGTGCAAACGCCCTTCTTATATTCTGTTCTCCCAGCTGCAACTAATGAAAGAGATCAGGGCCCTTTTCTCTCCCATAAGCCATGTTGCTCCCTTCTCCGTTCCCCCCTGTGTGCCCTAGGATGAAGACGGGGGGGGGCCCTGGGTCTTCCTCTAAATGCCCAGCCGGACTGGGCCCTTCCCAGTTTCCTCCACAGCCACCGGAGCCACACTCCCACTCCCTGTCAGCTGCTCAATCTCCCCCTCAGAATCAGACAGCGGAAGGGAGTGAAGAGGAAGGCGATGCCAAAGTCCATTTCTCTAAATGTTAACATCTAACTAAATGTACACGACACATCGAGGTGTTGGTGGCCAAAACCTTGCCAAGGGTGTTGTTGTGCTGCCAAATAGCAGAACACTAGGCAATATTTGAGCGCAAAGAGTCCATCTGGATCTCTGGACTAACATGGTCTGTCCAAAATGCCTGGGCACAGATGTAAGATTTTCCTTTTGCCGAACAAAACTATCATAGTTTCCTGCCAAACCAGATTGACACCAGCTGGGGCCCAACTAAGCCTTCTCTACAATTATAAAATATTTTTTCATGGAGGGAATTCTTGCTGGAGGAAGCTTCTTCCGTTGTGTGATACAACGCAATTGACCGCCATTGTTACTCCATATTAATAAACCCAAGATTAAAAACATTGAGGAAAATGAATACTTGACAAAGGAGAATATTTATAGCTCAGAATTGAATGGTGGGATCCTTAATGCTCTGAACACCACAGCCTTGGTCTTGAGTGCTGATGATGTTACCTAGTATTGTACAGAGAAACGTTTGCAAGAAGGCAACCAACCTCAGGAAGTGGATGTCAACTCATAAAATGTTTCTATGCCTGTTTTAGTAGTTGCCATAAACAAGAGGTGGGGTAGGAAGGAAATCTGGAAGAGCGGGACATCAGTTTGGAAGCAAAAGGACATTCCAACTCTTTTCTTTAAAAGATTGTAACTAAAACACCAGAGCTTTTGCCCGTAAATATGTTTAATTGGAGAACACGATTGATGACACCCAGCCATGAAGGTGCTCAATTGGAGAATCTGATTTATGACACACCCAGGGGCGGAGAGGGGAAACAGGTTCACAGGGGACTATAAATTACATATGCCAGAGTTGGCTTCACACAGAGCAGTGCCAGTATGTCACCTCTAATGAATCATTTGAAGTTTTTTGAAGTTTGGCTCGAGAATCATGATTTAATTAGGGTGATTGGTGATTGGAAGCTGAGATGGTCTCTTTCTTGATTAGTAGCCCTCGTTTCATCTTGGAACATCTGAAGAGAACCTTTACTGGAGTCCATGTTGTTTTTCTGGAATCTCCTTCCCAACCAGGCCTAGAGAGGGCTTGGTCACCGATCCTTGGATCTAAAGATCATTTTAGAAGATCTATATATGCTGGGATGGGGGAGGGATGAGTGAGTGGGAGGCTGTGAGTTGCTATTTGAGGTTCGTTGAAGTTCCTGACTGAGATTTTTTTCCCGAAAATAGTGACCTTAAAGGTAAGAGCGTTGTGTAGCAATTTTACGACTTGTGGACTTCAGCTCCCAGAATTCCTCATGGCGGGCTGAGGAATTCTGGGAGTTGATGTCCATAAGTCGTAAAGTTGCCAAGCTTGGAGAACCCTGTTGTGTAGGGTAGTAATTTCCATTGATCATTGCTTGTGCCAAGGCAAATGTTGAGGCTCTTGAACTGTCCAGCTGAATTAGAAGGAGACAGAATGTAATTCTTCTAAAGAAGGTACTTCCTGAAGCATTGGCACCAAGTAATAAATCTTTCTGTTTTTTCAGGGGCTGATGAAAATTTAATTAGAAGGTGAGCTATTGGATTTACGGCTTGGGAATGTCTCCCACTAATTCCCACTAATAGTATTTAAAGCTGTACTTTAAGATGTAACATATACATTGTGTACTGTGGTTTTATTTCCCAAGATGTCTCATGTGTTCTTAAAGCTGGCACTTTGCCTTCAAGTAACTTTATCAAACTAATATCGAACAAAATGAGCATTGCACATCAAGGCACGGGTCTGTGGTCAAAGCCATGCCAGGAGTGCCGTTGTGCTGACAAACAGCAAAAATCCAGACCATATTAAAGCACGAAGAGCCCATTTGGGGGCCATTTCTGTCTGGACCAACGGGGTCTATCCAAAATGACTGGACAGAAGGATGTAGGATTTGCCACCCATTCAGAACTAGGGATAATGTTGGAAAGCTGAAATATTGAAACATGGTAGATGAGGAGGAGGAGGAGGAGAAGTAAGGGAGGAAGAGGCAGAAAAGAGGAAGAGGAAGAGGAGGAAGAAGAAGAAGGAGGAGGAGGAGAAGAAGAAGGAGGAGGAGGAGGAGGAGGAGGAAGAAGAAGAAAGAGGAGGATGAGGAGGACGAGAAGTAGAAGCAGAAGGCAAAGGTGGAGAAGGAGGAGAGAAGAAGAAGAGGAGAGGGAGGGGCAAAGAGAAGGAGAAGCAGAAGGAGAAGGAGGAGAAACACAGAAGGAGGAGGAGGAGGAGGAGGAGGAGGAGGAGGAGGAGGAGGAGGAGGAGGAGGAGGAGGAGGAGGAGGAGGAGGAGGAGGAGGAGGAGGAGGAGGAGAAACCAAGAAAGACAATGGATAGATTTTAGGGCCATCTTGGTGACCCCAGAAACATAAATTCAAGTGACCTCTTGAATTGAGCCTTGGAGGATTAAAAGAAAAGAGCCAGATTTCCCACAATGATCCAGCAACCAACTTGATCATCCTAAAGCTCCTGCCAGAATTGTAAAAGGGGAAAAAAGAAGAAGAAAAAGAAAAGCAGAGCCAACAGATGATCCCCGGCGAAATCCTGCCCAGGCTGAGCCAACCTCATCAAATCCATCCAGCTCGTTTCAGGGTCAGCTGGGTTACCAGCAAGACGTAAATACTTTATGTAACTCGGTCCAGCAGTCATAATAATAGCCCTCTTGCGGCCCAGGGGAGCAAGACCCGTCCCGAGTGAAAGCCAGAGAAACTGTGGAGCAGAACGAAAACCTTGCCCCACCCCCAAAAATCTTGTTTTGGAACCTCCAAAACCTAACAGGAATTCCAGGGCAGGAGATGCAACTTCCAGATTTATGGCGAATATCTGAGACGAAGGGAGAGAAGGTTCTGGAATTCAGCTATGAGGGAAGACTCTGGATTTAACTCTGCCCCGATGGAGCAGAAGAAACACCAAGAACTCTTTCTGTTCCTATAGCTTGTTGGATGCAAGCTGTTTGCTCCTTAGTTTAACTCTTTGGAGAAATATCCTTTTTTGTTTTTATAGCCCGGTCCTCACCCCCAACCCTGTGAGAACTATCTCACAGGAAGAAAGTTGGTTTGTTGATAGGATATCTCGGTGGCTTCCTCACATCGCTGGTGAGGGGATGCCTGTCAGCTGAATGAAGGGCCAGAAGTGAGGGATTTCCCTTTTTAAATTTTCTTTATTTATTTATTCAGAATTTGGTTTATTTTATTTATTCGGGGTAACTCAAGGTGGTGACCATTCATGATACGCCTTCTCTCTCCTCGTTTTCCTCATGACAACAACAACCCTGTGAGGTGGGTTGGGCTGAGGGACTGATCCAAAGTCACCTAGCTGACTTTCATGGCTAAAGTGGGATTAGAACTCACTGTCTCCTGGTGATTGGGCTTAAGACAGAACTAGAACTCATCACCTCCCAATGATTGGCCCAAAGTTACACAGAAGGCTTCTATGCTTAGGTTGGACTAAAATTCACACTCTCCTGGTTTCTAGTCCAGCATCTTCACCACTACACCTGCAGGAAAAGTGGACATTTTTAAGCCCTTGTTTCTCTTAGGAATGGCACCTATTTGCACACCTCCAGGCAATGCTAACCACACACAAACAAACACAGACACACAACATACAGCTCCTCTTCCTCTCGCCAAAAGGACAGGAATCTAAGCCACCCCATTCTTCTGAGTCCACATCCTTCCTCCCTTTTAGAGACTTCTGTAAAAGCAACTTTGACAAGGAAGTTGTGTACAATTTTTGGGAGCTGGGCTGCACAAGAAGGGGAAAGGGGTTGGCCACCCTAGGCAAACAATGTGGTCTGGAAAGCAAAGAATTCTCGCTGCCTGTTTCCAAGCATAAATCTATCTATACATATAAAAGCGAAATGCCACTCACACATCATCACAAAACCTCCAGAACCATAAAGCCTACAAACTTACAAATTGGCACATATGTTCCTCTTGGCTTCTAGGTGCTCGCTAAGAAAGGATTTTTCGAACTGACCATCAGAGCTTTAGTATTTCCTGTATTATTATTATTAACACGCTCTGATGCTAAGGAGTTCTACTCCCGCTCCCCACCTGAAAACAAATCTCTTCCAAAGGCGAAACACAGAGAAGTTTCAGTTTTAGTTTCACAGCACCAAACAGCTTTAGTACAGAACAGTTAAGCTAAGCCACGCCCAGGCTCCTTGCTGACTCCTTCTTGCTCACACAGCAAATACTTTTTCAGTTTCCAAATAGCTCTCAACTCTCTCACATACTGACAGGATGCTAGCCAGATGAATCCAGGTGGATGCTGGTAGGTAGAGGCAAAATTTCCCCCCCTTAATTTCCTCCCCCAAAACTAAGTCCAACCACATAGTTTTGTAGCGAAGCACGAGTGTCGAGCTGGTATATAATACTGGCAAAGTCCAGCATTTCATTGCCAGCTGACTGTTGGAAAAAGCCAGTAGAGCTCTGTTCAGAACATATGTTGTGTCCAGAACTGTTGATCTCCTCTCTGAGAGCTTTATTTCTGTCCCAGGGAGGATCTCAAGGAACCTAGACAGCTGCCTCCAAAAGAGTGGACGGGCCACAAAAAGAGGACTTACAGGGAAGAAGAAAGTCATCAGCTGAGAATAGAAAGGGCAACCTTTCCCATCCTCCCCATGGATGTTAGAAGTTCAAGGAGGAAAAAAATGGTCCAGGGCTATAAAGGAAGAGAAAATATTCAAGACATTTTCTTCTGGGTTAGCTAATATAAGCAGTTGAGATAATGATTACAAAGGGAAGGGAGGGGGAAAGGAAGGGAAGGGAAGGGAAGGGAAGGGAAGGGAGGAAAGGAAAAGAAACGAAAGGAAAGGAAAGAAACGAAAGGAAAGGAAAGGAAAGGAAAGGAAAGGAAAGGAAAGGAAAGGAAAGGAAAGGAAAGGAAAGGAAAGGAAAGGAGGAACAGGGAAGAGAAGGAAAGGAAAGGAAAGGAAAGGAAAGGAAAGGAAAGGAAAGGAAAGGAAAGGAAAGGAAAGGAAAGGAAAGGAAAGGAAAGGAGGAACAGGGAAGAGAAGGAAAGGAAAAGAAAAAAAGGAAAGGAAAGGAAAGGAAAGGAAAGCAGGAACGGGAAGGAAAGGAAAGGAAAGGAAGAACAGGGAAGGAAAAGGAAGGAAAGGAGGAAGAAAAGGAAAGGAGGAACAGGAAAGGAGGAACAGGAAAGGAAAGGAAAGGAAAGGAAAGGAGGAACAGGGAAGAGAAGGAAAAGAAAAGAAAAAAAAGGAAAGGAAAGGAAAGAAGGAACAGGGAAGGGAAGGGAAGGAGGAAGGAAAGGAAAGGAGGAACAGGGAAGAGAAAGGAAGGGAAGGACAGGAAAGGAAAGGAAAGGAAAGGAACTTCTCAGGAGTTCTTTTTGTCTCTTTCTCCTGCAGGATGCCAATTACTAACGAAGATCTTTCGTTGATGAACTTACAAGCCACTTGACCTGCTGCTGAGCCATTAGCAACAAAAGAGTCAGAAAGTGACACCCCCAAACTCTTCGCTTCAAGCATATTACTCAGGCCCTTTAGGAGCCACCTGGGGAGTTAAAAGTATATGTTCTCCACAAGACAATATTCATTTTCTGGCTTGGCTTTCTTTAATCCTTCTCTCTCCCATGCCTTTTATTGCCACTCCAAGTCCAGATCATCTTTATTCATCAAGCATCTTCTAAAATGGATCTCAGAGAGCAGGCGGTAAGGGGAGAAAAGATAGGATGAAATCAAATGGAGTTTGTCTAAATCAAGAGTTTTTCCAACTTGGTAACTGGAGGAGGCTTTAACTCCTAGAATTTCCCAGCCAGCATGCTCCCTGTGGTCCTTGAAATCCGCACATCTTCCAAGTTCCCAAGGTTGAATAAAATGGGTTTGGCTTCTTCAGCTTCAACCACAATAATACACACAGGCAAACAACCAGTACGAACTCAAGGTAAACCGCTTCAAACTCCATGGCAGAAAATATGACTTCAGCCACAGAGTGGTCAACGCCTGGAATGCCTGGACTCTGATGTTACAGCCTCAACCCCTCACAGCTTCAACCTCAAACTGTCTCCCGTGGACCTCACCCCATTCTTAAGAGGTCCTTAAAAGGGGCGTGCATAAGCGCACCAGCGTGCCTACCGTCCCTGTCTTACCGTCCCCCGTTTATCTGTGTTGGCTTCCTTTGTTCCTGTTTATTTTCATCCTTATACCTGCAGTGGTGGGATTCAAATTGTTTGACCACCGGTCCGGTGGGCATGCTTTGCCTAATGCCCACGGCGTAGCTTCCCCCACACTGGCTGAGGCCTGCAGCGCCAATCAGCTGAGCGGGTAAAAGAAGACCAAAACTCAGGGGTGGATTAAAGCGCCGATCCTGCACTTTACGCTTCTTTCTCCTCTCAGCTGATTGCCGGCTTTCCTTTACGACCAGGTCCAAACTGGTAGCACACCACCACTGTACACCTGTTATCTTGTACACGTCTGACAAATAAATAAATAAAAATAAGTATAGATGTATAGACTGGTTGAGAGAGTGGTGCATGAGGTCCTATTTCCCCTTTGAGGGCACCAGGATAGGTGGCAATATCTGCCCAACCTTTGAACAAGTAAGAAGGGATGGGTCCAGTTAATGTTTGCATGGGCTGGCTACAGCAGCCCTACACCATCCAACAATGTTATATTTTCATGTCTTTTTTTTGTCTTTAACTTTGAACTCTTTTTTTAAAAAAAAATAAAAATCCATTGTTCCCATTGCCAGCTGCACGTCCCATTTTCTGGATCATTTTTTTCGCTTGTAGAGTTGAAGAATAAACTCTAGCATCTCTTTCTGTCATCCCCAAAACCTTTTCTTGTTCTTCCTGGGGGTAAACTTTTCTTTGTCCCCTGAAGCTGTTTGCCCCAATTTGTGGTGCTATTCCTCAATTCGTTGACAGTTGACACTCTTTCCGGCCCCGTAGCCTGCAATTCTAAAGATGGGTTCACACCTGGCTTAGAGAAGATCCATTTTTCACACTTAAAACTATTGCAGCATTCCTATGATCATGTGATCAAAATGCAGATGTTTGGCAACTGACTCATATTTATGACGGTCGCGGCAGAGGTGGTATTCAGCCGGTTTGGACCAGTTCTGGACAACTGGTAGCAGACATTTTGAGTCATTCGGAGAACCAGCCAACCCCATCTCTTCTCTGCCTCCCATTGAGTCTCAGCTGATTGGCTGGGTCTCCTTTGGTTGCCCTGCACAGGAGAACAGAGCTGGAAATCAGGTTAGTGGGTAGTGAGGGAATGGGGATTTTGCAGTATCCTTCCCCTGCCACACCCACCAAGCCATGCCACACACCGCAAGCCACTCCCACAGAACCGGTAGTAAAAAGTAAACAGGGAAGGCAGATTCACTAAACAACATGTGACTAACTGATCAAGTCTGGTGATCCGCTTAATGACTGTGGCAAGAAAGATGGCAAAATGAGGCCAAACTCACTTAACAACCGCATCGCTTAGGAATGGAGATTTTGGCTTCAATTGTGGTTGTAAATCAAGGACTTACCTGCATACCTTGCCAGATAGAGCAGTTATTCAGAATTGCCCATTAGCTTTCAAAATCACCACCACTGAATTGGCATCTTGGGTACACTGCTTGATTGATTGGTTGGTTGGTGGATTATTTAATTACACCCTGATTGAAATCGCTTGTATTGAAGTTGGTCTCTTGATAGGCTGATTGATTGATTACACGAGTGGCTGAAAAGAACAGGTTGGGGTTGAGTCTTTCCATGTGTGCCCAAGATAAATTATAAGGCAAATTTTTGATTTGGGGAATGGGTTTATTTTATAAGTTTCCGCCATGATAATCCCTCAACCTCCTCTTCTTAGCTGCGTGCAGCTGGAAATTCAGTGTGCTGCCATATTCCAGAAGAGTTTTTTGCCCCAAAATAAATTCAGGATGTCAGGAAGATAAAACCATTGTGGGCTCCGAATGGGAGACTGTCACAGCATGAGGTCTTTTGTAATTAATGGCACTGCCACACACCTCCCAGTTCAGCTAAGAATAAAACGCTCCCTTGGCTGGGCCAGACTTTTATTTTTTTAAAAAAGAATCTCTTATTTGGGTTAATTATATTTTTGAAGTGACGAGACACATTTATTTCCTTTTCATGCTTCATTGGAAAGTAAGTTTTTATCTCATTTTGCTTCTCTAAGTTGAATGAGGCTGGGTGCCGCTTAGGAGCTGAGATATAGATGGATGGTTGGATGGATGGATGGATAGATAGATAGATAGATAGATAGATAGATAGATAGATAGATAGATAGATAGATAGACAGACAGACAGACAGACAGACAGAGACAGGTAGATGACGGATGATGGATGGATAGATAGAAATAATAGAGATGATAGATGATACATAATGAATAGAGAGAGAGACAAACAGATAGATATGATAGATAAGATAGATGATAGAAAGAAATGTGGAGAGAGAGAGATGGATTGATGGATGGATAGATAGGTAGATATAGGATAGATAGGGATATATATGATACATAAATGGATAGAGACAGGGATGATAGGTAGGTAGGTAGGTAGGTAAGTAGGTAGGTAGGTAGGTAGGTAGATAGATAGATAGATAGATAGATAGATAGATAGATAGATAGATAGACAGATAGATAGATGATGGATGATGGATGGATAGATAGAGATGGTAGAGATGATAGATGATGATAGATGATACATAGATAGGGAGAGAGAGAGAGAGAGATAAGATAGATGATAGAAAGAAATGTGGAGAGAGAGAGAGATGGATTGATGGATGGATAGATAGGTAGATATAGGATAGATAGGGATATATATGATACATAAATGGATAGAGACAGGGATGATAGGTAGGTAGGTACGTAGGTAGGTAGGTAGGTAGGTAGGTAGATAGACAGATAGATAGATGATGGATGATGGATGGATAGATAGAGATGGTAGAGATGATAGATGATGATAGATGATACATAGATAGGGAGAGAGAGAGAGAGAGAGAGAGATATGATAGATGATAGAAAGAAATGGAGAGAGAGAGAGAGATGGGGCCAGGGCCACCCAATAGTCATCAGCTGCCTTCAAAATCGGAGATCAGTGAGGCAGAAGAACAGCTGGAGCCTGTTCCCAGTGTGCGCATGCACAGAGCTGCCAGGAGAAGGGAACAGTTAAGGAACAAGGGTCAACTCAGGAGTAAGGGCACAGGTGGGCGGTGAATGGCCCCTCCCAGACGGGATAAAGAGGAGCGAAAGGGGAGTGGGATTTGCAGGAGACAATTAGTTCACTTCATGAGGGTGAAGATCTCTTCCTGACTTCTGCTACAGAGTGGCGTTTGGAAGATATCGGTCTGGCAGCTCTCCAAGCCTGATAAAGGTCTGTAATTGTGAAATCTCGTGAAAGACTGTTGGTCGGGACTTTGCTGGAGAGGAATTTCCTTTAACCTAAATAAAAAGGGTTTAACGGGATGAGAAGCCTGCTTCATGATCTTGGGAAGCCCAGGCCAGAACAGCTACAATGGCACTGAAAAAAACTGACTTATGACCATTTCCCACACTTACAACTGTGGCAGCAATCCCCACAGTAACATGATCCAAATAATAATGCCTTTATCACTTAATTATCTCTAAAGACCGTTCCATAAAGAAGCCTTATAATATCGTCTCTTTGAGCCTGACGGAACAACAGGTGGCCCCATTCTTTATCCTAACTGTATAGGGGCTGTTGTTGTTAGTCGTGAAGTTGTGTCCGACCCATCATGACCCCACGGACAACGTTCCTCCAAGCCTTCCTGTCCTCTACCATCTTCTGGAGTCCCTTTAAGCTCATGCCGACTGCTTGAGGGACTCCATCCAGCCCCCTCCTTCTCTGCCGTCCTCTTCTTCTTCTTCTTCTTTTGCCCTCCATCGTTCCCAGCATTGGGCTCTTCTCTAGGGACTCCTTCCTTCTCATGAGGTGGCCAAAGTCTTTGAGTTTCATCTTCAGGGTCTGGCTAAAGAGCAATCAGAGTTGATCTCCTCTAGGACTGACCCGTGGGATGGCCTTGCAGTCCAAGGGACTCACAGGAGTCTTCTCCTCCAGCACCAGAGTTCAAAGGCCTTCATTCTTTGGCACTCAGCCTTCCTTGTGGTCCTACTTTCACAGCCATACATTGCAACTGGGAAAAATCATAGCCTTGACTATATATACCCTTTGGTTGGCAGGGGGATGTCTCTGCTTTTTAGTAGGCTATCTAGGTTTGACTTCGCTTTCCTTCCCCAGGTACTCGTGCAAAATAAATTTAACAAACGTTCTCACTTAACAAAAGAGATTTGAAGCTCGGTTGTGGTCATCATTCAAGGAAGGTCTGTATAGTTTCCCTTCCGCCCCAGGCCATTTTCCTTGTAGCTTTTGCCTCCTTCCTGCCACCTTCTGCTAAAACTGCATCCAAGTGATGCCAATTTGTCCCTATCTGTCCTGGACCACGAAACAGACATGATTCCACTTGTTGGGGATCCAGAGCGAGGGCCTTGTTATGTTTAATATGCAACTTCATTATTTTTAGCATTTTCTCTCTCTCTCTCTCTCTGATGCCAGTGGCATGCCCCTAAGAAATTTCATTTCATCTCCACTCTGGAGGAGAGCAGCTTGCTAATGAAATCTCTTAAAATGCAGCTTTGCGGGGGTTTTGGGGGGCTGTTTGCAGCTCAGCTACACAGGTCAGTGGTGGGATTCAAATTTTTTTACTACAGGTTCTGTGGGTGTGGCTTGGTGGGCGTGGCAGGGGAAGGATACTGCAAAATCCCCATTTCCTCCCCCACTCCACTAACCTGCTTTCCAGCTCCGTTCTCCTGTGCAGGGCAACCAAAGAAGACCCAGCTGATCCACTGTGGGTGTGGCTTGGTGGGTGTGGTGTTCTCTGGGTGTGGCTTGGTAGGTGTGGCAGGGGAGGATACTGCAAAATCCCCGTTCCCTCCCCCACTCCACTAACCTGCTTTCCAGCTCCGTTCTCCTGGGCAGGGCAACCAAAGAAGACCCAGCCAATCAGCTGGGACTCCATGGGAGGCAGAGAAGAGATGGGGTTGGCAGGGCCAGTCAGAGGTGGGATTTGCCAGTTCTCCAAACTACTCAAAATTTCCGCTATCGGTTCTCCAAAACTGATCAGAACCGGCTGAATCCCACCTCTGATACTCCTCGACTTTCAACAGTTTGTTTAGTGACCGAAGTTACAATGGCATTGGAAAAGAGGGACTGATGGCCATTTTTCAGCCTTGGGACCGTTGCAGCCTCCCGTGGTGCCTCGATTTACATTCAGATGCTGGGCAGCAGGTTCATATTTATGACGGTGGCCGCATCCCAGGCGTCGTGCAATAGCCCTTTTGCGACATCCTGACCAGCCACATCCACCAGGAAGCCAGATTCACTGAGCAACCGTGTTACTCAACAGCTGCAGGGATTCGTGGAACCAATGTGGCAAGAAAGGTTGTAAAAAATGAGGCAAAGCTCACTTCACCAATGGCTCACTTGGTGCCATAAATTCTGGGCTCGGTTGTGGTCATAAGTTGAGGAAGACCTGTGTTGCTCTGTCAGAAGTCAGAAGGTTGCGTGGAAAAGCGTTTTTCCAAACACTCCCACTGAAAAAGGGTTCTTTGGGACGAGAAAAAAAAATAGAATACCAGAGTTGGAAGGGATCTTGGAAGTTTTCTAGTCCAACCCCCTGGTCAGGAAGGAAATACTCTACTATTTCAGACAAATGGTTGTCCATGTCTTCTTGAAAAGCTCCATTGATAGAGCACCCACAACTTCTGGGACCAAGCCATGGAACGTCATAAAACAGAGCAGAACAGAACAGAATAGAACAGAATTATTTATTGGCCAAGTGTGATTGGACACGCAAGGAATTTGTCTTGGTGCAAATGCTCTCAGTGTACATAAAAGAAAAGATACATTCATCAAGAGTCAAGAATCATAAGGTGCAACACTTAATGATAGTCCGAGGGTACAAGAAGAGTAGAGTAGAATAGAATAGAATAGAATAGAATAGAATAGAACAGAATAGAATTCTTTATTGGCCAAGTGTAATTGGACACACAAGGAATTTGTCTTGGTGCAAATGCTCCCAGTGTACATAAAAGATAAGATACATTCGCCAAGAGTCAAGAATCATAACATACAATACTTAATAATAGTCATAGGGTACAATAAGAATAGAATAGAATATAGAATAGAATAGAAAGAATAGAAAATAGAATAGAATATAGGAATAGAATAGAATAGAATAGAATAGAATAGAATAGAATAGAATAGAATAGAATATAGAATAGGAATAGAACAAGGATAGAATAGAATATAGAATATAGAACAGGAATAGAATAAGAATAGAATAGAATAGAATAGAATAGAATAGAATAGAATAGAATAGAATAGAATAGAATAGAATAGAATAGAATTATTTATTGGCCAAGTGGGATTGGACACACAAGGAATTTGTCTTGGTGCAAATGCTCTCAGTGTACATAAAAGAAAAGATACATTCGTCAAGAGCCAAGAATCATCAGGTACAACACTTAATAGTAGTCATAGGGTACAATAAGCAATCAAATCATACTAGGAAACCATCAATAAAAATCATTAGAATGCAAGCGACAAAGTTATAATCATACAGGCACAAGTGGGAGGGGATGGGTGAAAGGAAGGATGGGAGGATTAGCAGTAATAGTTATGCAGACTTTATAAATAGTTGGACAGTGTTGAGGGAATTGTTTGTTTAACAGAATGATGTATCATGATTCTGTTGTGACTTCAAGACCAGAAGGAATCTGAATTTATGGCTGATTGCCTTGCAGTTGCCAAAAAGAGCATCCAGGAACTTATTTTTCTTTCCTTTATTTATTTATTTTTAAAAAAACCAATAATTCAAAAGTGCCAGGCAGCCTCCAATACAATCTACCTGCCCATTTTTCTCTGCTCTGTTACAGCAGAAAACAAAAACACATTTTCCCCTGCCCCGAAGAACCACAGGACATCTTGGCAGAATCCTCTCTGCTTCTCTGGGTCATGTGATCTTCTCAAAATTACATGAGCAATTAAGTCATAATTAGCTTCTTTCACACACAAAAAAAAAGTCATCTGAGGCAAGGCTGAAGCAGCCCTGTGGCTCAGCATGGATGTTCATCATTTAAGTTGGAGAAAATTAATCACGGTGTTGATTTATTGAACAGATGACTCCTTAAGGTGGGAATGGAAGGTGACACTCACCGGAAGATCTGGCACAGAAGATACTCTGACATAGCAAAACATTTCCTGCAAACTAGAAAGTTCAGGAGATGTTCTTCTGGATTGAAGCAATCCAAATTCTATTCTATGTGACTCTTTAAAATCTTCTAGAGTAGACTATTTAGGAGAGTAGACTCCCCTAAAGAAAATGTTTAAATCAATTGGTAGCAACCATTTTAAAAAATCCATCTTTACCAGCTGAGCAAGTGATAAAAATGTAAGCCAAGATGAAAGGAAATTCCAGGAACTGACTTTTTAAAAATCTTAATCTAATCTTTAATTCATTTTAAATCATTTCTCCTCCTCCTCCTCCTCCTGTCTAAACTAAACTCCCCTTTCTATAATCTGAATTTTTGAGCTTTACTCAAGTAAGAGAATAGCTTCCTGTTTGCTTTGATAGGTCAAGGACTAAAAGATGGAGAAGAAGCCGAATATGAATTGCATCTCCCTGGGCTTCATTAAATAAAATATGGGCTTTGAGGAATAAAAAGGGAGTTTTGTTAAATATTTTAACACACCCATTACTTTAGGGGGTCTTCCCTCCTCCTCACTCTATGGGGAACTATAATTTCAAAAATCTTGCACAACGATTCAAATAAGTGCTAGATTTATTTTAAAAAGCATCTCTGGGTCCCTGGCACTTTTGTCTCTAACTGTGCACGAAGAGGTTGAATATATATATATATATATATATAAAATGATGGGCATTCAAATTAAACCAGGTTAGCCATGCCAGCAGCTATGAAAGACCCATTTATTAATCAATATCAGTGCTTGAAAGCCAAGATACTTTTACAGGAGATATTTTTATGACTCCAAAGTCAAACGTTTGCTTTTACTGTTGAAATCCAACTGTAAGAAGAAGAAAGAGGAGGAGAAAAAACAGACTTAAATATCTTTTTTGGGGGGAGGGAGGGCAGGTTAGAGAGAACGGCATGAGTTTCTTATTTGTCAGGCAAGAAAGCAAGGATGCTAAATTATTTACAGCTTATTTGTCAAGCACAAAGGAATAGGGGCAGTGTCTCTATTTCTAATGAAATGTTGGCTTTTCCCTTTGAAATCCATCCGTAAGCACAGTTCGGATCTGGCTTGCCTCGCATGGTTTTTCCTCTTGAAACTTACTAAATATAACAAAGGAAAGGCTGAGAGAGACAGAGAATTCCTGCCTGGGCCTTTGATTTCTTTTTTCTGTTAATTACCGTATCCATTCCCAACCTCAATCTCCACTCTCTGGAGAGAGTGTTCACAGGTGTGTATCACTGACATCAGAACAGCATAACAAAAGGGACCTCGGAGGTCTTCTAGTCCAAGCAGGAGACTCTATACCTTTCCAGACAAATGACAAGCCAATCTCTTCTTGAAAACCTCCAGTGATGGAGCACCCACAACTTCTGGAGGCAAGCAGTTCCAATGGTTAATTGTCCTCACTTTTCAGAAATTTCTCCTTAGTTCTCGGTTGCTTTCCATCCGTTGCTTCTTGTCCTGCCCTCTGGTGCTTTGGGAAATAGGTTTGCCTGCCCTTCTCCTGCACAACCTGGTTCTTTAGGAACAAAGGTAACCAAATACTGTATAAAACTTCTTGCTTCTGGCTAGGATAGGTTCACAGGTTTGGAACGAGGGGAAGGGGAGCAATTAATCTTTGGCCTCTTCTCTCTGCTGACTCAAAAATGAAAATCCTCAACCCCACTAATTTCCCCTGCCTAAAAGTGGCTGTCAACTCTACTCTGTTGTCAGAAGAGAAATCAAAACAAAATCAACTGGTATTTAATTGGCAGCGATGATACCCCTCGCATGACACAGTGCAGATGGAACTCTGTCCTCCTGGGTACGCCCATCAATCACCTCGTCTCCTTTGGTCAGGTAAGAAGCTGCAGAGACAGAGGAGTGTGGAGTTCTTGATTAGAAGAACTTACATCTATAAGGCAGAGACACACACATTCCACAAACCCACCTAATTAATTGAAATGTCAATCAGGAACTGGGGAAAGCCAAGAGACCTCACCTGGATGCTGGTCTCTTGGTTTTCCCCAGTTCCTGATTGACATTTCAATTAATTAGGTGGGTTTGTGGAATGTGTGTGTCTCTGCCTTATAGATGTAAGTTCTTCTAATCAAGAACTCCACACTCCTGGAATGTGTAGCCTCCTCAGATGTAATTTCAGATGTGCTCAGAGCTTCTTCCAGCATCAAGGCTGCTTGGGGTCAGCCAGCGCTCCTCCTGCGCCTTCAAGACCCCACCCTCCTCTCTCCCTCTCCATGCCGCTGCCTCGGAGCTCCGGCTAAATGGACTTAACACAAAACACTGGCCCCGTGAAAGCCTAGTTAAAAATACAACATAACTGAATTGCTATTGATCCTGCATTTGGCGTGATCCTGTTGAAGGCTCGGCTGTCAGCAGAGAGATAAATGCTCTCTCCTGGGGAATTGTAAAATGGGAGGCCACCAATTTTCTCAACGTAACGGCTCCAGGGTATCATGTCCTGAGATGTTTGCATGGAGTCATGCTTTTAAACATTCTAGGTCCGAACAGGTCCTACAGGAAGGAGAATTTAAAGCACTTTTATTTTTCTTTTAGGCAGACCTCTGAACAGAGCCTGAGTTCTCTAGGGGAGGGAGAGGGGGCGGTTATTCCACCTGGGCAGCATCCTTTGAAGACCATCATGGAAGGAAGGAAGGAAGGAAGGAAGGAAGGAAGGAAGGAAGGAAGGAAGGAAGGAAGGAAGGAAGGAAGGAAGGAAGGAAGGAAGGAGTGAACGAACAAATGAAAAGATAAGAACACATCTTCTGCAAACATTCAGATAAGCAGGGATTAACACCAGACAAACAATCAAGCAGAAACCAATAATCAAGGAACTACAAAGTAGAAAACCACACCTAACATTGGCAGAGCAAGCTATTGTATGTAAGCAGAGAGCAACCCCCCCTTCCATCACTAGTACTGATGATGTTACCTAGTTGGGTAATGAAGCATCTGCAAGCACACCACCAAACTCAGAATACATTAAGGACCCCACAGTCTTCCTCCTCCTCTTCCTCTTCCCCCCTACAAACCCTGCTTCCTTCTAGCACTGATGAGGTTTCCTACTTTGGTAATGAAACATCTGCAAGAAATCCACCAAGCTCAGAAAGCACCAAGGCTCCCACGGTATGACTACAAACATTCTATTGGAGCGTTATTAAAGCCTGGACCATCCCAAGTCAATGGCGCCAAGAGCTAGGATGTTGTAGACCAGGGGTCTTCAAACTTGACAGCTTTAGGACTTGTGTACTTCAACTCCCAGAATTCCTCCACCAGTCATGTTAGCTCAGGAACGGTGGGAGTTGAAGTCCACCAGTCTTAAACTTACCAAGTTTGAAGATCCCTTGTTGTAGACCAACATGTTTGGAAAACATTAAATTGGTGGAAATGGCTTGGTGGTCTTTTATGTCATGCTGTGTGAGAAAGACATTGAGAAATGCTACTTAGAGGAACACCATATAAGAGAAAAACACCTGCAGCTCAGGGGTGGAATTCTACCAGTTTGCAGCTATTCACTAGAACCGGTTGTGAACATTCGAAGCAGTTTGGAGAACTGGTTGTTAGAAGAAATTCCTGGCCTAATCCTGTAAGGAAGGCAGGAAGGAAACATTCTGGGGTTGCTTATAGAAGCTGCCTCTCCATTAACCCTTTTCTTGGCAGGACCAGACTTCCTGTCTCAGGAACTTCTCTGGAGTTTTTTTCCCCTCCTTTGCTGGTACTTTGCTTGTGTGGAGTGACTGTTCAAAGTTACAATGGCACTGAAAAAAGTGACTTATGACCATTTTTCACACTTACGACTGTTGCAGCATCCCCACAGTCGCGAGAGGCCAGGCGAGGCGATGCATGCTTCGAAGTGAGTGATATTGTGTTGGCCACGCCCAGCCAATAACATGACCACCAACTAAGCCACGCCCACAGAACCAGTTGTTAAAAAATTTGAATCCCACCCCTGCTGCAGCTGCATAACGATCAGCGAAAGAGACTCAGAAGGGACCAGAGGTGGTATTCAGCCAGTTTGGACTGATTCTGGCGTACCAGTAGAGGAAATTTTGACCAGTTAGAAGAACCGGAAAATAACACCTCTTACTGGCCCCCACCGTTACCTCTGCTACATTTCCTTGTTGTTTAGCTCAGCTGATTTGCGTGGAGGGTGGATTGCCGCGCTTCAGCCGAGTTAAAAAACAGTTCATGCCGTTTCACCAAGTCTGTATTAAAGCCCTGCACACACAAACGCGTGTGCATAGGACAAAATTGGAAACCCACCCCTGGAAGGGACCCTTTATAGCTTCTTAGAGATGGAGGAAATCTGTGCAGTACAGTAGAATTAGCTCCTCTGATCGTGCTTCCTAGTTTACCTGGGAAGTCTGATATTTTGCAACCTCTTGAGTGGCTCTCTAGTGCGCTATCGTGCTAGAGTGGATCGATACCCTGTTCGAGTCCAACATCTCCCGTCTGCTTCCTCACTTTCCGTTCCTTCTGCAGCTCTTGGAAAACTGCCACGGAACTATTGATTCCTCAGCAGAGTAAGAGAAAACCTTTTCAAGATTTCATGGTAGTAGCTGCAGTTATTTGGACATGTAAGGACTGAAGCTTCCTACAAAGCGATTGATGAATAGTTCTGGGCACAGGAGGAGGAAGAGAGGAAGCCCATTGGGCGATACCAAAACCTACCTTTAGTTTAGTTTTGTTTTTCTCCACGCTGCCCCTTTTACAAAGAGAAACGGGGTTCCTGCTTAGTGGCAAAAGAAGAAACGTCAGAAGTTGGCATGTTTTGCAGAGAACCGTGTTTCTCAACCTCAGTGAGTGAAATGGTATGTGAGAATGAATTGGGAGATGGAGCCGTCAGTGGGACGGCTGAATAAGGGACAGCTAAGCCCATGTCAGGAGCGTAGGATAGGAAACATCTCAGAAGAGACACTCCCTAGTTTTGTGACCCGTAAAGATGGGCAAAACATAGTCACCAAACCGGTAGTAACACCGGTTGAATCCCACCCCTGGTTGAGATGCCTGTTGGAGTTACCTCACTAGGTTGACAGCAACTTTTAAGACGGGTGGACTTCCAACTGCTTTGTGGGGGAATTCTGAGAGTTAAAATCCACCCACTTTAAAGTGACCAAGGTTGAGATCATCTTTTCTCTGGGAGGTTCTTGCCCAGGGGATTAGAGTAGACCCATTACTTTACTGTCTGGCTTGAGATCTTTGCATTCTTCGTTATAAGCCTTTGCACTATTCCCAAGGGACCAGTTAGGGAGCCATGGTGATGCAGTGGTTAGAGTGCAGTCCTGCAGGCTCCTTCTGCTGACTGCCAGCTGCCTGCAATTTGGCAGTTCAAATCTCACCAGGCTCAAGGTTGACTCGTCCTTCCATCCTTCTGAGGTGGGTAAATTGAGGACTCAGATTATTGGGGGCAGTAGGCTGACTCTGTAAACCGCTTAGAGAAGCACTATAAAGTGGTAAATAAGTCTAAGTGCTATTGCTACTGCTAGTCCTCTGTACCTCACAAATGTTCATTCAAGACCAACATTCTTGTCAGGACTGTCATCCATGCTTCTCTTGCTGCTAGCTTGCCATACTCAATGGCGGGAAGGACTTCAAGGTGTGACGGGAGAGGTTAGCATGAGAGGAATCAAAACTACACACCATGCAGTCCCAGAAGAGCTGCAGAGCGTTCCAAAGTCACACTAGAAGGCAGAACCATCCAGCTAGGGATTGTTTCCCAAACAACTTGTTAGAATCTAATTGGACCCACAAAGATGGGTCCAATTTGGGGGCAAAGTGGAAACAAGAGAAAAATTAACTGGGTGCGAAAATCCCAGATCCGGCTTGGCCTTCTTCTGCAACTACTTGGCTTTCATAAAGTATACTTTTGGCTAATCAGGGACCCGAAAGTCTTTCTTTTCTAATTGACCATGTTGGGAGGATTAATAATTCTTTTTAAGGCTTTGTGTGTTTTAATTATTGCCCAGCACTGAGCAAGTGAAATGCAGCAGCCGATGAATGGAGTTCTTCAACTTTAACCGGATGAGATGAGGACAACGAGAAGCTGATACATCGCTTACAAGGCCTAATGATTTCATTTCGGTCTTGTGATGTTGGAGGAACTGCTACCATAAATTGGCCTTCTCCGGGGACCAAGGATCTATTGTATTAGCCCCACAATCACATTCCTTTCCATTCACATCCGTTTCTTCCACTCTGTCCCATGAACAATAGAGATTTTGTGGCCCATCCAACAATGACCATTGTCCCTTCTTATAATCCTCTACATAGCAGCCAGATATAACTTGCACTCTTAAATTTTGAGCTGAATCTGGTCACTGAAGGTTGGGCACGTTGATCTGTTTACCCATTTTTGCTGTGCAGAAGGGGGCATAAGTCGCTTTCTTTTTATTGAGAGAATTGGGAGCTATTTGAAAATGGGCCGATAAAGGAAGACAAAAGAGAAAAAACAATTTGTAACCCAGAGCAGGAAAAAGCAAATTGCACAGAGTTGCATGTTCTTAGCTCCTCTTCCAGGTTTGAAGGGGATCTTATCATTGGAGACCTGAGCAGATTTAAAGGTAAGACAGGAAAGGAAGTTCTGTTTAACTAAACTGGAATGAAAAAGTGACAGGTATACACAGCTTTACACACACACATGCACTTCGTATACAGTCACCAAATTCAGCCTCTAAAACTCAAATGATCTTGTGTCAGTCCCTCCATTTCTGTCTCTCTCTCCTTCCCTCCCCCATCTACCACCTCCCATCATCTACCACTGTAAGTGCTGCGAAGATAGAAATGAGATATTGGCTCTGAAAAATGAGAGACTTGCATTAAATTTTAGAAATATCCTTGACACCAGCAGAGTGCAAGATAAATCAACAGCACCACCTTGGGGTAAATCAGTGGAAGGAGGGTGAATTCTGGGAGTTAAAAACCCACAAGTCATGTAGTTGCCAAGAGTAGACACTCCTGATTTAGATGAACAGCTAAGTGTTTTAAAATGAAAATCTGGGTATTAGATGGTATACTTTTTCAGGTGAAATATTAAACGAGAGAGAGAGAGAGAGAGAGAGAGGAAGGGAGGGAGGGAGAGGAAGGGAGGGAATCCATATTTCCATATTATGTGAATCCATATTTCCCCATTGATTTTACTTGTCCAAAGCCAGCTGGGAAGGCCTCAAATGGTGATCACACCCCCTTGGGATGCTACAATTGTGATAAATACATGCCATTTGCCAAATTCCTGAATTTTGACCCCACCATGTGCAACGTCATTGCCCGCCGCTTTTTGTTGAGCTGTCACTAAGCAACATCATTTAAGTCAAGGACTACTTGTAATGGGGATGTCAATTAATTCAGATTCAAATCCAATCCTTCTCTTCGTTGAAAATTTCAGTGAACGAATGAACAAACAAACAAACACTTCACCCCTTTTTAAGAAAGCCACCAAGCCAGAAACTAGATTGGGAGCGTCTTTTATTGAAAACCAACAACCAAATTAGTTATTAGAGAATCTTTCAAATCATAAAAGCACCCAGAGTTCCTTGTCTAGATATAAATAGTCTTCCATTTCCGCAGGAAACTTGAGGGGGAAGGGAGGAGGTGGTGAAAGGAAAAAACAAAATGGAAGGAGATTTTGGGGCTCATGTGCTCTCAAGCTTTCTTCAAACCAAGATCAGCCTGGAAAGCTGGTCACTTTTGCCCCAGGGAGACCCAGCTCGTGGTCCACAAAGGCTCTGTGGTCATTTCATTTGCTGGGTTCCAAATCAAACCTTTTTTTTTTTTTTTTGCAAGATGGGGAAGAGAAAGAAGAAAAACAAACCCTGTCAAATCCAAAGGCATGCATTTGAAGAAAGAAAACATCGAAATGCAAGAAGGAACTGGAGAGGCTCAGGGAGCGATAGCCATACACCCCCTTGCTAATCCCAAACCAGTAAGAAATAAAAACATAACAGATACCCAGCAGAAGCATCAAAAACTAACCAAAGCCCATCTGATTAGACCGGTGTGACTCCAATTCAGAATCTTGAAGATGCCTGGACTTCAGCCCCCAGAATTCCATCAGCCATGCTTGCTTGGGGAATTCTGGGAGTTGTAGCTGTCAACACCTTCAAGGGGTCCAAGGTTGAGAAACGGACTCAAAAGAAAGAAAGAAAAATGCAGGAAACCTTTTCTACGTTTGTTTCTGAAAAGTGCAGAGGTTTTAAAAAAGAAAGAGAGAGAGAGCAGGGAACACAAACTAGAAGAGGTGGTTGGAAAAAAACATCAAAGGGGGTATCTCAATTTCGGAAGCTGCAGGCGACATTCATCAGTTCAAGCGATGGCAATACAGAGGTGGGGGCTTTTTGGGGGGGGAGTCACATCAGGTCTCTGACCAGGCCTGAAAACCCCCTCCCCCAAATCGCATAAAATCAAGTCAAAACCCAAAGTGGAACACTTTAACTTACAAAGGGAATGGACGGAATAGTCTCCCTGAATCATTCATGATCTGCAACTTATTGTTTGTTTGTTTTTAATTCTGCTTTTATTTATAGGTCACTTAAGGCAGTGGCAACTCTCAGAAGGGAAGGTCAAACATCTGGAAGGAAAATGTATTTCTTTGCCACCCATCTCCTCTAAAGAGGTCAAGGACACTGGTGGCCTTCAAATTATGAACAGATGTTTGATCAGCAACTTAGACCTGTTAGAAAACATTGCTTAGAAGAGGCCCCAGGTCTGAATAAATGTCTAGGGAACAATTTAAATTAGCCTAGATTTTAAAAAACCCTTACAGGTGGACAGCTGTGATCCACAGCTAATCATGGAAAATATTATATTGTTTGGATTTGGTTAATATCTGGGTGATAGATCACCAGAGTTTTTCAAAGCTGACAATAAGTTGGGAAACTTATTTTTAAAATCATCTTTGCAGAAAGAGAGATCAAGTTCAAACTGTTGCATCACCAAGGCTGAGCTATTTTAAGGGATCAACAGGGACTAGCAACTAATTCCTAGCTTGAGATGGCTAAGGATATTACTGCAGACCGGACAGATAAAATAAATAGGTAAATTTGTTCTTTAGCATCTGACTCATGCACTCCTGATATACAACCCTTTCCAGTGTCTTTAAAATGGACTTCCCCTTTTCTTGGTGTCTTAACATTCTCCTGCAAATTTCACCCGCTAGCACTTCCTCCAAGCCTATTCTGCATCTATTCATCATTCACACAAACATACACGCAGACTTAAAAGATAATTTACTTTTGGGGGGGAAAGCAGGAGGGAGAATTTATTGAAAAACAAGAAGTATGAATTAAGCCACTGATAATATTTGTTTTGGGGTAAGGGGAGGGAAGAGAACATTTTCCTAGAAGCAAATCTGTCAAAAGGGAAGAATTATCCAGAGTCCTTTGAAGGTGAGGCAAGGAAAAATATTTAATTTGTTCCCCATTTAAGAATCATTCGCACACCCATGATCCTAAGGGTTTTTTTTTTTCCCTGCAAAAGTAAGATATAGATATCAATCAGAAATGGGCTCAGTGCAGGAAGCACACCCTTCACAGGCTAAGTGTCTCCACTTCAATCCAGATGTTCTCCATCAGGAAGAAAAAAAAAAGCCATCACCTAACCTCCATGGTTCTAGCATGGCTAACTCCAAGCACAATCCAAGATGTGGTGCTTGGGTGTGAACCCAAGTCTTGGGTGCTCCTAAACCATGATGGATATCTTGGCTGGAATCTCATCAGGTTCAATGCGATGGCGAGTGCTTGGACTTGGTGAACGCAATCATGGACAATTCATTCACGGTTGGGTTCGCACAGCAGACTAAGCTGCACCATTGGCACTAAAGAACAAAAGTGTGTAAAACCTGGGTAGATGGAGGTAAGTCTTGTGGAAGAGTTTCTGGTGGACCCGTCTTGGAGCGAAGGAGAAGACTGGACTTCGCAAGGTAAGGTAGATCCTCCAACTATTTGTAGGTGAACTTCCTAGTTCCAACAGTCCAGGAAAGGATGATGAGAGTTGAGAGAAAGGAGGAATTAGCTCACCAGATCAACAATGCTTCCCAATTTCACTTTGGTTCATGTGATCCACCTAAATCCATCTCTTGAAACCCAATAGGGGCCATTAAATTTTTTTAATTAACCATTTTCAACCTCCAGCGATGTCTCCAAAGACGAGACCCCTCCACAATAGCTGAACATTTTGGGATTGGGGGCTCAGTGCATCTCTTTTAATGGTGAAACATATATCAAAACATCCGTTACGTTGAAAAACCCAACGAAGTTTAAGAAGACATGTAATCTTCGGGCTGCTAATACCAAAACTAGCAAATATCATCTTCGTATATGAATTTGTTGAAGGAAACATTGGAAGGCTGGGGTGGGTAGGAGCTTTGCAATCCAGCACGAGAGACCACGAAATTGGGCTGTAAAATCATTCCAGGAGGCGGCTTTTTTTGGAGGGTGGGGGAAGAGGAAGAAGGGAAATTGTTCCTTCCAGAACAGCTTTTCAACTTTACGATCTGTGGACTTCATCTCCCAGAATTCCCCCGCCAGCATGTTTCTGAAGAATTCTGGGCGTCTCGAGGAATACTGCCAAGGAGTTTTAAAAAAAGGAGAGAAAGAGAGAATTGCTAAAAATAGAACACCTACTCCCAGAAACTACTAAAACCTTCTCGATTTTCTACAGAAAGTGATTTTTTTTCTTTTTTTAAATTGCCAAGCGTTAAAAAGCCAACACAAACTTCTCATTTTAGCAGCGGCATCCGCCGGTAGCTCTTGAAAAGGATGGAGGGTGTTGCAGTTTTGCATTAAGTCTGGAAAATTTCTGAATGTCCACAGTTGCATTTTTTTGGGGGGGGGGAGGGGAAGGTGAGGGGATGAATTTACTGAGGGGAACACGCAAAAATTCAACCTCAGCGGCTAGAAAAGGGCAGTGAAGAATTTCAAGGCACCGAACTCAGGTTCCCATCCTGTCCCGTCCACAAATGGTGCTCCGAAACTAGATTTCTTCACGCAGGGGGAGGCTACACCAGCCACCAGTCTCTCTCTCTCTCTCTCTCTTTCGAAGACATGAAGGTGAGATTAAATGGGGCTGAGGGAGGTGGCCGACAAAAGGCATTCGATCTGTTTTTTTGTGCAAACCGCCGGTAACGCGAAGAAGTTTTCCGACCGTCTTGCTTCTTCCCACTGGGAGGAAAAGGAAGGCGATGCTACTCCAGTTTATTTGGCACGACGGCGAGGTCGGGGGGGGGGAGGGGAAGGAGGGAGGGGGGAGGGCAGGAGAAATTTAAGAGTCTTCCCCAAGGATTTCCGTGACGAAGGAAGCCATCTCGGTCACTTTGGTGTCGTGGAGAGTGAAGAAGGGGTGATCCTGTTGGAGAAAGAGGACAATAAGGGTGTGTTGTGAGGAGGAGGAGGAGGAGGAGGAGGAGGAGGAGGAGGAGGAGGAGGACTGTAGAGTCCTTAGTGCTTCTCTGAACTAGGTTGTTTTCTTGCAGACGTTTCATTATCAAACTAGGTAACACTATCAGTGCTAAAAGGAAGTGGGGTTTGCAGAGAGGAAGTGGAGGAGGAGGAGAAGGAAGAAGAGGAGGAAAAGAAGAAGAAGGAGGAGGAGGAGAAAGAGAAAGAGAAAGAGGAGAAGGAGGCACTAAGATTGCCCTGCGCTCACCTGCTGGAATCTGAATACAACATTTTAAAACTAGGCCATAAAAAAGAAGATCGACTCACCATCATCTCCAAGTAGCTCATTCGTTCAACAGGATTCTTCCTCAGACTGGGGGGAAAAAAAAGACACCCAATCCAGGCATCACTAATCCAGGCTTAAAAATTTGTCACTGCAACAACAGAAACACCCCCTGCGCGAAAGCCAGCCGGGTGACTTTGAGCCAAGCACCAGGAGACGGTGAGATAACACAGAGGCACTTACCACTGGGCAGTGAAGTCAACAAAGTCTTTGGAGAAACGATCGGCTGGGAGCTGGGGTGATGGCTCTTCCACCACCTGCTTAAGTTGCTGGAAGGGGGTCCCCCAGGAATCGTAGGGGAAACGGAGAATGGCCATCTCGATCTGGAAGGAGACGAAGATTGGATTCCAACGGAAGAGAAGGTTTGGGGCTCACGGCTAAACTCTGGGGTCCCTGGTGCTCTCTGAGCTTGATGGCTTCCTTGCAAACGGTTTCATCAACCAACTAGACAACATCATCCGTATTAAGAGGAGTGGGGTGGAGGAGGAGGAGCAGATCTGTGGGGTCCTTCGTGCATTTCTGAACTTGATGGCTTCCTTGCAGACGTTTCATGACCCAACTAGATAATACCATCAGTGCTAGGAGGAGTGGGAGTGGGTGAAGGACTGTAAGATCCTTTGTGTTCCCTGAACTTGGTGGCTTCCTTGCACGGAACTGATGTGCCATGACCCATGTCATAAACATCAATCGGCGGCAGAAGTTTTCTCAGAGGATAAGCCCTACTCCCTCCTAACACAGATGTTCGCTACTTTGGGTGGTGAAAAGTCTTCAAGGAATCCACAGAGCTCAAGAGAGCACCGAGGACCCCGCAAAGATTGGATTTCTCTCCCTGTGCCTGCAGGGGAGAGGATGGAAGGAAGCCCACCAGGGAGACCCGATCCGAGGAAACCCCCCAGGGCTGCCACGGCCGGATCTCTAATCCGTACTAACTGCAAAGGACCGCAGGTGACTAGTCCTCATGCTTTCCGCCTCGCCATTCCCCAACATCGCCTTGATTCAGGGGTGGAGTTCAAATAAACATTTAAACACCGATTTGGCCGAAGTGGTGCTCACCGGCTGAATCCCACCACAATCCCGCCTGGATTTCTTACCAAAGTGATCCCAAGGCTCCAGACGTCTGATTTCACATTATACCCTTTCTGGTTTAGTTCTGGATTAATCCTTTCTGGCTGCACAGGGGAGAGAGAGAGAGAGAGAAAGCAAATTAAAACCAGAGGAAAGGAGAGAACAGGATAAAAGGATTGGATGTTCTCCCCAAATTCACACACGTGTACCCCCACGAGGGGCTCCTCTTTCCCCCTATCCCTAATCACCCCTGTGATGACCCAAAGGGGTGTGGCACAAAAGCAACAAAGTCACAATAGTAGGTAAAGTCCCTCTCATTCCTCCAACTTGGCCCCCAATGTCCAATTCTCATCGGCTGAAGAAAACTCCCAAAAACAGTCTTTAAAGGGAAGAAATTCAGTCCCAACCCAAAGTACACATAGATTATAAATAAAAATCAACACAAACCATGCTGCACCAATTAACGAGACAGGACAGGATAAGGGATTGAAGACGTCAAAAGATAACGAAACACACACAGTTGGGAGGACACCAGAACCCAGATAAGACGTGACAAACAAAGATAGTTCATGCTTTGCTTCCAGGCTGTGCCCAAACACCCTTTATATCCTGTTTTCCCAGCTGCAGCCAATGAAGGGGATCAGGGCCCTTTCCTCCCCCGTAAACCATGCAACTCACGTTGCTCCCTTATCTGTTCCTCCCTGCGTGCCCTAGGATGCAGAGTGGGTGGGCCTGGGTCTTCCTCTGAATACCCAGCCAGACTGTGCCCTTCCTCAGTTTCCTCCACAGCCACCGGAGCCACACTCCCTATCAGCTGTTCAACCTCCCCCTCGGAATCAGACTCCAACAGGGGCATGACAGCCCCCCACACTTACAGCCATGTAAGGTTTGCAGCCGGCATCCAACGTTTTAGCCACCGAATCCACCAGGTAACCGCTGATCCCAAAATCGCACATTTTCACGTGTCCCTGTTTGTTGATCAAGACATTGGATGGCTTCACATCTGTAAAGCAGGGAAGAGGAACAGTCTGGGGTCACAAATGCCCTTTAAAAAGACAAAACAAAACCCACAGGCGGTCCTCGATGTATTTATGACAATGGCGCCCAAAATTCCTGTTGCTAAATGAGACGCTTGTTCAGGGAGTTTCGCCCCATTTTATGACACTTTCTGCTGCATTCGTTAAGCGAATCACTGCAGGTATTAAGTGAGGAACACAGTTATTAAGTGAATCTGGCTTCCCTGTGGTCTTTGCTTGTCAGATGGTTGCAAAAAGGGACCCTGGGACAAAGGTGCTCCCTGAGCTGGCTTGCTTTCTTGCAGACATTTCATGACCCAACTAGGGAATCTCATCAGTGCTAGAAGGACGTGGGATTTGTGGAGAGGAGAAAAAGGGGTCAAGGAGGAGGAAGAGGAGGACTGTGGGGGTCCTTGGTGCTCTCTCAGCTTGGTGGTTTCCTTGCAGACGTTTCATGCCCCAACTAGGTAACATCATCAGTGCTAGACCTTCATCCCTAGCCTTGATGATGTTCCCTAGTTGGGTCATGAAACGTCTGCAAGAAAACAAACCAGATCAGAGAGCACCAAGGAGCCCTCATGCCAACCTTGAGCTACAGATATTCTCCTTTATTAGTATTGTCACAAATACATGCCAGTTGTGGAGTTTTGAGTGTGTGACTACGGGGATGCTGGTGAAAAATGGTTGCAAGTTTATATTTTTCAGGGCCACAGTAACTTTGAGCAGCGACTAAACAAACTGTTGTAAGGCAAGGACTACCTGTACTATTCTGGAAGGAAAATACAGCTGCCATTGTATGATTTCCCACTTGGGAAACTATTTCACTTAGTGATGGAATTGCCTGTCCCACTTGTGGTTGCTAAATGAGGACAGCCTGTCATTTAACTGAAGGATCTAACTTCGAATCTTGGCTCCACCTGTGTTATTAGCCCTCAGCTGCTTTCTCTATCATCTTGATGGGATCTGCAATTAAAACCCACCTCTGTGAATCACCGACAATTTACTGTGGAGATGTTCCAGTGCTCGCACAATCTGAAGAAAGGAAAAAGGAGAGAAACAACAGATGCCCGTAAGTTGTGGGATGCTCTCACAACTACATACTTTCTAGCAGCTGCTTAAACCATTTAATTCCATTTTTTTCTCAATGGTCTCAAACACCCTTACAAAACCTTCAAACTCTGTCCTTTTATACAGGCATTGCAACAGATCCAAACTGGATCCCTGACTCATAAAAAAACGATTACAAATGGCTGCCTTATTTTGTTCAGTTTTGTTTAGTAGTTAAGTTTGTCACTGCACCTCATACAATAAAATTAAATGCCATCTTCAGTGTACATTATGGCTACGAAAATAAACACAAACATACACCCTTCACATTCAATACACTGAATTGAAGCCCCTGATATCGCATTAATATTGCACTATACGGTACAATTCAAAAGAGCTACTGCCCTGGGATAGAAGCTGTTTTTCAGCCGATTTTGTCTTTGTTTTTATTATCCTGTACCATCTGCCAGATGGTAATCGTTCAGAAAAGAACTATTGCTTATTTTGTTTATTTGGTGTTTAAATTTATATGCCATCCATCTCCCCAATACAGCGACTTACAGAACATGAAAAGGTAAATTTAAAAAAAAAACAATTAACTTTTTTAAAAACTATGCACTGAAAATTTAAAACTGGAGAAAACCAGAATCATAGAGATAGGGGTGAGGTTCTCATTATCTCCAGGATATGCCCAAATTAACTCTTGGGCTAATTACTCCAGTTTAGGAACCACAAGTAAAGAGGAACGGTTTAGCAGGAAATGGTTGTAAGTCTACATAGTTGCTTATAGTCAACAACTCGATGGCACACAATCAATCAAATCTTCTACATTAACATTTGGAGGAAATGAACCTAGTATTAAAAGAACAAGCCAAGCCTTCCACTAGAATCTGGTGTATCTTTTTCCTTCCAATAAAGGACAAATTTAGAAGTTTTATTTCCCATTTTAAAAAAGCCAAGTTTGTTCAGTGGTCTGAACCAGGACAAAATGAGACAAGGATTTTGGTCCTGGAAACCTCAAGGCACCATTTTTGAAATTCGGGTTTCTACGAACCACCCATGAAATTAAGGTTTAATTCACCAGAATCTAGTCATGGAAAAGGATATTTTTATTCCCGTTATAGAAAGGAAAGGAGGATTATTAATTTACCGGATAGATTTATAATTTATAAATTATAAATCATCTTAACCATAACAGAATTGGAAGGGACCTTGGAGGTCATCTAGTCCAACTCCCTCATAGGAGACCTATAGTATTTTGTGACAGGTGACTGTCCAGTCTCCAGTCTTGGTACACCCAGAATTTCCGAATTTGTTCCACTGATTAATTGTTCTCACTGCTAGCAATTTTCTCCTGAGTTCTAGGTTGCTTCTGTCCTTCGTTAGTTTCCATCCATTGCTTCTTATCCTTCTGCTTTGGTAAACACGGGGATAAGGTCACGCAGGTAAAGCAAACACTCACAGACACGGCTATTTTTCCTAGAATATCTTCAGGAATGTTCTTTTTCTTCTCCAGAACCTTCTTATAGAATTTATCCAGAGACGTGTCCATCAATTCCATGCAGATCCACACATCGCCCTGAGAACCAGAGAAGAGATTGCGTTCCTTCAGAAACATTACATAAAACCCCTTCCTTGCTCGGTTCAGACAACACATCCCATCCTTATTGAGGAAGGGAACCCTGCACAGCTAGTCCTTAACTTACAACCATGCATTTACTGACGGTTCAAAACGATCACAGCACTGGAAAAAGTGACTTCTGGCTGTTTTTCACACTTACAACCATAGCAGCCTCCTTGTAGCCACATGATCAAAATTCAAACGCTTGGCAACTGGCATGTACTTATGACGGTTGCAGCGTCCAGGCGTCATGTGATCATTTTTTTGTGACCACCGGACAAGCAAAGTCAATAGGGAAGCCAGATTCACTTAACAATTGTGCTACCACTTATTTCTCCGAAAATAAGACCGGGTCTTATATTAATGTTTTGTTCCAAAAGACATATTAGGGCTTATTTGCAGGTGATGTTATTTTGTGGCTGTTGTTGTTGCAATAGATGTACTAAATGCATCCATCTGGTTGACGATCTTAACTGGAGCTTATATTATGAGCATCCTTGAAAAATCAGGCTTTTTTTTTTTTCCAGTTAGGTCTTATCTTCAGGGAAATACAGAAGCAACAGCAATAGGGCTTATATACCGCTCCACAGGGCTTTACAGCCCTCTCTAAGCTGTTTACAGAGTCAGCCTGTTGCCCCCAATAATCTGCGTCCTCATTTTACCCACCTCGGAAGGATGGAAGGCTAAGTCAACCCGGAGCCTGGAGAGATTCGAACTGCCAAATTGCAGGCAGCTGGCAGTCAGCAGAAGTAGCCTGCAGTACTGCATTTTAACCACTGCACCACCATGACTCTGATACTGCAGTGATTCACTTAACTGCCGGTTGTAAAATGGAGCAAAACTCATTGAACCAACGTCTCCCTTAGTAGCAGAAATGTTGAGATCCACTGTGGTCATAAGCCCAAGGGCTACCTGTATTTGAACCTGGAGTGGCTTTCACCAGGGAGTTAGGAGAGCTTCTGGATTTATTTTGGATACCTCTCTGAAAAGGGCTCCGTAGAAAGTGACTGTGTAGAAGCAATCCACTGTCCTCATGGAGACATCCAGGTCCATCACCAACCTCTTCTGCTCCTGAGTATTCACAGTGGCTCGGATCCTCTGGATTGGGAGCAAAAGGATACCAATCGGTGGTGGAGCATGGGAAGGAAGGCCACTTTCCTAACCTCAAGACAATGGGACCACAATGCTCAGAATTCCCCACTGATGATTCTGCTGGGAGTTGGCTGTCCACTCTTCCAAGATGGAGCAACGCTGATATTGATTTATTAGAAATCAATGGTGAATTAACCAATATTCCTTCCTGGGTTGTGAGGTTGGTTGGGCTGAGAGGGAGGGACTGGCAAGGTCAACCAGTGGGTTTTTATGCCTAAGGCGGGACTAGAACTCCCTGTGGGCCTAAAGACACCCAGACGGCTTTTCTGACTAAGGCAATACTAGAACTCCCCGTCCCATGGTGATTGGCCCAAAGTCACCCAGCTGGCTTTCCTGACTAAGCCAGAACTAGAACTCGCTGTCTCCTGGTGGGCCTAAAGACACCCAGACGGCTTTTCTGACTAAGGCAATAATAGAACTCCCTGTCCCCTGGTGATTGGCCCAAAGTCACCCAGACGGCTTTTCTGACTAAGGCAGGACTAGAACTCTCTGTCTCCTGGTGATTGGCCCAAAGTCACCCAGCCGGCTTTTCTGACTAAGGCAGGACTAGAACTCCCTGTCTCCTGGTAATTGGCCTAAAGACACCCAGATGGCTTTTCTAACTAAGGAAGTACTAGAATTCCCTGTCTCCTGGTGATTGGCCTAAAGACACCCAGCCGGCTTTTCTGACTAAGGCAGGACTAGAACTCCCTGTCTCCTGGTAATTGGCCTAAAGACACCCAGATGGCTTTTCTAACTAAGGAAGTACTAGAATTCCCTGTCTCCTGGTGATTGGCCCAAAGTCACCCAGCCGGCTTTCCTGACTAAGGGAGACCTAGAACTCCCCATCTCCCAGTTTCCACGCCAGCCCTGTCCTAGTCTGACCTCCCTTGGCGGTTGACCATGCAACCCACCAGGTCCAAAGTATTTAGAGCCCTTTTTGCTAAAGTTCTCACCTTCACAGCCATGATCGTGTCGCTCTTTGCGTGATGCACTTTCTCCACCACCCCATAAGCGCCTCTGCCCAGTTCAGAGATGCTCACCAAGTCATCGGCCTCAACTTCAAAGTTCTGCAGATCGAATGAGATGGATGCAAAAAAAAGAGAGAGAGTAAAGAAATGACTAACAGGTTAAGAACATAGAAACAGGCCTCACGTCCTAGATGCCCAACGAACCATCTCAAACACGCTTCAAGGCACAACATGCCACCCATTCAAATCAATTTATTGCCATCGACGATCTGGAAACCTCAGAAAACATCCTTCAAAAGGAAAAATAACCATGTTCCGACTTCCACGGGGAATTGTGGGAGTTGAAGTCCACTCCACTGAAACTTGTACCTCTAAAGTAAAGCAACACCCAATTCTTTAGCAGTCTCTTTTTTTCCTGGGAATACAGGTAAGTCCTCGACACAACGGAGCCCAAAATTTACGTCGCTAAGGGACAAGATTGGTTAAGTGAGTTTTGCTCCATTTTATTTGCCACATTTGTTCCGTGAATCACTGCACAGTTGTGGATTTAGTAACCTGGTTGTTAAGTAAAGCCATGGACTTGGCTTGTCAGAAGGTGGCAAAAGTTGATCAGCTGACCCCTAGGCATGAAATCCCTACACCACTTCACACAAATGGGTTTTCCAACATCTTTTTAAAAACCTCCAGCGTTGGAGCACCCACATCTCTGGAAGCAAGTTGTTCCGCTGGTTAATTGTTCTCCTTGTCAGAAAATTTCTCTTTAGTTCTAGGTTGCTTCTCTCCTGGATTCGTTTCCACCTGTTGCTTCTTCTGGTGCTTTGGAAAATAAATTGACCCTCTCTTCTTTGTGGCAGCCCCTGAGATCTTGGAAGTCTGCTCTCCTGTCTCCCCTGGTCCTTCTCTTCCCGAGACTAGCCAAGCCCAGTTCCTGCAACCGTTCTTCATATGTTTTAGCCTCCAGTCCCCTCATCATCCTGGTTTCTCTTCTCTGCGCTCTTTCTAGAGTCTCAACATCTTTTTTACATCATGGCGACCAAAAATGACTTTAGGACTAGGCAGGGAGGTAAGCAAAGCAGGAGATCCAGGGAAGGATCTGGTCTTCTCACACACACACACACACACACATACAGACCTCCAGACATTTAACACAGATATATCTTTGACGGCTGGAAGAAGGAAGCGATCTCTGTATCTAAAACTGAAGTCGTTATTCTTTGATTGACTGTTGATGAGGCAGCTTGTAACCAGAAACCAGCAGCTATTTCTAGCTGGTGTAAGTTGTGAGGGTCACACAAACTCTCAAGAGTCCAAGCTGGGTCACCCCACAGCCAATGAAAAGCTTTTAAAGGCAGAAATAGAAAAGGCTGTTGGGAGGAAGAGAGGAGGTGATCTCAAATGACCCATCCGTTAGATTAGGTCAGGTCAGGCCCACAAAAGAGGAATATGAAGGAGGAGGAGAAGGAGGAGGAACTATGGAGAGCACTGAGGTCAGGTTCCACAGAAAACAGAGGTATGAAAGAGGAGACCTGGGTTGGGTTGCCCTAAAGTGCTTAAGATACTGGAAGAACCATGGAAGAACCTTCTTCCAGATGTTCTGGAGATGTTATCAAGCAAGCTTCCTGGAATGAGATGGATTCTCGCCTACCTTATGCTTAACTATGGCTGGTGCAAGGCTGATACAACCTACACAGGTAGTACTCATGGTCTACAACACTGTTTTTCAAACTTGGCAAAATTTCAAGACTGGGCTTCAACTCCAGGAATAGCCCAACCAGCATGTTGGGAGTTGAAGTCCGTACGTCTTAAAAGTGGCCACGTTTGAGCAACAGTGTGGTCTACAAATGTGAGAAGAACTTAGTAAAAACTAAACAAATCACAAAGTTGCTCGGGGTTGTGTGTGTATCCAGCCAACCTTGTTCATGTTATGGAACCACAAGGACAACTTCAACCACAAGATGGTGAAATCCACCATACCTGGGATTTTGCCCCAACTGGGCACCTGCACACCACCTATGTCTACACAAAGAAACACTCGTATGGAGGTGGCACTATCACAGCTCACATCCTTGCAAGTTCTGAACTTCTCTGTATTGATGATACCTTTTAATTTCATGAAACGCACAAGATAAACAGTAAATCAAGGAATTCTTCAGAAGGAAAAAGGGCAAAAGCTTGGAGAATGGACAGGATGAGAACAAGATCTACCTTTTCTCCAATGGTGATAAAAGTCCTGGAATCCAAGTTCCTTGGAGGTCTGTAGAAGAAACAAAGAAAAGAATTCAGTCCCAAAAGGGTTTTGGAGAAGATCTTGCCAGAAACCCAGGACCCATCTCCTACACTCTAGCATGGAAAAAAGAAAACAAGATAAATATATAATCCACCGAGTTGTGGCTTTCGCTGATAAATCAGACAGTCCAAGGTGAAAACACAATTCATTTCCACTCCTTCCCTCAAAATGACACTACAGAGCATTGCACACCAGAACAACTAGACACAAGGACAGTTTTTCCCCGAACGCCATCACTCTGCTAAACAAACAATTCCCTCAACACTGTCCAACTATTTACAAAGTCTGCATAACTATTACTATTAATCCTCCCATCCTTCCTTTCACCCATCCCCTCCCACTTGTGCCTGTATGACTATAACTTTGTCGCTTGCATCCTAATTATTTTTATTGACGGTTTCCTAGTAGGATTTGATTGATTATTGTACCCTATGACTACTATTAAGTGTTGTACCTGATGATTCTTGCCTCTTGACGAATGTATCTTTTCTTTTATGTACACTGAGAGCATTTGCACCAAAAACAAATTCCGTGTGTGTCCAATCACACTTGGCCAACAAAGCATTCTATTCTATTCTATTCTATTCTATCCTATCCTATCTTTTCTCATGTTCTTGCTGTCAGAATTCCAGCGATGGCCCTAATTAAATCATCAGCCTTGGGCCAAACTTCAAATATTTTATTAGGAGCGACATACTGGCATGATCTGTGTGAAGACGAGTCTAAGATATGTATTTTACGATCACCTATGACCTTGCTTCCCTCCACCTCCACCCTCTGGGTGTATCATAATTCAGATTGTCCAATAGAACACATTCATGGGCTAGGGGTCATCAATCACGCTCTCCAATAGAGGATTTTCCCGCCCAGAATATCAGGTTGCCTCAGTTACAATCTCTGTTAAGATAAGCTTGGAATGTTCATTTGCTGTCTTGCCCTTAATAGCAATAGCAGTTAGATTTATATACTGCTTTATAGTGCCTTTAAAGCCTTCTCAAAGCGGTTTAGAGAGTCGCCTGAGTCAACCATGAGCCTGGTGGGATTCGAACTGTCAAATTGTAGCAGGAGTAGCTTGCAGTACTGCACTCTAACCACTGCGCCACCAAGGCTCTTTAGGGGTTCCTCCCCTTTTTTCATATTGAATTGAATTGTTTATTGTCATTGTACGTATATACACAGTATACGTTCAACGAAATTCACATAACAACCAGAGACCATATGTATGGCAACTTGGAAACCGACATAGGAATGTTCTACAAGTTGACACTTGCGTCACAACAAAACTTCCATTTAACAGACTGTTTGGGAAAGCAGGCAGTCCGTTAAATCCAAATGATTGCAGTGGATGTTCTTTCGTGCAGTTTTGTTATGGAAATGTTGACCTCAGATGCCCCAGCTTGCATCATTTGGTTGAACACATAACTGACATCATCTAACCACATGAGTGACATAAACGGAGGCCAATTATGTGAAAACATCCATTATCTCATTATGTAATTGGATGCCACCGACATTAAATTATACCGGTTGTCCAGACTGATTCAGAAACAACGGACTGTGGGAGGGACCATGCCTGAAAGAACATTTCCTTCATTCCATCTGCACTTCACTAAACAGAGAGCTGGGGCATCTGAGGTCAACATTTCCATTACATAACTGCACAAAAGAACATCCACTGCAATCATTTGGATTTAACGGACTGCCTGCTCTCCCAAACAGTTTGTTAAATGCAAGTTTTGTTGTGACGTAAGTGTCAACTTGCAAACCATTCCTATGTTGGTTTCCAAGTTGCCATACAAAAGGGGTTGGGGGGAAACACTTTAAGGACAGACAGTAAATAAACATTTTTATCTCATTCGGAAAATATCAAGTGTGGCTCTTCAAACTTTCAGCACCTTAAAGTCAACGCTTCAATTCAAAAACAGCCTTCAGCCAAACTCCGTGGAACGTTTACAGGTAATTCCTCGGCTTACAATCCTCATGGAAGCCAACATTTCATGTTGGTAAGTGACCACCTAAATTGGTTAGGTGGGTTTTGTCCCACTGTACGACTTTCTCTTGGTGCAGTTAAATGAACCGCTGCAGTTCTTAAGCTAGTAACGTAAGTGAATCTGGCTTCCCCATTGACACTGCAACCGGCGTAAGGCCATGCCAGTCGCCAAGCCTCTGAATTTTGTTCACTTGACCAGGGGGAGGTTGCCAACAGTCTTAAGAGTGAAAAAATAGCCCTAAGTCACTTTTTTCTCCAGGGGCGTTGCAACTTGGAATCGTCACTAACTCGAAGACTACCTGAACTTGTCAAGGAATTCTTAAACAGAGGTGAAATAGATCTTACGTTGCAGGGACAGCTGTTTGTTTATTAACCGGCGGCATTCTTAATATGGGTGGCCTTTTCTTCTTTGGTCCTAGAAGAAAAGGGACATTTTTAAAAACAGTTTATTTATATATTATGTCAGAGGTCTCCAACCTTGACAACTTTAAGACTTGTGGACTTCAACTTCCAGAATTCTCCAGCCGGCTATGCAGTTTATTTATACATTATGTCAGAGGTCTCCAAACCTGGCAACTTTAAGATGTGTGGACTTCAACTCCCAGAATTCTCCGGCCAGCTAAATAGACCTCACTTACCAACTTATTTGGCTTTGCCGCTATGCTGGCTGGAGAATTCTGGGAGTTGAAATCCACAAGTCTTAAAGTTGCTAAGTTTGGGGAGCCCTGCACTATGTACATAAGTGCTTAGTGAACAGTGTATTGTCTGCGTCACTTTGCTTATATAATAGTACTTTTCCCCCTCCTAATTTCTACCTCTATTATCCAACCATTTATAAAACTAATGTCAATCTGTCCATTTCTGCACAATCTAATTTTTTTTAAATTACATCTTCTCCTGCAGGTGTTTCCCCCTTTTTGTCCAGTACTGTGCAAATACAATTCTTGCTGCTCTCAATACGTCATATTAACGTAATAATATTATGTAAGGCAAAGGACATTTTTAAATAGCCAAACCGCCTGAGAGGACAAGGTTTCTGTTCATATACAGGGCCAAACTATAGTTTGTTCAATGGTGGTTTTTTAAAAACACACACATAAGTAGCTGCATTTACATCATGTGCTAAACCCAACCAATGGCATAGGTGAATCAGGACTATGAGAATTGGTGCAAAAGGAGAGGCTGCGCTAGGAAGACCCCATCTAAGTCAAAATGCTTTCCACCCCTGTTGTCGTTGCATTGGCTTCACCGTCTCACAGCCCAGCCTATCTTGCAGGGCTGTTGAGAGGATAATGGGTGAAAAAACTCATCTACATTCCTTTCTTTTTATTCCATTCAGAAGAGACATACCCAATTCCTGACAACATATGAAGAACCGTTGCAGGAATTGGGCATGTCTAGTTTAATGAAAAGAAAGACCAGGGGTGATGGAAGCAGTCTCCCAGTATTTGAGGGGCTGCCCCAAAGAAGAGGGAGTCAAGCTATTCTCCAAAGCCCCTGAAAGCAGGTGGAGAAGCAAGAGATGGAAACTCATCAAGGAGAGAAGCAACCTAGAACTAAGGAGAAATTTTCTGACAGGAGGAACAATTAACCAGTGGGACGGCTTGCCACCAGAAGTTGTGGGTGCTTCAACACTGGAGGCTTTGAAGAAGAGACTGGACAATCATAGGGTTTCCTGCTTGAGAAGAGGGATGGACCAGAAGACCTTCTAAGGTCCCTTCCAACTCTGTTCTTCTCTATTTCCATTTCCAAAGAATGAAGAAGTTTTGTTCTAAGTCTCAGATATTGTAGACATGCCAAACAAGTGTTTTTCAGCAGTGGAGGAATTTTTTTATTTTTTATTTGAATAGACCTCACTTACCAACTTTTCGCTTTTCCAAGGATCCTTTGGGATCTGTAAGAGAAAAGGGGGGAGGTTAGAAAAGAGCTACTGTTAAAAAAAAAAGAAGTCAGAATAGCTGCGTAAAAGCCCATGGAGGAAATACTTCTGTGAAGCCAATAAAATTTTTGCAAAAAGTTTTGTCAGATTCCATGTCGGCCAAACCTTTTCACGCAGCCAATCTGGAAACCACATTCTGAAGTCCACCGTGAGAGAAACATGCTTTAGACAGAAACCCTTCCAGTATTTTCTGTAGGAATATCATTTGATTTTGTTAGTTTGCATTCACTCAACCAGTGTTGGCTAGAGAAACCTCTGCATCCAGCAGCTCTGTTCTAATTTGCAGGCTTGCTTGTCCTCCTTGAATGTTAGCCAACTTTCATGCATCTAAGTTCCAATTCTGACATGACATGATCAAAACCACTAGAGGTCCTTTCGCTGCTAGAATTTCAAAAGCCAGCCCCGGAAGGCAAGGAAGACCTCTTGTAGGTTCCCGCAAGGAGATTTTGAACCTGTATTAAAAAGTAAAAATCAAGAAAAGAGGGAGGAAGGAAACTAGTTATGAGGGATGGATAGATGGATGGATGAAAGGAAAAATTAAGAGGGAGGGAGGATTAAAAGGAGGGAAGGGAGGAGAGAGGGAGGAAGGAATGAAGGGACCAAGAACTCCTGAATGCTGATTGCAATTGACCACAATTTGCAAAGCTGTATAACTACTAGGAAATTTGAAGTACGATGCAAAAGCTATCCACAAAGAGAGCTTTATTGGACGATTAACCCTGCCCCACCTAGACCTAACTTGGTCTTCTGCCTACCTACTTACCTACCTAATCTCCAATACAAGGATAAGGGAAAGCAGCCATTGCAACAGCTTACACACTACAGTAAACCAAGGTTTGTTCTGACTGTGCTTAGCAGCTCAACAAACCATGGTGACCTGGTGTGAACCTCATGCAAACCTCTAAACGCTAGGAAGGAAGGAGGGAGGGAGGGAGGGAGGGAGGGAGGGAGGGAGGGAGGGAGGGAGGAAGGAAGGAAGGAAGGAAGGAAGGAAGGAAGGAAGGAAGGAAGGAAGGAAGGAAGGAAGGAAGGAAGGAAGGAAGGAAGACAGGCGAGGCAGCCATCAGATTCCCTGCAGAAGGAATACAGCTCCTCTATTTATCAACCCATTTATTTTAAGATTGTATACACTACCCTTCCAGCTAGGTATTTCCCACTTCCACAAACATTTGCAGGGATTACAACAGGGCACAAAACCAAGGCTCCCTTATCCGCGGGGGGAGCTGTTTTTAAGCAATGAAAAGAACTTGAGAAAAATTCCGAAACTTTGGGAGAATCCCATTCTAGATACAGCAACCTCCAACCTTGGCAAATATAAGATGTGTGGACTCTCAACTCCCAGAATTCCCCAGCCAGCCTCGCTGTCTTAAAAAGCAGCCGAAGTTGGCGACCCGGCATTCTGGCAGGTGGCTTTGTCAGAAACAGTGTAGTTTAGTTCAGTTTACTTTACTTTACTGCCCTTGCACCTTGCACAGCGAAATTAAACACCATCTGCAGTGTACGTTATGACTATGAAAATAAAACACAAACACACACCCTTCACATTCTATACACTGAATTGAAAACCCTTGGTATTGCATTAGTATTGCACTATACAGTAGAGTCTCCTGCTTGGGTGCAGGGTTGGACTAGATGACCTACAAGATCCCTTCCAATTCTGTTAATCTATCATCTGACCCCTGGGAAGAGTTTGCTCTTCAAAGCACAGAGCAGAAATCTTTCTGCCCCCTTCCCCAAAATAGCAAAATAAAGTTACTCGAACAGAGAAACACAGGACAAAACTCAATCCTGAAGTCCACTTTCATTTTAGGTCCCTGGAACAAACGCTGCCTTGTGGCTTGATCCAAACCCAAGACTATTAAACTTTTGAGGCAATGGCTCAAAAGCCTTAATAAGACCACAGCTAGAGTACTGTGTCCAGTTTTGGTCACCACACTATAAAAAAAAAAGATGTTGAGGCTCTAGAAAAAGAGAATAGCAACCAGGATGATTAGGGGAGTGGAGACTAAAAACATATGAAGAACGGTTGCAGGAACTGGGCCTGGCTAGTCTAATATTATTGTTATTATTATTATTACTTTTTAGTAGAAAGTGCAAAGAAGAGCAACCAGGATGATTAGGGGACTAGAGACTAAAACACATGAAAAATGGCTGCAGGAACTGGGCCTGGCTAGTCTAGTGAAGAGAAGGACCAGGGGAGACAGGAGAGCAGCTTTCCAATATTTTAGGGGCTGCCATAGAGAGGAGAATGGGGGTCAAGCTATTTTCCAAGGCACCCGAAGGCCAGACAAGGAATAACAGATGGAAACTGATCAAGGAGAGATTCAACCTGGAAATAAGGATGAATTTTCTGACAGTGAGAACAATCCACCCATGGAACAGAAGTTGCCCTCGGAAGTTATGGGAGCACCATCACTTGAGACTTTCAAGAAGAGATTGGACTCCCATCTGTCAGAAATGGTATAGGGTCTCCCACTTGGGCTGGGGGTTGGTCTAGATGACCTACAAGATCCCGTTCCAACTCTGATTATCTGTTCTCTGCTTGATTTTACAAAAGGGCACTTTTTAAAAGAAAAAAAAAGAAAAATTGAGAGGCACGTGGCTTGTGTAATAACCCCCCCCCCACTGGTTCCCTCCCCAAACTTAGCAAACGACAAGGAGCGTTCATGGGTGGATTTGAACCGGGATTTAAGGGAGAGAGAGGGAGAGAGAGAGAGAGAGAGACTGGCCGAGTAAATTATTTTGCTTTGCCGCAGACGATGAATACCCCTTTACTCATCCAGTGTGACTAACCACCCAGTCTGGTCAATCCAGTTTTTTTCGGTCCGCTAAAAATCTCCTGAGAGCTACCAGAGGATGATGTATAACTTGCATATACTGTACAAGGTAGTCCTCAACCCCCATGGCTCATTTAGCAACCATTCCAAGTTACGACGGCCCTGAAGGAAGTGACTGACGACCTTGTTTCACACTTTGCAGGAGCTGAAATTCAGGCGCTTGGCAATGGATTCGTACTTACGACCGCTGCCGTGTCCTGGAGGTCGCGTGATTCCCCTTTTGCAAACTTTGGACAAGCGAAGATCGCTACAGATCCACTTAATAACCATGTTACTAACTTAACGATGGCAGGTGATTTGCTTAACAACCATGGCAAGAAACGTGGTTTTAAGTCGAGAAGTACCTGTGTATGATTCTGCAAATTCAGAAGGAAGCCAAAACAATATTTGCACACACACATTTCCCCTTTTGGTGCCTGGGATGGTCCACCTTCCTGTGTGCAAAACCTTAAGGAGAAGATTAGCTTTGGATTTGCTTTCTTTTTTTTCAGGACCGTTGCAACTTGGAACAGTCACTAGCTTGATAACTACCTGAGCTTGTCAGGAATTCTTAAAAAGAAGGAAAATAGATCTTACTCAAACTGACGGCCGTTTGTTTAACTGCCGCTTGAAATTACAACAGGGTGCATGAAAAATGTCACACCAACACACACACATCCCCGTAAGTCACACGACGTTTGGCAGATGTCTTGCCTTTAGGAGTGAGGGCACAATGAGGAGTAGCACCTCGCCTGGCAGCCTCACAGAGATGGACAGATAGAGCCCTAACTTCACCTAAAAAACAACAACAACTATTCACCTTCCACCGCCTTCCTCCCTCTAAGTTTCCTTGGCGAGGCACCTGCAACACCCCGAATTTGGAAAAGGACAACCTGTAACTCTCCGCCCACTCAGGCTGCCAGCCCTGTGAACACCTGAAGCCTGGAGCATTTGGGCGACTAGGATCCTGACCCAACAAGCTCTGCAGGAAATTCCACCTTGGTTGGAAAGCTTCTAAGGCAACCAGGACGGAGTATCAGGTTGCTGCACTGAGCTTGCAGCTCCCCAGGGACAGCCATGTATGCACACGCACACAGGCAGAGGCTGCAGAAAACACAACGGGGGCCAGGCCTCTGTGCACTTTGCACCTCCTGGCGCCTTCCAGTTCACGGGTGCATTGGCAAGCTAACTATCACTAAACCAGGGTATCCAACTTTGCTGGGTTTTAAGACTTGTGGATTTCAACTCCCAGAATTCCCCAACCAGCAATCTTGTTGACTTTGAGACTTTTGGACTTCAACTCCCAGAATTCCCCAGCTAGCAATCTTAGTGACTTTGGGAGTTGTGGACTTCAACTCCCAGAACTCCCCAGCCAGCAACCTTGGTGACATTAAGTTTTGTGGATTTTGACTCCCAGAATTCCCCAGCCAACAATCTTAGTGACTTTAAGACTTGTGGACTTCAACTCCCAGAATTCCCCAGCCAACAATCTTGGTGACTTTGGGACTTGTGGACTTCAACTCCCAGAATTCCCCAGCCAGTTTTGGGAGTTCTGAGAGTTGGAAGTCCTCAAGTCTTAAAGTCACCAAGATATGACACACCTGATTTAAAGGAAACGGGGGGGGGGGGGGGGGGAGGAATCCAGCAGGTTCAAAATCCTCCTCCAGAATGAACAGCATCCTAGTTGGATCACCAGCTGATTACCCAAAGGCCTAGCGGAGGATTCTACATTTCTGCAAAGCTTGTATTTTTTTCTCCCCTTTTTACACCAGTGGCTGGAGGTCAACCACACACGGAAAGCACACGTCAGAAAAATAATAAACCAACCAGGACACAAAACCTTCAGAAATGATTCTGCAGCAATATTTGGATTTAAAACAGGAAGGTTGTGGAATGGATGATAATGCATAATATCTCATCCAAAGCAAAGCCAAACCTTAAGCACCCATAGGCAACGGGAGTTTGTTTGTTTATTTTGCTTATTGTATGGACTGGAAATCGACTGCAAAGGCAATTCTCATAAGCATTCTTTTCCAAATTCAAAACAAAAACAAACTGGAGATCGGAGGAAGATATTTTTTTTTCTCCAAGATTCTGAATTGGGGCATTTAATTGTCCAGGAAGGAAAAAGGGAGTGAATGAGTGAGTAAAGGGAGGGAGGGAGGAAGGGAGGGAAGAAGGAAGTAAGGAAAAGGGGAGTGAATGAGTGAGTAGAGGGAGGGAGGGAGGGAAGAAGGAAGTAAGGAAAAAGGGAGTGAATGAGTGAGTAAAGGGAGGGAGGGAGGGAGGGAAGAAGGAAGTAAGGAAAAAGGGAGTGAATGAGTGAGTAAAGGAAGGGAAGGAGGGAGGAAGGAAAAAGGGAGTGAATGAGTGAGTAAAGGGAGGGAGGGAGGAAGGGAGGGAAGAAGGAAGTAAGGAAAAGGGGAGTGAATGAGTGAGTAGAGGGAGGGAGGGAGGGAAGGAGGGAGGAAGGAAAAAGGGAGTGAATGAGTGAGTAGAGGGAGGGAGGGAGGGAGGGAGGGAAGAAGGAAGTAAGGAAAAAGGGAGTGAATGAGTGAGTAAAGGGAGGGAGGGAGGGAGGGAGGGAAGAAGGAAGTAAGGAAAAAGGGAGTGAATGAGTGAGTAGAGGGAGGGAGGAAAGAAGGAAAAAGGGAGTGAATGAGTGAGTGAGTAAAGGGAGGGAGGGAGGAAGGGAGGGAAGAAGGAAGTAAGGAAAAGGGGAGTGAATGAGTGAGTAGAGGGAGGGAGGGAGGGAAGAAGGAAGTAAGGAAAAGGGGAGTGAATGAGTGAGTAGAGGGAGGGAGGGAGGGAAGAAGGAAGTAAGGAAAAAGGGAGTGAATGAGTGAGTAAAGGGAGGGAGGGAGGGAGGGAGGGAAGAAGGAAGTAAGGAAAAAGGGAGTGAATGAGTGAGTAAAGGAAGGGAAGGAGGGAGGAAGGAAAAAGGGAGTGAATGAGTGAGTAAAGGGAGGGAGGGAGGAAGGGAGGGAAGAAGGAAGGAAAAGGGGAGTGAATGAGTGAGTAGAGGGAGGGAGGGAGGGAAGAAGGAAGTAAGGAAAAAGGGAGTGAATGAGTGAGTAGAGGGAGGGAAGAAGGAAGTAAGGAAAAAGGGAGTGAATGAGTGAGTAAAGGGAGGGAGGGAGGGAAGAAGGAAGTAAGGAAAAAGGGAGTGAATGAGTGAGTAGAGGGAGGGAGGAAAGAAGGAAAAAGGGAGTGAATGAGTGAGTGAGTAAAGGGAGGGAGGGAGGAAGGGAGGGAAGAAGGAAGTAAGGAAAAGGGGAGTGAATGAGTGAGTAGAGGGAGGGAGGAAAGAAGGAAAAAGGGAGTGAATGAGTGAGTGAGTAAAGGAAGGGAAGGAGGGAAGGAGGGAGGAAGGAAAAAGGGAGTGAATGAGTGAGTGAGTAAAGGGAGGGAGGGAGGAAAGAAGGAAAAAGGGAGTGAATGAGTGAGTGAGTAAAGGGAGGGAGGGAGGAAAGAAGGAAAAAGGGAATGAATGAGTGAATGAGTAAAGGGAGGAAGGAGGAAAAAGGGAGTGAGTGAATGAGTGAGTGAGTGAGTAAAGGAAGGGAGGAAGGAAGAGAGGACTGAATTTGTTGGATGTCAGACAAGCTTCGCCCCATGAGAGCAAGACAGGGGTGCCTTAATAGCCCTATAAACGTGCCACCGTTTGTTTTCTGAGGACTCAAAAGAAGACTCGATCCCCAGCCAGTGCTATCCAGGATTGAGACCCACTGGGCCTGTTTTAGAAAGCCAGGAGAGCTTGGATCCATTTCCTAGTGGACAGATGGACATTTCTCAAAAGCTGCAATGCAGGACACACGCACTGCCACGATTGTCCTAGCTGGGTTGCCCAGCAACTGTTGCTTTTGGTCGAGGTGGCAACCTATAGCAAGTAGAACTCTCAGTTGCTGGTCTTCTCCATTCATTTCCCTAAAAGGGAAATTCCTCTTTAAAAAAAAAAACCCACTCTCTTCTTTAAAAGCTTGCTAGCAGGACAGCAAGGTGTGTTTTTTGGGGGAAGGAAAAGCTCACCTACACACCCTAATCCCTTAAAAAATGGATCATTATATGCTGAGTTGAAAACACTGAATTTAAGGAAAAGAAGGACGGGGTGACATGATAGACCTCTTCCAATATTTGAGGGGCTGCCATGAAGAAGAGGGAGTCAAGCTATCTTCCAAAGCACCGGAAGGCAAGAAAAGAAGCAATGGGTGGAAACTCACTAAGGACAGAAGCAACTTAGAACTAAGGAGAAACTTCCTTAACGGCGAGAACAATTAACCAATGAAACAGGAGTTGACTCCAGAAAGTTGTAGGTGCTCCATCACTGGAGGTTTTTAAGAGATTGGACAACTAGAATGGTATATATAGGACCTCCTGCTTGGGCAGGGCATTGGACTAGAAGATCTCCAACGCCCCTTCCAACTCTGTTCTTCTATTCAATGTCCCTACACCGAAGGACCTGCCACAAAGAAGAGGTGGGTCAACTTATTTTCCAAAGCACCAGAAGGAAAGACAAAAAGCAACAGGGGTGGAAATGAATCAAGGAGAGAAGCAACCTGGAACCCAGAGAAATTTTCTGACAGGGAGAATGATTGACCGAAATGACTTGTCTCCAGAAGTTGTGAATACTCGGACATTGGAAGTTTTGAAGAAGAGGCTAGACAGCCACTTGGCTGAAATGGGCTAGGGTTTCCTGCCTGACCAAAGGGGTTTGACTAGAAGGCCTCTTCCAATAGATTGTCCCCCATAAAGCAACACAATTAACCGGCAAACAGCAACAGACTCCACTTCTCACTCATCCTCTGCAGAACTGATCGACTGAAAAGGGGAGCTGCAAGGATCTGTCAATCCCTCCAGAAGGATCCTGGTTGCTTGCTGATCGCTGCCCTGGTTTTTCTGATGCTGGCACAGTTGCAGCAGAGAAAGAGGGAAAGGCAGCTGTGCTCTATTTCATGAATCGGTTGTATACAAAATGCTGCCAAGATAGTAGCAAATCCGGCTTTTCTTTTCTATTCTGGCTGAGAAATGAAATTGACTCATTTTTCAAAAGGGCATTGACACTTGCGATAAATGACTGCCTGATGTTACTTGACTGTATAGGAACAGATAGAAGCATGAAAGCTGGCTGGGTGATTCTGGGCCAATTGCCAGGAGATTGTGAGTTCTAGTCTTCCCTTCGGCATGAAAGCCAGCTGGGGGACTTTGGGTCAAACACTGGGAGACTCTGAATTCTAGTCTTCCCTTAGGCATGAAAGCCAGCTGGGTTATTTTGGGTTTGTCACTCTCTCTCAGTCCAACCTACCTCACAGGGCTGCTGTTCTGGGGAAAATAAGAGGAGGGAGAATTAGGTATGTTCGCCACCTTGACTTATAGGTCAAACAATAAAAAAGGCGGGGATTGAAAACCCCAATAAATACACGATTTACTTCTATTTGTTAAGCTTTCTTTTCTCCTTAAAGGGTTTTGGTGATCCTTTTTTGAGGTTCTGCCAGTGCTCCATTCTCTCGAAGGCTTGGCTTGGCACCCCGTCCCCAAAACCATCCTGGAGACCCCTACCAAAGCTGTTTTTAAGTCTAAAGGGGCTGTTCTTTAGACTGAGGCAAACTTAAGTTCCAATCCTTTAAAAAAAAAAAAAAACCCTCAAAGATTAAACATTCTGCAGTGGTGTCATCTCATTCCCCCCCCCCTCGCTGCCCAGTTCAGTCTTTCCAAATGCCAAGACTTCTCCCCTACTACTGTATTATTTTAATAAAAAGCAAGACCAAAAAAAACAAAAAAAAAACCAGCCTTCCAGCATTCATTTGGAATTCTCCTCCGAAACTTCCTTGCACGGTTTCCAAGAAGACAACTGTAAAACTCCCCTTTTGTTCCCGAAGAACGTTTTGGCCTGCCTGAAGCCAGTGAGGTCACCAGGCTTTGAGTCACCAAAAGGATGGTAAAAATACATTCACCCCTTTCCTCTGGCGACTGGACAGATCTCCGAGACAAGCAAAACTTCTGTTGGGCTGGGAAAAACATGTAAACCTTGCAGGCCATGGGCAGATGATTGGAGTCTTGGGAAAACCACGGGTGGGATGGGTTTGGGGCCGGGGATCAAACGAAAGAATACAGGTAGTCCTCAACTTATGACCACAATGGAGCCCCCAACATTCTGTTGTTAAGTGAGACCTTTGTTCAATTTTGCTCCCTTTCCCCATCTTTCCTTGCCAACGTTGTTCGGTGAATCAGTGCAAGAGGATAAGTTAGTAATCTGGTTGGTAAGTGAATCTGACTTCTCCGTTGCTTGTGGGAAGGTCGCCGAAAGGGGTTGTGACCCCCCCCCCGAAGGCTGCAACTGTCATAAATACGAGTCAATGGCCAAGGATCTGAACGATCACGGGGACGGCTGCCAAGGTCTGAAAGACGGTTGTAAGCCACATTTTTCAGTGCCGTTGTAACCGGAACAGGCACTAAATGAACTGCTGTTAAATCGCAGACTTCCATACAGGAATACATCCCTTCCTGTGGGTCATCCTTGCTTAAAATAGCTGGTTTATTACAATGCGGATCCTCTCTCGCAGAGCTAGTGTTTCAAAACTCCTAAGTCGGTTTCTTTCTATGTGTGAGGAGCGGTCCTAAGTCCCTGTTTTCTGGCGCCATTGTAACTTCCAACAGTTGCTCAACAAACGGTTGAGGGACCACTTATACATCTTGGCATTCCACGTCAAAGTTGAGACCAGCCTCTTAAAACGCCACCCGTCTCTGAAATGAGGTGGGTGCAAGGGTAGGATTCTGCCGGTTCGGACCGGTTCACACAAACCGGTTGTTCCAACGATTAGTTGCCCCTGCGCCAGTCTGTCCTATATTTCTGTGTTCTGCAGCTCACCTGATTCCCACGGCAACAACGGATTGCCGCATAAATCAGCTGTTCTTAATTCACCAGGGCTGCAGTAGAAGGTGTTGTGGTTCGCTGGTAGCAGGTGTGGATGGCTGAGGTCTCAGAGAGGGAGGACTCAGATGAGGGGCCTGCATGGGATGCAGGGATGGGGCCAGAACCATCAGGGAGTGGAATGCTGCCTTTGGAGATGGTGGAGGCTGGCAGCAGTGAGGAAGAGTTTCCCGAGGAGCCTGTGCCCAGTGCATGTGCGTGCAGGGCTGCTTGAAGGAAAGAGCAGCTACAGCAGCATGGGCGACTTGGGATTAAGGCTGCAAGGTGATGGCCCCTCCCTTCAGAGATAAAAGCCAGCTGAGAAACCGGAGTCCTTTGCAGGAAGCAAAGAAGTTTTTGCACCTAAGCCTTGTAGATGTTCGGAGTATCTTGGTTGGTGTTTGGAGACTCTTTGTGTTTGAAATATTTCTTAGTAACTTTACCCAGTGTTCTTGGCAGCCTTGCACAACCTTAGCAAGGCTCGTACTTATCAGAGACAATGAGTTTGAAACAGCCTTTTAACCGGGAAGGAATGGAATTCATAGAGAAGCATTAAAAGGTTTTGCTGTTACCTCCGTTTGGTGGTTGTTTCCTTGGAACAAGGTTTGGATCAGAACAGAAGGTAAGTTTTAGAGCTGTTTTCAAACACACCGCCCACATGCTCACCAAACCAGTGGTTACACCGGTTGAATCCCACCTCTGGGTGTGTGCCATTTTCCAACTAGACCTTCTCGGGGTGACAGCCCCTTCTGATTTTTCCCGCCAAGAACGACCCGGTGCACTTCCTTCTTCAACATTGTTAGCCCAAACTAAAATGCAGGGGGATTGGTGCCACTTTTTGAAAGGGAAGAAAGGGGCACCCCTGGAAATATGATACTATTTTTGAATAAAAATACGGCAGCTTCGGTTTGCCAAGGACACTGCTGTCTGCCGGACTTCATCGAGGTTTGCACAATGTCCCCACATCCCCAGTGGGAATGTGGAACATCCCACTGCAAAAGTAGCCAGAGGCAACCGGGGATTAAGAAGAGCTTAATCTCCGCTTAATCTGGGGCTCGGAATGCCCCATTTGGAGGGGTGCATGTGTGTGTGTATATGTGTGTGTGTGTGTGTCACAATGTTCCATGACAGCACAATTTCCGATAGCCTTGGCATTCGGTTTGACATCCTGCACCAAAAAGTCCCAGGAAAGAAGGAAGCAGCTGGCAATAGACTCTCCTGCCTTTTAAAGAAGAAGAAAAAATGCCCTGAGATTTCAATTCCCAGGGCAAATTATAGCCCTCACCCACCCACTCACTCAAAGAGGCAGAGTGTAATGCCAACCGACAAAAATAAAATAAAAATAAAAAATTGGCTGGCAGCAGGAGAGGAAGTCCGAAAATAAATACAAATCAAACACTTTGATCTGAATTATTTGCAGCAGCCTCTGGCATCAGAATTACGGATTGCACCGCTTCTATAACTCTACCTCTCTCTCCAGGAAAGCCCCATGCAATTTTGCATGAAGGCGGCATCCAAATCCAGTCTGGTCCTCGTTTAGCAACTGGCAGCTTGGTCTCTCACAGGAGCAGTCACTAAACGAAACCACGATTCTGATCTTTCTGCTTTTTAACTAGCTTTGCACACCTGCCATCAAAGGGAAGATGGTTTGCCAAGGGACTTTCTCATCGAACGGTCACTAAGCAAAGGAGGAGCCGTTGTGGGTCCCGCAAGAGGAACATGCTGGACTACCTCACAGGGGTGTTAACACCGGCTCATCTGATCTTTAGGATTTGCAGTCTCTAACACTCCCAAGAGACAGCCAGGGTGAAGGCTTCGTGCAAAATGTTTCCAACGTAGAAATGTTAAGGGAGGCCAGCTCTATTGATGCGCAGAGGGTCGCTGTGTGTCATTGCATGTCTCTGGCTTCTGGAAACTCCGCTTTGTTCCTGGTTCGGATGGCAACAGCCCTCTGCAATGCTTCAAACAATGCTAGCAATTCTTTCACCCTAAAACTAGCAACTTTGCCTTTTGTGCTTATGTCAACACAATGAGTCCCGAGGAATTTCATCTCAGATACCAAAGATTCTACACTGGTGCAATAATCCAGGAAACGGGCAAGGACACAAACACAGCATTCTTAACTTAAAAAAAAAAACTTTTTTAAAAAAACTATATTCATGGCTGGCTGGGGAATTCTGGGAGTTGAAGTCTACTCCTGTTCAAACTGCCAATGTTGAGAAACACTTGTCTGTCTGTCTAATTATCAATCATTATCTATTTATCTATTTTCTGTTATCTATCATCCATCATCTATATCTTCTATCATCTATCTCTATCTAATTATCCATCCTATCTATCAATCATTATCTATTTTTTATTATCTAACTAACATCTATCTAGCATCTCTCTCTCCATCTCTCTTGCTATCTACTTATCATTATCTATATATATATCTGTATCTATCTATCTATCTATATCTATCTATCTATACCTATCTCTGTCTGTCTGTCTATCTACCTATCTACACCTATCTCTGTCTGTCTGTCTGTCTGTCTATTTATCTACCTATCTATCTACACCTATCTCTGTCTGTCTGTCTATCTACACCTCTGTCTGTCTGTCTGTCTGTCTGTCTGTCTATCTATCTATCTATCTATCTATCTATCTATCTATCTATCTATCTATCTATCTATCTATCTATCTATCTACACCTATCTCTGTCTGTCTGTCTGTCTGTCTATTTATCTATCTACCTATCCTTTGCAAACTTTTCTGCATTTGGGCACAGAAAAAAAAAAAAAACCAGGCAGGATTGAGCATAATTTAATTTACATAAAGGGTAAAAAAAAAACAGCTTACTTTTTGGTGACTTCATGGCCATCCCCACCTAGCATTTTTTGGCAGCCATACAAAAGTGGCTTGCTAGTCACCTGCTGCCAAGCCTTCCCCCCCCCTCCCTCCCAATCCTGCAGTCAAGTCTGTATCACTTAGTGGTCTCCCATCCAACTATAATACCCAACTCCATTTGGTTTAGTAAATGCACAGACCGTAGTCCCCTTCTTGTATGGGATTCAGAATAAATTTGTGATCCTGATTGATATGCGCTAAAGATTGCCATTTGCAACTGTTTTCAGAAAATTGAGCTGCAGGGGAGTATTTCTCCCCCCCCCTGCATAACCTCACCCCTCCCTCCACCCCATGATAAAGGGGGTCATGAATATTTATCCCTCCCCATCTGTAAGCCACATAGCCTTTGCAAGACAGCATGCAGTCTACCAACAGCTCCTGAAAGAGAGGGAAGAGGCTACCTCTAAGCATGGACAGAGCGGGGGGGGGGGGGCAACACACTCACCCACCCACCCCAGTTTCGGCCGTATATTTCTTTTGAGGTGGGGGAGGTGGGTGGGAGGAGAGAAGGAAGACCAGCAAAGGTTGCTAGAAAGGATGCACGGGGGACGAACGTCAGCACCCTCTCCCCGGCCGTTTGGCTGGGTGGGTCGGTGGGTGCAGGGGAGGGGGGGGATGGAAACAGCAGCTGATCGGGGAGGAGCCACTGGAATTCCCCTCCCCCCCTTCCTTCCCGTCGCTTTTTTTTTTTCCTCCCTTAATTTTTTATCCGAAGGAAGACCGGGCCTCCCGTTTGCAGAAGTTGCAAAAAGAAAAGAGGAGGAAGGAGAGAAGCCGCAATCCCTTTCTTTGCAGAAAGAAAGAGCAAAATTATATATTATATAAATTATATATACAATTCAAAAGAATTGTATATATATATATTAAGGCACGGCTGCAGCTTTTTTCGAACTTCGCCTGCACGACAAAGCTGCAAATCTGTCAAGCGCCGGCCGGAAATCCCGTAGAAAGTTTTGCAAGAGCCCCCCCTCTCGCCTCCTTCTCCTCCTCCTCAACCTGCCCCCCCGGCTTTCGCGACGGGGTCAGATCTCTCCCCTCCGCCCCCGCCGCCCCAATTGCTCATATAACCACAATTTGAGGAGAGGGTGCAAGCCCACCAGCGGAGACCCCCCCTTCCCACCTACCCCAACCTTTGCACGCCGCCCCTTTGCATTTTCTGCTTCCCCTCCCCGCCGTGCAAAAAAAAAACACCCCGTGCAAACCAACCAAACCCCCCCCGTGCAAAAGTTCGGAGGTTTGTTTTTTGCACATTCATAACGCATTTCCCTTCCTTCCCCCCCCCCTCTCTCTCCCCCCGTGCATATTTTAACTTTCCAAACCCCCCCATCAGCCCACGCCACCGCTGCAGAAACGGGCGTGTTTAACCTTTGCACAGGGAAAAGAAGAAGAAAAAAGAAAAGGAGCAAACTCGGATCGCAGCAACCCCTTTCTCTCGCCCTCCCTCCTCCTCCTCTTCCTCCTGCCCCCCCCTGCTCCCCGCAGCCACACAATTCTTGTTATTATTATTAATTTGCAATTGCAACATAAGCGCTACCTTGTTTTTTGTCCATTGCCGATTTCCCAGAAGTTACGGAACCAGCAAAAAAAAAAAAAAAAAAACCGCGCAGACACACACACACACGCCTTGCAGGGGTGACTCTATACGTGTGTGTGAGTGTGTGTGTGTGTTGGGCGCCCGCTTCGGAGGCACCCGGTCTGGTTGCAAAAAAAAAAAAAAAAAAAAATTTTTTTTTTTTTTAAAAAACCACCCGGTGACAGTTAGTCCAAGGATCGGTGCACGCGCTTAAGATCCCGGGCACGACCGCGGCCGCTGTCCCATTTCGCTTGCACGCTCAGTCCTCGCTTAAGGTCCGTCCTTCTGCGGGTCGGCCGCACACGCGGGAGGCCGCCGAGTCCCGCCCAGCCGCCGGGAAACCCATCTTCCTCTTAATAATAATAATAATAAAATAAAATACAAAAAAAAAATATCCAAAGTCTGAGTTCCTTCCGACAATAAAAGCAGATGAAAGGAAAAAAAAAAAAAGAGAAAAGGTTGCAGGGATTTTTTTTTTGGGGGGGGGGAATGGCTGCTGCTCAGATTACATTCGGGGGGGGGGGGGAAGAAACACACAAAGAAAGACACACACACACACTCCGCAACTGAAGTTGTAAAAAGAACCCGGAGAGATTCAGCGCTTGACGTCAAACAGGAAGCTGGAAAGAAGCCAAAAAGGGCGGGGCTCCAGGAATGCCCTGATCTTTTGGGGCGGGGGGGGGCGGGGAGGAGGAGAGACAGGTCTACCTCCGATGCACCCAGCGGAGCCCCTGTCCCTTTTCAAGGGGAAGGGGCGTGCAACACCCACCCGTGGCTTGCTTCTCTCCTTTGTGGGTTTGTGTGTGTGTGCAAAAGCTGCCCCCGCAGCGCTGCTAAAGGGGATGCCCCCCCTGCGTCGTCCAACCTCTACCCCCCCTCCTTAAATGCTGCAGGGAGCCTCTCCCTCCCGCCAGTGGGAGGAGGGGAAGATGTGGGGGACCATGGCCCACCCCTCAATGTCGAAGACGGTGGAGAGTTTCTCCTTTGAAGGTCTCCCAGCTCTAATTCGAAAGATGGTTGGTCTTTAAGGTGTCCCCCCCCCACTTCCCCGTTTGGCTATGGGTGCAACCCGGGCAGGGGTTAAAAAAGGGAGGGAGGAAAGAAGGGAAGGGAAGGAAAAAGGGTGGGAGGGAGGGAGGGAGGAGGGCAGGTAAAGGAAAAGGAGGAAGAAGGAAAAGAAAAAGGGAGGGAAGGAGAAAGGAGGGAAGGAGAAGGAAAGGTAAAGGAAAAAGGGAAGGAGGGAAGAGGGAAGGTAAAGGAAAAAAGGGAGGGAAGGAGAAGGAAAGGAAAAGAGGGAGGGAGGAAAAGTAAAAGAAAAAGGGAGGGAAGGAGGAAGGAGGGATGGTAAAGGAAAAAGGGAAGGAGAGGAGGAGGGAGGAAGAAGGGCAGGTGAAGGAAAAGGAGGGAGGGAAGGAGAAGGAAAGGTAAAAGAGAAAAGGGAAGGAAGGAGGAAAGATGAAGGAAAAAGGGAGGGAGGGAAAGAGGAGGAGGGAGGAAGAAGGAAAAGAGGGAGGGAAGGAGGAGCAAAGGTAGAGGAAAAAGGGGAGGGAGAGAAAGAGGGAGGAAGGAAGGAAGGAAGGAAGCCAAACACCCAGAGAGTTTGCATAACAGGTGCAAGAGATGGAAAACACCTGGTAATTTATTATGGATAATTTCATGATCATTTCTCATCTATGGACTGCTTATATAAACCCTCAGTGGGTGAGGTGGCCATCTTTATCCTTCCTTCCCCTGGGACGGGCTTGTATCCTCCGACAGGTATTCATACATTTTGGGGGGTTTTCCCCTCTGTTTGTTACCTGTCTGACGGAGGGGGGCGGATATTGCCCCCTTCTTCCAGGAGCTTCCAGCTGAGACTTAAAGAAAGTGGGGCCTGGCCCTCCTTGGGGCTCCCTGTCTGAAAGAACTGGGCTTGTGGGCCTTGTGGGCAGGGGTGTGTGTGTCTGTGAGGGGGGGGGGAAGAGACAGGAAAAAGCAGGTCTCTTGGGAAAAGCCAAGACCCAGAGATTTAAAAATAAAAATATCTTTCCCGCTTCCCCCACTCCCTTATGGTAGGAAAAGGTTTTGTTTGTGTGGCTGGGTAGCCAGGGAACTTTCCTGGATGAGCCCTCACACGATCACGCTCCCCAATGCTGGGTGCTCAGCTCCCCCCCCTTCCCCCCCCCCCTTGTGGTGGCAACCTGCGTCAGGAGTGAAACAGAAGCCCGGCTGGAGCGTGGACCAGGCAGATGCCAGCGGGGAAAGGAACAATATAAGCTTACACCAGCCTGATAAATTTTGAAAGAGGGGCAGGGAGGAGAAGACGGAAAGCAAACACACACACACACACACACACACAGGCACAAACACACACAGGGCTCCTCTGCACAGACAGACAGAAACAGATAGAGAAAGATCCCAGGAAGGTTCCTGCTGCCAGCATAGTTTGCGCTGGCAGCCCTGATGAGAAAAATGCAACTCAATCTTTTCTTTTCTTTTTCCTTTTCTTTTCTTCTTCTTTTTTTTTCTTTTCTTTTTCCTTTTCTTCTTTTCTTTCTTTCCTTCTTTTCCTTCCTTCCTTTTTTCTTTCTCTATCTGTCCTTCGTTTCTCTCCTTTTTCTCTCTCCTCTTTCTTTCTCCTTCCTCTTTCTTTTTCCTCTTTCTTTCATTCCTTTTCTTTCTCCCTCTCCTTTCTCTCTCTCTCTCTCCTTTCTTTTCTCCCTCTTTCTTCTTTCTGTCTGTCTGTCTGTCTCTCAAAGGCCCCTGCATTCTTCTTTTTAAAAAAATAAATAAATTGAATAAAAGAACCAAAGTTTCTAGTCTTCACCCTTTTCTCCATCCTGCTTAAAACAACAACAACAACAAAATAAAACCCAACCCTTGTATTCTGCCCATGGGATCAGAAAGGGCAAATGTGCTGAGGTGAGGATTAAGCGAAGGGGATGTGAGAAAGAACAGCGGTTCAAGATAAGCTAAGCGAGAAAAAGAGGCCTACGCGAGATCTGCTTGTAACGTCCCTACCGAAGAATCTCAATCCTCCAGCGAGTCGCGTATTCACAAGCGCAATTTATATTGGGGAAGAAGAAGGCCTATTTTATTTTATTTTTGCAAGATGCGGGGGGTCCTTTCTACACAGAAATGAGGGCGCCACTCCACAAATCGGACGCTACAACCATATTAATTAAAGGAAGAGAATCCAGCTCATAAAACACGGAAGGCCCCTTTCATAAAAGGGATCCCAGGCGGGCCTCTAGTTACATCCTTCGGATAATCCCTGCATGCATCTGAAGCAACCAACTGCAAACGGAGACCAACCGATCCAGGTTCTCCGTTGCCGAGACCCAGATCTGCAGATTGAGATTAGGTCAAAGGTAGGATTCAGCCGGTTCTGACCAGTTCTGGAGAACCGGTAGTGGAAATTTTAAGTAGTTCAGAGAACCGGCCAATCCCACCTCTGACTGGCCCCGCCAACCCCATCTCTTCTCCGCCTCCCATTGAGTCCCAGCTGATCGGCTGGGTCTCCTTTGGTTGCCCTGCACAGGAGAACGGAGCTGGAAAGCAGGTTAGTAGGATGGGGAGGGAAATGGGGATTTTGCAGGATCCTTCCCCTACCACGCCCACCAAGCCACACCCAGAGAACACCACACCCACCAAGCCACGCCCACAGTGGATCAGCTGGGTCTCCTTTGGTTGCCCTGCACAGGAGAACGGAGCTGGAAAGCAGGTTAGTAGGATGGGGAGGGAAATGGGGATTTTGCAGGATCCTTCCCCTGCCACGCCCACCAAGCCACGCCCACAGAACCGGCAGTAAAAAAAAAAAAAAATTGAATCCCACCACTGGATTAGATCCAATCCAAATGCCACCTCTCCCCCTTGATCTGAGGGCCAGCGAATTTCTCCCTTGGAGGATCAATTTTGGGAAGTCCCACCTGCCCGTCTGAGGAGCAAAGTCATCCTGTACTCCTTGGAGCAGAAAAACTAAATTCTGCAGAATCCAAAGGATGCTCGGAGGGCCCTGAAGTTTGGTCCTGGCTTGACTCGCCCTTGCACATTAAAAACTGCCATCTGCTTTCAGATTGCAGAGGAAGGGGGGGGGGAACCGAAGTTTCGGTGCAGCTGGAGAAACTCGTTTTTTTTTCAAGCTTTTAAAAATGAGTCAGGCTAAGAAAGAATTGGGCACCTCATTCCTGGGCCTGGTTGGCAAGAGAAGAGCAGGGGAGCGGGGGGGGGGGGGGCTGGTGAAGCCGCGGCAAGAAAACATGCCAGTTAGGTTCACCTGGTGTTTCTCAACCTCAGCAATTTGGACATGGGAGGACTTCAACTCCCAGAATTCCCTGGCCAGCCATGAATAATAGAGTTGGAAAGAGCAGAAGGGTCACCTATATTTCTCAACTTCAGGAACTTGAACATGGGAGGACTTCAACTCCCAGAATTCCCTGGCCAGCCATGAATAATAGAGTTGGAAAGAGCAGAAGGGTCACCTATATTTCTCAACTTCAGGAACTTGAACATGGGAGGACTTCAACTCCCAGATTTCCCCAGCCAGCATTGGCATGCTGGGAGTTCAAGTCCACCCAACTTCAAGCTGTTGTGGTGAAGAAACCCTGGGTTAAACCCTGGACAGGGCTATGGGGAGGGGCTGGGATGTGGGAGTCAGAAGAGGGGGGGAAAGGAACTTGGGTTGATGCAACCACAAAATACTTATGTTATGAGACTTTGCCTGCAAGTCCTGTAATAATAGGATCCAGATGAGTTGGAGAAGGGGGAGATTTCCATACACAGATATGCTGAGGTTTGCAAGGCGAAAGTTTTTTAAAGAGAGAGAATTAAAAAAAAAAATGGGGGGGGGGATTTAGCAACCCTATTATTGGCCTTCCATCTAGCTAGGGCGACTGTCATTGCTGCAGGAGGGTGAGTGTGATTTCAACTCCCCCTCCCTCCTCCAGGGAAAGAAACCCTGACACACACACGTGTGACACATTTTCAGAAAGAGAGAGAGAGAGAGAGAGAGTACTTCTTTCTGCTTCTTGCAAGATTTCAAGGTCAAGCAGGAAGGAAGACAAAATAATCCACCCCCTCCCCATTATTCCCCAAAACAGTTCAGAAACGGCAGTCAGCAAGACAGCACCCGGCAGAAAGAGAATCCTGCAGGAACTTCAATTTATGGCCAAAAAAATAAAAATAAAAATCCTGTGCATTGATGCATAGAGCAGAACAACGTGGACAGATTAGAATATAATACGAATAGAATTAGAATTAGAATAGCATAGCGTAGCATAGCATAGAAAATATGGAATGGAATAAAGAATAGAATAAAATATGAATAGAATATAGAATAGAATAGAATAGAATAGAATAGAATAGAATAGAATAGAATAGAATATGAAAAGAACAGAATAGAATAGAATATGAAAAGAACAGAATATAGAATAGAAAAATAAAATATGAATATGAATATAGAATAAGAATAGAATTAGAATTAGAATTAGAATTAGAATTAGAATTAGAATTAGAATTAGAATTAGAATTAGAATTGAATTGAATTGAATATGAATATTGAATATTGAATATTGAATATTGAATATGAATATATGAATAGAATATAGAATTATTTATTGGCCATCATCAGTGCAAGAAGAAAAAGGGGTTTGTGGAGGTGAGGAGGACTGTGGGGCTGTCCTTGTTGCTCTCTGAGCTTGGTGGTTTTCTTGCAGACATTTCATGACCTAAATTGGGTAACATCATCCTGCTAGTAAACCCCCCACCCCCGACTCCTTACTGGCACTGATGAGGTTACCTAGTTGGGTCATCAAACGTCTGCAAGAAAAACCGCCCAGCTCTGAGACAATGATGATTTCTCCTTCAGAGCAGAAGAGACCAAGCCTGGAATTAGGCAGGCGTGAACCGCCACAGCTGCCTTCTTCACCTGCGGCAGCAAGCTCCCCCTTGACCCAACCCATCCCACCCGTCGCATCACAATCGGTGTGGCAACCATCTGACCTCCACTTCTTCTTGAGGATTCTCAGCACCGCTTGCCAAATTGTGCCGTGCCCTCTTCTCCCAGCTGCTTCTAAAATATCTGGGAATCGGAGCCCCTGGGGAGGCGCCTGACAGCAAGGCAGCTAACCTCTCTGCAAAGCCAGACTTTGGCACATTCACGAGTTCCTGAAAACCTTCCTGGCTTCTCAGAACTGGGAGCGAAAAGGAAAGGGTGTTAAACAGGCAAGAGTGACTCAGCCTCAGGCAGGGGGGGATCTTCCTCAGAGCTTGCCACTTGGAGGAAGTTACAGCTCAGGAGGCTGAATAGCCTTGTGGCCTGACCTCCCCCTGCCCCCCAGGGAAGGATGAGACCCAACAACAGATCACGAAGGAGTAAGGTGAGAATAGAATAGAATAGAATAGAATAGAACAGGGAAGGAAATAGCATAGCATAGCATATAGAATAAAATAGGGAATAAAATAGGGAATGGAATGGAATCGAATGGAATCAAATTGAATTCTTTATTGGCCAAGTGTGATTGGACATACAAGGAATTTGTCTTGGTGCAAATGCTCTCAGTGTACATAAAAGAAAAGATACTTCAAGAATCATAAGGTGCAACATTTAATAATAGTCATAGGATACAATAAGCAATCAAATCCGATAGATAGATAGATAGATAGATAGATAGATAGATAGATAGATAGATAGATAGACAGAAGAAAGAAAGAAAGAAAGAAAGAAAAGAAAGAAAGAAAGAAAGAAAGAAAGAAAGAAAGAAAGAAAGAAAGAAAGAAAGAAAGAAAGAAAGAATTAATTAGAATTCTTTATTGGCCAAGTGTGATTAAACATACAAGGAATTTGTCTTGGTGCAAATGCTCTCAGTGTACATAAAAGATAAGATACATTCGCCAAGAGTCAAGAATCATAACATACAATACTTAATAATAGTCATAGGGTACAATAAGAATAGAATAGAATAGAGAATAGAATAGAAAGAATAGAAAATAGAATAGAATATAGGAATAGAATAGAATAGAATATAGAATATAGAATAGGAATAGAACAAGGATAGAATAGAATATAGAATATAGAACAGGAATAGAATAAGAATAGAATAGAATAGAATAGAATAGAATAGAATAGAATAGAATAGAATAGAATAGAATAGAATAGAATAGAATAGAATTCTTTATTAGCCAAATGTGATTGGACATACAAGGAATTTGTCTTGGTGCAAATGCCCTCGGCGTACATAAAAGAAAAAATAAAATACATTCATCAGGAAGGATAAAATACAACACTTAGTGATAGTCATAGATTACAGCAATCAAATCATACTAGGAAACAAATAAAACAATACAAATTGTAAAGGTACAAGCAACGTGGTTATAGTCATAAGTAGAAAAGGAAATAGGTTTTAGGAAGGATGAGAAGAAGAATAGGGTTATAGTCTTAGTAAATAATCTGACAGCGTTGTGGGAATGAGTTGTTTAGCAGAGTGATGGCATTTGGGGAAAAAACTTGTCCTTGTATCTAGTTGTTCTGGTGTGCAGTGAGTGCCCTATAGTGTCATTTTGGGGGCAGGAGTTCAAACAATTTATGTCCAGGATGTGAGGGGTCTGTAAATATTTTCACAGCCCTCTTTTTGACTTGTGCAGTAGATTGTTTTCGCAAAAGAAGGCACGCAGAATGAAGGCCCCAAGGCCCCAATTGCATTCCCAGCTAGCTAGGAATGGGATGTATTTATTTATAGCTAGGGTTAGAGAGTCCCATTCCCTCCTTCCCCTGAAGGAAAGCTAACAAAATGACAACAACAGCGTCACAAAAAGGTTATTAATGCCACCAAGGAAAATCCCAAACAACGGAAAGCACAGTAAACTTCTGGATGTAAGCCAGAAAGGGGGGGCTCCCCACTCATTCTAGGGCTGCATGAAAAGGCCAACTTTCCTAAAAGTCAAGATGATGACGGCATTGAGGAAGACTGTAGCCCCAACCAATCGAGGGGGTCTTCCAAGAATTACCTGGAAATCTACTGTAGGGGTTGACTGTCACTCCCACCAAGTGTGTTTAGGATGAAATGAAAATCACCTTATCCTACAGACATCAAAATCCGCTTTGTGGGATCCCTGGTGCTCTCTGAGCTTAGTGGTTTTTCTTGCAGACATTTCATTACCCAACTAGGGAACATCATCAGTGTAAATCCCACTCCTTTCTAGCACTGATAACGTTCCTTAGCTGGATAATGAAATGTCTGCAAGAAAGCTAGCTTAGAAAACATCCAGGACCCTACAATTCCTTCTTCTCTTCTCTGCAAACCCCATTCCCATCTAGCACTGATGATGTCACCTAGTTGGGTTATGAAAGGTCTGTAAGGAAACCACCAAGCTCAGAAATCCCCAGGGATTCCCACAGTTCAAACAGAGCTACAAATATTATTTGGGAGGGGTGTTAACCAGCCAGCAGGGTATTTAAACCAGCATGGTTCATCTTGCTAATTCTTGAAATAGAAGGAAGCTAATCTATGGGCCTGATAAGCACCTAAGATCCAGCGGTTAAGACCTCCTTCCCTGAAAACCCTAATCCTTTAGTTTAAACAAACTTTTGTTTTTTGCCAATGTCAGTTCAAACTATGGCTTGCATCCGAGACTTGCAAGCCATAGGTTGCAGCCTCCTGCAGTGGGTGAACCAGCCAATGTGGTTTAAGGTTAAAAGCAGCACAGATGTGGCTGGACAGAAATTGCCAGCCAATTTTCAGCTGCTGCTTTTCTCAAAGTCTCCTTCCTGGGATGGGAAAACCTTTTGCAAAAGCCCCAAGCGATAAAACCTAGACTTTGCTCCGGCTTTCATTCACAACTTGGCCGCCCACACTTGCACTTGCACTCTCTCTCTCTCTCTCTCTCTCTCTCTCTCCCCCCCCCTCCAGCCCATGTCTGACACATACACACACTTTTTATAGTTGCTTTATTTGGCCACAGAGCATCAACCGGGCTCCCCAGCCAATGGGAAAGGAAGGGAGGCAGCCGGAAGTGTCAACAGCTGACCCAAAGTTTGAAATCAAACGGGCATGCTGGGTGGGCAGAAACAGAGGAGGAGGAACAGTGGCTGATTGACGCAAGGGAAGGGACTGCTGGCCCCAGGAGGGGGAGGAGGAAGGGGGAGGAGCAGGAGGAGGAGGGAGGAGGAGGAGGAGGAGGGGAGAAGGACAAGGAAGAGGAAAGGGGAGCAGGAGGGAAAGGAGGAGGAAGGGGGAAGAAGGGGGAAGATGGGGAGGAGGAGGAAGAGGAGGAGGAGGAAGAAGATTAGGGGATGAAGAGGGAGGGGAAGAGAAGTAGGAGGGGGAGGGAGAGGAGGGAGAGGAAGAGGAGAAGGAGAAAGAGGAGGGGAAGGAGGAAGGAGGAAGAGGAGGGGATTGTGGGCATCCTCTCTGGCCTGCACTTCCTCAATTAGGTTGCATCATTTTGAAGCCAACACGTTGCATCTTTTTCCAGACATTTGATCTGTATTTTATTTTGGGATGCTCTTTAATTTCCAAATAGATGTCTGTGTATCTTACATTTTGTGTAATTTCAACATATTTCAGATTAGGGCATGGTTGTTGGTTGTCTCCTTCCTTCCTTCCTTCCTTCCTTCCTTCCTTCCTTCCTTCCTTCCTTCCTTCCCTATTTCTCTCCTCTCTTCTCTATTTCTCTCTTTGCTTGCCTATTTCCTTCCCTCCCTCCCTCCCTTCTTTTCTTCTTTCTTTCCTCCCTTCCCTCTTCCTCTCCTCCTTTCCTCCCCTCTCTCCAAGGAATGTAGATTGGAAGGTTTGTTTGTTTTTTAAAAAAAAAAACAAGCATTGCACCTTTTTAAAAAAAAAAATGAAAGAGACTTAAAGTAAGCAGGCAACACTACCAACTAAAGGTTAAATAGGCTCTCAAAAACCTAGACCCAACCAAACCTCCCCTCCCCCTCAAAAAAAGCTGTCTCTGGTTTAAAAGATAAAAATTCAGGAGTTTTTTTTGGGGGGGAAGAGTCTTGAAAGCCCTCCTCCTCCTCCCCTTGTGCAGTGCTTCAGAAAATGCAGAACTGAAAAAAAAAAAAAAAACCTCCAGAAAATAGAAAATATCAACCGGACGAAAAGAGGGCTTGGCTACCGCAAGTTTTTATCTTCAGCAAAGGTCCTCACCCCGATTTCCAGGACGGCTCCGCCTCTTACGACATCCAAAAAGAAACAAGACTTCCTTTCCCAGAAAGAATGAATGCCCCATTCATGGCTGTCAAGTCCTACCCTTTGAGCCTGGGACCTTCAAAGCCAGATGCAACCTCCTCTTTCCACCACGAAGGCTGCAGCAGGCATGCAAGATAGTCCTCCACTCATAAAAGTCTATTTTTAGTGATCGTTCAAAGTTACAAGGGTACTTGTAAAGATGCAAGCAGAAAAATAGGGACCACTTTGGTGGGAAGAAAGGAACAGTGTTCTGTGTGCCTTATCGGTGTTTTGTCCTGCCGGCCACATGACCATGGAGACGTTTTTGGACAACGCTGGCTCTTCTTTGGTTTTGTCATGGAGATGAGCACTGGCGCCCCCTAGAGCTGGAAACGACTAGCACGTATGTGCGAGGGGAACCTTTGCCTTTAATCGGCATATGTTAACATGAAATTTTGTTGCATGCAGCTCTCAAAGGGTCACCACCTCCAATACACACTCCAAGAAGCATGACAAAATAAATAAATACAAAATTATGCATCTAGCCACATGCATTCAGAAGAGATTTACGCATTGCACGCACAAAGACCCCAGATAGGAAGTGCAAATCTGAATTCACTTCCTTCAAAAGCACCAACGCAAATCTTGGCTGGACCAGCCCCAAGGAAGGATTGAGAAGGTCCTCGCGAAAAGTCACCCAGATGGACACATCCTTCCGGAAACAAGGTTGAGACTCAGATATGGGGACCACAGCACAACAGTGTTGCAGAACACACAACAGTATCGCAAAAGCTTCAAGGCTCAATAATTTGTTTAACAAAGCTACGAGATACACAAATCACCAGCAACCAGATGCACAACTATGTTTGCAAGTCAAACTACCTGCCTCTTTCTTATAAGAAACCAAAGAAGACATTTTTTGGATGCGCTAAATTATCCCCAAGGCATTCCAATTAAAATCCAAGTCTCTTTTCAGCCAGTGTGCTTGTACTGTTTTGTTTTGTTTTTTAACAAATGTTAATTTGTCACCTGCGAAGGAGCATGACCTGTAACTTGCTCACCTGCCTATTCCATAACCTCATGTGAAAAGGATGTTGGGAGAGACTAAACAGCCAAGTATTTAATTGAATACATAACCAAGCAATCCAGATTATCATCACAGCCAGCCTGGAACTTTGGAAGAAGACTTCAAGATAAAGAAGGCACAAGAGGGGTTGATTTACATGTCCTTCACCTGCCCTAATAGAAAGATATACGGGTTTATTGATTCTGGTTTATTTAGTGTGGGAAAGACATTTATCCTGCATTTTGATAAACTCTCTCCCCACCCCATACAAACACATATTACATGCAGAAATTGGGTGGCAATGAGGGGTCTTTGAGATTTTGAATTTTGAAGCTTGGCAGGACTGTTCTTTTCCACTTCTCCCTCCAAAGAAAAAGCATTGAAAAGGTGTAAAAGAAGAAGAAGTATTGAAAAATGTAAAATACAAAGAAGATAGAATAATAGGGTTGGAAGGGACCTTAGAGGCCTTCTAGTCCAACCCCTAGCCAAAAGTAGGATATTCTGCATCTACACCGTTAAGGGACATGCTAAATAAATATCCTGAAAAAGTATTTCAAAAGTGTAGAAGAGCAAGTAATTAAAAAAAATAATAAAACGCATGAGTTGTGTGTGTATTTATACACACATACATACAAACACACACACACACGATACAAAATATCACACGGAGTTTTGTTTGCTTCGCAAAACTAACTCAAAAGCCACTTTAAACAACTTGTGCTTTCCACAACCTAGAACACGCCACAATCCCAAGAAAGCTGGGTTTTTTTTTAAAGTGAAGTTGCATCCTGACTTCACTTGTTCAGTGAGGTTTGCCCCATGTTACAACCTTTCCTGCCACCGTTGTTAAGTGAATCGCTAGAGTTGTTAACAGTAGAGTTTTTACGTGAATCTGGCTCCCCCTCATGCCCCCCATTGACTTGGCTTCTCAAGAAGGTTGCAAAAGGGGATCAGGGGATCCCGGGATGCTGCGACCATTGTAAATATGAGTCAGGTTGCCAAGCCTGATCATGAGGAGTCTGCAATGGTCGTAAGTGTGAAAAACAATCCAAAACCACTTTTTCCAGCGCTGTTGTAACCTCAAGCAGTCACTAAACGAATCATTGTAAGTTGAGGACGAGCTGTAGGGTCACTGTAACCCCAGCTGACCAAGCACTGGTCCTTCTAAGCAGCCCTTGAGCCACCTGGACAGAGAAAACTAAAACATGCCATATTACAAAGTCAGTTACGTAAATAGTAATTACTTTATTATACACAACTATGCAAACAATGTGCAGTTCGGAGTTCTCTAGTCATTAGTGAAGCACTTAAAAGGATTCCCCGGGCCTTTGATGTGAAGCCCTTAATGAATCACCACATTTTTTTTTTTTCCAACTTTGATCCCAAAAAGGACATTTCCTTCGAGTGTGTGCCTGGGTTGGGGGTGCAGGCCAGGGCGTGCGTGAGCAAGATTGTTCTCCAGCAGCTACAAACGTAATGCTTGATCTTCTGCTCGGGCAACCTTCTCATCCCACTACTACACTATTACTTCTACGGAGGGTAGCATCATCCCATTGCAAGAGAGGTGATGGGGTCTGTTTGTGGGATCTTGCAGCGATTTGCAGGATGCTGCCATGTCAGCCTGCAAGGAATCTAAACCCATGATCTCTTCACATGTTCTGCATCCAAGTTTTGTGGTTGTATTTCTCCAAGCTTTAAGAATTCCACAGTAGCCACCATCTGGGTGGACTTCAATTCCCAGAATAAACTGAACTGAATTGAAGAATGAATTGATCCTGCTTCTTCTTGAGCTCTATCCATCATCAGACGTTGGCGATTATGTTCCTATTTTTTTAATCAACACATAACAAAGTGCTGTTGAGTTTTGTCCAAACCGGTCCCTTCGATTTTGAAGCCCTGATGTTCTTCTGCTTGGACCTTGTTTGCCTTCCATCTTTCCTTGGAGGATTAAGTGAAGGATGCTGTATTTTTCTGGGAATCCTTCAATCGTGAGGCCTAAACAGAGTTTCACTTTTCAGCACCCAGGTATTAACAAACTAGCATTACAATTAATTTTTCTCCTCCTCTTCCTTCTGCCCTATCCGTCATTGGATGTTGATGATCATGTTGGGGATCCTATTTTTATCAACAGCCACATGAAAAAGGGCTGCTGAGTTTTGTCCAAACCGGTCCCTTCAATTTTGAAATCTCGATGTTCTTCTTCTGCCTGGACGTTGTTTGCCTTCAATCTTTCCTTGGAGGATTAAGTGAAGGATGTCGTATTTTTCCGGGTGTCACATCCCATGTCCAAAATATTCTAACTTTGCTTTTTTTAATGGTTTTGATGATTTCCCTTGGCTTTCCTAGGCACTTATCACCTCCTCCTTTCTGATTTTGTCAACCCAGCTTATACATAACAGCCATATTGAAGGCCACCCATCTTACAATGACTACTTTTGGGGAACACTGGCCAACAGAATGATGGACACTTCTCTGCATTCCTGCATTTCTAAAATTCAGTCTAGCTCCCTCTGGCCTTCCTGTCATTGCTGGATTAAAATCCCATTGATTAGCCATGAGCAAAAGCTACCTTGGGCTCAACACCTTTTGAAAAACATTATAGATTCATCGTCGCTATTTTATTTTACAGGTGTCCATCCAGGACCGAGAAGCAAAATTTGTTCTCCCCCCGAAAAATACATCTTTCCTTTTGTTCGTGCATCATTTTTGGCAACCTAAAATCAGCTTTAGGGCTTCTGCCTTTTGTTAAATTGTCAAAAAAACCAACTACTATTGTGGTTGGCTTTTGTTTTGTTTTTGGAGAACAACATCATGTTGATATTCATCACCAAAGACAACCAGAGATAAATGTCAGCTCCTTGTTGAGTCTTGCATTTGAAGTGTGCTGATAGATCTTTGCCACCACCCTTTTTATTAAAACACACACACACACACACACACACACTGTTCCTCCAATTTTCTCCAAGCAAATTCCCAACATTGCTTGGTAGCTGGTCAATACTCTCAGCTCAATTCTTAAATATATATAAAAAATAGGAGCAAACCCACCCCCTTCTAGCACTGATGACATTACCCAGTTTGGTAATGAAACATCTGCAAGAAATAAAACAAGCTCAGAGAGCACCAAGGACCTCACAGTCCTCCTCCTCCTCCTCTCCACAAACCCTTCTAACACTGATGATGTTCCCTAATCGGGTCATGAAAGGTCTGCAAGAAAACAACCCAGCTCAGAGAGCACCAAGGACCCCATAGTCATTTTCCTCCTCCTGATCCTCCTCCTCCACAACCCCCACTCCCTTCTAGCACTGATCATGTTACCTAGTTTGGTAATGAAACATCTGCAAGAAACCCACCAAGCTCAGAAATCACCAAAGACTCCGCAGCTCAACTCTGCCTACTTCTGAACAGATAATTTTGCACAGATGTCCCACACGTCTCTCTTCTTTATGCTGTTACACCCTTTTTCAGGGCCTCAAAGATTATTGTCCCATGTACCCCCATCTCACCTCCAAGAGGACAAACAAACAAACGTGCCCTTTAAGGCGAGTCAAGAGGCCAACCACAGTCTTTGGCCAAGTTCTACCACACTCATCCTTGTTTGCCACAGATACCCAGACAAGAATGCCAAATGGAAGTGTGAACCCCCGCTATCTATCCCCATTTTCCCTGGAAGTCGACACCTGACTCATGCTAAAATGTGTCATGCTCAGAGGTACTTAGGAATGCCCTTCCAGATAATGACAGAAATATAAATTTGCTCCTCGGTGTCATCTCCACCTTTGCTGCAGTGGTGGGATTCAAATTATTTTTACTACTGGTTCTGTGGGCCTGGCTTGGTGGGTTGGTGTGGCTTGGTGGGTGTGGCATGGCTTGGTAGGCGTGGCATGGCTTGGTGGGCGTGGCCGGGGAAGGTTATTGCAAAATCCCCATTCCCTCCCCACCCCACTAACCTGCTTTCCAGCTCTGTTCTCCTGTGCAAAGAAGATCCAGCCAATCAGCTGTAGGCGTGGCTTGGTGGGCGTGGTGTTCTGTGGGCGTGGCAGGGGAAGGATATTGCAAAATCCCCATTCCCTCCCCACCCCACTAACCTGCTTTCCAGCTCCGTTCTCCTGGGAAGGGCAACCAAGAAAGATCCAGCTGATCAGCTGGGACTCAGGAGATGGAGAATATATGGGAGCAGAGCCAGTCAGGGGTGGCATTTGCCGATTCTCCAAACTCCTCATATAGTGTTCACAGACCAACACAACACAACACAGAAGCCTGACGATGGCAGATGAGATTCTGCCGAAACGTCACTACAACTTTAAAAGCACATCTATAAATGACGTGGAAAAATACCCAAACAAAGCTGAATACCCTATATACATGTACATATATGTATGTATGTATATATGTATACATCTTTGACCTCACTGCAAAAAAAAAGGCAGTGGATTACATTACACCCTAATAAAATTCTCTTAAAACAACAACAGAAATTTAAGTCTCCTTCCCATTGAGAGTCACACCTAGCAACCTAACAGAATGCTGTTTTTCTTCTTCCACTGTTTTCCCTGTAGGATGCTTTTTTTTCCTTTTTCTTTCCTTCTTTCAGCCGAAGGAATTCGAGTTTTAATTTGAGTTCAGGCAAGCCCTGTTTTTTGCAGATCTGACAGGGGTTGGCTAAGTGATGGTGCTACTTAGCCAGGTATCAGCTTCTAAGCCTAAATCATCTTCCAGGCAGTTCAGGTCATGTCCTCACCTTGGAGGAAACAAGAAAGACGGGCTTGAAGGAAGAGGCCTCTAACGCTGAGAAAAGGAAAGGAAAGGAAATAGAACAGGTCGTCTGAAAGGGTATAGCTTTCCTTGCTTGAGCAGGGGTTGGACTAGAAGACCACCAAGCCTCCCTTCCAACTCCTGTTATACGGGGCAATCAGCAGCAAAGCAGATGGTCTCAGTTACAAGGGAAGACCTAAAGGACCAGGTTGGAGACAAATGATCCTGCAGAGAGTCCACCTACTGGATTCTTAATAGTCAGCACTGACCAACTTAATGGCACACTTTGTCGCTTGTATCCTTACGGTCTATACTGACTGTTTCCTAGTATGATTTGATTGCTTATTGTACCCTATGACTATCATTAAGTGTTGGACCTGATGATTCTTGACTCTTGATGAATGTATTTTTTCTTTTGTATACCCTGAGAGCATTTGCACTAAGACAAATTCCTTGTGGGTCCAATCACACTTGGCCGATAAAGAATTCTATTCGATTCTATTCTACTCTACTCTATTCTGATTGCTATTCTTCTTCTATTCTTCTTCTATTTTATTCTTCTTCTATTCTAATTCTCTATTCTCTATTCTATTCTTATTCTATTCTATTCTAATTCTCTATTCTCTATTCTATTCCTATTCTATTCTCATTCTCATTCTCTTCTTATTCTTATTCTATTCTATTATCAATGAACCTGAAGACCTAGCTGTCTTGAGAAGATATTTCAGAAAGATGTACCAAAAGAAGACACTCAACAACAAAGTTAGGGACAATGTTCAACCAACAATGGATGCAATGTTGGGCAACCATTGGATGGACCATCTCAAGGATGATTTGTCCCCAAGTTAGTTCCTTCAGGACAAGTCAGAAGATCTGCCTAGCACAAGGGTGTCAAACTCAATTTCATGGAGGGCTGCATCAGGGTTTTGTGTTTGACCTCGGTGGGGGTGAGTGGGGCACAGCCAGAGGATGCGGCCAGCTAAACGTCACTCATCGAAGCTCCGTTTTGGGCCACGGTGGCCTCCTGCACGTTCTGCCAGCAAAAACAGAGCTTTCAATCCATCAGAATTGACCTGGAAGGTAGCTTGAAGTTCTTCTAGTTCAGCCCCCCTCCAAGCAGGAGATCCATTTCAGCTCGGGGAGGCTGCACCTGGGCTCTGTTTTCACTGGCAGAGGGCTGCAGGAGGCCACCATGGCCAAAAACAGAGCCCAGGCTGCCTGCACGCAGCTCCCCTGAACTCCATTTTCACTGGCAGAAGGCACCGTGGGCTGGCCCTTCGCTGTTCCCAGAATGGGCCCATAGGCCAGATCTAAGCATCCTGCGGGCTGAATCTAGCCCATGGGCCTTCAGTTGGAGATCCTCGTTCTAGAACAGGGGTGGCCAAACGTTTGGATGTCAGGAACCACCAAACTCATCATTTTAAATCCTGCAGACCAGAGACCCTGGGAAAATCCCCCCAAAAAGTCTGCAGGAAAATTCCCCATCCTGTTTTCCTACCGATCGATCGTTCTTTATTTGGGATCACAGGATACCAGCTCCAGCTCCATTCTCAGGGGGGGCGGGGAGAGAGAAACTTGGCTTCATGCAAGGAAAACAGCAGAGGCAGCAGAACTCTTTCTTTCTCTCCCCCAAACTCTGCCAGAAATGAGTCTTTGCTGGCGCAGCCTCTTGGAGCAGGAGGCCTTTCAGGGTCCCAAAGACTCATTTCTGGTGGAGTTTGGGGGAGAGAAAGAAAGACTGCTGCTGCTTTCCTTGCATGCAGCCAAAAGCAGAAGAAGGAAGAAGCGGAAAGGCCAGGCACATAGGGTGAGTGGGGCAAGTTCCCCCCATCTCTGCCCTTTCCCCCTTCCCCTCACTACCTCATGTTATTCGCAATGCAAGCGACACAAGCCTTGTGTTCCCGCGCAGCCTGGATTAATTGCTTTGGGGGGGACATTTCTCTGCGGACCACCAAAACTTTCTCGCAGACCACCAGTGGTCCCTGGCTCACTGGTTAGCGACCGCTATTCTAGAAGATGGTCCTTAAAAGTTGACCTTGGCTTGATCACCCCCTCATCCCCAGGAATCACCATTCCAGAAGCTCTACCTAATGTCAGACGTTCTCCATCAAAGAGACCATCACTTCAGAGTGGACATCAAAGCCAACAAACCTCTTTGATATCTCTCAGCTTGTCCAAGGAATTATGGCCCCCACTTCTGCAGACCTGATTGATCGGAGAATGATGGGAGTGGCTTCCTTCCCACCGGGTATGTTGCCCGTGGAAGTCCCACAGCCACCAAGTTGGGGGGAAAAAACTTTCAGGTAAAGAACATAACCTGGGATCCTTCAGGGACCCCTACTAAAACGTATGAAGAACGGTTGCAGGAACTGGGCCTGGCTAGTCCAATATTATTATTATTACTTTTTAATAGAAAGTGCAAAGAAGAACAACCAGGATGATTAGGGGACTAGAGACTAAAACACATGAAAAATGGCTGCAGGAACTGGGCCTGGCTAGTCTAGTGAAGAGAAGGACCAGGGGAGACAGGAGAGCAGCTTTCCAATATTTGAGGGGCTGCCATAGAGAGGAGAAAGGGGGTCAAGCTATTTTCCAAGGCACCCGAAGGCCAGACAAGGAATAACAGATGGAAACTGATCAAGGAGAGATTCAACCTGGAAATAAGGAGGAATTTTCTGACAGGGAGAACGATCAACCCATGGAACAGAAATTGCCCTTGGAAGTTGGAGGAGTTGGACTGCCCTCTGTCAGAAATGGTGCTGGGTCTCCCGCTTGGGTGGGGCTGGGGGGGTTGGACTAGATGACCTCCAAGATCCCTTCCAACTCTGATTATCTGTAAAACAGGGAAACGGGATGTAGCATCTCTCTCACACTCAAACGTTGAAGTTCATCCTGCAGGATTTTTTTTTAGTTCCCTTTTCAATTATTGCAGCAGGCAACCTGTTTTTTTCATCCTGTGTGTCCCGGCAACACAGTGTGGATGATAACAGCACAGAAATCCCAAGCATGAAAAACAATGACCAACAGCCAGGTCATCCGAGGTAGCTCTCATAAACCAGCCACACCGCGCCGGTGACGTCAGAGCATCATCACACACCGAGCATAGCTCCAGCAACCTGCTGAACTTAAACTTCCTAGGGGAAAACTCCCAACGCTAAGACCGGGATGCGACGGTTTAGGAAGCCCCCCCACTCACCCCTCACCCCCCCCACCGGAAAAAATGGCTTAATTTTAGAACTCGGCCAAGAGGCTAAAGCCCCGCTCTCTTCCCTCTCCACAAACCTGCAAAAAAAAAGCAAAAAAAAAATAAAATAAGCCCAACTAAAGCTTTGCACCCAGAATCTTTTCCTTCCAACTCCGTGCCCGAACGCCCCGGTCCCTGCTTAACCCAACCCTTGGCGAGGCTGAGCTGCACGGTTCACACGACCGCCCGACGCCTCCCTCCTGCAGGCTCCCGCCTAGACAAGCTGGGAATCGGGTCTCGTGGTTGTTTGCCTTTGCTTTGCCGCTCGCGATGGGTTCAAAGTCCAGAGGGATGCTTCCCACGCTCTCTGTATCTATCTATCTTCCGTATTATCTATCATTTATAGCTATCATCTCCATCTATCTATCTATCTATCTATCTATCTATCTATCTATCTATCTATCTATCTATCCTTTCACATTGCCCCCTTACCTTTGGGCAGGGACATGGCTGCGTCGTGCCGACCTCCCCCTGACTCAAATCCGACCCGGCACGCAGGTGAGACGGCCGCAGGTACCCAAGCGGCCCGGAGCGCAACCGCGAGGCACATCCAGACAGGTGCGCGCAAACCCACCAGCGCGATCTGAGGCTGAGCCCACGAAAGGAACTCCGCCCACCTAAAAGCCTTCGCCCCTCCCGGCTTCCCACCCCATTGGCTTAAGCCCTCTGAAGGGGGCGGGGTCCCGCTGCAAACCCCGCCCCCGCCCAGGTCCCGAGACTTTTTTGCCCAGGTGACCTGAGAGGAAATTCCTGCTGTCTTGTTGTTCCTCTGCAGGGTGGGGAGTCCGTGACACGCCTGGCAGGATGCGCCCAGCCTCGGGCTGTCCCTGGGCTACCAACCAGGCTCGAGCACGAGCTCCTGGCCCCAGTTCATGCCGGCAGCTGAACTGCCCTCGGCATCATCATGATCTGATGCCCAAGCCAGCATTGGCTGACTTTGCCTTGTCCACTGGGTGTGGAGTCCTGGTTTACCTGGGCTCCTCTTCCCCCTGACAAGGAGCCTTTGGCACCCATTTCCGGTGCCCTCCAGTTGAAGGGACCCTTGCATCATCACGATCTGGGGAATCAAACCAGCATTGGCTGACTTTGCAAACTGGGAGAGGAATCCTTTGGCACCTGTTTCAATGCCCGCCTATTGAGGTGCCCTTTGCACCATCATTAGCTGTTTTTGCATGGTGCACAGAGAAAGGAATCTGGTTAATGCTGCCCCCTGGCCAGTGTGCCTTTGGCACCCATTTCCAATCTGTGTTCTGGCTGAGTTAGGGGGTCCTGCCTTACCATCCCTTCAGCTGCCCCCCCCCCCTTTTTTTTTAATCAACCATGGCAGTATATCTCAATCTTGGCCCCTTTAAGCCTGGGGACTTCCAACTCCCAGAATTCCCCAGCCAGCACGAAACTGAAGTCCCCCTGACTTCTACAGATTTTTAGCTCCACAATTTGGGATGAACACCCTTGGAATGGTGTAGAATGGATTTCCAGAGGGGAAAAAAATTGCAGAAGCACCACTCAGATGACTCTGAGGACACAGTTAAACCTCCAAGTGGCCTCAACGACCCTCTAAAAGGATGCAAATGACCAGCTGCCTGCAAGGAATATCAATCCTTCCATTCCCCCACCATCCAGTCGGAGCCGAAGAAGCTTCTTGGATGAGAAGCGAGACGTCTTCAAAAGAAACCCAGAAAGTCCGGTTGCCTCCAGAATAAGCAGCTTTGGGATGCTCTGACTTCAAAGTTGGCATTGTTGATCAAGCCACCTTTTGCTTTAAGGGCCTGCAACAGGCTGCCTCACCATTTGTCGTTTGCCGGGCACCCCGCTTGCTGGCTTTGAACCTGTGAAACGCATTCTCTGGCGGTTGTGTTGATTTTGTGAGAGGCGGGTGTGACCAACCAAGGCACGTGCGTTCACTCCAATAACGAGAAATGTCTATTTAAGTTTCACGTTGCTATGTGAAGTTCAAACTCAACAACAGGCAAAGAATTTGGAGTATTAATCAGCTCACCACACCCAGCTACCTTTCTGCCAATGCCTATATTCACCGATGATTAAAACCACCTGCAGCTCCTAAACTGAATTTCCCACTCATCCGTTCTCTCATCCCTCTTCTTCCTCTTCAAACGTTTCCTGCCCCAATCCTCTCTTCAAACTGGATCGGGTTTTTTCCCCATTTTTCCCCCCAGGTTAGGGGAGAAAAGTCCCTATTTCTTTCTTTCTTTTTCCCCCCCAAATTTTTATTTTTTTAATTGTTACAATAATTCCATCTTTCATTCATACAGTGTGTCAGTTTGTGCCTTACAAAAAAAAATGTAATTACTGCTATATTGGTTTATATATTAATTATGATTATTAGCACAAGAGGAAATGATTTATCGACATATATCTTGTGCTAACAATCATAATTAATATTTGTAACCAACATAGCCATAATCACATTTTCTTTTTAAGTCATAAATCATTTCCTCTTATATTTGTTATCTTTATAACCGGAAGGTTGCAAAAGGAGATTGCATGACCCTGCAATATTGCGACCGTCATAAATAAGAGTCAGTTGCCAAAGGTTTTGATTTTGATCACCTGACCATGGGGAGGCTGCAATGGTCAAAAGTGTGGAAAACGGTCATAAGTCACTTTTTTCAGTGCCGTTGTAATTTGGGGTGGGGTATATGTGGCATTTATTTATTTTTATATCTATATTTATATCTACCTCTATATCTGTATCATCTATCTATATGTCTGTCCGTCCATCCATCTATCTATCTATCTATCTATCTATCTATCTATCTATCTATCTATCTATCTACCTACCTACCTACCTACCTACCTACCCATATCTCTATATCTGTCTATCATCTATCTACCTTCCTACCTATCATCTGTATCTATCTATATGTCTATCTATCTATCTATATCTATCATCTGTATCTATTTACCCATCTATCTATCTACCTACCTACCTATGTCTCTATATCTGTGTATCATCTGTCATCTATCTACCTTCCTACCTATCTATCATCTGTATCTATCTATCTATATGTCTGTCTATCCATCTATCTATCTATCTATCTATCTATCTATCTATCTATCTATCTATCTATCTATCTATATCTATCATCTGTATCTATTTACCCATCTATCTATCTACCTACCTACCTATGTCTCTATATCTGTGTATCATCTATCATCTATCTACCTTCCTACCTATCTATCATCTGTATCTATCTATCTATATGTCTGTCCATCCATCCATCCATCCATCCATCCATCCATCCATCCATCTATCTATCTATCTATCTATCTATCTATCTATCTATCTATCTATCTATCAAAAAATAAATACCCCAATGAAAGCAAGAATGTCCTTAAACATCCTTGAAAGCTGTCATTGACTTTGCTACCCAGGGCAAAAGGGTGACGTCAATGATCCCAATCTCCCCCTGCACTCCTCCTTTGACTTCTGGTTATCAAAATGCGAAAACAGGAAACAGACAGATGCTGCAACCAAAGTCTTCCCGCTTGCAGAACCGGCAAGCTGAATTTACTTGAAAGCCCTTTCACCGTCATGGCAAAACCTGGAAATCCAGCAAGAAATAAAATAAAATAAAAAATTTTTTCACACAAATGCAAAACCAAACAGCGCAGATACGAAGAAGAGCTCCCATTTCTAGCCAAGATAAATCTTGTGGGAAGGTCCTGAATCATGCACAGCCCAGCTGAATGCAGAGAGGCCTGTCTTGCACACACAGAGCGGTTGTGCAAAATGAGGATTGCAGGTCCAGCTGCTTTCCATGCTTTGATTGAGGTGTGCAAACCAAGGATGCATTGCCTTGGGTTATCTATCTATATAAAAGCGAAATACGCCTCATGCATGTCTGTTCCTCTTGGCTTCTAGGTGTTCACTAAGAAAGGATTCTTCAAAATGACCATCAGAGCATTTAGTATTTCCTATATTATTATTATTAACATGCTCTGATGCTAAGGAGTTGCACCATTTCTAGCATCTCAACATTGTGTGTGTGTGTGTGATGGTGACCAAACATGGACACAATATTCCATGACATGATTTCCTTCTTCGACCTGATTTTATGGTTTGCATAAAACCGACTAGGATGATTTGCAAACCCCAATACGAGGTTTGTATCCATGTCACCCCAGCTTGATGGTTGCTTAGCTATTCAATCTCTGTGAGCAAATCCAGTTTCCTTAATTGCTGCTTCCTTATCGGGATGGATTGAGTGGAATGAGGAAATGCCCGGAAAGGAAAGGAAAGGAAAAAAAAAAGGAGAGAAACAAAAAAACAAACCAACCCAGAACCTGGTGTGAATCTGAGACTGGAAAGATCAGGAGGGAAGCTGGAAGAATGGTTGGTGCATTAGCTCACCCCAACAAAGAAGGAAGTGGAAGGCAAAAGAAAAAAAAAAAAAAAGCAGAAGAACGAGATAAGTTCTTTGATAACCAATCAAGGACACACCCAGGAAGTGTGTTGAGGTGGGGGAAGGCCTTCAGAGAAAGGGGCCGTTGCCCAAGAAATGAAACCACCATTCACTAAGGTTCCTTTTGGGGGGGGGTGAAATTCTCATAACTGGGCTTTGCAGCAGGATGGGGTGACAAGATAAACTTTCCAACCCGCTGCAGGTTGTTTTATTCTTTTTTTAAAAAAATCCCTTGGCTGAAACATGTATTTGCATCAGAGGGAATCCCCATCTTCTCTGAAAAACCGAGAGAGATTTAATCACCTTCGCTTCAGTTGCGTTGACTCCACCTGGATGGGAAGGATGTTGACCAGGTGGAGGGAGGAGGGGTGGGTCACAGGCCATAGTAACGTGACTTGGTTGGTTGGGGGCTGCTTGATTGAGTCGGGATGGGGATTTGGGGTGAAGGTTGGAGGATGATTCCTGCCAACTCGGCTGGTTTGGTTAAGAAACTAGCTGGCTGGGGAATCCGAGGAGTTGAAGTCAACATGTTTTCAAACAGTCATGGTTGAGAAGCACTGATTTAGAGCAACATGTGGGCTCAGCCAATTGTAATTTGCTCAACAAAGCATGATCGAACAAGTCAGCATACAAGCCTCTCTCTCTCTCTCTCTCTCTAACACACACACACGTCTATTTCTATCTCCCTCTGCATCTGTCATCTATCTATATCATCTGTCTATCATCTATCTCTCTATCAATAATCTATTTCTGTCATCTATAATTCAGGAGTCTTCAAGCGTGACAGCTTTAAGACTTGTGGACTTCAACTCCCAGAATTCTGGGAGTTGAAGTCCACAAGTCTTAAGCTTGCCTTGATCTATATCATCTACATATCATCTACTATCTATCTACCATATCTATCATCTCTATCTCTCATCTATCTATATCATCCATCCATCCATCTGTCTGTCTATCCATCCATCATCTCTCTCATCCATCAGTCAAGGGTCTTCAAGCTTGGCAAGTTTAAGACTTGTGGACTTCAACTCCCAGAATTCCTGAGCTAACATGACTGGAGGAGGAATTCTGGGAGTTGAAGTCCACAAGTTTTAAAGCTGTCAAATTTGAAGACCCCTATATATATACCTGTGAGAACCTCAGAAAACATATACATATATATATGTGTGTGTGTGTGTGTGTATGTATATGTATATGTATATATATATATATTTGTTTTCTTAAGTTTTCGCAGGTACTTACATGTATGGCATTCAGCTTAGTTCGGGTATTTACCCACGTCATAGTAGTTGTGCTTTTAAAGTTGTAGCAATGTTTCAGCAGAATCTCATCTACCATCATCAGGCTTATTGAGTTCGTCTGTGAGTCAGACTTTTACAGTGGTAAATTTAAATACAGCAAATTTAAATTTAAATACAGCCCCAAATTTAAATCTGAAACCACTGTAAAAGTCTGACTCACAGACGAACTCAATACAGAAACCTGATGATGGCAGATGAGATTCTGCTGAAACGTTGCTACAACTTTAAAAACACCACTACTATGACGTGGGAAAATACCCGAACAAACCTGAATGCCATATATGTATTTATATATATATGTGTGTGTGTGTGTGTGTGTGTGTGTGTATGTTTTCTGAGGTTCTCGCGGGTATTTGTATGTGGATCTTTGGTTATTCGGGTTTTCTCCCGCGTAAGATTGGAAGTATCTAGGCAACGTTTCGATGAAGTCTCATTCATCATCTTCAGGCTTGGTCTTCAGTTCTGTGCTTCTCAGAGTGAACTGAAGACCAAGCCTGAAGATGATGAATGAGACTTCATCGAAACGTTGCCTAGATACTTCCAATCTTACGCGGGAGAAAACCCGAATAACCAAAGATCCATATATATATATATATATATATATATATATATATATATATATATATATATGTGTGTGTGTGTGTGTGTGTGTGTGTGTGTGTGTGTTTTCTTAAGTTTTTGCAGGTACTTACATGTATGGTATTCAGCTTTGTTTTATATATATCACAGATGAACACTGTACAGAAGCCTGATGATGGCAGATGAGATTCTGCCGAAACATTGCTACAACTTTAAAAGCACAACTACAATGTCGAGGGAAAATACCCGAACAAAGCTGAATGCCATACATGTAAGTACCTGCGAAAACTTAAGAAAACACACACACACACACATATTTATTACATCTATCCATATCTCTCTCTTTCAGCTGTCTGTCTATCTGTCTGTCCGTCCATCCATCCATCCATCCATCCAAACTCTGAAACTGCCCACCTCTTTCGCAGAGGGGACATCCACTCCACTAGAAATTCCTCTTGGTGCCACACATCTCCCTTGAGATTTCTGTTATTGCTCCTTCCGAACAACACACCATTCTGGGCTTTTCCCACAGGCCATTTTCCCACAGGTACAACGGATGAAGAACTAAGAAACGGCTTCTGCAATGAATATCCTAACTGGAGCCCCCATCCCTCTGTTGTAGGACCAGGGACATGCCTGCTGACTTAGGATTCCCAGCCTACTTAGGATGGAATCGGGATCTCTACTGCAAAGGCAAAAAAAGTCAATATTCCTTTCCCCCCCCCCTTTCTTTTTAATTAAAGCTCTGAGCAAATAGATGGGAAATTTTATCTAGCAAAGGTGACTTTATCATTGTGCAATTTTTTCTGACGGGCCCATTGTGCCCCCTACTGCCCGTTGAATAAATGACAGAATCCGCCCATTGAATTTGATCTGGAAGCACATCACGTTACTTACGGAAAGGATTTCCTTTTTTATTACTTTTTATTGATTTTTAGTCACCGCAGAGACACTTGAGGGAGGTGGGATTCAGCCGGTTCTGACCAGTTCTGGAGAACTGGTTTGCGGAAATTTGGAGTAGTTCGGAGAACCAGCGGTAACCTTCCCGCCCCCAGGAGTGTGGAGGGAATGGAGATTTTGCTTTCCAGGCCTGTCGATTCTGGTGGCCTGAAGAAGTGATGAATTGCCTATGTAAGCAGCAGGCAGATACTACAGACTATCTCCCTCCACCCACTTCCATTCCTGGCATTCTTTCTGATGAAATTCCTGAAGTGTGTACAGAGCGCACAGTGGGAGAGCATCATGCTAATTTCTTCCTGGAATGGGCGATGGCAGAAGGATTGTTTCTTTAAATTGTGGAACAACTTGCCTCCAGAAGTTGTGGACTGGAGTTTTTCCAAGAAGAGATTGGTCTGAGATGGTATAGGGTTTCTTGCTAGAGTAGGGGGGTTTATTCTGCATTCTAGAAGTTTCCCACAATGGAAGAGAGGACAATAAAGATGATGGAACTGGTGGAGATGGCAAAAAAGGCGGTTTTATTTCAAGAGAAGAACTCAGCTAGTTTTGTTTCTACTTGGAAACCACTTCTGGACTTATGGCACGAAACTAAAAAAAAAAAAGCGAAACTTTCATTTCCGGTTTTGATGATTGGAAAGCTTTTATTATTACAAAAAAGGCCTGAAGTGTATGTTGTGAGGTATAAAGCAAAAAGCTGAGGTTGTATTTTTTTAATATATGTTTACCCACAAAGTTGGAAATCTCTCTCTTTCCCTCCCTCCCTCCCTCTCCCATTTTTTTCTCCCTCTCCCCTCTGTCTCCCCTCTCTCTCTCTCTCCCTCTCTCATCTCTTTCCCTCCCCTCTCCTCCCCTTTCCCATCTTTCTCTTTCTCTTTCTCCCTCTCCCATCTCTCTCTCTCTCTCCATCTTTCTCTCTTCCTCTCCCTCCACTTTTCTCTTTCCTCTCCCAAGTCCAGCTCAGATCATCAAGAAGACAAATTGGCTTTTGAAACTCATTTGTGGCCAGGTGGACCATGCAACACTGTCCCCTGTGATGATTACGGTAGCTGTATAAGTCACAGAATCAATAAAAAGCAAATTCAAGAGGTGAGGGGAAAAAAATTGAACCGAGCTTTTTGCCTTGCTAATTCTGGGATTTGCTTCTCAACGGTGGGTGGCGGGGATGAGTCATATTTTCTAATCTTTGTGTTTCTTTCAGTTAATCTCTGGCAGGAACTCATACAATGGTACCAAGGCAGGCCATATTTCCTGACAAATGTTCAGAGCATTCAAAACCCAATCTGTTCAAGGAGCGGATACTATAATCCATGTTTTCCTTCCTTTCCGTTGCCTGCCCCAGTTCTTCCCTCCCTTTGTTTTCAATTTTAGAGTAGCTGGTTTCACCCATCCCCAACCCTTTCTGACAGCAGCACCTAACCGAGTCTGGCTCATCTTGAAACAAGCTAAGCAAGATTAGAGCTGGTTAATCGCCCAAACATTCTAAGCCCGTAGCTTCGATAGGGAAATTTAAAAAGAAAATTTCTCCCAAACAACAGGAGCATACTGATTCCAGGTTGCTGGCCAAGAAAATGAGACAGATGTGCTTGTGTTGTCATCACCTGGCGTTGGAAAGAGATGGGCAGCAGATAAATGTAATACTAAATAAAATAAATCCATTAAAAATTCAACTCAGTTTAAAGCAGGTAGGACTTTCATGACTATCATTTCATTTTAGAGTCCAGACTTCAGAATGAGATGGCTTAGTTTTGTCCCTGTTCTTATCACCTGGCATTGGATTTAGAGGAATGTTGTTGTATATGTTGTTGTTATTGATATTATCGTTACTGTTACTATTTCATGTTAATAGTTGTTTGAATAACTCTGGGTGGCTTACCCTTCAAAACAGAAAACATTAAAAAGACGAACCTAGTGTTTGGATAAGCCATACCCAAGACCAGCTTTTTGCATCCTTGGCAAATTTAAGATGTTTGTCTTCAGCTCCCAAAATTCCTTGTCGGGACTTTGGACTTCAGTTCCCAGAATTCCTGTCAGAGGTCCTTGGTGCCCTCTGAACTTGGTGGTTTTATTGCAGACATTTTATTAGCAAACTAGGTAACATCATCAGCGCTAAAATGAAGTGGTGTTTGTGGAGAGGAAGAGGAGGAGGAGGGAGGAGGAGGAGGGAGGAGGAGGAGGAGGAGGAGAAGGAAGAGAAGAAGAAGGAGAAGAAAAAGAGAAAGAAGAAGAAGGAGGAGGAGGAAGGAGAAGGAGAGGAAGAGAAAGAGGAAGGAGGAGGAGGAGGAGAAAAGGAGGAGGAAGAAGGAGGAGGAGAAAAGGAGGAGGAGGAGAAAATAATAATAAATAACAATAACAAAACAACAACAAAACAACAAAACAACATCATCATCATCATCATATGGAGTCCCTGGTGCTCTCTGAGCTTGGTGGTTTTCTTGCAAACATTTCATGACCAAACTAGGTAATATCGTCAGTGCTAGAAGGGAGTGGATTTTGCAGAGAGGAGGAGAAGGAGGAATGTAGAGTCCTTGGTGCCCTGTGAGCTTGATGCTTTCCTTACAAGACATTTTATTACCAAACTAGCTAATATCATTCATGCAATGCCTTAAAACCACTGAAACCTACAGCGACTTGACATATAAATTATTTAAAACAAAAACAAAAAACCTAAAAAAAAGCAAGACCCAAATCCTCATTCCCCCTCCCTACCTCGGAGGAAACACTCCCCTCCCTTTTCAAGCCCCAGCCCGCCCTCCCAAACCCCTCGACTCCCCCCCCCCACAAGCCCTCCGAGAAGCGAGCCCCAAAGAACAGAAACCAGGAAGGGCAGCGCGTCTCCTTTAAGAGTCGAACGGAATGTATCAAAACAAAAGCGCGGGGCCTCCCATTGGCCGCCTGACGGCCACGTGACCCCACAGCTGATTTCCTGCGCTTTTATCCCTGGCCTTTGATCCGTGCGCTGCTGTTGCCGCTGCCGAGTGCGGGCTCCGCGGCCGGAGAGGTTCCTTTCTTTCTTTCTTTCTTTCTTTTCTTCTTCTTCTTCTTTCTTTTTCTTCTTCTTTCTCTACTCTTCCCCATTACGAAGTTTCCTGGCCGGAGAGACCCGCACGGATCGCTTCCCCGCACCTGGATTTACTGATCCGTATTGGGGGGAGGGGGTCTCCCTCCCTCCTTCCCCCCCCTCCCCCGCTCCCACCTCGGGCTCCCCTCCGAGTCCTTCCCCACCACGCGCGGACAAAGGCGAAGCGGCCGGGCGGGGGGTTCGGAAGGAAGGAAAGAAGGAGGGAAGGAGGGAGGGAGGGAAGGAAGTAAAGAGGGAGGGAGGGAAGGAAAGAAGGAGGGAAGGAGGGAGGGAAGGAAATAAAGAGGGAGGGAAGGAAGGAAAGAAGGAGGGAAGGAAGGAAAGAAGGAGGGAAGGAGGGAGGGAAGGAAGGAGGGAGGGAAGGAAGGAAAGAGGGAGGGAAGGAAGGAAAGGGAAGGAAGGAAAGAGAGGGAAGGAAGGAAAGGAGGGAAGGAGGGAAGGAAGAAGGGAGGGAAGGAGGGAGGGAAGGAAGGAAAGAGGGAGGGAAGGAAGGAGGGAAGGAAAGAAAGGGAAGGAAGGAAGGAAAGAAGGAGGGAGGGAAGGAAGGAAGGAAGGAAAAGAGGAGGGAAGGAAGGAAGGAAAGGAAGAAAGGAAGGCAAGGGTGTGTGTGGGGGGTCCTCCATGGCGCAGGCGGCCCCTCTCAACCTGCTGGAGCCCGGCGGCGGGGGCGGCGGCGGGGGCGGCTTCCCCATCCAGGTGCAGCACGATCGGAAGCGGAGGCAGTTCACCGTCCGCTTGAACGGTAAGGGCCCGGCCGGGTTGGATAAAGGCTGGAGCCCCCTCCCCTGCCTGGCTGGCTCTGCAGGCAGGCGCAGGGTATGTGTGTGTGTGTGTCTGCATCTTTTGTTCGCCACCTGGCAGGGAAGGAGACCCCCCCCAACTTCCCGGTTGCTGCTGTGCTGAGAGTTGGGAGTTGCATGCAAACCCTGTGGAGTGGGGAGGGGGGCTTGATCAAGCCCAGAAATTGGGTGGGGGGCTCTCTCAGTCGGGCTGGGGGCTGCCCAGGCGAGCCAGAGTGGTCGCTTAAGCGTCCAACCTTCCCTTTCTTTCCTCCACCCCCTCAGTAAAAAAACGGAGATTAAGCGGAAAGGGGGGGGGGGGCGAGAAGGCTTGGAAGCTTTGATTTCTGCGGCCATCGCTTTTGCAACCGAGCGCCCCCGGGCTCCTAGGGAACTGAATATCCTCCTCTCGACCCGGCCTTGGAAGCTTCTTATCCTGGTGTGCTGCTCGGCTTTGAGATCCCCTGAATTTCTTGGGGAGGAGTGGGCGGTTATGCACGGCTGGCTTGTGTCTCCTGGTTTGGTGACTCGAAAGAAAAAAGGTGACTGGATTCATTGAATCCCAACCTGCAGCGAAGAATTGACAGCTGGCGGTGGGGTCTGGCTTGGATTGATTTGGGGAGGCTTGGAAAGCCTGCCATGCTGGCTTGGTTCGAAGGTCTCTGAAGCCTTCCCTTCTGCTAAACCATGGCTTGTTGTTGCCCTTGGCTCGGTTGTTGTGAGAGCCCAGCTAGGATGGATAACTTGCAAAGGCTGGGATTTGCAGAACTGAGTTAAACCAAGCCCTTCCCATGATGAGTTAGCAAGTGGAAACTTTTCAGATAGGTGGACTTCAACTCCCAGAATTCCCCAGCCGGCATAACTTTTAGCTGAAAGAACAAAAAATCTTTTGGAGAGAAACAAATGCCAATGAATTTGATTTATAGTTCAGGGAGGGAGGGAGAGGGAGAGGGAGAGAGAGAGAGAGAGAGAGGAAATGGCTGAGGAATTCTGGGAGTTGAAGTCCACCCATCTTGAAAAGTTTCCACATTTGGAAACAGTGGTTTAGCAAAATATATCAACCTAGCCTATTTGTGCCCCCCCTGGCCTAAATTAAGTATTCTGTAGTTAAATCATGGTTTAATAGGAACTGCAGACTAGTTTCTGGTATTGTTATATAATACATGTCATATATAGCAGTGAAAGAGTGAGGCGAGTATCTTTCAAACTCTTTGTTTTCCCCTGTTCTTGACTTTTAAAAAGTTGGTGGCTTTTGTTAAAAGTGTGTGCTTGTTTTATTCAAACGGCAGGCTGCATTAAAGTGAATAAACTCAAAAATTAATGTGGCCCGTAGGGGGGAGAGAGAGAGAGAGAGAGACATGGCTGCAAAAATGGCTGAAAAATAGAAATACACAGAATTGCTTTCCTTTCTCTGGGCCTGGCATTGCTGAGAATGATCTACTGTCTTTGGACAATGGGTGAAAGTAAAGAGCGAATGAATTTTGCAGGCTGGACAGCCAAAGGAATGAAGCTTCCTTAAATAGCACAAGGTTAAAATAGTTCCATAGTGACGGATTGCGAAGGAAATCTGTCGCAGTTATAAATCAAGTTCATTTGGGATTTGTTTCTCTCCAAAGGTTTTGTTTCAGCTAAAAAGATTTTGGTAAAAGCATCTTGAATTCTCTTCAGTTGGGAAGAGAGATGGCCAAAGAGTACGAATAGTGTCATTTAGCTGTATTTAGACAAGATCAGAGCATTTTGGTGGCAGAGATGTGAGGGGAGAAGAACAGATGCTTGGATTTATTGGCTGGGGTTTAGGAAAGTTATCCAAAGTTATCCAGAGTTGGGATGTCTGCATGGCATGGTTAAAAGTCATGATTCAGGGAGACGTGACAGCAGTGTTCCAATATTTGAGGGGCTCCTACAAAGACGAGGGGCTCAAATTATTTTCCAAAGCACCAAAAAGCAAGACAAGGAACAATGGATGGAAATGAACCAAGGAGAGAAGCATCCTAGAATTGGTAACTGGGGAAGCATTGCAAAGAACAGTAGGATCTGAGATTTATCTGAAAAGGCGGTGGATCATTTTTCTTTTCTCCAAGGAGATCAGAGTTATTGCATCGAGAAGACCAATTTCTCAACCTTGGTGACTTGAAGCTGTGTGGGCTTCACCTCTCATGTTGGCTGGGGAATTCTAGGAATTGAGGTCCACACAGCTTCAGGTTACTGAGGTCAAGAGACATTGGAACAGAAGACTAGAAAACTCCAACTCCTACAAGTGAAAAGATTAGGATAGGAAGCACTTAAAGAGTAGATTCCAACTTATTTTTAATTTCTCCTGAATGGGGCACTTTGGATAGATTTTTATAGCCGAACGGAGGGGAATGCCACTAAACAAATGGTTGTATGTCAAGGAGTGCCCGTAATGTGTGAACACAGTTAGCTGTGGATGATGGAGTTGCAGTCCAAATGTGAGGTGTGTCTCGTGTGACATGGTTTTTCTTTCCACTTGCAGGCTGCCATGATAAAGCCGTTCTGTTGTATGAATACGTAGGGAAGAGGGTGGTGGATCTTCAGCACACAGAAGTCCCAGATACCTACAGGGGCAGAGGAATCGCAAAACACCTGGCCAAGGTATGGATTAGCTGGTTGCCCTTCTTGACAGAGATGCATGGTGGCCTTTCAGCTTTCCCACTTTATTCATACTGTGCAGAGAATGTAAAGGTTTTGTAGGAGAAGGAGTAGCTGAACCTGAGAAGGTGGAGTCAAAAGAGGATTCGGCCTAGAATCCCTATGTAGTCACAAGCGAAATAAGTCCAACTTCCCTTGAATTCCATGGATCCTGTTGATCATTAATTGAGAAGATTCTGTTGCATAGACTTGAGTATCAATAAATCAATATAATTGGACCTTCACATGTTCACAATTGCCTGACAGATTTGCATGAAGCCATGGATTGTTTCATACAGTAGCAATTACTTAAACAAAAACCAACAATTATTATAATCATCGTTCATGGTTTAATATTTTAAAGTAATTATTGAGCATATCTCCCAATTAATAAATAATGAATAGATGCCTGATTTAATAATACAGCGGTACCTTAGTACTCAACCACTTTGAAACTCATTGAACCTGGCGCACTGAACACAGTTTTGCAAAATGTTAAAGTCTAGCTTTAACTTTTCTCAACCTTGGCCAATTTAAGAAATATGAAGTTCATCTCCCAGAATTCCCCTGCCAGCCATTGATGGCTGGAGAATTCTGGGAGTTGAAGTCCACACAACTCAAAAGTTGCCAAGATTGAAAAACCTGGATCTAGCTAATATTTTCGCCATTTTTTAGAGTACCACTACTTTTTTTTTCTATTTGTACTTTGGTGGATTGGAGATTGTTGTGAGTGCATGTTGGGTCTGGTGTCTGGGTGTTATGTGAATTTTATTGTACGTGTATATGAATATATACATACAATGACAAAGTATTAAATAAATAAATAAATATAAATAAATATTAACTCTACTATATCTTGGGGAGGGAAATAAAATTTTATTGTACATATTTTTGGCATTTTCCTTTTTTGATCCAGCATATGAATTGCTAGAAAAGTGCATTGGCAGTCAGAAAAGAGATTAAACTCAGCATTTGTTAACCTGTCCCTTCCAAAGACATTTCCAAAATTGGAAGTTTGTTTTTTAAATCCATTTTATTGTCACCAACTAAAGGAAAATTCACCTGGTAAGGTTGATGACCCATAGTTCACATTGATGCCATCTCAGCCAAACTTGTCGGCTGGCTGAAATCCACAGATGGAGTAAAATGTTCTCTTGGCGTATTGAAACCACCACGAAGCAGATCTGATTTTCCAGCTGTAACTGTATTTCCTTTAAAGCAAGGGTCTTCAAACTTGACAGCTTTAAAAGACTTGTGAACTTCAACTCCCAGAATTCCTCCTCCAGTCATGTTAGCTCAGGAATTCTGGGAGTTGAAGTCCACAAGTCTTAAAGTTGCCCAGTTGGAAGACCTTTGCTTTAAAGCAAATGTTGTTGTTTTTAAAAAAAAATCGTAAATCCTATTAAAAGGTTCAGTCTTTGGCCAGATACTTTGGATTCTCCAGGCCTGTGAGAGAGAAATTGGAAGTGAAAATCCCTTACATCTGGAGCAAACTTGACCAAGGAGCGCTGAATTTATGGTGCAACCCCATTGGGAAAAAAAATTTCTTGATTTAATGGTGGATGAGCAGGGACTTTACAGCTGTTGTTGGGCAGCATTTCATCTGGTCCCATTAAAACTGCCTCTTTGGGCTTTCGCTGCTGATTACTTTTTATTATCCTCCAGCCTTTGTTTGTTAAATTAGCTAATGAGCGTGGAGAAACCAGCACAGAGCTGATTACAAGCTGTGGACTCCAAAGGGATGGATTGAACTTGCTTTGCAACCTGTAATTTATGGATAAGCGGCTTTGGCTTGCAAATTCTGAGCCTTAAGAGCCCCTCCCTCCCCGTTATGGTCTTGATTTTTCTCTGCATCCCGTTTTTCTTTATCTCCTCCGGTCTGCTCTGTTCTTCTTTGTAATGTTTTCCTTGGTCTACAAAAAAAACCAGGTTTTTTTTCTGCAATTCTCCCCCCAGGTGAAAAAGAAAGCATTTTTTGGAAGCAAAGGAGAGTAAAAAAAAACACCCACTTTTATCTCCCTTCCTGCTGATGCTGCAGTTAGATTTTAGAAGGTTGAATCAGGGCCTTCATTTCTTGTGTTGTTGTTGTGTTGGTGTTGAAAGAGTCCTAAGCAGTTGTCTCCAACCTCCCACGGTCCTTGTTCAATATATACAGGTGTTCCTCGACTGACAACCACAGTTGAACCTAAAATTGAGGTTGCTAAGTGAAACGTTTTTTAAGTGAAACATTGGTTAGATGAAACATTTGTTAAGTAGCTCCTCTAAACCAGTGGTCGCCAACCAGTGGGCCAGGGACCACTGGTGGTCCGTGAGAAAAATTTGGTCTGCAAAGAAATGTCACCTCCAAAGGAATTAATCCAGGCTGAGTGGGTACACAAGGCTGCGCCGCCCACCTGGCCCGCGCCACTTGCATTGTGAACAGCACGAGGTAGTGAGGGGTGGGGGGAAAGGAATCTGGCTACTGGGCTGCTTCTTTCTTCTTCTGCTGTTGGCTGCACGCAAGGAAAGCAGCAAAAGTTTTCCTTTCTCTCCCCAAAGCCCGCCAGGAGAGAAAGAAAGACTTCTGCTGCTTCTGCTGCTTTCCTTGCATGAAACCAAAAGTCTCTCCTCTCTCTCTTTCTCTCTCCCTGAGAACGGAGCTGGAGACGTTATCCTGTGATCCCAAATAAAGAACCATCGATTGGTAGGAAAACGGGGTGGGGGATTTTCCTGCAGACTTTTTTGGGGGGATTCTCCCAGGGTCTCTGGTCCGCAGGATTTAAAATTATTTGGTAGTCCCTGAGGTCCAGTAAGTTGGCGACTCCTGCTCTAAACATTGGATGGAAACCATGACCTGAGATGACTTTTGCTTAGGTTTGGCTGATGTGCTTGTTGTGAGTCACACCTTTCTCCAACAGGGTTGGATTATTTATGATGATTCAGAAGCTGAAGTTGGGGCAGAAGGAGTCCACACCTATGCTTCCTGGCTAGCAGAAGCCAGAATTGCTGGAGAATATTGGGCTCCTGGGCCTAAGCCAAGGGGTTCTAGTTCTTATCCATTATGGTTCTTTTCTTTGGTACCTACCTTAGCACGATTCATGCAAACATCGTCTTGCGTTGCAGCAGAACTTCTAATGCCAACTGTGGTTGCAAATTGTGAATTACCTCTATTTCAGTATTTTGTTTCTTTATTTTCTTTAGTTTGTCTTTATTTTATTGTCTTTATTTTCTTTATTGTCTTTGTTTTCAGGCCGCCTTGGACTTTGTGGTGGAGGAAGATTTGAAAGCCCACCTCACGTGTTGGTATATCCAGAAATACGTCAAGGAAAACCCCCTGCCACAATATCTGGAACGTTTACAGTCTTAACACAGAACCTTGCTTGGAGATGGCAGCCAGGCCTGCTAGGGACTTGCCGTGGCCTCGAAGCTGTCCCGGGGACCCCTCACACCTCCCTCTGTACATGCTCAGAGGTCCTACTGTTGAAAAAGACCAAATGGCATGATTTCTCAACCATGCTTCCAAGCCGTTTCAGCCGACCGTGAATTTCACAGTTTGCCTTTGCCTTTTTTTGTGTGTGTGTGGCCGTGAAACCCTCAGGGGCAACATTCAACCTCCTTGCCAGTTGGATGCACTTTTGGCAGTGTAGAAGGCATGGGAGTGGCTCTGATTTCCAACGAGGGGTGAGCTGAAGGAAGTCTACTGGGGCCTCTATTCTCCGGGAGCAACATGGACAAGACAAGACACCGAGCTGCCTGGGCCTCCGAGGGCATCTTTGAACCCTGGGCTAGGTTTTCCACATGGCCAAGCAGGCTAAGCTTGGAGCCTTTAGCAAGAGCTGAAATAAATGTTGCTTCTTCTGCCGTGTGCTCTCACTACAGACTGACATGAAGAGAGGACTTTTTCTCACAGGGGACACTTGCTCAGCTGAGCTCGCCAAGGGTAACATGGCAATGTGTTGGGTGTTTTGGGGCGACGGTGTGCACAGGAGATGTTTAGGTGGCTTCTACGGACATTTTGAGGAATGGGCTGGCGTGGTTATTTATCGCATTTTGGGTGGGAACCTCCCTCCCTTCTCAATCTCCTTGGGTGGAGAATGTTTCCTTTTATTGGAAAATATTATATGGAGGAAGAAGATGAAGCAAGGGGCCAAGAAGGATGGACCGAAGGAAGGGAGGAGTGTTGGGCATCTGCTGAACGAAACGATGGGCATCTCCAACCAGAAAAGAAGTCTTTTTCTACTCGAGCTGTTTAAAAACAAAAACAAAAAAACCATGGATCCATAATGCAGATAGTGTAGGTGAGGTGGAATCCTACAAACTGAATGGCTAGGGATTGTCTGCGGCTGAAACGGGAGATGCAGCTAGAACTTAGAAGGTCTTCTTTGAGATGAGTTGGCTCACACTAGTTTAAGAAAAGACGGAGTGAAACCAAGTGTGGAAGAGTCCACTCCAGGGTGGGGGAAAACGTTGGATTTCTAGCTTTGATTGAACATCTTCATTTCTTCAGCCCTTCGATTCTGGCGAGGACAGCTGGGGATCCGGGGAAGAATAGGTCTGAAAGATAAGAGCGCCCCTGATAGGATTATTTAAACTAGGAATGTTTAGACCTGTGGGAATTCTGGGAGTTGAAGTCCACCAGTCTTCGGGGTGTCCAACTTCAGCAACTTTTAAGACTGGTAGACTTTGACTCTCAGAATTCCCACAGGTTTTAAAGGTTGGATCTTCCTGTTTAAATATTACATATCCAAGGCTATTGTCAAACTTACCTCTTTAGATTGCAATGAGTTGCAAGATAATGCAATGTTTTGCAGGAAGCTGTAATCTCCTTCTATTTAAGCAGCAAATGGTATTGTATGGTTTGATTCGTGGATGGTTCTAAAGTTCTCAAAGTTAGCAACTTTTAAGATGGGCGGACTTCTTCAACTCCCAGAATTCCTGGCTGGGGATTTCTGGGAGTTGAAGTCCACCTGTCTGAAAGTTGCCATGTTTTCAGAAACACCGTTCTAAAAACATAACCAGTGAGAGTCCAGCTGAAGTTTTGTGGGAGGACTGGCACTCTAATGCCTACACACAGACACCGTAACTCAGGAGTCTTCAAACTCTGACAGCTTTAAAAGACTTGTGGACTTCAGCTCCCAGAATTCCTCCTCCAGTCATGTTAGCTCAGGAATTCTGGGAGTTGGAAGTCTACAAGTCTTAAACTTGGCCAAGTTGGAAGATCTCTTGCTATGTCTGATGGACATCTTCCCTCCCACTAAGCGACAAAATTTTAAGACTGTTTGTCGTACAATTTGGAAATTTAAAACTTCTCCTTACTGTTCAATAACTTATGGCACCCCCATAGTCTTCAGTTGTCTCTCCCTAAAGATGTCCTCCTTATCTAAAAAATACTGTTGGGTGCTGTAGAGGAGAAGATATGATTTACCAATCCTAAATATGATGGGAATACTTTCCTCGGCTGAAGAGGGCGACTTGCAAAGATCAGAGTTGGTCTGAAATGCAGTATTTCAGAAATGCTGCAGCTTTCTTCCATGATGCCCCAACAAAAGTCTGTTGAGATATTTTTTTAGTAACACTGGTGCTTTTGGAAAGTTTTTAATTTTTGCTCTGCAGAGGGACAAGGGTCCCAAGGAGGACAGGGGGAATACCAATCAGACCCTTATCCTTGAAGGACTCACAAAGTCCAAGGTGGTGGAATGGAGGCCCCATTTTCCTCTATTGAAGTACCTCACTTGTAAGTGTCTCAGTGCAACTTTTGGTCTGTCCCAAAGATGGTGGGATTCCAGCTGTGGTTGAAGTGGCTAGAGCAGAAGCCTCCAAACTTGGCAACTTTAAGACTTGTGGACTTCAACTCCCAGAATTCTCCAGCCAGCACAGCTTACTCTCTTGTAATCCCTTCCTCTGCAATCTCTCCACTTTAGGAGGTGAAGAGAAAAAAGAAACAGGCACAGCTGGCTGGGGAATTCTGGGAGTTGAAGGTCTCAAGTCTTAAAGTTGCCAAGTTTGGGGACCCCTGGGCTAGAGATCCTTGGGAGTCCCAACTTCTCTGGAAGAGGCCAAATTGGAGGAATGAAACTTTTTAACAGATCTTTTGAGAACGAAAATTATTTCTTGGGATCTGCGGGAGGAAGAACAGAGCACGGATAAAGCCTCTCTTTGTTGTTAGGGTGGGAAGAAGGGCATTAGGTGGGCACACAGCTTCAAGAACCATCTGCCCCTTTCAGAGGCATCAGCTTAGAAGATTCGGAGGGAGAGGGCTGACTCCATGTTGACCACCAATGTGGGATTGTTTTCACCCTTATTCTTATGTGCCTTTCTAACTCAGGACTTCTTAACAATGACCTTTCTGGCTGGTGTACATGTGTGTTTTTAATATTTTTCTTCTCGGGTTGTGTTATTAATAAAAAGCTGACCTTGTTGCATGAAATACAGTTTTTAAAAGCGTGGTTAAGTGGTTTGGTCACTAAAGTCACTTGATTTGTTGGGGTTGGGACTGGTAAGACTATGGAAAAGTGCACAGATTCACTTATACCAAAGACTAAAGGGTTCTTTCTTTCTTTCCTTCCTTCTTTTTCTTTCTCTCTCCTCTTTCTCCTCCTTCTCTCATCTTCCTCCCACCCTCCCCCTCTCCCATCTTCCCCCCCCTCTCTCTCACACACATACACCATCTATCAGTCATCTATCAATCATCAACTATCTATAGTCTGTCTATTCTAGAGGGAGCAATTTTTCAAGCTGAGGTCCAGAGGCAGCAGAAAAAGCTGTTTCTTGGACAGATTCATAGCCAGTGCTAAGCCATCATATGTTAAGTTAGCAGGTTATTCAAACTGGGTCAAGCTAATGCTGGCTGTAGAATTCTGGGAGTTGAAGTCCATCTTTCTTAAAGTGACCGGATTTATGTGCTAACTTGCTGCTTTCCCATATTCTTTCCTGGCTTAGTGTGACCTTCGGTGCTGGGTCGTTTTCTCCTCCAGCAAACTATGGTTTATCGAGATGTTGGTTTGATGATCGCCCGGTGGGACTCCTTCCACAAGCCCCTTCCAAAAAGTCCCATAACTTTGCAATGGCAAGCGCTGGTTGCTACGGAGCGGAGGCATCTGGGCTGTTTGAACTGGAAAGGGCCTTTTTTTTTTTTTCATTTATTTCAGATCAACAGAGTTGAAAGGGACCCTATAGGTCATCTAGTGCAACCCCCACCCAAGCAGGGGACCCTACACCATTTCTGACAAATGCCAGTCCAGTCTTTTCTTCAAAGCCTCCAGAGATCCATTTTATTTCATTTTATTCTTTATTTTCCACATTCTGAATCCGAAGCCCGAGAAACGAGGTGCCGGGCTCTCATTGGCTGAGCCGCGCCAAGTGGGCGGGGCCAGAACTCCAAGCCAAGCCACCCGTCCGCTCACCGAAGAGTGGTTAAAATCTTTTTCTCCCCCCCCCGCCCCTCGCGCTCTCGGGGAGCCTCCCACGTGGTCCGTACCTCTCCCGCCCTTCCCTGGGAAAAGTAGTTTTTCTCTTCTGCTCCTGCCCACGCCTTCCCTTGCGGCGGAACTCCGTTTCCCAGGCGGCACCGCTCGCACCCTTTTTCCTCCCCCGTCCCTTTCGCCGCCGCCAAGATGGTTGGAGATTGTAGTTTGGGCGAGAGGAGGCGGCCGTTGCCCGGCGTTCCCCAAGGCCCTCCTGTCAGACTCCGTTTCCCGGCGGCCCTCGGGAGGCGGCTGCCGAAATCTCCCTCTCCTCCCTCCGCCGAGCCCCGCCCTCCGCTGCCCCTTTCGGCGGAGACATTTGCGAAGCCTTTTTCCAAGATGGCGGCCTGGGGAAGGAGGCGCGCGGGGCCCGGCAGCTCCAGCGGCGGTGCTGCTGCCGCCACGAGGGAGAGGTGAGCCCCGCCGCTCCAGCCGGGGCCTCTTCGGTCCTTAGAGACGGGCCTGTGTGGGCAGGGAAGCCGCTTCGGCGGCTGCGAGCCCCTTCCCGCCTAGGGGAGAGAGAGAGAGAGAGAGAGAGGGAGGGCGGCCACTGCTCGGCCAAAGACTGAGGGTTATGGGGGGGGGGGGAAAGAAGGGAGAGCAAGCAGCCTCTAAGGACAACAACGCCCATCGTCCTCCCCCCCCGCCGATTCTCCCTTCTCCAGGCCTAGGAGACCTATTCGCCTCCCCCCCCACCCCGAAAAAAAAGGAGAAGCCAACCATTGGATTGCACGTTCTAATTCAATATGGGGAGGGGGAAAAATCACATGTATAGGGAGGAGGGGCCCTGAGTTGAACTGCCAGGGCTATTGAAGCTGGAAGTGGGGTGGGGGTTAAGCAGCCTGCGGGGGGGGGGCGGGCAGGGAGGGAGTAATGGGGTTAAACCAGCCTGGGGGCCCAAACATCCTTGGGGAAAAGGCAGGGGAGGGAGTAATGAGGGGGTTAAACAGCCTTGGGGTGCAAACAGCCTTGGGGTGGGGGCAGGGAGGGAATAATGAGGGGGTTAAACCAACCAGCCTGGGTGGGTGGGGGGGAAGTAATGAGGTTAAACAGCCTTGGGGTGCAAACAGCCTTGGGGTGCAAACAGCCTTGGGGTGCAAACAGCCTTGGGGGCAGGCAGGGAGGGAATAATGAGGGGGTTAAACCAGGAGGAAGGGATGGGGGGATTAAACCAACCTTGGGGTGCAGGGGGGAGGAATGAGGGGGTTAAATAGCCTTGGGGTGGGTGAGAAGGAGGGGAGGGATGGGAGGTTAAAGGGTGGGGGGGGAGGAACGGATGAAGGGCTAAACCAGCTTTGGGGAGGGATTGCGGGGGAGGTCGAGGCTGGTGGTGTGAATCAGTCCTGGGTTTGTGAGAATGACCTTGGGATGCAGGATGAAGAGCCTATATAGGCTGAACAAGGGTCGGAGGTGAGTCCAAAGCAGGAATTGAGGTGTGTGGGGTGGGGTGGCGTGGTCGAAGCGTCTCAGAAGGGACCCTCCTAGTTTTGGGAAGAGTCAAAATAATGGAGGGGGGGGGAGAAAGATTTCCATCCCTGCAATGATTCTGTTGGGGTAACCCAAAGATACTTTTTTTCTTTACCCCAAGAGGCAAACTGGACTTTCTGGTTTGTCTTTTGAAGACATTTCACTTCTCATCCAAGAAGCTTCTTCAGTTTTGACTGGATGATGGTGGGGAACTGGAAGGATTTATGTTCCTTGAAGACAGCTGGTCATATGCACTCTTTTAGTGAGTCTTTGAGGCCACCTGGGTTTTTTTTCTGTGTCCTCAGGATCACCTGAGTGGTGTAAATGGGTGTGGAGCCTTCAGCCACTTCCTAAACACAAGAGTGTCACAACACAAGAGAACAAACCCATCAGGACTAGATTCAGAGGTCCATCTGCATTCAGACAAAGGCCACTCTTTTGAAGACAGAAAAGTCCACATTTTGGACAGAGAGGACCGCTGGTTTGAAAGAGGGGCCAAAGAGGCCATCAGTGTCCAAACTGAACAGCCCTCTCTCAACAGAGAAGGACACCACATCACCCATCTCCTGTCCCCAACACAGTCCTTTCAGCATCTCTAAGCAGGCTCTACATCCATTTGCACCATTCAGGTGACCCTCAGGGCATAGAACCTCCAAGTGGCTTGAGCGACTCTCAGAGAGACTACTAATGACCAGATGACTGCAAGGAACATACATCTTTTCATCCTCCACCCTTTTGGTCAGAGCTGAAGAAGCTTCTTGGAATGAGAAGCGAAAGGTCTTCCAAGAAAAACCAGAAAATCTAGTTGTCTGTTGAAAAAAAAAAAAAACACTTTTGGGCAACCATGATCTGTATGACTGAGAATCTCCATAAACACTGTTGGGGTAACCTTACAATAGATATAGAGTTTCTCCTGAGTGTGTTTTCTCTAGACTACCTATTAGGGCTGGTAGAAGCTGGGCAAGGGGATTGATGGAAAAACTCGGGGGGGTCTTCTATTAATTCAGCTGCAAAGGACATGGGGGTGAGATGAGCTGGGGCCCTGGGTGGCTGGGAGCAATAAAAGCATGGGTGAAAAATTTGGTAGGCTGGTTGGAGACAGGTGTGGCGTTGCATTTGTCCTGGAGAAGTCCTGGGTGGGGGAGGGAAGAATCTGGCTGTTTTGGGAAGGTTTTGTGAAAAAGGGTGGACTTGGCTTGGAAGAGGGAATGACAATGATGATTAGATTTTTATATCTCTGTTTATACATCAGTCAAGGCAGTGAGCGTATCATTGAGGGTTGGAGTGAACATCTGGGGGAGAATGTGGGAAGGGGAAAGTCAAGTTCCACTCTCAGGTCAGGAAATCCTCGCTTTTCTCCCCTACATGTTGGAATCAGGGCAACACGAGTGCCTATTTCACTTCTGAAGGTGATTCCTCAGTGCTCCTAATTTATTTTTTTATAAATGATTACAATTAAAAAGATAAAAAAAGAAAAAACTGCAAGAAAGAAAGAGAATAGAAAAGAAAAAACAAGGATAAAGTAAAGGAAGAAGAATATGTAAAGAAATAATTTATCTCTTCATCACAAGTACAAACTATCTTAGTAACTTATCATCTTCTTTTAAAATATAACAAATGATCTCTTCTTCCCAATCACCATTGCTTACTTACAAACCCTTAAAAGCTTCGTTCTTCGGTCTTGATGTCAGCAAAAGTCCATTAAGAATTATCAGTCATAAGAACCAGGTCTATTTTAAACTTGATCAAATAAACCAACTTTTACATTCTTCCTTTTAACAATCTTGATCTGTAATCCCATCGAATAAAGTTCTCACAAAGCCCTTCAAAGCTTTACTGAGTCATCTTTTTTTTTTGGTCAATCCAGTATAGGAAAGTTATCCAAGTAACCCCTTTGATTTGTTATTTGTATATTGCTTTTAATTATGAAAGCATCAACCACTTTTCATTCGTATTATGCAGCTGAGCATCTTTTTTCCATATTTTTGTAGCTGGTCAATTTGAGACTCACTCTCAGATCAGTTTGTCTGGAGAATCTGAATTACGAAGAGCCCGTTCTTTCTTCAATTCACCATTTCTTCCCTGCAAGTCTTAATTTTTTTTTAATTTTAGGTTGTCATTTCTGAACATTCCCCTGAATCTTCCAAAAATGACTTCTTGGTGCGCAATTGTTGTGCTGGTTGATTTGTATTTTAGGTGTATTTGATGTATTTGTAGATGTATTTGTCTTAGATTTGGAAAATTAGGTGGGGAGCTGGCATGGAATTAATTTGAGTTGTGGGTGGGCTCTTAGCTTTGACATTTTTAAGTATTTCACCGTTGGCTTTTCTAACAACATAGAAAAATGGACAAATTGATATTTTTGTTGGCATGGAAAGTTAAACATTGTTTGGAGGAAGGTAGGAAGAAGGGCTTGAGCTCCTGAATGAAAAGCGGGAAATATTTTTATTTTATTCCTCTTGGGTTACTTTATGGAAGAAAAATAGTTACATCCCAACTGTTATGTAACAAAGTCTGAAAACAGCAACTTAATTTTTATTCTACTGCCCAGTTTCAAACTTTGCAACAAACTTTTCTAACTTCATGGTGTGGCTGTGAGGGTTTTTTTTTATTGTTGAAATAGTTGGATCTGCAAAGGAATGAAAGAAAAAAGAGCTTAATTTTTTCAGGAAATATGTTGTTATATAAGCTTATATAAGGATGTCAGAAAATATTAAAATCGGGGCCTTCTTTAGCGAACTTGACTACAAATACTTGCATGTTAGCCCCTCAACAGACTGGATCAATCAATCACATGTGAATTTTGTTATCAAGGGGTTGCCAATCAAAGGATGTTCAACAGGGTTAACCATTAAACCACAGCGAGGAAACGGTGGTTGAAGCAGATGCTTTATTGCTCCAGCCTCTCTAGTTGATTTCTTTTTGTTGATTTACTAGATTTTTATCTCGTCTTTATAAGTAACTCACAGGGGCGAGCATACCTAATCCTCCTTCCATCTCCTGTATTCCCCATGACAACAATCTTGTAAGGTAGGTTGGGCTGAGAGAGAGAGAGAGAGACTGGCCCAAAGTCACCCAACCATCTTTCATGCCTAACGCAAGAACTCCCAGTCTCCTGGTGATTGACCAAAAATCACCCAACTGGCTTTCATACCTGAGGCAGAACTAGAATTCTCAGCCTCCTAGTTTCCAGCCTGGTGCCTTAACCACGGCACAAATTAACACAAGGTAAAGGGAACATTTTATTATTAGTCTTCTACATGCTCTGGTCCCAGCTGTAAAGTATGTTTCCATTGTATTCTGGGATCCCATCCAGAGTTACAAGGGCACACCCTGTGTTGCATTTATTAATATTTATTTGCTCAATATAAAGTGTCTCTCCCCACAATTATTGGAAACATCCCTTCTCACCCCAAAGTAGAATTAGCTGTGGTGTTTTTACGTTCACCCTGGGAAACATATTTGCTGGCTGGTTTTTTTTATTATTATTATTATTATCCATATTTCTGAAAATGTGGGAGGGTTGTGATAGGCATTCTTCCCCTTCCAAGCAGCTGTCTCAGAAAAAAATTCTTCTTTGAACCATGTGGTGAATTCAGACCTCATGTTTCTGGGCAAGCAATAACGGCATCATAGTGGATTCTTTCCTTTTAAGAGTTCTCCCACATCGTTTTTCTTCCCCTGATTTTTCTGGAAACATCTCCAAGAGTAGCTGGCTGCAGCTAGGAATGTAGTTTAGATACAGTGAATTATGTTCACCCCTGTTATATGCCTATTTTCACAGTGGTCCAATCCTTCGTATCAGATTCCTCCAATTCAGGGCTGTTTTTTCCTAGCCCTTTTCCTGAAATTGTGTTTGGACTGCTGGCTTGCTTTGAAAGCAAGTCTATGGTATGAAAGGACTCATATTAGTGGGATTAATAATGCTCTATTGCAGGGGTGTCCAGCCTTTAAGACTTTTGCACATTCAGTTCCCAGAATTCCAGAGCTGGCTAGGGAATTCTGGGAGTTGAAGTCCATAAATCTTAAAAGTTGGACACCCCTGACCTAATTGCATTGATTCTCAATGGCAATTTCAAGATAGGTGGACTTAATTCTGGGAATTGAGGCCCATCAGTTGTGAAGTTGCCAGAGTGGAGAAACTGCTTAAATTTATTGAATTACAGAAATGGGAAAAAATACCATAATTTGGGTCATTGTATGGGGACTTGTCTGACTTAACCCCTTTTGGATATATGGAAGGCCAAGTCAGTTTTCCACTCAAATGTAATATGTGTGGAGCGATAGGAAGTTGAACAGATAGCTCCGATGCTTAAAACTTTTGAAGTTTCTGCCAGCAGTGTTACGGATGACTATTGGCCTGGGTGGATCTGTAATTAGGTTGCATAATAAACTAGCGTTCAATTATTTTCCAGCGTTCTTTGATAGTGCCTTAGATCCTGCCTTAGGTTAATCCATAATGGGTGTTTATGCGATCTGCAAATTCTGCCCATTGTGAATTTACTTTGGGAAACTGTGTCTAGACTGTAAGTTAGTTTGAAAGGTATGCAGTCTCAGCTATAAGCAGAGTATTGATTTTAATTCTTATGGGGCATTTGATTTAGGGTCTTGATGTTTGGCTTGGGTCAATGCAAGTGATGTTCCAGAAGCTTTGTAGGAATTGGTCTAAAGATTCAGAGTTTTTTTTTTTTAAATTGTTCCCTTCAATGTGTGAAACACTTTGTGAACCAGGGTGCCCGTAATTAACACAATTAACCATCTTTGGAAGGTGCCGAGAAAGTAATAAATATGAACTGATCCTTACCCGACTGGTTGGATCACTACATCTAATATTGTTTCCAGAGGTAGTTTTGTTCCAATATGTATAAATCTTGTAAGTGTTGCTGTAGCAGGATGATGTTTTAGCTTCCAAGGGTAGTTTGCGTGACTTAAAAGAGATTCGGTCTCTTGCTTGTATTTTCCAAACTTTGCTTTGTCTAATGGGACAGAATTGAATAGGAATATAACTTGGTCCTTTTATTAGAGAAGAAAATGTAAAGTATTTCCTTTTCTTTCATGCAAGCTCCCTGTTGCCTTTCTTCTTCCAGTGATCCTCTACTTAAAGAACAGAATGTTTCTTGGAAGGGAAGCCAGCACGTTCTGGCTGACCTGGGAAATAACCCGTAGTCCTCAACATATGTCCACAACTCAGCCCAAAACTTCTGCAAGAGAGTTTGTTCGGTGAATTTTGCCGCATTTTGCAAACTTTCTCCCCATATTTGTTAAGTGAATCACTGGAGTTGTTAAGTTAGTAACACAGTAGTGAAGTGAATTTTGCTTTCCCTTTGATTGTATGTATGGTATGTATGTATGTATGTATTTATTTGATATTGCTGCCTATTCACCCATGGCGACTCGAGGCAGTTTACAGAATGTAAAACCATATTTAAAACTAAAAATAAAAAAAATAAAAACTAACAAAAAGAATCAAATAAATTAATAAAGTACAATAGAACAAAATCTGGGATGGGGGGGGAATTACCCCCCCAACTCCCACCCATCCTGCCTCGACGATAGCAGATCCCACAAGCCATTTGATGGGCTCCATCCCGCTCTGGGTTCCCCAGGCCCGCTGGCAGAACCAGGTCTTTAGCGCCTTCTGGAAGAGTGTTGGTGAGGGGGCCATTCTAATCTCGGGGGGGGGTGATGTTCCAGAGAGAGGGAGTCACCACAGAGAAGGCCCTCCTTCTGAGTCCCACCGGGTATATCTCCCTCAGGGGTGGGACCCACAGCATTCCCTGCCTCCTCACTCTAATGGGTCGAGTAAATGTGACCGGCAAGAGACAGTCCCTCAGATAACCATTTTGCTTGTCGGAGGGTCGCAAAGAAGAGTCACGTGACCACAGGGCTCCGCAACCGTCATAAATACGAGTCAGTTGCCAAGCGTCTGGATTTCGATCACCTGATGATGCAGCGGTCCCAAGTGTGAGAAACAGTTCAGTGCTGTTGTAACTTTGGTCATTAAAGGGTTGTAAGTTTAGGGCTAGCTGTATTTCTAGGTGGGATGGCTAGGCCACTTATACGTTGAAGGTGTGCGAAACCTCTCGGCCTCCAGTCGGGTGGGACTGCAGAAGCTCTGTGAAGTGGCACAGCCCATGTGCCCTCTTGGGCTCACTCTCGTGAGACATCACAGCTGTCCACACAGTGGTGGGATTCAAAACTTTTTTTTTCACTACCAGTTCTGTGAGCGTGGTTTGTTGGGCGTGGCAGGGGAAGGGTATACTGCAAAAACCCCATTCCCTCCCCACCCCGCTAACCTGCTTTCCACCTCCGTTCTCCTGTGCAGGGCAACCGAAGGAAGACCCTGTGCAGGGCAACCGAAGGAAGCTGGGACTCAATGGGAGGCAGACGAGATGGGGGCGGGCAGTGGTGGTATTCATTTACTACCGGTTCTGTGGATGTGGCTGGGCAGGGGAAGGATACTGCAAAACGTCCAGCGATGCAGTTAATGTAGCATACATAATTCATAAGTGTGATTTCTCATTTTCTACCTTTTAAAAGGTATCCCTTTGGCCCTCTATAGCTGGAATGAAAAAAAAAGAAGCTAAAATTAAATGTTTGTCTTCAAATGGTGACATCTGATTTTCAGATGCTCAGGACTTTGTTACCAGCACCTGGAGGTGGCACATTTTTTTTATGTTGCATAAAGAGCCACAAAAAGGACAAACATAAACCCCTTTTAGTTAGAAGAAATATTTGCAGTACAGTGCTTTTAAATTCTCTATATGACTGTAGAGTAGGAATCTTGGATGTGCAAGTTTTATTTGCTTAAAGCTGGTAACCTACGAGTTACCTTAAACATTATTTGATATATCTACAGCTATAATAGATACACGAACAGGAGTACAGGGAGTCCTTGACTTACAATGGTTTGTTTACTGACCAAAGTTACAAAGGCATTGAAAAAAAGTGACCTATGACCTGTTTTCACTCTTAGAACTGTTGTAGCATGTTGTAACCATGTGGTCATGTAATCTGTCATGCCCCTGTTGGAGACTGACTCCAAGGGAGAGGTGGAACAGCTGACAGGGAGTAGAAGTGTGGCTCCGGAGGTTGTGGAGGAGGCTGGAGAAGGGCAGAGGCCGGCTGGGCAGTCAGAGGAAGACCCAGGCGCATCCCCTCTTCATCCTAGGGCACGCAGGGAGGAGTGGATAAGGGAGAAACATGAATGGCATGGTCTACGGGGGAGGAAAGGACCTTGATCCTCTTCATTGGCTGCAGCTGTGAGAACTGGTTCAAAGGACGGACCTGCGTATGGCCAGTGCTGGAAACAAAGCATGGAAATATCTCTTGTTTATGGTTCCTCTCTGAGTTTGGCGTCCTTCCCAGTGTGTGTTCTGTTACCTGTGGACGTCCTCTAGCCCTTAACTTGCTTGATTCCCTTAATTGCTTCCGTGTGGTTTGTGTTGTTTTTACTCTTTATAATGTAAACGGCATTTCCTCCTTTTGGTAACTGCTTGTGGGGGAGTTTTTTTGTCTCCAGTCAAGGATATTTGTAGTTTTGAAGCAAAGTGAAGGAATAAAAGGGGCTTCGCCCTGTTTTTGTGAATGAGTTTATTTTGTATCCCACCCTGGGTCACCAACACATTATCCAAATTCAGACACTTGGCAACTGACTCGTGTTTACGATGGTTGTAGTGTCCCTGGGCTACGTGATCCCCTTTGAGACCTCTTGACAAAGCCACTGGGAGAGCCGCATTCACTGAACAACAGTTTAATTGAACAGCCATAGTGATCCACTTAACAACTGTGGTGAGAAAGGTCGTAAAAAGGAGCAAAACTCCCTTAACAAATGTTTCGCTTAGCAGCAATGTTACACTCTGTTGGGATCGTAAGTGGAAGATGATCTGCATAGGCAGCAACTGAGTTCAGAATGGGAGCTTCGTTTTCTAAGAGTGGGCTCTTGTTTTGCAGACTCTCTTTAAGGATTTTCTAGGGCTCTTCCTTCTCAGCAAGCAGTACAATCTTAAATGTTTTGAATCCAAAGATGTGTGACTGCCATTTTCATTCACATTGACTGGAAAAGGGAGTCTGCGGTGAAACCTTACTAGCCAGTCTCCCGGTTCACCGTCACTGTTTTCCCCTTGTGCTAATTAATGGAGAAATTATTGTAAATGCAGGATTTCAGCCCTCTTTCTCAGAGGGGTAGAATTCTCTTGACAACGTTGGGACACCCCAACAAATATAATATCATTACAGTTGCTCCTAAAGCCATGGGAACAGCTGGGTGGTTCAGATAGGCCAGCATTGCTCTTCCCTACCAGATGTCATTGGAAACCAGTAACATACGCGCATTACTTTCCCACCTGCTCAAGTTTCTCTTCCTGGAGGTATAAATAGCTTCTATAACAGCATAGCGGACTTCAACACCCAGAATTCCCCAGCTAGTTTGGCTAGCTGGGGAGTTCTGGGAATTGAAGTCCACTCATCTTAAAGTTACCAAGGGAGAGAAACCACTGGATTGGATGGTCTTTCTGGCCTTTCCAACTCTTATCGTTCATGGCTGGCCGGGAAATTCTAGGAGTTGAAGTCTACCCATCATCATCATCTTCAAGTTGGCAAGGTTGAGAAACACTAAACTAAGTGATCCTTCTGATCCCTTCCAATTTTACTACTCATAGCTGGCTGGGGAATTCTGGGAGTTGAAGTCCACCCCTTTTAACACCACCAAGGGTGACAAACGCAACTATTTCAGATCCTATTTTAGATTCTTCTCTCCCAGGCTTTAGGACTGTGACAGGGAAGAGATTTGATCAAAGCACTAAAATTGACACCGTTCCATCTCTTGTCTTACCGATGCTGGCATTTGAAACAGACGCTAAACAAATACCATGAAACCCAAATCCTGCTTTTGTGGGGGGACATGAAGCCCCAGTGAATGAAGGCCTGAATAGAAGCTCACTCACATCCTGGCCTGGACAAAAGACCTCCTCTCGGTCTGATTTAGCTTTAGATTTTGTCAGAAGCTTGCTTTTTTTGTCCCCCCCTCCTCGCCCTGACGCAGTGGCTTTCAAAATGTGCTGATAAGCCCACTTTGTATACCCAGCCCAGTGTTAGCAAAACACTCGACCGCTTCGTTCTCAGGAAGCAGAACCCTATTTGAAGCCATTTGCCTTTTGCTGATGTGTTCAATGGAGCTGGGAGCTGGTCTGGCATTATCAAAGCCCCGGGGCCTCTTTTAGAAATATTCCAGGGACCCGTAAAGTCCACCTCTTCAAGGAGACATCTGGGGAGGTCCCTGTTATTCTGTATATTTCCCACAATGGCAGAGGGGATGATGAAGATAACGGAATGGGCAGAGGTGGCAAAAAATGGCTATTGTGTGGGTGCCAGCGATGGGGCTCCCAAAGCCCCTTGAAGAGGGGGAGGGGCAGTGGTGGGATTCACATTTTTTTTACTACCGGTTCTGTGGGCGTGGCTTGGTGGGCGTGGCAGGGGAAGGATCCTGTAAAATCCCCATTTCCCTCCCCATCCCACTAACCTGCTTTCCAGCTCCGTTCTCCTGGGCAGGGCAACCAAAGTAGACCCAGCCAATCCGCTGAGACTCGATGGGAGGCGGAGAATAGATGGGGTTGGCGGGGCCAATCAGAGGCAGCATTTGCTGGTTCTTCGAACTACTCAAAATTTCCGCTACCGGTTCTCCAGAACTGGCCAGAACCTGCTGAATGTACCACCGGGGGGGGGGAGGGGAGGCCTCTTCTGGCAGTCCCGCTGAGTAACTCTTCCTCTTCCCTTCCGACAGGGTCTCCTTATCTGCCACGGACTGTTACATCGTTCACGAAATCTACAACGGGGAGAACGCCCAGGACCAGTTCGAATACGAGCTGGAGCAAGCGTTAGAAGCCCAGTACAAGTACATCGTGATCGAGCCCACCCGCATCGGGGACGAGACGGCCCGTTGGATCACGGTGGGGAACTGCCTGCACAAGACGGCGGTGCTGGCTGGCACGGCCTGCCTCTTCGCCCCTCTGGCTCTCCCTCTGGATTATTCCCACTACATCTCTTTGCCGGCCGGGGTGCTCAGTGTGGCCTGCTGCACCCTCTATGGGATCTCCTGGCAGTTTGACCCCTGCTGCAAGTACCAGGTGGAGTACAACGCTTACAAACTCTCCCGCCTGCCTTTACACACGCTGACCACGTCCACCCCGGTCGTGTTAGTGAGGAAAGACGATCTGCATAGGAAGAGACTGCACAACACGATAGCACTGGCGGCCCTGGTGTACTGTGTAAAGAAGGTGTATGAACTCTACGCCGTATGATTGCGGCCGAGAAAAGGGGGGGGAGGGAGGAGGAGGAGAAACCCATCCGAATCGATAAAAGGTGTATTAAGGACTCCTACAGGAACAATTCAACTCCCCCCCCCCTCTTGAAGTGGTGCCTGGAAAGCCGTTTTCGGTTTACCCGATTATTATTATTATTATTATTGTTTCGTTATTTCTTTTTCTTTTTTCCTTTTGAAAGAAACAATCACACTGACGGCACATCAAGGGATTTCTGTTCTTTTTATTTTTAATCCCTCCGGCCTAGATCTGTGGTGGGGTGGAACAGCATGAGCGATGAAGACAACAGTCGGATCTCGGTGCAAGTAAAACAGGACAAGCGGTTTGGTGGGTAGGTTCCCCCAGCCATCCTCTCCTCCCCCACTCTTGGGAGGAGGAAACACACATCCCTTAAGCATCTTGTTTAATTGTATTCTACAGAACCAGCTCAAAGATATCACTGACCATTCATTAAAGGATGAGAATTTGAAGAGGTCCTTTTTTTCTTTTGGAACGAAAAACATCTGGTAGGAAATTCTTCCAGCGGGGTGGAGCCTAAAGGATGGATTGGGTGAAAGCTCACTTGTCAGACTTATCTACAACAGGGGTATCCAACTGAAGGCTGGTGGGCAGGATCCAACCCACGGGGAGGGGGTTAGATCTGGCCCGCAGGACTGCCCTGCAAACAGCGAAAAGGTCAACTCATAAAATATTTCTATGGTCTTTTCAAAGTTGCCAACAGAAAGGGAGGGAGGGAAGGAGGGTGACTGCCGGAGCCCTGACAGAAGGACTCGGTCCACAGTGCCTCTACCAGCAAGAGGGGTTGCAGGAGGCCATCGCAGCCGAAAACTGAGCTTGGGAACCTGTTTTTGCTAGCAGAGCGCTTGGCCTGCCACAGGTGCCCCCTGCCAAGAGTGCCATCAAGCTGGCCACACCCAACCCGGCCCTCCAAGGTCAAACACAACTCTGATGCGGTCCTCAATGGAATGGAGCTTGACACCACTACAACAAAAGCTTTGTACCTTTGTCAATCGCAGTGGTTGGGTTTGCAAAACGTTGAGGTTCGGTTGCTCAGTCGTGTCTTGACTCTAATGCATTCGTCTTGCTGACGATTTTAACGGTGGCTTATTTTGGGGGGGTAGGGCTTACATTAAGAGAATCCTGAAAAAATATTTTTTGGGGTTGGGTCTTATTTTCAGGGAAAACCCGGTACCAATGGGGAATGACGGTATTATTATTTTTTTCCCTCTCCTGTTTACAAATTAAGTGTAAAAGATAAGCTGGAAAGACAGGTAAGAAAAAAAAGAAGTCAAAATATCCAGCTATTCATGGCACGTTGTCTTTTGAAGATCCACTTGAGTGGGAAGCAGCTTCCGTTCTCGAAATCTGATGTGAATCGGCTAAGCATCGACCCCATATACATAAAATGCTTTGCAGGGCTTGGAAAGTTTTAGCTGGCCATGCTTCTTGTCCCCAGACATAAATCCACCTCTTAGAGCAGCAAGTCCTCCTGCAGTCCTCCACCCATGTAAGCTACGACACCTAAGCGGCTTCCGTCCACCCTTTGACCCTGGTGAAGAAGTCCTATCGGGGTGGATGAGTTAGGATTCTTTGTCCTTCTTCTCCATGCGTGCTCTCCTGGCCATGAGGGTGAAGAAGACAGTGGGGCAGAGCGGCCGGAGATAAACTGCCAGGCCGGGCAGGAAACCCAGCCCCAGCAAAACTTCCTTTCTCCTCTCTCCCACGGCGTCCAGGACCAGTCGAGCCACATCCGCGGCTGTCTTGCCTTCGCTGGTGCTCTTGTCCATCACTGCATTGTATGGAAAGCAAGCAAAGCATTTTTTTTAAGGAGCAGGGAGCTTCCTCGCTACCACAGTCAAGCAATCGCAAAGACAGCTAGTCCTTGACTCAACGGTGCTTTTTTTATTTTCAGGAGGCAACTGGACTTCCTTTTCTTTGGAAGATGTTTCTCTTCTTATCCAAGAGGCTTCTTCAGCTCTGATTGGATGGTGGGGGAATGGAAGGATTTATATTCCTTGCAGACCGAGCTGGTCATTTGCATCCTTTTAGCAAAAACACAAGGAAGTCCAGTTGCCTCCAGAAAAATCACTTTTGGAACAACCACGACCTGGAGGACTGAGAATCTCTGCATACTTTTAGCTATAGAGTTTGGGATGAATACCCTTGGAATGTGTGGGAGTAGGGATGGATTTCCAAGGGGGAAAACAAATTGCAGACTACAGGGACCAGGAGCACTACTCGGGTAACCCTGAGGATACAGATAAATCTCCAAGTGGCCTCAACGACCCTCTTAAAAGGATGCCAATGACCAGCTTTTTGCAAGGAGTCTAAATCCTTCCATTTCCCCACCATTCCAGTCAGAGCTGAAGAAGCTTCTTGGGTGAGAGGCGAAACGTCTTCAAAAGAAAAAATAAAATAAAATAAGTCCAGTTGCCTCCTGAAAAAAGCACCTTTTGGACAACGATGATCTGTATGACTGAGAATCTCTACAGACTTTTAGCTAGTCCTCGACTTAACTGTTTAGTGACCATTCAAGGCTACGACGGTGCTGAAAAAAAGTGATTTACGACCGTTCTCACAACTGTTACAAGCATCCATGTAGTCACACTGTCAAAACTCAGACGCTAGCTCGTATTTATGACGGCTGCAGTGTCCTGGGGGTCACAAGATCCTCTGTGACCTCCAGCAAAGTCAGTGGGGAAGCCAGGTTCATTTAAGTCTGGTACTAACTTAATAGCTGCACTGATTCCCTGAACAATGGCGGCAAAAAGGCCGTAAAATGGGACAGAATTCACTTTTAACTCTCATTTAGCCATGGAACGTTGGGCTTCCGTTGTGCTCGTAAATCGAGGGTGAGCTGTGTCACCTCCTGCTGGAAAGCTATAAGTCTTTAGCCCTCCCAAGTTCCCCGCTCATTGTAATTTTTATTGCTTTTCGTTATAAAGGAAGCAGCTGTTCTGCGAAGGAAGACGACAGCTTCAAACCTCATCTGCATTGCCAGCAATGCCCAAGGCTTAGGAAGACCCCAGATGCATTGTTGGATTTAGACATAGGTAGCTCAATGGCCTCTTTTGGCAGAGGGGCTGCTAAATGCCTTTTCATGACTGGCCCTACCTGCCATTCTGAGGAGTGCTCATAAAGTCTCTGCCAAATTCCAGATGGGCCCACCAGCCCTCCCCCCTAACAGCTGAGGACAGCCTCCCCCGCCGTAAGCCCTCCAGCATCCCAACATCCGTTAAGTCTCTCTGGTTCAACGGTTTTTATGATCTAATTGCTGGGCTTGAGGGGCCTGGATAAATGAATACACAAACTGCCGACTGGATTGGCAGGCACTTGGCACCCTGAGAGGAGAACCGATCCTCACCTCCATACTGGGATCCGTCTGACGTGATGGCGTTGAGTGAAAGGTTGGTCTGGATGTAGCCAGGACACACAACCGTCACTTCGATGTTGAATCGCTCCACTTCGGCTCGCAAACAGTCAAAAAAGGCCTGGGTTGCATGCTTGGAGGCCGCATCTGAAGAGGGCGAAGGAGACAGGAAGGGTAGTGTCAACTCATAAAATATGGCTATGGTCTTTTTAGAGTTGCCAACAGAAAGGGAGGGGGAAGCAGTGAGCAGCTCGCATTCCGTCAATGTTTTCAAAGATAGTTTCTAAGTGACCGAAGTTTCTGCCGCGCAAAATTCTAACTGGAGAGCATGACTGATGACTCTGGGCTATGGATGTGTCCCATTGGAGAATATGAATTACGATACACCCAGAGGTGTAGGGGGAAAACTAGGGTCAAGGATGACAATGAATGAGTTGTCTCAGAGTCAGCTACACTGGCATGTTTACTCCTAATAATTCTTTTAAGTTTTGAAAATTCAGCTAGAGATTCACAATTTAAATGTGGGTAACTACCGGACCCCTGATAGGTAGATCACCAACCTGCTAGTGCAAGGGTCGGCAACCTTAAACACTCGAAAGAGCCACAAAGGTCCTAACTGGAAGCCCCCTGTTCAATTCTGGAGCTGATCGGAAGTCCAGTTCCCCCTCTATAGAGTTTCCTCCTAGCACGGCGTCCTTTTTCCTCTACCTGTCCTAACCAAAAGCCCTATCGATTGTGAAGCCGACCAGCGATGGAGCCACAGCAGAGGGATGAAAGAGCCACATGTGGCTCCAGAACTGCGGGTTGCCGATTCCTACAGCAGGGGATGAGCAATTAATTTCCCCAAAGGGAGCTACCTGAGAAACTGGGTCTGTTGTGAAGGGCCAAACCAATAGGCTGGATTTAATTATGATCAATGGTGTGCATGTTGTACACTGACCATGTGACAGCTGAATTTTAAACCTGTAAATTTTAAAGCTTTAAAATTTAGCTGTCACTACATTTCCCCCAAAATAAGACCGGGTCTTGTATTAATTTTTGCTCCAAAAGACACATTAAGGCTTATTTTCTGATGAGGTCTTATTTGGGGGGAAATACGGTACTAAATGCATCCTTGTGGCCAATGATCTTGCCTGGGTCTTATTTTTGGGGTAGGGCTTATATTATGAACGTCCTGAAAAAAAATCATGCAAATATGCAGGTAGCCCGGTTTCGAGTCCCAGAAAGGCCAAGGCTAGCTGACGAGAGCGAAATAGCTTGAAATAAACCTATACGCTAATCTCCCCTTTATTTCTTTGTTGATAAACATAAAATTCAACAGCATCCAACAGGAAGTTTTTCCTCAACTACCGCTGTTGCCTCTGCGTTTCAAATTCGCTGTGCAGCTGCCCAACTCTGAAGAATTCAACCAGCGAATTAAAGACATGAAAACTGCACAGGTTAAAAAAATCCGGTCCTTAAAAGCAACACAAATCACAAGAGGCCACAAAGGAAGGTGGGACTTACACGCCGACCGGAAGGGAATACTGATTTTGCCTTGCACGCTGCTGATGGTTACGATGTGCCCTTTCCTCCTCTTGATCATGGCAGGAAGGAGGGCTGGGATGGAAGAGGGGAGGAAAATTAAAGACTTTCAAACACGACCATAACAACTGCACGTAGTCCTTGGCTTACGGCCACCACCAGGAGCAGCATTTCCATTGCTGAGCGAGGCAATCGTTTGAGTTGCCTGATTTTACGCACTGATTTGGCGCACGGTTGTCGAAGTGAACCCCACAGTCGTTAAGCGAATCCTACTCCCCTCCCCCCTCCTCCATTGACTTCAGGTTGAACGTCAGCTGGGAAGGTCCCAAATGGGGATCATGTGATCGGCTGTCATAAATACATCAATGCAAATATAAATCTGAGCCGCGGTGATGCAGTGGTTAGAATGCAGTGTTGCAGGCTAACTCTGCCCACTGCCAGGAGTTCAATCCTAACCAGCTGCAGGCGACTCAGCTTTCTATCCTTTGCGAGATAGTTAAAATAGGGACCCAGATTGTTGGGGGCAATAGGGTGACTCTGTAAACCACTTAGAGAGGCCTGTAAAGCACTGTAAAGTGGCATGTAAGTCTAAGTGCTATTGCCCTTCCTTCCTTCCTTCCTTGCAGTGGTTAGAATGCAGTATTGCAAGCTAACTCTACTGATTGCCAGCAGTTTGATCCTGACTGGCTCAAGGTTGACTCAGCCTTCCATCCTTCCAAGGTGGGTAAAATGAGGAGCCAGATTGTTGGGGAAAAATAGGCTGACTCTGTAAACTGCTTAAAGAGGGCTGTAAAAGCCCTGTGAAGCAGTATATAAGTCTAAGTGCTATTGCTTCTCTCCTTTTTCTTTCTTTCTCTCCCTCCCTTTTCTCCTTCCTTCCTTCCTCCCTCCCTCCCTTCCCTTCCCTTTCTTCCCATAGTGGCACAATGATTAGAATATTGCAGGCTAGGTAAAATGAGGACCCAGATTGTTGGGGGCAAGAGGCTGACTCTGTAAACTGCTTAAAGAAGGCTGTAAAACCCGGTGAAGCAGTATATAAGTCTAAGTGCTATTGCTATATGTACCAATATGACGGCTGCAACCATCACAGATGAATGCTGTTTGCCAAGCATCCGAAGCAATGCTTGTAAATCCAGGGCTACCTGCACTTTGTTGCTATTCTATTCTTCCCATTATTTATTAATTCATGATTTTGCTACATTGCTCGGGTCTGATTTTGTTTTTTGTTTTGGTCCTTTCTCACCTGGAACTGGAATCAGTGTCTCGAGTCTTACCTTTAGTCAAAGCAACTGGACCGAAATAATTGGTTTCCATCACTTTCCGGTCTACCTCGATCACCGTCTCTGTTATGGTGCCCCGGTAGCTGATGCCAGCATTGTTAATTAAAATATCAACATGATCCACACAGCTCAAAATCTCCTTTGCAGCGCTAACTACTGCATTGATATCTGAGAGATCAAAAACCACAACGTGATGTTTGTGAGCCTATGAAAATTGAGGAGAAGAAAAAAAAAATGAAAAACCCACAACTTTTTGTACCCAAATCTTTTCAGCTACAGGATTTGCAGCTTAGCCTTATATTGTTCAGGAAGTCCTCAGCTTATGACCATAACAAGTCCAAAATTTCCATTGTTAAATGAGTTGAGCAAATGCTAAACTCCGTTGCTAAATGCTAAACTCATTGGTGAAGTGAGTTTTGCCCCGTTTTACGGCCTTTCTTGCCACAGTTCTTAAGTGAATCGCTGCAGCTCTTAAGTTAGTAACACGGGATTGTTAAGTGAATCTGACTTTTATTGTCAGGTCGTAAAAAGGTGATCAGTGACCCTGGGGCACTGTAAGTGTTATAAACATGAATTGGTTGCCAACATCTGAATTTTGATCAAGTGGCCATGGGAATGCCACAACAGTCATAAGTATGAAAAACAACCATAAGTCACATTTTTTACAGTGCCGTAACTTTAAACAGTCACTAAACTAACTGTTGTAAGTTGAGCACTTACCTGCATCATCTTTCTCTTTTGCAAGCTTCTCCAAAGGTATTATCAGGAAGGAGAGAAACTCAAATTTAATTCTCCCTGTACCAGAGCTGTGTATACCCCACTACGGTTCCAAAGGTGATTATTCAAAAGACAACTGGACTTTCTGGTTTTCCTTGAAGACGTTTCACTTCTCATCCAAGAAGCTCTGAGCTGAAGAAGCTTCTTGGATGAGAAGCGAAATGTCTTCGAAGAAAAAACAGACAGTCCAATTGCCTCTTGAAAAAAGCATCTTTGACTCAACCATGACCTGGATGACAGAGAATCTCCATAGGTTTTCAGCTATACAATTTGGGATGGACATGTGGGAGTAGGAATGGATTTCCAGAGGAAAAAATTGCAGACTACAGGAACCATTTGCACCACTCAGGTGACCCTGAGGACACGCAGATAAACCTCCAGGTGGCCTCAATGACCGTCTAAAAGGATGCAAATAACCAGCTGTCTGCAAGGAGTATAAATCCTTCCGTTCCCCACTGTCCAATCAGAGCTGAAGAAGCTCCTTGGATGAGGAGCGAAACGTCTTCAAAGAAAAACCAGAAAGTCCGGTTGCCTCTTGAAAAAAAAGCACCTTTGGGACATCCATGGCCTGGAGGACTGAGAGTCTTCATGGGCACCACTGCTGTTATTTTACACAGACCCTGTTCCCAGAAAGACATGGCATTCTCGAAGTCAAGTGGGTGTGAGCAACAATGTCCATTCCCCGACTTGTCTCAGGCCCGCTACTCACATTTTTGAGGGGGTCAGCGGCAGCAGATAACTCCTGGAGAACATCCTGAAGCCTCTCTGCACTTCGGCCACACAGCACCAGTTGGGATCCCGCGGCATGGAAAGCTTTGGCGCATTCTAGCCAAGAAAACAGGAGGAGAGAGTTGTACGTGTGTGTGAGAGTTATCTGCTTGATTGTCAGCCTGGGATGCCCATTCCAACCTGATGCCCTTTAGAGGGGGTGGACTACAGATAGCCCTCGACTTACAACGTTAGAACAGCACTGATAAAAGTGACTTGACTGGTTTTCAACGGAAATTTGGGCTCCATTGTCATTGTAAGCCGAGGACGACTGCACCACTTTTAGAAGATTTTGCTATTGGCCATTTTGGATGGATCCAACAGGAGCCAGCCTGCCCACAAACCATGTTTTGAATAGATTCCAGTCCTGCTACCTGGAGTGACAGCACTTCTTTCTTGACAAAAATTAAAAAAGGTATTTTATGAAGGCAAAAGTGTATATCGCCCATCTTATGTAAGTGTTTGAGAAGGTAAATATCCCAGGGAAACAATGACCTAATTTTAGCATCTGTCTCCCAGAGAAAAAAAAATCCTGCATTTTTTTTTTTTTAAAGAAAAAGTGGCAAAGAGGTTTTTTTTTTTATTTTTTAAACTGGACTGCAAGATTTAAAAAAAAAAAATAATCAAATTCCCCTCCACAAATAAAAGAATGCAAAACATTTTATTTTCCCCCTGGCCATCTGAAGCCAGCTCTTTCCCAACGATCTTGGATTCCTGCCCCTCAATGCAAAGCACAGACTGGATCCCATCCTGTGCTAAGCCACGATTTGCTCTCTCGTACTTGGTTCATCAAGCCACCAATGGCTGGGTTGACTCGACTTGCTCAGCTAGAAACGAGCCAACTATGTGTTGGTTTAGTCTGCAGCACCAATCAAATTATGGAAAAGCAGAGGAGATATGTCCCTCCTCTTTAGCAGCAGAGCAAAGTTTTAGGAGAAAACCCTTACCTTTCCCCAGTCCAGAAGTTGCCCCTGTTATCACTACTACTGCGTCCTTCAGGTAGGCCCTTGCCTGGATTTTCCTCACCAATCGCAAGATAGTGAAGATCCCTACGCCACCCAAAATCAGTGGAAGAAGGATCCCGGTGGTGAAATCCATGAACTTTTGATTTCTCCTGGAGGAGCAGAAAGGAATGGGGAAAAAAAAAAGGCACGTGGAATAGATTGATCGCTAACCCCCCTTTTAAGTCAGGGATTCCCAACCTTGTCAACTTCAAGACGGGTAGATTCCAACTCCCAGAATTTCCTCAGCCAGCGTGTTAAAATTATGATCAGTGTAAAATTTAAGATTTCAAATCTAGCCATCGTCGAGGTTAGCTTCGTCACGCCCCATGCATTCCTTTAATTTCATTTGCAAAACTCGCTTAGATTCTTAAGCAAAGTGCAATGCCAATCGTTAAACAAAGCAGCCTATAAGAGTGTTTGAATAATAATAATAATAATAATAACAACAACAAGAACAAGAACAACAAGAACAACAGCAACAATAACAACAACAACTCTGTCAGTCTGTAAACTAGAGGCAAGGACCCCACACTAAACAAGTCAAAACTCTAGAAAATGCCAAAAATCTCCTGGCCATCCATTGCTCCCACCTGAGACAAGCCACTGGATCCAGAGACAGAGAACATGCTTTACTGTACTTGGGACTGGCTGGTTCTGGAAGGTGGTTTGCTGCTCCAACTAAACCCAGGGCCAAGTAAGCCGCTTCCGATCTTCTCACTCGAGAGAAAGTTCTAAGAGTCTCTACAGGGAGATCGTTCAGACAACGTCAGGGAGGCAAGAACAGCAGCGGAAATCCCAAAAGTCATCTTTGAAATGACTTTTTTTTTTAAAAAAAAATATTGTCTATGCCAGAGGTCTCCAAACTTGGCAACTTTAAGGCTTATGGACTTCAACTCCCAGAATTCTCCAGCCAGCATAGCTTACTCTCTTCCTCAGCAATCTCTCCACTTTAGGAGGTTAAGAGAAAAAAGAATCAGGCACGGCTGGCTGGGGAATTCTGGGAGTTGAAGTCCACAAGTCTTCAAGTTGCCAAGTTTGGGGATCTCTGGTCTATGGGTAGTCCTCGATGTACGACTACGGTTGAGCGGCCCAACATTTCCACGGCTCAATCAGGCAGTTGAGTTTTGTCCCGTTTTACGACCTTTTTTTGCAACTGTTATGGCTGTTAATGGTTACTAACTTAATAACTGCAATGAATGGGCCTCCTGCTTGAATGGGAAGGGTGAATATTTTGCCATATTCATTGGCAAAAAGTATTAGCTGTTCCAACAAAGGTATTAGCTGCTGGACAACCATCTAAATAGGAGCCAGCAGCATGCAGCATCACCAAAAACAGCTAATGCAATCCTAAATTGCATTAACAGAGGGATACAATCGAGAGCAAGGAAGATACTAATACCACTCTGTAAAGCTTAGGTAAGGCCCTACCTGGAGTACTGCATCCAGTTTTGGTAACCACACTATACAAAAGATGTTGAGACTCTGGAAAGAGTGCAGAGAAGAACAACCAGGATGATGAGGGGACTGTAGGCTAAAACATACGAAGAACGGTTACAGGAACTGGGCTTGGCTAGTCTCGGGAAGAGAAGGACCAGGGGAGACAGGAGAGCAGTCTTCCAATATTTGAGGGGCTGCCACAGAGAGGAGGAGGGGGTCAAGCTATTTTCTAAAGCACCTATAGGTCAGACAAGGAATAATGGATGGAAACTGAACAAGGAGAGATTTAACCTAGAAATGAGAAACTTTCTGACAGGGAGAACAATCAACCCATGGAACAGAAGTTGCCCTCGGAAGTTGTGGGAGCGCCATCACTTGAGACCTTCAAGAAGAGATTGGACTGCCATTTGTCAGAAATGGTGTAGGGTCTCCTGCTTGGGCAGGGGGTTGGACTAGATGACCTACGAGGTCCCTTCCAACTCTGATTATCTGTTATCAATTATCTGCTTTCTATTTAAGGAACCCTAAGAAAAACCCTTTCTGTGGAACTGTTAATGTAGGAATCCTTCCTCCCTGCAGAGATAAAGCAAAGCAACATTTTGTGCTTTTAAAACCACATTCAGCTGAATTTAAACTGGCCATCAAGACAAGCCTGGCCCAATGAACCTTCAAGGAACCCTCACTGCCGACAGAGAGGACAACCATTCACTTTAACGGTGCTTCTCGGATGAGCTTTTCCAGCCATTCAATACTGCAATCCATGCTAGGAAGGCAGGCTAAAAGGAGGCCTGCTGGATCTTTTCTTTCTTTTAAGGAAAAAATGCCTGATGCAAAAACAAATCCTAACTGGGAGACCGAGAAAAGAGATGACCAAGAAAACGTAAGACCTTCTCTCCTAAGTCTTTGAGGGTGTCATCGTGAATATCGTACTGTCCTACCTTGTGGAAAAGTAGAAGCTTCTAACGCAGAGCAGTGTCCCATGCTGGTCTCTGGAGCTTTAACCGACAGCCAAAAGATTTAAATAGATAAAATGGCTGATGGCCAAGCTAAGAAGTGGCACATGAGAGTAGAGCCAGCCTCCAAGTAACACACTGCCACGTTATAGGCGTTCAAGAATGAATGGATGTCCCGTAAATATTCATAGAATGAATATCTACGTTTTATGGGCCTGGTTCAGCCTAGAACCAGGAAGGCACAGCCTTCACCAAACACACAAAAGGTCTTGTGTTGGACAAACCTCACTTTTCAGAAGGTCACAAAATGGGATCACATGACCTCAAGGCACTGCGACCGTCATAAGTACGAGTTGGTTTGCCAAGCGTCTGGATTTTCATCATGCCACTGTGGGGAGGCTGCCACGGTCTGGGAAATGGTCCTTTCTTTTCAGGGCCGTGGCAACTTCGAATGGTCGCTAAATGAAGTGGGGTAAGTGTTCTGACCAAGGATTCCTGAGACCGTAATTAAGCACACACTTAGTTAAAACAACTCATTTTATTTTAACACTGGGAATGATGTTCATTCCCAGCCCATAATAAGTCCCAAACAATTCCTCGAGATAAGCACCCACCTTTCTCTCCTTTGAAGTGCTACCGACAACTAAAGTGCCAAATTAACTGTAAAAAGCCAAACGAAGTACAAAGTCCTGATAGCCCGATCTCTGCCATGGCTGCCGGTTTCTCTCTACGCATTCCAGATATTGGGGAATGATCGGAGAGGCCAGGACCCAGGACCCCAGTAATTGATTTATTAGGAGAGTCGGCTAGCTGTCAGGGCTCTGGTAGTTACCCCCATTTAAATCATGAGTCTCTAGCCGGATTTTCAAACTTAAAGAAGATTTATTAGGAGTAAACATGCCGGCGTTAACTGGGTGTAGCTGACTCTGAGACACATCATTCATTGTCACCCTTGACCCTGGTTTTCCTCCCACCCCCTAGGTGCATCATAATTCATATTCTTCAATGGGACACATCCATAGCCAAGAGTCCATCAGTCATGCTCTCCAGTTAGAATTTTGCATGGCAGAAACTTCAGTCACCTAGTTACTATCTTTGAAAACATTTATGGAATGCAAGCTGCCCACTGCTCTCTCCTCCCTTTCTGTTGGCAACTCTAAAAGACCACAAAAATATTTTATGAGTTGACACACAGAGCTTCAAGGTTTAATCCGAACAGAGAGAACAACGTTGCTTTCTGCAAAGGTTCCTGTCCCTTTGTACTTCCTTTATATCTTATGAGAAGGGCAATCACCTCCCAGCCTTACTCCCAAGTCACCCCTTTTGTCTTAGCTGCTCTTGCTTTCTAACAGCTCTGTGCATATGCGCACTGGGAACAGGCTCCCCTTGTTCCTCTGCCTTGCTGCTGCCAGACTCTGGAGGCTCTGAGTCAGCACCCCACTCCCAGATAGTCCTGGCCCCATCTCTGTATCAGACACAGGACCCTCGTCCGAGTCCTCCCCGGACTCCCAGACTGGCCCAAGTTCCTCCCCACTATCCAATTCTGCTGCCGTCTCCGCAAGCTGCCGATGGAGCACAACAGTCAGTTGGGGGCCACCTGTATGTACACGCTGGTTGCCAAGAAACTAAAGTTTGACCATGTGACCCTGGGGATGCTGCATTGGTTGTTAAGTGTGAGGACCGACTGTAAGGAACTTTTTCAGTGCCTTTGTGACTTCAGATGGTCATTAAATAAATGGTTGTGGGTCATAGATTACTTCTACAAGTTGTTTTCCTTTTTGCCAATTTATCCCCAGAATTCCCTGCAAATTCTAAGCCATTTAGAAGACATCGGATTAAAGAAATTGGGAGGGTATTTGTATGTCAGAGAGCCAGTCTGATCTAATGATGAAGGCACCAAACTTGTCATGCCCCTGTCGGAATCTGAATCTGAGGAGGAAGACAAACAGCTGACAGGGAGTGAGAGTGTGGCTCCGTTGGCTGTGGAGGAGGCTGGGGAAGGGCAAAGTCTGGCTGGGCAGAGCAGGAGAGAGGTAGAACAAGGGAGAGGGAGTTCAGAGGAAGACCCAGGCCCTCTTCATCCTAGGCCATGTAGGGAGGAATGGAGAAGATAGCAATGTAGGTTGCGTGCCTTATGGGGGAGGAAAGGGCCCTGATTCCCTTCATTAGCCACACCTGGGATTGAGAGTTTAAAAGAGATGCAAGCTTGTGCGGCATCTGCTGGGAACAAACATGAGTTTATCTTGTGTTGGCTTTGGTTATCTGTGTTCCTGGCATCCTCCCAACTGGGTTGATTTACTGCTGTTCCTTCATGTCTGGAATTCCTTTTCATGCCCTGCCAGACTAATTACCTCATCTTGCCTTGATTGGACTTATAGTTACAGTTTGTGTTGATCACGTTTTGGACTTGATTCTCTGCAGCCAAAGGCTGTTCCTAGGAGAGTTTTTCTCCATCCAGAAGGTAACCAGGACATTGGGAGCAAAGTTGGAGCTAATAAAGGGATGCCTACTGATTATCTGACTGTGTTGCCTTTGTGCCACCCCCTCGGGTCATCACAAAACTAGAAAGGTGTGGAGATCCCTACAGAAGATAAGATAATAATAATAAAAAATACTAGAATGTGCAGAAATGGATAGATTAACACTTGAAATTAAAGAGAAGGAAGAGATGGAATATTTTGAAATATGGGATTCGTTTTATCAATGGTTAACTAGCAGAAACAGAAGTTAAAACATTTAAAATTATAAGAAAAGGACTAATTTAACCATGAGGGCTTACCATGGTATAATTAATAAGTATTAATATTATTATGAGAAAACACTGTTATTATATGACCACCACTAATGAACATTACTATTATGATTATTGCTCATACTAACTGTAACCAGACAACATACTATTTATATAGACATTGAAACTGTTGCTCTTTCTTTATATAGCAAAATTTAAAAAAAAATTTTTTTAAAAAAGATGACACCATCGGATTAAAGAAATTGAGAGGGTATCTGTAGGTCAGAGAGCCAGTCTGGTCACCAAACTAGAAATGGAGAAGCTATGAGTTCTACTCCTGCCTCAGGCAGAAAACCAGCTGGGTGATGTTGGATCAGTCATTCTTCTCAGCTCTGTTTCAGAAATCTTGGCAAGAAAACTGCAGAATTTCTCTAGGCACTTGCCAGAAGTCAACACTGACTCAAAGGTGCCACAAGGGAAATATATACATCAAAAATAGCCCCCCCCCCCATTCATTTACTGCACTGGAAGCTGTCTGTCTGCTAACAATTTTTAATTTTAACAGCACCAGACTGCTCGCCAACATTTAATGATTCAGAATTGCTTCACCTACATGGGGAGGGAAAAATAAAAAAAATCTGGTCCTTCTTTTTTGCAAGCTAAATTTAGTTCTTTTCTCGCCAGGACTTGCCACACAGGTTCTGTTCTTAAATATCTCCTCCTCTTGTTCTTTGCCAGTAAGGCCCAAGAGCTTTTAAAAACCACAAACGGAGGTTATAAATTCAGAATTAGGGAGTTGGACAATCTACTCCATCTTGTGCTGGATGAAGGAAACATCCCAGTCGATGGGTAATCAAGCAAGAAAGAGATCACTCTATCTTCCATTTTTCACTTTCCACGTAAGGCATATACGCAAAATTACATGTGCCCATTTTCCATGTATCCATTCAATTGCCAGTGTTACTGACATATTTTTGGACTTGCTTAAGTGATGGAACTAAATTAAATTGCTCAAGAGTCCCTGATCAAGACACAACAAGTCTACTTATTAAGCATCCCAACCCAGCAGCAATTAGAACTCGAGAGAATCCTTCAACTAGCTTGATCTTTTTTCGACATCGTCTCTGATTAAAATGCCACACACTCTGAGAAGTTCAATTCTATGGGTCTTAATTCCAAGAAGAAGAAGAAAACAGAATCTAGTTGCAAGCCTCTGCTATGTTAATATTACGAAAATGTTGAGATTCCAGTTTGACTTTGAGGCAAACATAATTAAGGATGACGCCAAATGTTCTGGATTTCCCAAACCAGCTTTTTTCACCATAACAGCTCGCAGTTGATGGACGTCAACTCCCAGAATTCTCCAGACAGTTATGGGAATTCAGGGAGTTAAGTCCACCCATCTTTAAGCTGCCAAGGTTGAGACTGTCCTAAATTAATTCCAAGACCTTTGTGGACAAACACTTTAAGCCAAAATGCAGCTATGTCATTGTCCATGGGTGAAGATACTCAGGGAGTTACAACAATTAATAACTATTTATTAACAAATCAGATACATAAACACCCCGATCATGGTCCTACAAGGTAAGCTAGACTGACAGATGTCAACTGCCTTAAGATCAACTCCCAGTCTCACCTTCCTATCAGTGATTTTCAACCGTGGCAGCTTTAAGAAGTCTGGACATCAATTGTTGGCTGGGGAATTTTGGGAATTGAAACAAATTCACTGAATTAAAGTTGCTGGGATTGAGAAACATTGCTCTAAACTCCCTCCTCATCCATGTCTGGAAGAATTCCATTACCCATTTCATTCCATTCCCCTCACATGGTTCCCATCCATTGCCTTCCATAACCATTGGACTACAATTGCCATCCCCACCGATCCAGCCATGGCCTCAACCTGTCACTCTCCACTCCATCCTTTCCATTCCATTCCACCTCTTCTAACCAGTACCCTCCACCTGTTTTGGACGGGAATGTCCATCATGCCCAGCTATTACATTTGCTGTGGATGATGGACACTACAATCCAATGCCCAACATGGAAGACTTGGGAAAGAAACTTTATCCCTCTTCTATCTATCATCTTTCTGGATTTACATAGCCAGGCTCCCCATATTTAGCAAGGATGTATGAACCCCCAAAGAAAAACACCCCTCTCAATCCACCTATTACACTTGTTGTGGATGATGGGCACTGCAATCCAATGCCCAACATAAAAGGGTTAGGAAAACAACTCCTATCCCTCTTCCATCTATCCTCTTTCTGGGTTTATTTTTCTTGCTAAATATGAATACAACTCCACCCTCTATCCAACTAGTATACTTGCTGTGGATGATGGGAACTGCAATGCAATGTTCAAACCCGCAAGAGTGGGGAAAGCAACTCTAGCTCCTTCCATCTTCCCGGATTTATATAACCAGCTCCCCATATTTATAATTGTGACACCCTCCCCAAGACATAAATCCTCCCCACAACTCCCCCCCTTTTCCGATCTTACACAAATTACCTTGCAATCACCATCACCGTGTTCACATACCCGGAAGTGGGATGACACCTTCTCCCCGCCCCCCTTTCCACTGTGTCCAATCAAGACGCACCGTTTCAAACCAGACACCAGGCGGAGATATCGGACAAGCTACCAATCAGCGACGGTGCGAGGTCGGACGCAATTGATGCGATAGGTGGTCCGATTGCTTTTAAATCCCCTCCGGAAACCTTGACCATAGGAATAGAGTTCCGCCTGGCTTAGAGGTCTGATCCAGTAATCCCTCCAAGGAAAAGAAAGAAAAATAAGATAAAATAGGATTTGGGGGACGTGGTGGGTTGGTTGGTTGTTGTTTTTGTGGTCAGCAAGGGAGAGAAGTGGTGAAAAAGCCGGAGCGGAGGTTTCATGAATCTTGAATAGGGAGAGGCCAATTCAGGATTTAAGAGGTTTTTTTTTTTTCCATTCACCCATAAGAATTCTTTTATAGGGTTTTCGCCTAAAAATCTTTTAGTCCTCCATTTTCTTGCAAAATATTTTGTTGATGAGGATTTCTTAAAATGAATTTTTGGCCCTGAACATGATTCCTACATCAGCTGGATATATTTGGAAGCAGAAAACTGCTTTGTAGGAAAATAATGGAAATATTACGAAGAAATGTACTGCAGGAAAACTGCTTGGATTTATCTATATAGTACCAGGAATTGACTCAATTCTTTAGGTCTGTAATATTAATAGTTTTTTTTTTCCTATTGTGATTTTCAGGGAATGTTTTTAGCATAAAAATTGTAGGGGGCGTGCATAAGCACAGCAACCTGCCTACCGTCCCTGTCCTATTATTTCTTTTTATTTTTCTTATATGTATCCATGTATTCATAACTATGTTTTCACTTATACCTATTATCTTGTAAGCAACTGACAAACCAAATAAAATAAATAAAAATATATATAACTTCCAGATACAATAATGAATTCTTATTAAATTTGCTTTGTGTACTTTGCCCGCATATATGTGTGTGTGGCAATGCCAAATAGTGACATTGATGGATTTTTTTTTTCTATTCTCAATGTTCTAAATTATTTAACTAATGTTAATGCAGTAATGTGTAAACATGTTACACAAAAATCAACATACAAAAGAACATAGTGCTAAGATTTATAATAAAAAACAGGGGGAAACCAAATATATTTTTATCAGTTCAACTGGAGACAAATCCCACTAAAAATTCACATAGTATTTGTTAAAAGTAAGGCAAATGAACAATCTTCTTTTTAAAATTGTATTTTGAAACCAGGCATTCTGATATTGTATTCTGATATTGATTAAAATGGGTTCTTTAATAAAGATTGAGTTGTATAGTTGACTAGATTGGCCAGGAATTGAATTCTAGGAAATGAAGTCCATTCATTTTGAAATTGCAAAGTTTGAAAGATTCTGGATTATTTTCTCTTCCATTCTCACCTTCCAACCGACATCTGCTGTGATGCTTTGCTTTACAAAAGCTGCTGTTCCTACATACCATTGCCATCTGCCTGTCAGTGAAAATCTGCAATGCCCCTTAAGGGCTGTTTTCCCCCAGCAGGATGTTCCTTATTACTGCTCTTTTAGCATTAGCCCAGGAGGGAAGCATTAATTTAAGTGGTGTTCACTGTTTGAAATGAAAAGACCGCTAGACAAAACACAGTAACTCAGATTATAGAGGCAAACTCTCTGCCCCTCTTTTTAAGAAATACGTTCAAGGAATATTAGCTGTTCAGCCTTAATTGTCCAATATTTGATTGCAGTCTAAAACCATTCACGCAATTTGGCTGTTTTGAAGCGTTACAAAACTGAAAAGAAAAAAAGAAATGCATGAAGAAATTTGTAAATTATAAGCTTTTAAAATTTATCCTGTATTTTTTTACCCTTAGGTTGGATTTATATTGTACAAAATAGGATTAAGGCACACCAATTTCTTTGGACTGATCAGACAGCAAAGTAAGTTATGCGTTACTTAATTCAAAGTTTAGGTAGCTGTTTACCTTCTAATTCAGAAAAGAGAGGTCAAAGTGGAAGTAAAATTCTTAGATAATTGGCAAAACCACTTTTATTTATTTACAAATAAAAATTACGCTAAAAATCTATGAACAAATGAATGAAAGAGAGCATGAAGTTACTAGCTCAACTTGCAGGACATTTTAATGTTTACACCTTGTTTTAGGTATCATTTATCTCCACAACTGTGGGTGAAAAACAATATTTAAGCTTGTTGGAATCTCAACCTCTCTCTGACCAAACGTATTAAGCTAACATTAGAAAGAGGGAAGAAAAAGCTGGTCAAATAGAGAATCACAAAATGATTCTCTGCATTGAAGAACCTATGCTCCTTCAAATATTGTTAGATTATATTTCTCATTATTCATCCCTCATTTAGCAGGCTGACAGAAGGTTGCATTAAGCACCATTTCGCAAAACAGATGACTGGATTTTGACTTAGCGCAGAGATCATTTCAAGTATATGATAAAGCCACAGACCAATATACAAAGTTAACATGGAGCAAGAGGCAATCAATACATTAATCTTCACAGGAATAAGACAATGTGTTTACTGTTTCAGTGTTTTTCTCAACCTTGGCAACTTTATGATTTCTGGACTTCAACTCCCAGAGTTACCCAGCCAGCCAAGCTGTTGTGACTGCGATTATTTTTAAACACCCCCTGGTCAAACAGTTTTTAGCCCAGAGCTATAATTGCACTTAACAATGAACTTAAGGACCACCATCATCTTTTTTATATTTTTGATATTCAATCTCTAGTTCATCCACAGACAATTCCATTATGAAAAGGGAAACTTTTTCCAAAACAACCACAAGTATTTTTGATCCAAGACAATCAAAAGCAATTAAAAAAAAGAAAAAAAGAAAAAAGTTCCAAAAGTTAATACTTTTCTTCCTTCTTCTCTTTCTCTTTCTAAATTAATTTTTAATCAAAGAGGTCCAATTACCATATATCTTCTTTTGGGATCCACCAAGACGTTCTAGACAGTCTCCTCCTTTTTCAGTTTCTACTCCAATTTTTCTTTCTCCCTTCCCACTTGCAATAACAATTTTAAATAATCAAAAATCCATACCTCCAGCAGAGATTTTCCAATTTCTTAAATTTTTCAATGTCCAAAAATCCCTTTGTCTCTTAGCTTAATTTTCAAAGCAATCCATTTTCAGTGTCTAATACATCCAAATATTTCTGCTTTTTCCGTGGGATGGGAGAGTAAAAAAAAATAAGAAAAAAAAAAGTTCCCTTTGACAGCTTCTCCGCCGCTTTCGATCTTCTTAGGGATACAATGTATCCTCCAGCAACAAGCAGCTCAATTCCAGGAGATTTAAAAGTTGTTACTTGACCCGGCTCAGACAGAACTTTCACTTTTCACACTTCCTCCAGCACAGTTCTTACCCGGTTGCTGATTTCTTCGTGGCGGCCATCGCTGACCGCCGCTCCACCGCCTTGGGAAAAAGGGGTTTTTCCGGAGAAGGGGGGGGTCTGCGATGCCCCCACCTCCCTAACCGGCTCCCCTCTATCTTCAGCTGTCCCTACAGGGCAGCCTTAACCCCCTGACCCATCTGACCCTCTTCTTGTTTACATATTTGAATACATTAGCCACCCCACTTCAATAGATCCCAATAATTTTTCAAGACAGGTTAGTCCAAAGTCAAGCAACGAGGACTTCCCTGGTTGACAAGTGGACTAGGATCTGGATCTAAAACCATCCCAACTCTTGTCCAGAACCTTGGACAGCACAGGTTCCTCCTGATCAGTGGTGGGATTCAATTATTTTTACTACCAGTTCTGTGGGCGTGGCTTGGTGGGCGTGGCAGGGGAAGGAGACTCTAAAATCTCCAGTCAGAGGTGGAATTTGCCGGTTCTCTGAACTACTCAAAATTTTCATTACCAGTTTTCTAGAACTGGTCAGAATCTGCTGAATACCACCTCTGCTCCTGATCAAATCTCTTTTTTTGTATCATTCCATGCAACAGAAGTAGTTAACTAATCAAAACGGTAGAAGTTTCTCTTCTCTGCCCATTAAACACATCCCTGAATCCCCCAAGGGCTAGTTTGCAAAGCCCACCAAAGCTAGGAATGGTTCATGCTGTCAAAGCCCTTTGTGTTTTTTTTTCCCCCTAAGGGCCAGGAAAAAAGCACACCTCTCGTTCCATTTGTTCATTTTGTATTTATTGCAGTTGCCTCTTTGCAGAGCCTATTAACCAAGGCTCAGTCCCTACATTTGCCAGTAGATGCTGCTGTTGATCCATACCTTGGTGCAGCTGTTTCTTCCCTCCCAATGCGCCTTAAATAATAATAAAATTGAACCACCATGAAACACACATAGCTTTCCAGGTGTCCTTCCCTCATCTACTCTCTCTCTCCCTCCCTCCCCCTCTCTCGCTCTGACAATCAGTTTGGTAAAGGGAGGGGAGGAAAAAAATGATGCTGGAGAAGGGGGAAAAAGGGGCCATCATCACTGCTAAGTTCAGCAGATCACCCATATTTGTTCACACCCATCACCGGTTCGCTTTTTAAGGCTCTGGTTTCCAAAGCGTATTGCTCGCTGGGTTGCTGCAGTGAAGAAGAATTTTCTCCATGTTTTCCAGGCTTGCAAACACAGAGAGAGAGAGAGAGAGAGAGAGAGAGAGAAAGAAAACCTGCAAGGATTTTTAAAAAATGACAACCCACCATTCTCTAACCATACTTTCTTGTTGATAGTCTCAGGTCTTGGAAAACAGTGGGCTTGGTTTAGCCCAAGGCTGTTGGGATAATTTAAACGGCTGCCTGATTTTAAATTAACAAAGAGCCCCCCTGCCCCCCTTTGTCAAGGTCAGTGCAGTCTTCCTGCTTTGCAGTCATCTTCCTCTTTGCTCAACATCAATTTTCCACCCTGTGTTGAAAGAGTCCTGCCATCTGCTATTCCACAATCCAGAGGCTGCCAAAAGGAATATTCCTTTCTGCCCGGCCCAAAGGAAAGAAAAGAAGGAAATCACCCCATCCTCCCCAAATGAGGATAATACCTCATCAAGGTATTACCTGCATATTTGGGCAAATAGTCAAATTTCACGATGGCTTTGGTTTTTTTTTGCTATTGTACAAATTCAACCCTACATAGTTCATTTTATTTATTAAATTTGTACTCCCACCTACCCCCACCAATCTCACTGTTTCTGATTCTGGGTGGCTTAAAAAAAATTATAACTGCCGCTTAGTAATACGTTACAAATTCCGACATTTGGGGCTTATTCAATAAACCAGGATTAGGCAACGGCTTAATTTAGTGTCCCAAGCCAAGTGGAGATAAACATGGAACTGTAGTTGCAAACAAGGCTTGCTGCTTGTGGTGGGAAAACAGCTAAAAAGGAAAGGTTTGCACATGAAAAAAAATATACAGGTAGTTCTTGACTTACAACCATAATGGAGCCCAAAGTTTCCATTGCTAAGCCAGGTGGTTGTTAAATGAGCTTTGTCGCATTTCATGATCTTTCTTGCCACAGCTGTTCAGGAAATCCTGAGATTATCCATCAGAATTGAGCTGGAAGGGACCTCGGGGGTCTTCTAGTCCAACCCTTGCTCAAGCAGGAGAACCATTACAGACAAGTGTTCAGTCGCTTCTTAAAAACCAAAATTCCCCACTGACTTTGCTTGTCAACGCCAAGCACCTGTGTTTGGATCACATGACCATGAGGATGCTGCACATGGTCATTAAGTGGGAAACCCGGTCCTGAGTCAGTTTTTTTCACTGCCATTGTAATTTCAAATGGTCACTGAACAGTCAGTCACAAGTCGAGGACTACCTGTACGTAACAGGGGAGTAAATAGGCCCCAGATCCTGTCTCTAGGAAGCCATAGAATGTTGGATACGAATAGTCCTCGAATTACAACCACAATTGAGCTCAAAACTTCTGTCATTAAGTGAGACATTTGTTCAGTGAGTTTTGCCCTATTTGGTGACCTACCTTCCTTGCCGCAGTTGTTCAGGGAATCAACTCCACTTGATATGTTAGTAATTTGGTTGTTAAATGGCTTCCCCACAAAAGCAGATCACGTGATCTGGGGACACAACAACGACGGTCATAAGTATGAACCAGTTGGCAAACCTCTGAATGTTGATCCCGTGATGCAAAAGTCGTAACGGTGAAAAACAAAAACCTGGTCATTGAAGTCACTTTTTTTCAGTGCTGGCATAACTTTGAACCATCAGGAAATGAAACTGTCATAAGCCGAGGATTACCTGTATTGCAGAAACTTAATCCAATCGAGACGGGAGCCCAGCAGCGTGTGAATTCCGGCGCATCCCCAAGGCCACCCAACCCTGTGTTCACTGGCAGGCAGCTGGCATCTAAATACACATTACCAGCCCCTTAATGGCCTTGCTTGGGGAGACCCAGAAAATCCTGGAAGCTAATGATTCAAATGCTGGGAATTAAGGCTTGTCATATTACCAGGAGGCGGGAAAGGGAATAGACTCTGCCCAGGTGTGTAACGTGATAGCTGGGCACAAGAGAGGAGGCCTTGGTTTTCAGCTGGTTGTTTAGCCACATTCCTCCCCTGAATAACTTAAGAGCTGTCCTCTTGTGGCTGCTTGCCCCACCAAGGATTATTACTATTAATAATTATTAGAATTATTATTCCCCAAACTCTTTACAAGGGTGGTCGTTTGAGGACAGTACAGGTAGTCCTCCACTTACGACCACAATTGAGCCCAAAATGTATGTGGCTAAGCGAGAAATAGGTTCAGTGAGTTTTTTACCCCCATTTTATGACTTTTCTTGCCATGTTGCTAAATGAGGATGGGACTGATTTCCAACGAGTGTATATTTGATCTTCTGATCTCTGGACCCACACTTTTTAAATTAAAGCCTAGGGGAGCTGAAGCCAAAGACATCTTGAAATCCCATTTTTTTTGGGCGGCAGGGGGTGGGTGGGAATCTGCATTAATCTTCCGGAACCTCATAATAGAGATGGAAGGGACCTTGGAGGTCTTCTGGTCCAGCCCCCTGGCTCAAGCAGAACCTTTCCCATTTCAGATTAAGTGACTCTCTAGAGACTCTTCTTAAAAACCTCCAGCGATGAAGCACCCACAACTTCTGGTGGCAAGCTGTTCCACTGGTTAATTGTCCTCATTGTTAGGAAGTGTCTCCTTAATTCCATGTTGCTTTTCTCTTTGAATAGTTTCTTTTCTTGCCTTCTTTGGTGCTTTGGAGAATAAATTGACCCCTCCCCCCTCCTCTTTGTGGCAGCCCCTCAAATACTCTTTATTTATCTATTTTGTTGAGCATCTATTAGATAACAGTTAAAAGTACAAACACGATTATCAATAAATGAAATGGATACAAATTAAGGGAACATTAGGACAGGGATGCATGTTGGTGTGCTTAATGTCACTCCTAATTCTTCTTTTCACTGGACTGGCCAAACCCAAATCCTGCAGCCGTTCTTCACATGTTTTAGTCTCCAGGCCTTTGATCATCTTAGACTTAGTTGCTCTTCTTCGAACTCTGAAAAATGGACCAGGCACCCTCCAAGTTGAATAGCTGTGCTTTAGTTCCAACTAAGACCAGGAAAGGACGTTGCTGCCCTTGGGGAAAAAAAAAAAAAGCAAGGAAAACTGCTTTCTCACATTACATTTGAGCCACGGTTGAAACAGTTTTAGTCGATTTGCCCGACACGGATCTCCTTTTTCCCTGGCTGCATTCTCAAGACCGGCTCGGCGCACTGGCTATCTATCCGATTTGATCTGACCCCAGGATCGTGTAAAGGCAACCCGGGAGTTGCACGTGTCTGCGGTGATGCAAGGGGATCGGCCTTTGCAAGGTGAAGGATTCGGGCTGGGCCAGGCTCAGCCGGAGCAGTCAATGGAGCAGCATCCAGGCAGCTCCGCCCTCCTTGCAGGGAAATGCTGGGGAAACAGAGCGCTTGCAAAGCCTACAACGGATGTGACAGCGGCCCTACCAGCCGGTTGACTGGCTGGCTTGCTCCCTCCCGTCTGGTCTGGACTCCTCGGGGGGCGGCGCTTAACCCCCCCCGTGACCTCCTCCCAGCCAATCCTCCGCCGCGGACAGAAAGAGCGGCGGGAGACTTCGCCAATCGGCGGTCCCTCTTCTCTCTCTCCCTCCCCACCCATTTTCCCCGTCGCCAGAACTTCCTTTGTCAATCAAAGGCGGCGGAGGGGAGGGCCTCTCCTCGCCATCCCGCTGTAAGGGAAGGCGGCGACCACCAATGAGAAGCGGCCCGGAGACGGGACGTACGCCTCACGCCTCCAATCCGCGGCCCTCCTGGGCTTTAGTCAGGCAGGGCCGACCTCCTTTCCCTTCCTCCCCTCCCTTTTTTTTTTTTTTTCCTTTCCACTCCTTCCTCCCACCCTCCCTCCGTTCCTCCTCCTTACCTTACTTCTCTCTCCCCCCCCCCCCGATCCTTTCCCAATTGGTTTGTCCCGCTCGGGCCCGGCGGCGGCGGCGCTTGAGGAGCCTGCCGCGCGCGCTCTCTAACCGAGGACGGGCTCATTTCAGGGCGGCGCGGGGGGGGGGAAAGAAGGGCAGCACGCGCGGCGACGAGGAGGTTCGATTTAAAGAGACAGGCGAGCCGGGGTGGGGGAGGGAGGGAAGCGGCGGAGAAGAAGAAGAGGCGGCGGCAACAGCCCCGGCACACACCCCTCCTCGCCCAGCGCGGCTACCAGGGCTTCCCCTTCTCCCTCGCCGCCACCGCCGCCTCCCCCGAGGCCTCCATGAGGTAGCAGCGCGCGACCGGGCGGCGATTCTCCTCAGGAGATTCTCTCTCTCCTCCTCCTTTTCCTCTGAGGAGAATCTTCGCCCGCCGATTTCTCCCCTCAGCTTTGTGCGGCGCCTCTGCCGCCGCCGCCGTCGTCGACGCTTTGTTCGGAGCGGCGGCGGCAGCGGCAGGAGGAGCGGCGGCGGCGGCAGCAGCAGCCGGGGGCGGGGTTGAGGCGAAGCGGCGGCGAGGGAGGAAGGGAGCGGGCGGGCGGCCGCTCCCCGGCACTGCAGTCGGCCGCGCCGCCCTGAGGGAGCGCGCCCGAGAGGAGGAAGAGGAGGAGGGAGGAAAGGAGGGGGGGGGAATCGGCCCGCAGTGGCCCCCCTCCTGGGGGAGGAGGAGAGATTCCCCCCTCCCCGCCTCAGCCGCTTCCTCAGCTTCTCTCCCCCCCTCCCCCGCGAGACCCTTCCCCCCCCCGCCTTAAGCAGCCGTAGCCGTAGCCGCATCGGCGGGGCAGGCGGGGGATTGATGTGGGGGGCTCGGAGATGAGTCCGCCGGCCGCCGGGTGCTGCCATGTGACCGGCTTCAAGGTGGAGAACTGGAAGCAGAACCTGCGAGTGATCTACCAGTGTTTCGTCTGGAGCGGCTCGGCCGAGAGCAGGAAGCGCAAGGTGAGCGAGGCAACCTCCCCTTTTACCCCGCCCGGCCTGCAGGGGGGCGACCTCCCACCCGTCTCTTTCCCCCACCCCACCCCGAAGAAGGGGGGCGGGGGGCGGGGCGGCCTCGCAGCGGCGGGACGGGCGCGTTTCTAGTCCTCATGGTTTGGGGGCGGAGAGGAGGAGGTCCCGCAGGGAAACCTCTCCTCTTCTTCCCCCCACCCCACCCCCAGCGTTTCTAGTCCTCAAGGTGCATCTTCCTCCTGGCTCCTCCCCTAAAGGGCCTCCCCCCCCTTCCCTGCAGGGACAGCAAACCCAAGCTTCTAGTCCTCATGGTTCTGGGGCGGGGAGAAGGAAAGGGGAGGGGGCGTTGGTCCCGGTGGGCGACCTCTCCTCCACCCCCCCAGGTTTCTAGTCCTCAAGGTGCCCCCTCCCCTAAAGGGCCTGCCCCTCCTCTTCCCAGCAGGGACAGCAAACCCAAGCTTCCAGTCCTCATGGTTTTGGACGGGGGGGGAAAGAAGAGGAGGGAGGGGTGCCTCCTCTTCTTCCTCCTTGCCTCCTCCTCCTCAAGGGAGGCTTCTCTCTTTCTCTTGCCAGCAGCAAGCACGTTTCTAGTCCTCATGGGGCATCTTCTTCTGCCCTCCCCTCTCCTAAGGGGCCGACCCCCCCTTTTCCTACAGCAGCAGCAGCAGAGGCATGTTTCTAGTCCTCAGGGTTGAGGAAAAGAGAGGGCACCCTCTTTTTCTTTCTGCCATCGCCCCCCCCCTCCCCGAAGGAGCAGAGGTCCCAGGGGAAGCCCCCTTCCCCGCAGCATCAGCAGACGCGTTTCTGGTCCTGGTGGTTCAGGGGAGGAGGAGGAGGAAGAAGGGGGGGGGGAAATCATCGGCCTCCTCTTCTTCTGCCTCACCCCCTCCCCAAAGGGAGCGGTCCCGAGGGGCGGGGCGCCCCTCTTCTCCCACACCCCTGCAGCAGCAGCAGCAGCACCTCAGGCGTGTTCCTCGCCCTCATGTTTTGGGACAGGGAGGGAGGAGAAAAGGGGGACAGCCTTCCTCTTCCTCCTGCTGCTGCTGCTGCTGCTGCGGGAGGACTTTCCCGGAATCGGGCGGCTGCAGAGCCCGCCTGGAGGAGGAGGAGGAGGAGGAGGAGGGAAAATGGGACAGCAGAGCCGGAGTTCTGGGGCCAAAGAGCGCGCCCGGCCTGCTCAAGTTGCCGGGGGGGGGGGGGGGGTTGTCCTCTCGGCCAAGGAAAGCCGGCCTCTCCCCACTTGCAAGAGGAAGGGGCGTTTGGCGATGCTCTCCCCCACTCCCTTCCGATGTCCCGCGGGTGGGTGGGCGAGGAGCGCTCAGGCGGAGGAAGGGGCGCGGTCGGAGTGCGGGGTGGGGGTGTCTCTCTCCGCTCCTTGGTCCATTCTATGGGGAGCGGCCGCGGCTGGAGCTGCTTCCCCCGCCTCCCGCCCCCGGAAGAAGCCGGCCGGGGTTGCCCACCACACAATAGGTGGAAACTGGTCTCGTCCTGCCGTTCGGTGGGCAGGGATGTTTCTGAAAGGGCCGGGCGTCCACGGTCATCGTCGGTGGGGGAAACGAGATCTGTGGGTGGCGGAGGAAGTCAGAAGGGAAATGCAGAAAGATCTGTTTCAGTGCACAGATTACCCTCAAAAGATGCACCAGGAAGGAAGGACCATGTAACAACACAGGGTCTAATCCTAACGCAGGGATTCCCCCCTCCCCTCCCCTTTGCTTCAGTGGGTGGGTTGCAGAGTCGGCCTCCCCTATAACACATGAAAACAACTAAAGTGTCCCTATGGGAAAGGAGCAAGCTCCATAAATCCAGGATACAAAAGGCAGCTGCTGCTGGGGGAGAAAACCAATGCAGAGTTCTGGTTTTTGGTGTGAAGGCCTTTTTTTTTTTAAAGGAGCCAAGCCAAGGTCAGAGTTGAAGTGGCAGGGCTGCAGCAATGAAAGGCATGTGCCAAGTTAAAGGAAGTTAAACAAATGCAGGCAGGATGAATGTTAGAGGGATTGTTGGTTGCACTTAGATGTAATTTGTAACATCAGGAAAATGGTTTTTAGGTGGTTGTGGCTGCCCATGGGGCAACTATTTGTGGGGCAGGCATATCTCCAGATGTAACTTTGAGGCCTTGACAGTTGCTCCCTGCTTAGCTTACAGTAGTTTCCATTAGTAATTGGCAGATAAATCATATGCATATGCAGAAGAATAGGAGAGAATTGTCCATAGAACAGGGTTCCATTTTTAAAAACTTTGAATTGCCTCTATTCCTCTTTAGAAAATATCCACCTTTTCTCACAGATAGCAAGTTTTCTTTATGTGGTACTTTTTAAGTAGAGGTTTCTGTACATGCAAACCCTTTCTTCCAATCTGAAGTGTCAAAGTCTTTCAGTAAAGTGTCTTTATGTGTAAACTGTTAAAACAACTAGTTTCCCTCCTATAGCATTTTAAATAATTGGGTAGTTTGACATTCACAATTCTGGCACTGGGGATGAAAAAGTAAAATATACAAGCATTTTCTTCTGTGATGGCTTGCTATCTAATATTGCTTTGTAGAAAGATGTTGATATGATTTTTCTGGCCTTGCTTTGTCAGAAAAATCTCCATTGCTTTTATCTGAGTTGGTACAAAGACGTAAAGAGAGACAAAAAAAGCTGAAGATAGCACTCTACTCAGGCACTGACAATTCCAGAGAGAGGAGATAATATAGAAATTCGATAGAACAGCCGGTATATGGAGTATTGATTTTATAAAATGCAGTAGCAAAAACTCTAAAACCAGTGTTGGCAAAGGAAAGCAAATTACTATGGCTTATCCAATGAATAAATGAAAAATGGTATCATTTGATGTTCAGGATTAACCTCCCATTTTTATTTCTGGCTCTTGTGTTTTAAACATCCTGATATCCAAATAAACTGTAGGGGGCAGAAGGGGTGTATTTTTATTTCTGACTTGGTTGTCTACACTGCTTATTGCCTTACCTTTTTTGAAAGGCTGCTAACTGTATTGTGTTGCTTTTTTATTTCTATTGTTCTTCCCTCTTCCCCATGCAGTATGCATGTCTTAGTTGTTAATCCATTGCTTTTTATATTATGGAAAATGAAGGTTGCCTTTCACTAAAGTTTTTTTTTGTTCAAGCCAATGTTAGTGCAAGTTACTACATGACAAGAACTACAGTGTGCTTAGAATGGATAATAGCAATCTTTTTTTGACGAGTCAGAGAATCTATTTTGAGAATACATATGTACCTCAGACTAGAACATTCAGAATATTTGTTTCATATTTTGTCCTGTCTTGGTAATATTTACATTTACAAATTTAAATTGGCAGCTAATGTACTATGATAAAGATTTCTTGATTTCACAGATTTAAGAAATGTAAGGGATTGACGTCTGGAACAAATGCATTGCATGGTTATCTCTATGGTTTGTCTCTAGAAAGGCCTCTGATTGGTACTTCAGAAAATCAGTGCTTGATCCAAGAAGATGATAATGCTTGGCCTGTTTTTCAAAATGTTCTTTTCCCTCAGATGTTTCAGTTAGAACAGTTGTGTACTGCATATTCTCAGTGTAACATTTTAGCTTATTGACAATAATATTCCATCTGAGAATAATTATTTTGATAGGTTTGGAAGTCTACTTGTAATATGACTTGGGCATAGTTGTACATTCATGTAGGTTACTTCTACTACTACTAAAGCCATAGTTAAAAAACACAATCCAAATACAATAAGCAACTATTTAAAATGCACAAATTTTATGTGGTTTCCCCCTTAACAGAATTAATTATTATTATAAGTTTATCACATTGTTGTTTTCTTTAAAAAATTATGTACACTGACCTTTTTAACTAGTGGTAATCTCAGGCAAATTCTAAACAAGCAAGCAATTGTAACATCTTTTGTATTCCAGCACTCTCTTCGTGTAAAATATTCATTTTATTTTAGCTCTAGCTTAATTGCTATATAGGGATGTCCAGATTAGTATCTAGAGCTGACACCCTAAGTTTTGAACCCAAAGAGAGACAAAATTGATATGATTTCTTTGTACTTCAGCATAGGTTGGATTGTACTTGTCTCATAAATCCTTTTTGCCTGACTAAAATATGTATCTCTATATAATATTTCCTGAATTTTTGGCATAATTTTTTGGATAGGTAGAAAAAAATTCAAAGTGCTGCTATATTCTTTTCTTTTTTACATAGTAATCAGTCCAGAATTCAGTTAATATCATATCTGTACTTCACTAGTTGTTGATTGCTCCTCACATTGTGAACCATGAAAAATTTATTAACTGCTGTTTCACATTTACTGTTTTCATTATGTATATGAGAAACCTGATTTTGTTATTAAATTCTATTGATGTATTGGAAGTAACTGGCTATGTTAACCTGAATACCATAGTGTTCATCATCAGGTATGAAAATGCCATAGAATTACCGGATGAATTATGAACATGTACTTAAAAATTTGTCTTCTTGGTTTTCTTTATGTGGCAGTTGAGAAAATGTGTGTATTCCTTTTGTAACTCAACTGTGTGCTTTGTTATAGGTAATAGGTTTGGGGCATAACCATAATCTGCCTGCATAGTTCAATTATAAAACACTTTAAGAACTTGAGGCAACGATGGGAGTTACCCCACTCTTGTAAGAGAAAGTAAATAAGAGAAAACTGTATCTTTAGTAAAATGATAGCAGCCATTAGATTATGAATTTACTGGAACGGAAGTGTGGCCTAAGAAGTTGGTAAGTATTAATACTTGTGTGATTAGAAAAGTAATACAAATGGAATAAACTTGTAATTGTACAAGCTGGAGTAAAAATTAACCTACCGTGTTTCTCATATAATAAGGCTGGGTTTTTTTTTTTTTTTTTTTTGAGCCCCGAAAAAATGTCTAGGTTGTCTTTTCGGAGGTGACTTGCATCTTCAGGTGGGCGGTCGGCGACGGCTTGGATGTTAGCCTCAGCGTTGGTGGGGCACTTCATATCGAAGTCAACACAGGCAGCACCATATCTGGGTGTGCAACAAAAGTACTTCCTAATGGCAAGCCCCCCCAACATTCCCCCCCATTTCACATGTTTTAATATAGGCCTTAATTTGGGGGGAGAGGGGCTTAATTTCATTTCATGCCTATAAAACATGCTGGGACTTCCTATTGGGAGAGGCCGTATTGTTGGAGAAACAGGGTATTTGCCTATACCTTTCAGAATTTGTTTCTTTTTTTGAATTGCAAATAAGGTCTTTCAGTGACTTCTGTGAGGTTATTTGGGGGGAGTTTGTCTTTATGTTCTCTGGGTTCTGAATGTTTCTATTAGATAGAGTTTTTATATATGTGTGTGTGTGTGTGTGTATATATATATATATATATATATATATATATATGGATCTTTGGTTATTCGGGTTTTCTCCTGCGTAAGATTGGAAGTATCTAGGCAACGTTTCGATGAAGTATCATTCATCATCTTCAGGCTTGCTCTTCAGCTTGGTCTTCACTTGGTCTTCACTCTGAGAAGCACAGAGCTGAAGACCAAGCCTGAAGATGATGAATGAGACTTCATCGAAACGTTGCCTAGATACTTCCAATCTTACGCGGGAGAAAACCCGAATAACCAAAGATCCACATACAAATACCTGCGAGAACCTCAGAAAACACACATACACACACAAAATCTATCAGATATAGTAGATGTAGGGTCCTCCTATTTGACAGGCTTAGTATTTGGTGAGATATTTGATTATTGTGAGAGAAGGGGGAAAAAATTCCCACCTAGCATGTGAAGAATATGATTTGCATTAAATAGTGTACTATCTATCACTGCCTAGGACATTAGATACACCCATAGCATATGCCATATTTATTTATATTGGGGTGTGGGTTTTTTGGGGGGAGATCTGAGTATTGATGTCTTCCACAGTGTTGTCTTGTAAAGTTGGAGAGAGCATTCATACTTATAACTTATTTGAAATATTTTGATGAGCGGATTGCTTTAATGTACAAGATTCCTATTTGAGTATTGATCATCTGTTCCATTTCTTGTTTACTTGTAATGTGCTTTTAAATATCTCTATATAAATGATGGTTTTCTTCACTGGCCTACATGTTCAACTCTGCAATTAAGAGTCCGTCTTTGTGGGACTTTTGCATACCAGGAGGACTGACATCTTTGTATCTTGTTTATTAATATTTTTCCTGGATTATTATTCCAATTAAAAAGAATTGATTGTTTAGTTGTAGCAATGTTATGGAAGTTGCTATGGAACAGATATCATAATCCCTGGTTTTCATCTTTCCTTAAAAGTTTATAGTTCATACAAAATTCAAGATGAAAGACTTGTGTATTGTCACTATCCCCACAATGTAATTGAGCAAAAACCAGTCCTTTTCTGCTTTTTCATCCAACGAATTAGCCTATAGCATTGATTGAGTAAACAATTACTTAAAGAACTTCCTGGTTAGCTCTTAAATTGGTTTTAATTGTTTCCAATCAGAGAAAGTATTATACAATATCACATAACAGCAGCTAAGAAATAAAGCTGGATATTCCTTAATTTAAAACATGTATTTACCAACTCTATAACCATTTAAAATTATTCTGTCGGTGTAGATAATATTCTTACCTGAAAACTGACAATAGACTTTGTTGTTATCTTGAATTGGGAGATTTATGTGCTATAACTTCTACAATAAGCTTGTCCTAGTTAAATCTCAAATTTCCCAAAACTGAACTCTGCTCGCAAATATAATGCGCCTCAACCCATGGGACAGTACTCAACCTTCCCAAAATATTAAAAATAATGCTTAACCACCCAACAGGAGGTCCATTCCTGTTTAAAAACTTTTCCTGAACCTAGCAAACCACTTTGAATCAAAAACACGAACAAGGTAACAAAATCAAGGTATTGGGACTAATTAATGCTGGCAGAATGGTCCTATTTGATCCCCCCACTTCCCTGTTCTACTTCCTATGACACAACATTTTTCTGTCGTCAGCTTAAGATGAAAGAAATAATTTTCAAAGAGTTACTGGTATATCCTATTCTCATACTTTAATGCTATCTTTCTTTTGTAAGCTTTATGCATAGGGATCTGACAGGGCTGAAATTTATGTGCTCCAGAACTACTGTTACATGTTACTGACTTCATTCTGAAAATATAGAAATTGGCCATCCTTAGATGCATAACAGTCTGAGTGGATGTGCCTAAAATGCTACTATCTCGGGTTTTCTTTTCCTTTGTGTTGCTAATGAATTCAAAGTATTGTAGCTGGTTTCCTAAATGCCCATTTACATTAGAAATTTTTAAAGTTTTGTCAGAGGACATATGGTAGTTGTCGAAGTCACAGTTCTAGAGAGTTTGAGGGAGGCTGAATATAAATCCTTTAGAATAAGCTTTAGAGTTATTACTTCATGTTTCATTACAGTTTGTTACATCATTTGTAGTTATATCAACATATTGTAGAGCTGACAGACTTGTAGCAATTGTTTACAGTACACCCTATGTACAGATATAGCTAAATCCAGTTTTGTTTTTTGGGGGTGGGTGGAATGAGTGTATGTGTGTCCATTGTAGTAAAAGTTCAAACTGGTAATGAATGAGTGTTTTTAATTCCTTCTTTCATATGAATTATAATATTTAGTAATGTTAAAAAGAAGGCAGAATTTGGATGATGCAACTACAATGCTGAGTACAGTATAACATATTTAATCTTCTTTCGACAATTGCAATGTTTTGATCTTACTTCCTATAGCATCATTATATATCTCTTATCCAGAAGAAACAACCTGATAGATCAGTATCACTTATCCATACCATATATCATGACTGTGCTGCTATATTATTGAAAAGCAGTTCCTTACTGCACTAATCTAATACTTTGTAGGGTTACATGTTGCCCAAGTCTATAATAAAAACACATAATAAAAACACAAGCGGAAGCTTACCTCCTGGAGTTTTAAGAACTGAGATTTTGGATTTATTGCTGTTTCCTCGTTGTGTTTTTAAAGCTATGCTTCCCTAGTTATATAGGTTGTCAGAATGGGGATAATTCAACTAATTGAGGGCAGCATGATGCGGTAGAAAGCCTTCAATAAGCCTTAATCCAATGTAAATGCATGCTTCTTTTTCTTTTTTAAAATTTCTAATATGAATTAACCTTGTTTTTTCTTTTTTTGCTCTTTTGGGCTGCCTAAATAAATCATTTCATATCCGATCTGCATTCCAGTTATCATTTTAACTAGTAGCACTGCACTGACTTTGATGTGGGCTAGTTAAATGTACATTTCCTGCAGAGAGTTCGCAGTGCTTAAATAAATCAGAGTTGAAGAGTTTGCTTGAAAAACATGCAGTAAATTTCTAAAGGTTTGATCTTCATTTCATTTAAGTGATAGGATGCAACTTGAAGCAATAGGCAGGCTCCTAAAAGCATAGCTTTCTATTCTACAGCTCCCCAAATCCTAGGAAAAGTACTATTTTCCTGCAGTGTGATCTTATTTTGTAAATAACATTTTAGTAGTATGGGCAGCATTAAGTGAACATCCCACTCAGTGGTTAGGTAAGTAAGGCTTCTTACTTTGTCTGCTGCATTACTATTCAAGCCATGTGTACACGAAGATTCTATTGGTACATTCCTTAATAGTGACAGGGTTGGGGTTAATAGAATATTTTAAAACACTGTCATGACTTGCTGACACAGAGAAGTGATGAAGTCATCAATTTTTATAATCTGTTTTAGAACATACCACTGGCTATTGCAAATCATCTCCTCCCCATATGAAAATTGGCTACCGCAGTGATGCATTGCAGGATAAAGTCAGCCTACAATATGTGTATTTTAAACATGGTTCTGAAAGCAGCAGGACCTGCAGCCTGAACTCTTTTTTTGTCTCCTATCATGCAGAACATAACCTTTCATATACACAGGCAGGCAGCCTTTTCAGCCTGACTTAAATCTGCAGCCATGTTAGTGCATCACACTCAGCCTAACGTGTCTTAGCTGGGGCTCCTCCTGCAATTGGGTGTGGCTAATGGGTCTTTTTTTCTTCCACCATTGAGATAAAAATTAGGAAGTGTTTCCTCCAATTATAAATAGAGGTAGTCCTCAACTTATGACCGCAATTGAGCCCAATGTTATTGTTGCTAAGCGAGACAGTTGTGAAGTGAATTTCCCCCCATTTTACGGCCTTTCTTGCCACAGTTGTTAAGTGAAACACTGCAGTTATTAAGCTAATCTGGTTTCCCCATCAACTTTGCTTGTCAGAAGATCGCAAAAGGGGATCATGTGACACTGCAACTGTCATAAATACGAGTCAGTTGCTGAGTGTCTGAATTTTGATCATGGTACCATGGGAATGCTGCAACAGTCGTAAGTATGAACAATGACCATAAGTCACTTTTTTCAGTGCCATGGTAATTTTGAATGGTCACTAAATAAACTGCTGAAAGTCAAGGCTTTACCTGTATTGCTTGATTCTTTGAGGCAAATCTGCTATGTATGTAATAATGAAAGTGAGTATATAAAACAAAATTTTCCTCACTTTCCTCCCCGCATTCTGTGGCCATATTTTAGTTGATAGATATTTTATAAGTGCTAGGAATTGTGAACTCTGGCTTTTTTTTGTATCATTTTGCATTTATAATATATGACGTTGTATTTCTACTGTAGCTTACTGCAGTAGAATGATGTAGCACTCTTTTCTCCAAATAGGTAGCCTGATAAATTGAAAATATAACACTCAGAATTTTGGGCAGATGATCAGTGCCTAGAAATTCTGGAACTTGTGGTTCTAACTTACCTTGAGGACACCAAGTTGTGATAGTGACATTTGAAACAGTGACTGATTTCTTATTATAGTAAGACAACTAATGATGGTACTGTACATAGACGCCTCCAAAGCAGCGTTCATTAGTCTATTCCTTCATCTGAGTGGGTTCAACCACTAAACAGTATTGGTATTTACTAAGAGGAATGTTCTCAATTTAGTGTTGCACCACAGGCTCGAAACATTTCCTATAAAATCATAGTTTTATGAGAGGCACTGCTAAATTTTAGAAATGGAAACTGTTCTATGTTTTAAAACTCCTAGGTAACATTTTATAAGAGCTTATCATGAACATTTATCTAATTATTTATCATTTTATATAAAATTGTGACTTAATAACAATATTAGGATGGTGAAGTCCTGATAGTTTCAATAAGCTTTTTAATTTACTGTACCTTATATGCTGCTCCAGTCCAAAGGGACTCCGAGTGGCTTACATTCCTTACTTTCGGTAAGAAGATTAAAACAACAAAACAATACTGCAAAAAAGAAGCACAACTTACAATAGCAAGTACAATTACAAATAGAACTCTGGCAGCTGATGAATAATACATGGCCAAATCCACCTTTCAGGTTTTTCTTTAAAGGCCAAGTTTTTATTGGCTTCCTAGTTTGGTGTAGTGGTTAAGGCATCAATTTAGGAACTGGGAGGGTGGGAATTCTAGTCCTGTCTTAGGCGCGAATCCAGTTGGGCCAAATTGACCTTGGGCAAATCCCTTTCTCTTGCGCTTTCTGAGAATTGGACATAATTGAAAGGAGGAAAGGAAAAAAAGCAATAGAATGGAACTAATCTGATTTGGAGGTAAATTATTCCATAGAAGAGTTGCAGCTAAAGTATCACATTATGCTGTCTGACCCTTCTTTCCATCTACTGGGAATCTGCATCTGGAATTTTAGGAGGCATTGATGTTTAAGACACTGTTTACAATCTTCATGCTGTTACTCCTACTTCATCCATCTATATGTGTGATTGTATATGCCTGTGGCTGCCTCAAGTTAAAAGGAAGTTTTACTTTTCCTTATATTTTAATAAAAAGTTTGGTACAGTACTTTCTACTTTTGCTTGCAGTTCCTGAAAAAAGGAGTGGCAGTCATTTTCCTTTGGACCACATATGTCAAAGCCAGGATGAGATTTTTTGTGGCACTGGAAGCAGAAGGACTACAAAAGAGCTGTGTCACAGCAGAAAGGATCAAAAGAGCGAGTGGTACAAAGGACTGTGTGGCAGTCGAGGGACAGTTGGTCTTCCTACGAAACATACCAAGTTCTTGACCCTACATTTTTGGAATGGAATTGAATTCACAATCCCTTCTGGTTTTGTTTTAGTATTAAAAAATAGAAATAATATCTAAGCCTAAAGTTCGAATTAAAGCCTGGTTGTAGATTGGAAAAAATGATGCAATGTTTGCTACTTTTAATAAACATCTTGTTTATATTTTAGGCAAAGTCGTGCATCTGTCATATGTGCGGTGCCCATCTGAACAGACTTCATTCTTGCCTGTACTGTGTCTTCTTTGGCTGTTTTACAAAGAAACATATTCACGAGCACGCAAAGGCAAAGCGACACAACTTAGGTAAGTAATTATCCTGGATTCTTACATTAAAATTATTTATTTATAAAGGCATGAACTTTACAATATGGAAAATACTGCAGTTATGTTGAATACATTCAGACAGGTTGTCTCTTCTGGCTAAGGAGAATATTCCATATAATCCACGCAGGAGGGTTTTTTATTAAAAAAAATTAATATTGAAGTTATCCTATAATTATGGCCATGATTAATTGAAACTAAATATGTATAAATAACCAAAGAGCAGGCTAACGGAAATCAAACTTATACAGTTTCTCATTTTTATGTTCTCTACTATTATAAAATCTGAAATTACAGAAAATGTTGCAATTCCTGGGGATTCATGGTTGAAGACTTCATCATTTTAACAGAAAATAGGGAAATGAAACACAACTCTGATTTGAAGGGAATTTTGATACTTATTAAATGATACATTTTTTGTCTGAAGTCAAGTGGCCCACAGTATATAGAAACCTTAGCTAGTTTTCAGATTTTTTTTAACATCCACAATTTTATTTATTTGTAAAGATATGCATTTTTTTTATCGAGTTCACTGCAAAGCTTTCCCTCAAGGTTTTCTTTAACCCATCTATGTTTTACATATTTTATAATTGCTGTATTTTGACTGAAATAGACATTTAGCTGTAGAATCTCCTTGTAGGTTTCTTTTTACTGTTGTGTATTTACTTTGTTAGCCTCATCTTCCTGGATTGGCAGATGCTCAGCCTGATAGGATTCAGCCAACAGTATGTCATCTTCTTATCCATGTCTATGTAAATGCCCTACTGTTTAAAGAATTATATATAATTCCTTTTATTTTTGATACCAATTTCGAAACTCTTAGAAGCCAAGAAGCCTGAATTGTTCATCCCTTAGGTTCAGATACGTGCATTCTGTATTGAAGAGTAAATCCAGGATTGTTTGCAATGGCAGCCACCATATCTATTTACTGTGATGTGGCTGCTACCACCACTGCTGCCCTTTTCGCTCAGTCAATTACAGGTAGTCCTCAATTTACAACAGTCAGTTTAGTGACTATTCAAAGTTACAATCGTGCTGTAAAAAGTGACTTTTCATCACTTTTCACATGACCATTGCCGCATAATGAAAATTTAGACAGTTGACAACTGATTCATATCTATGATGGTTGCAGTATCCTGGGGTCATGTGATCCCCTTGTGATAAAGAAAGTCAATGAGGAAATCAGATTCACTGAAGAGCCATGTTACTAACTAAACCGTTAGCGATTCACTTAACACTCACAGCAAGTTAGGTTGTAAAATGAGGCACAATTCACTTAATAAACGTCTTGCTTAGCAATAGAAATTTTGGACTCCATTGTGGTCATAAGTCGAGGACTACCTGTACCCTCTGACAGCAGTGGTTGCAAAACGTCACCCCAGATACAAAATCACTACTGCTCAGCTGCTTCCAGTTCATTCTCAACTGGGCACATACTAGAATGGACAAAATTTCTTCTTTGAAGCTCTTAGTGGCTCTGCTTAGCTAACAGCAGTCTCCATGGAGACAAAGAGAAATTCAAACTCCATAGACCCAACTGTACATCATTAGCAAAAGCAGTTATATGTATATTTGCAAAATGAAATATTTGCATGTTTTGCACACAGAGGTCCAAGAAGGAAGGAGGGAACTGAAACATTTGAGGGGTTTGTCACCTTGTTTTACAGGACTTGTCACTGACAACCTGCCTTCATAGTTCATTAGCATTGGGCTCACATTTTTATATTCTGAATTGTGTTCTGTCTTTTTCCACATGGTTAATTTGGCTGGTATTGAACCTTGCAGTAAACACTCTACATTTCCTGATCTCTGTGGTAGCTGGAGATGAACTTTGTTATAAAAAGCTCAGTTTTTCTGGCTATGGTAGTCCTTACTCCATTATCCCTTGCATTAAGGAAGGTATTATTTATGGTGCAATTCTCAGGGCAATGACGAAAACAAATTTGTCTTCTTCAGAGATTTACCTAGCCATACAGATGAGCTGTACTTTTTCCAAACTCTATGTGAAAAGTTCTAAAAAATGAGAAAATTGAGCTCATAAGTTGTAAATGTTATACATTATCACTCCTTTATAGCCCCTTTGGAAAAGCAGGCAGGTAGCTTTCTTGTCTTTCAGCAGGGCATAAACTTGCCAATAGTAAGAATCTTGAACCCTGAAGGAACTTTGCCCATATTTCAGACATTGGCAGCTCTTACAATCTCAGAATCATCTGGCAGCAAATGAACCCAGGTCAAAATCCCTTTATCTGTTTTGAACAAGTGTGCAAAGGCAAGGATGTTAAATTTGGATGTGGGAAATTAAGATTCCAGTCTCTACCCAACTGTGACAGTTGTGAAATAGCACAATTTCTTACTATTTGTTCAGTGTTGTCATAACTTTGAATAATCACTGAACAAATTAAGTGAGCACCACTTGTAGGCATAGTAGTGCAGGAATCACCATTATTTTCTCTTTTAAAAAAAGCTCAATATAATATACTAGCTGTATAACATAGGTAACTCCATCTTGCAAAATCTATCTCACAGTAGACTTCAAAATCTGCATTCCAGCATCCAGATGATTTTAGAGTGTAAACTGTAGACCTTTCTGGTTAAGGAACTGAGTTATGGTACCCTTGTTCCTGGCAAATAGGAGGCTGGATAAGTGAGCCCAGGTTGGAATGGAAAATGCATAAGCAGACTCTCAGTGTTGTGTCTGTTATGTGCAGGCTACCATAAGAAGCCATCTCAGTGGTTGCTTCCAGGATGTGAATTAATAAAATAGTTTAACTGCTGCTAAAGAATCCCATTCGATGCAAATTAAGCTGATTATTACTGGATGATTTGTATAAGGCCTTTATACAAATATAAAGATCATTCTCTATCACACACACAGACACAAAAATACATAAATACAAAAGGGAAAACTTGTCAGTGAACAGGGATTATGTGATTTGATCTGGAAAGTGTAATAGAATCTGCTTCTGCTGCTATTTTCATATTTTTAATCAAAATCTTCATGAAAAGGATTGTGGTTTTTTGCACTAAATTTGCAAATGTCAGTTACACCATTTTTATCCTAGAGAGTTTTGGGGTAACTGACACTACTGTCTTTTGTTTATTTACTTTTAAATATTATTGCAAAATTACTTTGATTTGTAGTCAAGTTGCAGAGTAGAACATACATTTAGATCTATAAGAAATGCTCCATTTTTAACAACATTGAAGCTTTATTTTAGGGTATAACATTCAGATAATCATATTGTAAGACATTCATCCACCCATTATATTGCTATAGCAACAGTTAACTTGGATGGGTTATATAAGCAAGAACTGCATTCTATGCTATCGTTAAAACTGATGTTTTTCATTTTAAAAATCATTCCAATCTTCTCATTATATGTAGAGAAAGGGATGTATGTGTATGAAACGAAGATAAACAAACCTTCCCATTCATCTTTTACATTAATGAACAGCTTTACCTGTTAACTCTAGTGTGCATAAGTTATTTTGTTAGCAAAAGCAATTCCAACTTGGTACACACAAAGATTGTATTTTTTTAAAAAAATCAATCTGCTTTAAAGCTAAACCTTGTATTGAAGCCTAGTTATTGGGTTAACAAGTAGAAGATGCTATGGGACATGGGTGTCAATCCTTGACCCTCTTCAGATCCATTAATAAATCTACCAATTAATGATGGGAACTACTTTTATAAAAATTCCCTTATCTAATAGTTAGATTTCCAGTTTAATCTAGTAGAACTAATTATTTCAATTTCAGCAATGGAATAGAACATTTATTTGTAAAGTGTAATAAAACAGTATTAAGCAGCAATTTAACCTAAGAGTTTTGAAATCTTTGTTCTTAGTTTGGTATGACTTAGTAGAGCATCAAATTTAGTTAAATTAGAATATGGAAATGATGCAAGATCAGAGTTGTGTGTCTTAATTAATCTATTCTTCCAGTCACGTGTAACTCAATAATTAAACAAGGAAAAGAGATATATCCTCATTGTAAAGTGGTTTGTGAATCATTTTAAAATTTAGTAACTTTTAGAAGGCTTTTTCTTAGTGAAAATAGATTTTCAGTTTTCTTTGTATTAAAAGATACATAGCTCATTGGCAAATTGGAGCTCCATTGATTATAAGAATACACAGGCAACACATTTTGAAACTTATGACTAGACTTGATTTATACCTAAAATTGCATGGCTTTGTAGATCTAGCATGTGTATCATTCAGGACTATCAGAAGATTCTTGATTTAAAATTTGCTTTTAGAAATTTGAGATTTATAGTTCTCTCACATTGCTCAGAAACAGTAAAATCCACTATTTCTAACTTTCCTTAGCATGATGGAATTTTTTGAGGCTTGCAGAAAAGGTATGTCCAAGCACAAAACAATTCTATAGAAGTTTCTCTGCTTATTCTTGCTCTCTGCAGGCTGATGAACATAAACAGTGACAGAGAATTGATTTTTACAGGGAATGTGAAGCTGCTGAGAAATATTTTCATATCATTGATTGTGTTGGAGATTCATACCTTGGAATCTGTGATAATTTAACCAGGAAGATCTTTAAATGTTGCTGCTTGTCTGAGGCTTGGCAATAGACATATAAAAGTCATAACATTTTGTCATGTGACAGTTGTTGAAGTTGCTAATAAGAAGAGATTAATTACAGACAATTCTTTTTTCTTAATGTTTTTTAAAAATGTTTATTTTTCTCCATCCCTTCTCCTTCTGCAGCCATAGACCTTTTGTATGGGGGTATATACTGCTTTATGTGTCAAGATTACATATATGACAAAGATATGGAACAAATTGCCAAAGAAGAACAGCGGAAAGCTTGGAAGCTACAAGGTTTGGTTTTCTTTAAGTATCTGCCTGAAAGAAGTTTTCATGTCAAGTTGTACTGGCCCTTTTATTCTTGTAAAAGAAAAATAAGAAAACTTTAATGAAAGTTTTGGGGGAGAGAGAAATGTAGAGATTATTTCTCTTCAGGAGTTAAACTGAACACATCACGAAAGCATAGCTAAACTAAATTTAGGAAGAATATTTAAGTAAAATACTTTCTTCCCTTGTGATTGTGCAGAGTTATTCAGATCTTTTTGGAACATAGACAAAAATTTATATTCTTCATACAAAACGCCACCCTTTCCCTAGGCAGTTACTGTGCCAGCTTAACAAAAATGTCACTTTGTTTGCACATACAGTATGTATATATGTAGATATTAACACACAAATATATGTACACACATTTGTTTTATTATTCAGTTTTCTTTCCCTAATTCTTTTCTTTTTTAGCCTTCACCCCAACAATGATTTCTCACTACCAGTGTACAATGACAGGTAAGAAGTGTGAGCTGGCGACACATTTCACTAGCAAGCGTCCCTTTACTGATTGCCTACCATTTTCCAGCAAGAGACAGAATTTGCAATGTTTTCATATTGTAAAGAATGTATTTCATGATCTGGGAAATAATACATTCCACAGGACCTTCCTGTAGCTGAGTTGCTGCTCCAAAATATTTCCCCTTCACAGCAATTTTTTTTTTTTAAAAAAATATATCCTGTCTATTTAGAAGAAATTGCACCATTTATAGGCGGCTGTTAAAAATAGGTATGCACGTTGCCATTGCATTGTTCATCATTCTCAACTGGCCTTGTTAAATCTTATTTTCAAAGTAGCTCAATCAAAGGAAGAGAGGGAGGGATAGTGGATAGTTTTAAGAACAAAATACTTGGCAAAGTATCATTAAACTTTCTCTACATGACAGTCAAGGTAACTCCTTATCAATGCCAAATTGTGCTTATTAATTCAGAAGCAAAACAGCTCTTTTGCTGAAAATTGGCAGTGATAACCTCCAATACTTGAGAGTGAACCCTCAGTTTGCTATATACGTTTCTCTAGTAAATTAAAGGAAACCTTTTCAACCTGCAGCTGTTTTGATGGTTGGGAGGGCTGTTTTAGAGCTGACACATAGCTAAAGTCGAAAGAAACCTTTTTCTTCCTCATTAAAATAAATAGTTGATAATTATGTAAGTCCTTGTCCTGTAAATATTTGTCCATGTATTTAACGATGTGTCTTTATTGTTTGCTTCTTATTTACAGAATCTTGTTTCTGCCATTAGCACTAATCCAAACAAATACGTACAAAAGTTCATCTTGATGTGCCATGTCTAGTACACACTCTGCATAGTGCATGTAATTCTCAAGATCTTCTTTAATCCACCCCTCTGGTTGATTTATACTAAGTCCTTCCCTTCGTGCCAATTGTTTCTGCATTCTAGTTTAATAAGATTTCAAAAAGTTAAAACCTTCCTTTGAAAGTTAAAACCTTCCTTTGAAAGAGCTGATGGGTTTCTTGTGAAAGCTCAAGTTTTGAAAAGTTTTGCTAAGGACCCTTGCTAGATCTTTTTATCTGTTGCAGCAAAAATGCTTCATTCATCTTTACAAATGAAGACTTCATATTGTATTTGTTTATAGTTACTCCATCCGATATTACATGGAAATCTACTTTAGCTTTATGTCCTGCAAAGTATATTTTCCTTTTGGTGGTTACAATATTAGCTTAGTAGTAATAGTGCAGGAAATTCTTTTACTTGAGGTGAAGAGTTATCCCCCCCCCTCTTTGTTTGAGGTGCGTGTGAGATTGTAGAATATCATTTATTTATGAGATCATGTATCTGTAATTTGCATACAATTGCATTGTTGGTGTTTTCAGACTGAAAATTTAAATGCCCAACAGGTATCATTTTATTGATTTGTTTTACTAACATCTCTGATTGTAATAATTAGACTCAGAAAGCCACCAAGATGACCCATTTCAGCCCTTTCTTCAAATAGTTATCTGTTCCCAGCAAATTCATATCCAGAGTGTACATGCCATGCACATACCTGCATACATGTAGATATACACACATATTCTCATAGACAGATAATACTCAGTGGATATGTACAGTAATTGCTCAGTAGAATAGCTACCTCTCCTTTCATATTCTCCTTTGAAACTCTTCACTCTTAAAAACAGACTTGCTAGACTCAGGAGCTATTCTTTCAGGCAGATTAGCCTCAGCAGTCTTACAGAATTAATTGCAAAGTTCTTTGGCTTTCAGCCTATATAATTTATGGTCCAGATTGCAGAGACAGCCTGAGGGGGATATTAGTTTTTACATACTAAGGAAATGGTTTGAATATCACCCACATTGTATTGGTTCTGTACATCAGCCTTTCAAAATAGCACATAGCTGCCTAATGAATTGGATTATTTATTTTTGCTGTTATCATATTTTTAAAACATCTCTACGCAAAGGTCATGCTTCAGGGGTGGTTTCACTGACAGCATAGTTGTCTTAATTCAAAAGAACAACCTGCTGTTGTGTTTTTTAATTTAAAAGTATTTTGATCCACTGCTAGGAATAAGAAAAGGAGAGGAAACTGTTACTTTAAACATGTTTAAAATGCCAATAACAGTCCAGTCAATAGGTCTTGTATGTTTTTAACATACATTTGTGGGAACATACCTAGAAGGTCAGAACTGTAGAGGAAATATATAGCGAAAGCTATTTAATGCATGGTGCAGTTTGCACTCCAAAATATCCTTAAAGCTACAAGCAGTCTTCTGAAATACAGTCCTATATTTCTTTTCATTATCCAGGTATTGGAGAGAAGTATTCAACTTGGGAGCCAACCAAACGAGAGTTAGAGCTGCTTCGACATAACCCCAAGCGACGAAAAATAACCACAAACTGTACCATAGGTAAGGGAAAGAATTGCATTCCTCACTAAATTCTACAATCATTTGCAGAATTACAGGTAGTCCTTGCTTATCAACCATTCTTTTGGGGACTGTTTGAGGTTATGGTGCTGCTAAAATATAACTTTACAGACTATATATGACCTTTGCAGCATCTCTTAGTCACATGATTGCCATTACAATCAGTGTGCTTTGGACTGTGCCTGGTGTATTTCTTTTTTTTCCTCCTTTGCAGAGCAAGAAAATAGTTGAGAGAAAGGGATTGCAAGAGAGTAAGCTGTTTGCTCTTCTGCACATCAAAAGCAATGTGATCATACTGGCGGCCCAGGGTTGGAAGCCAGGGGTGTACTTTAAAAACTTGCAGTACTCTCTTGAAACCTGTTTCTCTCCAATCTCTCCACTCTGAAGAGGGGTGGGAAGCAAGAGGTTTCTGTAATCTCCTTTGCCTGACCTTCCTGTGTGGAGCAGAGAGATTGAAGAGGGATTTCAAAGACTATGGTGCATTGCATTGCATAACTTTTGATGTGTACAAGAGAGTAAATACACAACAGCTTTCTAAAACAAAGGAGAATGGTTAGGAGGCAAACACAGGCCCAAGGTATGAAACTGAGTAGTCCTACCTGTTTCATTCCAGAAACCACAGTCCTCACCATGATATTTCCAACTTAGTGGCAGAACTGTGAATCTCAGTTAGGGTTGTTAAGCAAGGACTAGTCATGCTTCATTAGTCTTTTATATATTGATTTCCCATTTATTGAACTTTGACTTTCCTATATCAAAATATTGATAAAGTCAATCTCCATGTGAAGTTTTCAAAGTTGGAGGCTTGGATATTGTTAATACTTTGAAAGGAGCCAATTTTGTCTTTTTTACTTTAGTGGTATTTACCTATTTGTCTCTTTCCTCTCACCTATTTTATGATCCTCTTATACTCTTTCCAGATGATTTATCTTTTATTCTTTCATCTTTTATTTGGTCTGATATATTTTAGTTGCTCAGGTGCTTTGTTGTTACTTTATCAATGTATTCTTTCCCAAAGAAAAAAACTGAAAAACAGGCAAATTTCCATCCTTCCTTCCCTCCCTCCCTGTTTCCTGCCTTTTAATTTCTTTTTTTCAGATAGTTGCTCCATCCATCTAATCCCTAATTATAAGAAAAACTCAAGGCTTCCCTTATATTTCATCCAATTTCTCTCTTGTGTTGCTGTTCCTATTTTTCTGCATAAATCCCTTGTGGGCAGGGTGAGTCTTAACTCTTTTTGGGTGAAGCTGTTGTTGGCATTATATATTTTCAAACTACAGTAAAAAGGTATACATTTCTTCATGTTTTTGCAACTTTGGAATCCAGGTACCATAAAGGTACTATAGCCTTGGAGTAGGGTAGATATCAGTTCTGAAGACCTGAATATTTAGAAATATCTAGAAAACAAATGTTAAACTCAATCTCTTGGAAAAGAAGCCATGTCTGTTGCTAAAAAAGATGGAAAGTGGGTGGAAATGATTCATTTCATATACTACTACCTAAGGAAACTTAGGGCAGAGTTCTCTACAGAAAGTTCCACTATTGTAAAGAGAGTCCAGCCAGGTGTCAAGTCAATAGCGCTGGACAAGATTGTATTTTGATAAACTGAAAGTCTGAGTAGGATCACTGAACAATGAAACCACTTTGCTTGCTTGTTCTGCTGGCTGTTTTGACTTTTGTTGAAAGGTTTCTAGCTTTGCTTAAACTAGAAGTCCCTTCACTCAGGAATCTGTGCTGAGGTGAGGAATCCAGAATGAAAATAATAAGAGAAATAAAAATTCTTCATTCTTCTGTATGCAAAACATTTAATCATTTATATTATCTTTATGCCAGTTACACATTTTGCTTGAAGGAAACTTAGAGTTTTATCAGTAAATATGGTTTGCATGGATTTTTATTTATTAGGAATTAAGCAAGCATACTCAGGTAACTTGCTTGTATTTTCCTTGTCCTCTGTGAGCAATTACTGTCCAGAACACCCCATCTTTGGTGGCTATCTACCCCTAAAAACTGTTTAACTTTCCCCCCCATTGGTATCTGTGTTTCTTACTTGAATTCCTTCAGGAATACACATCAGCAACGTAGCTCCATCAACATCCTTAGAAGTAACTGGGTTTCCTTTAAAACTGGTTGAATATTTCCCAGCAATACAGACATTTAATAATAATAATAATAAATGTAAGCCTTTTATCATTAATCCTTTAGAGTTGTTTGAGAATCTCAATAAATACTTAGTTTGTTTGTCTGGGGTCCATAGGCATGAAAGATCAAGTAGATTGTATATACCTATATTTATTTTTTGAAAAATGATTACATGGTTAGATATACAGGTAGTCCTCAACTTGCAACAGTTCATTTAGTGACCATTCAAAGTTACAACAGCACTGAAAAGTGACTTAAGACCGTTGCAGCATCCCCATGGTCACGTGATCAAAATTCAGGCTCTTGGCAACTGACTCATATTTATGACGGTTGCCGTGTCCCATGGTCACGCGATCCTCTTTTGCGACCTTCTGACAAGCAATAACTGTGTTACTAATTTAAGAGCTGCCATGATTCCCTTACAGATGTGGCAAGGAAGGTCATAAAACAGAGCAAAACTCGTTCAGCAATTGTCTCACAGCCATAGACATTTTGGGCTCAGTTGTGGTTGTAAATTGAGGATTACCTGTAAGAAAATATTTCAGCCAAATTTATAATCCTGTCTTACGTAAAGGTAGCACATTGTAGCCTAGGCTATTTACCCTGTGAGAAAGGCTCAGGAGGCAGAATAGGAATGCGTAGATGTCAAATAGAATTAAGCAGGTCATGGGGTTTTCTAGAGGGTCAGCTAATATACTTAAATGGTCTGACATTAGGAGTGAATAGAAAGTTGGCAAAAGTTTGTTGATAACCCCAACTTTTTCAGGATAGTGAAAACTTAAATCGGATTTTGAAGAGCTTCACAAGAATCTCCCCAAACTGGGTGAATGGGCAGCAAAATGGCAAATGCAGTTCAATGTAAGTAAGTTTAAAGTGATGCACATTGGGGCAAAAACGTTACTTTCACACATAATCAAGGGGCTAATTTAACTTCCTAATCAGCAGAGGGATTTTGGGATCATGGCAGGCAGGAACATACTGTTCCCACATACAGTGGCTGTGAAAAGGCCCCTCTTCCCTTAGAAATTTATTATGGATATTCAAATAACCTTGTTATATATTCTGGAAGATTTGTGGTGTGATCACTTAGAATATGTGCTGTTCTGACATACCTTCAGATCAGATTTGTGGAAATGGGAAACGAACAATACAAATACTGAGAGTCTGGTACAATTTCCTTATAAAAAAATAAACTTCAGCCAAGAGCATTTTAATTGAAAAGAGTGATGAGAGATTGATGTTCCTAGGAAGAGAGAGAGAAAGGTGTTTGTTTGGTAAGAATTTAATGCAATGAACTAGAGAAATGGGGAGTTCTAGAGTAAAAAAAGTATTTTGTAAAGTGTATATTGTTGTAAACTGTCATAGCACCCTGATAATCATCTTAAAGCAAGCTGAATAAATAGACAAATAATCCACATCATCTATTATTTTTTGAGGCCTATTTACCATAAAAGCCGTTAATAATATACTTTGTATATTGCAATGTATATAAAAGGATGCATATTGACTTCCACTCAATATAACTAATCTGCAAACTTTTAAAAACAGGTTCTGCATATAACGCTCTGAATAACTTCTGGCTTCTAATTCAGGACATTATAGTTCTGCTTTGTCATATCAACCTTATTCAGAATCAGAAGCCTGGTAATGTTTTAAGTAGATTAATTTCGAATGTTTTCTAATTAAAAGGGAAGAGAAAAAAAAACTGAGTTAATTCTTCCTATTGTGCTGTATCTTATTCATGTGATGTAAATGAGCACATCAGATTAATTTCAGATACCAGGGATGTAAACATGGTGTTGTGTATGTGTGTTTTTTCCTTTCCTTGCACAGCTTGTATTTTGTTACCATTCCCCTCTTTTTTTCCCCTCTGTAAGAATAGTCTTCCTGAACAGCCTTGAGGTATTAGCTAGAGAACAGTCTGCTTCTGATTAGCATATGAAGTTACTTTGTGGCCGAAGACTATTGTTTTCACAATAGGCAGAATTAGACTTCCAAAGTATAGGAGTAATTAGCTAAAGCCACCTGGGATTCTCATTTGTTACATTGCAAAAAAATAAAAATGAAAAAAAATGAAAGGAGAGGAATGACCTCTTTTTAAAAAATAAAATAAAATAAAAGGAAATGGAAGAGGAAGTAAAAGGAGGAATGAATGGAAGATATGCCTCTGACAATAGAAACAGAACAGTGGCAGGTATCTCTTGCAGCTGTGTGACATTTGGCAGCATGACCTGGGGTAGGAAAACATGAGTGGAATAAATATTGTAATAGTTCTTTAGCCTAAAAGTGGCATCAAGAAGGTTTTGTATGCTGAAAAGTAATTAAGACATTACTTCTGTTTCTCTACACAACATCCAGAAACGTTGCTTGATTCTTCAATATTATGTAAACTGAAGCATGAGTGTCTGAGCACAAGGACAGAGGTGATGGGAGGATGTTGAAAATTGCATGAATGAATACTTTAATGACTACATTTAGACTAGCTTGTTGGTGAACTGAGCCAAAAAAAAAACCAGCACTGGCTTACTTTCAACTTGAGAAAGCAAGGGTAGGTTGAAATATAGTAGTCTCTAAAAGCTCATAGTTGAAAAGGGATGTCTATTAATTATGATGAACATAATTCAGAATTAGTATTCTGTCTATATGACACAGAAGCTAAATAAAACATATAGCCTCTCTGCAGGTGAAAAATGGATACAGATCATGCTAAACAAACTTCTTTCTAATTGAATATCAATTCTTGTTTTCAGTTTACTGAGATCAATATGGTAAAAAAAATGTATCTGCAAGTAGATTGTCCCCAGCATAACTGGCTTGTATGGAAACAATCTGAACCCGCTATCTAAATTATTTACAATAATAGCAGAGACCTATCCATTTAAAATATTTGTGTGTGAATCCAATTCTACCATTCCTATTTTAACTCCCTTCCGAATTAACCCCCATCTTTCTAACTTCTCAATAGAATGGACTGATGAAAGAATCACCTTCATTGTTTTATATGCGCATAAGTCACAAAAATCTAAACTCCATTCTTTTACAATGCCTTTTTTTTTCCTAATTTGAAAAATGCAGAATTGTGACCTTGGTTTTAGCCTTTGGTTTGTCCTTTCACTTATAATTATGTTTTCAATTCTAATACCTGGGCCTTTCCTTCTGTTACTTGATTCATATAAGTCATGAGAAAATGTGAAGCTTTGCTGTGTATTTTTTTTTCCTTTCCACCCCCTTCTGCATGCTCCCCAAAAGGCACATGCAGAAACTGCCAGAATGCTTTTCTGAAATCTGGCTGCTCCAGGAGGCTCAATTGTACCAGCCATCTGTGAGAGAAGAATCACACAGCTGCTTCAGAATTCTCAGAGGTTTGTTGGCCTCTAGAAATCTATGGGTGACATCGACTTTTCGATCAAACGAAAACTCCCAGATTTGCTGCCCAGCAGGCTGCATCTAATCTGGTGATCGGGATGCAGTTCCCTTAAGTTGCATTCATAGGTCCGAGGTGATCATGTGCTTTAGTGATGCTGCCTGCCAATTTCCATTTACAGGATGAAATGATTAATCAGAACTTGGATAATAGGCTTCAGGAAGGGATGCTGAGTAAATATAAGAATGTGTTGCCTTCTGAATGAGTGCTGCTTCTTTTTTTCCTCAGGATTCATATTCCCTCCTTAATGGACAGTGTCCTAAAAATAAAACTCATCCCTTTTCTGTTGTTCTATCTTGGTTTTTTTGTTTACTTTTCACCAACACAGGGAGTAAACAGCTGAGCTTGACATTCACTTGCTGAACAAATTCCGACAGAAAAACTATAATGTAGGTGCTGTTCTTAAGTTGATCATCTTCATTTTTCTGGGATTCCTATATAGTATGACTGGTTTAAATCTAGTCATCTAATCTTAATCCATATCTATTGTAAGAAATTAAGAAACTTTTTGGTTTCATTTATTTTGGGAATGTTTAACCTGATCTAACAAATCTTGCATAATTAACAGGGAAACCAACAAAAGAATGTGGCTGCTTAGACATATTGCTTTACAATACAAGTAGTTCTCGACTTAGAACAGTTTGTTTAGTGACAGTTCAAAGTTACAACAGCACTGAAAACTGGGAACCTTTGCAGCATCCCCATGATCATGTAATCTAAATCCAAATCTGGAGTTTCTTCTTAGGGATCCTGTTCAGTTCTTTAGTGTGGCTTTTTATAAATACATATGTATATAACTAATAGGGCCGAATCCTATTAGATGTCGCAGTGATAGGCTTGCTCACGCATTCCAAAATTGCTGTCTAAAAGGTTCCTCTGAAGAAAATCATTGCTGAAAAATCTTAGCAGTCCCATAGGATCAGTAGTTTAAAACCTAGCTCTTTGAGGCAAAAATGTTCATTAAACCACTGAAATCTCTCTTATGAGATATATGTGAGTCATAGAAGCATATGTGCATGTCTTCAGTTATCTGGAGACAAACTTCAAAGATGAATTTAACTGCACTGCTCCAGCTTTTGATTATGCTTCTCAATGAGTCACCAGTTGGTCAAATTCGGATAACGGGAACGTCTTGCATCTCAAATAAGGATTCACTACACATTTCTAGTTGAGGTGACTTGGCTCTGACCCATTCATAGGGGCTTGGCTTTCCTTCCCTGCCAAGAGCAGCTTTAGAAAACTGTTTTATTTAAAGAGTAAATTGCATGCATTTCTCTACTCCACCCTGGTTCTTCTTCACCACTACTGAACAGGCTGTACAGTCTAATAGCTGGGAGAGTCAGTGGCAGGACTTCAGATTCAGCAGCTGTGTGCAAACCTGCTAGCTGATTAATGCACATTTTTAAAAAGCAACTTTTGTTCCAACTAACATCTCATGATGATGGCCTTACATGCAGTAGTGTCTAACCCTTTTCAAAGTGCAGCTTTCCAGATGCATTGAACTATAACTTCCATAAGCTTTGAATTGTGGGAATCGTAGTCTGACACCTCCCTAAATTGGGCGGTCTGGCAAAAGATAATTTGCAAGCCACAGATCTCCACTTCATTGAAAACGACCAGTATTAAAATGGGCATGGCAAGCTAAAATATGTGATCTGTTGATTTCCTGCTATTCTGTGCCACAGACTATATGATAGAATCTCCACCAGCTGCTTTGCATGACTCGGCAAAGAATCTCTCTTGTGGGAAACACAATATAGGCATGACTAAATCCTTTGGGGGGGGGGGGCTCCAGATGACCACAGCGATTGCTTCCCATTAGCACTTTGCAAAAAATATTCACATATAGTTCTAATGACTTGCTTATTTTTTCTTAATTCATGAAATTTCATGAAATTCATTAAATTTGAAGCCTTTCTTCAAATTTATGAATGAAGGCCAGTAAAGATGCTGCATTTATGTGGTTGTAGATAAGATGAGTTCCTGGTATATTTAAGAAGCTCAAAACCTCAAATATATTTGATTTGTTCCTTGGTTAAATAAATGGGACTGCATTTATTTAAATGCTGGCATTGGTAGCAGAAGCTGGCAAAACAATAAGAGTGGGTGATTTTGCTTTGTTTTATTATTGTAATGTTAATGAATGAAGGCTCTTCCATGCAGCTAAGCAGCATTCATCCTTTTTTCTTTTGCAGCTTTGTAAATAATATTTAAGGAACTTCATATCATGGTAGTGAAAGCAAGAGTGTGCTTTTCCAACTGTGTTAGAATATTTAAGCTGATAGCTGTTAACTGATTGTAAGTTAAAGAATGAGAGCTGCTGTATGTATTGCGACCATTGTTTTAAATTAAGTTACTTGTCTGGAAAAGCTGAGTAGGATTTAATGTTTATTTTCACTTAAAAAAAAATCGTCTATGCCCTTTGACAATCTATCTGCAAGTTGGCTAGCTGGTAGAGATTGGCACGAACTATCATCCTATCTACAATTGTGGCCCCTGAATAAAAAGTAACGGATAAAGGACTCATTTAAATTCCTATTGATTCATATTTGCTTATAATGTTTTTAGTTTTGTACTGACGGAATATTTTAATTGCCTCAGATTTTGTTTGTTTGTTTCAACAGTGTACTTGAAATACCCTGATAAAATATTTTGGTTGCTCATTCTTTGTTTCAAATGTGAAGCAAAACACATTTTCTTTCTTACCCCAGTGCCCAAGGAAATGTTATTGGGTATCAATATTCAATGGTGGAAACAGTAATCATGATTGCTGGGCTTCTGGAAGAGAATTAGAACATGGTCTGCTTAGTTTATAAAATTAGCTTTAAAAAAAAGCTGCTGGCCATAGACAGCAAAATTGTCTTTCAGACTGGATATCTCCTTAGGATATTATGACAAAATTACAATAAATATTTTAAGTTACAGCTAAAGTAATGGAAATCTACCTAGATCCTTGGATAAAGACAAAGATCTAAAGAGGAGGAACCTTCTGTAATCATAAATCACAGCAAAATGCATAACAGTTCCTCCATCTTGTCAGATGTGGTTATTTCTTCCAACCTGTTGTTTATGGTGAGGGAATATAGCAACTAAATACCTGGTTTTAGTACCACCGGAAATGTAAGAATTTCACAATGTCTGTTTGACATGCTTTGGTACATACTAATATATAATATGTAGGATTGGCTTGTAAAAACTATTGGTTGCTGAAAATGTTCTTTTTTTCCCATTTTTCGAAACATGAAGTCTGTTTTGAATAGTGATAAGAATATATCAGCAACATATGGTGAGTTACTGGGATGAAGGAGAAAAGAATTTATGTATAAACTGTATTTCGTCAGTTTAGTAGGAGTGAGTCTCATTTTCTAACGATGCCATCTGCACAAATTTAATTCTGGCTTCAGAGCTCCAATTGAGAATATAAAATTTCCTCTTTATAAAATCCTCATTTTATTACAAAAAATATGTGCAACATGAAATACATTTATATATTATCTCTTTATTTTGCCATTCATTTCCACCCAGTCCAGAGGAAACACCCTTTAAAGAGTAATTGAATACTTCTACACTGCAGGAAGAGTTCTGTGGGTGTAGGTGATAACTGAGGTTAAAATTGGCAATTTTAAAAAGGGATTTAAACATTTCTTATTAAAATTGTTCAAACTGGAAAAGTATATCTTAAACAAATAGGATTTTCTGCTAAGCAAAATGTTTCTATGAATGGGACAGCATTATGAAATAAGACATATATGTTCTTATTTCTAGTTGAATGCTCAGTTGACTCAGTTTCACCTAAAAATAGGAAATTGAAACTGCATCACCTTGGCTGGTTTGTTTATTTATCACATCTCTAAAACCTCCTGACATCACAGCAGCTCTCTTGGAATATTCTCTGCCTTACAAGACATCAATTCTTTTTTGTTTGCTTTAATGTCTAAATTAAGAGCATCTGACTTTCACTCTGTTATGTCTTCTTTTGCATATACTGTCAGCTCTGAAAGTGAGATTCCAACTAAGAACATCCTCTAAAGCCAACAAGCCTCTCTCTGTTTTGGTATTTGTATCTTTTACCCTCTTTATTTGTCATTTCAGCCCTTATTATGTGACAGGAGGTGTTCATACTTTCTTTGTTTACAGCTTTACCAAAATATTTTTAACCAAGGCAGTTGGACGACTTCATAATACAGATACTGATAGGGCAGGGAGTTTGTTTCTCGAGCTTTAAGTTTGCAATTTGTGGTTCTGATATTACTATTGGAAGCAGTAATGAAAACAACTTGGTAAACTGAATTCCTTGACCCTCTTGTTGATTCTTAGTGAAACCATTTGCAGTGATCACTGTGTGTCGGATTCCTGACTTATCAAGGAAAAGGATTGGGTTACTTTAATTATATCTGTTGGAGGAAAAACTCCCCTACTGCTTTATCAGTGTAGTTCTCGTAAAAATTCCCTTCTTCTCCAAAATTTCCCTATCTGTCCTAGAGTCAGGAAATACCCACTTGCTCCAGCATCCAAGTACTTACAAGGATCGGTCCTGCTTAACTTCCAGGTTTGTTCCTGTTGCCTGTGTGGAGTCACCTGTCATTATTCTTAGCCTTCCTACTTCACCTTCTCCATAAGACAAAAACAATAGTAATGTGTTTCTTTCTGCACCCCATATGGTAAATTGGTAAAAGCAGTGGATGGTCTTATATACGAGGATGTACGGTAAGCACTTTGGTGTAGATTTTAAATAAGGGAGACAATTTGATGCAAGATTACTGCAGAACACTTTCTGTATTGATCTTTAGGGCTGCTCAGAGCTGCGGAGTTGAACTATTTCCAGAATTTCTGGCAGAAAGCTTGGCACGAGTTAAACTACAGAAAGTTTAATGACACCACCGCATTTGCAAGTCACTGTTGCCTTTATCCCTTAATGTCTGCATTTGCTATACATCCCATTTAGAGGCCCCCAAACTGCTATTAATCCAAGTTACATTCCATCGTGGAGAGAACTTCTCTGTGATATTCCTTCTAATTCCGCGTTAGGAATTTCCCAGTATGGAAATAGTTTTTGTGGCTTCGAGCAGAAGCTCTCCAAACTTGGAACCTTTTAAGACTCCTGGGCTTCAACTCCCACATTCTGACTGGGAAACTCTGGGGGTTGAAGTCCACGAGTCTTAAAAGGTCCCAAATTTGGAGACCCCTGGCTTAAAGACTGAGTTGTGAAGAAATGCTGATGAAATTGGTAGTGTTTAGCTCAAGGAGAAGACAGTTTGGTGATCATTATTTTATAAGATTGTTGATCCCAGCAAACCCTGGGGACACCTCAATATAAGGGCATTGAATGAAAAGTAAGGCCCACACATTACTTTAAATAAGGATCGTTGAATAAATGAAACGGGGAAATAATGACTGAAACTAATTATTTCATTACTTATATGTAATTGCCTACCACCATTTGCTATGCATGTCTACCAATGACAGGCAGACTTCTTAAAATTACCACGAACAAACTCCACAATTTGCCTCTTCAGTCAGATCCTTACTTTTTTTCCCCACTTCATCATTTGAGTCAAACGGATGCCAGCAGTGGTATTCCTTCACTTTAGGGAAATGTCTCAGAGTAGTGTCTCAGAACAACAGAGTTGAAAGAGACCTTGTAGGTCATCAAGTCCAACCCCCTGCCCACGGAGGAGCCCCTACACCATTTCTGACAGAGGGCAGTCCAGTCTCTTCTTGAAAGCTTTCAGGGATGAAGCTCCCACAACTTCTGAAGACAAGCTCTTCCATTGCTTGATGGTTCTCACTGTCAGAAAATTTCTTATTTCCAGGTTGAATTTCTTCTTGATCAGTTTCTATCCATCATTCCTTGTCTGGCCTTCGTGGGCTTTGGAAAATAGGTTGACCTGCTCCTCTCTGTGGCAGCCCCTCCAGTATTGGAACACTTCTATTATATCTCCCCTGGTTCTTCTCTTCACTTATACTAATAGAAGTTACATGATGCCAAACTCGGGCCTATATAATATTTGGGGTAAGATTATAAGATTCAGTTTCACAATTGTCTCTTATATAACTGGCGAGGTATGAGTCAGCCTAATGTTGCAGTGTTGCAGCAGAATTTCTTTCCATGGTTCCTCTAATCACTGTTTTCAAGGTTTGGATGTTACAGTGTGGCACTCTGTGTTGATAGTGAGTCCAGGTTCAAGGAAATCCATCTGAATAACTTCGCTGTGTGTCCCCAAGAATTATAACCACGACTTTTCCTACCAAAGCCTGGGCTCTGCAGTGTTGTTGTTGTTTTTGCAGGTGAAGCTTTGTGATGCTACTCCATGGAACAATTCTTTAATTCTGGCTTATAACAATGATCCTATGTTTAGTTGGTGTCTCACATGCTGAAGAAATTCCTCAGTTTCCTTCCTATAGCATGACAATAATTGCTGGCCAACTTCAACTCTTGAAGTTTTCACCTCTGCCCTTAGCATGCAAGGAAGCCTCTTCTACAAACCTTCTAAGTCTGGAAAATATCAATAATGTAAACCCCCCCCCCAACCCCCTTCTCCTGGGAAACCAGTTGGTTGCTGTCACACATTGTTCACTTTGTTCCTGAACCTCCTAAGCTCTACAGGTCTTTATATTTTTGGTCCAGAGATGCGTAGTACTCACATCTATGCTCTTACCATCATCCCAAACCTGTATTTGATGGTGAATTTCAATTGGAGGGACTCCTCTGCCAGTCAAAATTCAGTCACAGCATGCAACATAATTCCCACTCATTGAAGTGAAAGAAGAGATGCTAAAAAACACATCAGAGCTTTGGAGATATCAGTACTGCCATCTGTTGGCCACTTACAGAACTAGATTATTTTTCATTCAACCTTCTTGCATTCAATTTGTAAGGTATATTTCACTTCTTATTGTTTAGGGTTTTTTACATACTCGCAGGCAAGAAGCAAGATTAAAAATGCAGTTGTCCTTCTTCTCTATTATCTTATATTTTCTTCTCTATCTCATCTCTGTTTCTTAAATCAGAAATCATTTGACGCAATCTGCCATTAACCTTCATATTAAACCTTGTCTTACTCCTATTGTCTTTTGTTGTTTCTTCCGCTGTTTCCCATCATTAGAGAAACTTGTAACTGAAATCAGTGATACTAAAACTATAGTAGTTATGCCTGAGTTGCGGTTACAACAGCCTCGTTGTTGCCAAGGCTATTACATTGGTGGAAAGGATATTTGTTTCTTTTTGTGTGCACTTGACTACAATACACAACTGCAGTCCAAACATAGAATGCTGAATTGTGGTCATAAGCCAAAGACTACCTGTACAGTTAAAAGAAATAAATAAACATCATCCTTTATTTATTTATTTATTCCATTATTCAAATCTATTTTCCAGAGTTACGGTCAGTAAGCACAGTGTATTTAAGTGATGCACTTGTGTCTTATCTTGTGTAACATATTTTGAATTGCTTCTTATTTTGGAATTTGGACTAGTTAATAAAGATATATTTTTTGCTTAAAACACAGGGTTTCTTGATTTCTGCCTCTGTACAATTAGCCCACAAATCCACAATATATCATGTCTGGTGCTCCACACTTTCTAAATATGATAGATTCCATTCACGTGTTAAAAGGCATTCTAAAAGGCATTTAATATTTACCCTGCAGATTGTAATAAAAATGAAATGCTTAGACAAAAGTTAAGCAAAGCAATTTCTTGTTGAAAATAAGAAGTACCTTGTTGGGCTGATAAGATGATAGTTTTGTGTTAATGCCAGTGATTTTAGGACAGCTTCTGTATCAATACTTAATAGACTGTCCAATATAGTGATTCACTGTTCTTAGTCTGCAGCAGTATCCTAGCAACAGAAACACATACCTGCTTGGAAAGGAAGATGAAAGGCTTTTCAGAAATATTTCTGCATATACAAGGGCATTTAATATTATGAGCCATCTCAGAATTTTAGTTGTATTGCTTTGGAGAGGTAAGAATTTGCCAATCTTCAAGCTGGTCATCTACATCCACTAATATCCTGATTTTGTGTTCCCTGTTCCTTGTTGTTTTAAGGAGAGAATTTCAGCTGTTAAGTTCAAATATTTTGTTACTTTCCTGCTTTCAGTTGAAGTCTCTTTACTTTCATTTCCAGAACAAATGTGAATTTATATTTTGTTCCTCCAGTCAATGCTTTAAAACCACCCTTCATCAATCTTCTAGCTATGTAGGGTTCTAATTCCCCGAAACCCCACCAGCATTAGGGATCTTGGATGAAAATACTTATGAAAATGAATATGCTGAAAGCTCTTTTCAATTTTGTTGATGTTCTGCAGTTTTCATTTTTCTTATGTATTACTTAACAGGAAGAAAAAAAATCCAAATGATGACTTATAACTGCTATAGCTTCTTACCAAGATGTGGCTATTGTGATGGGAATTGTGGGTGAACAGTGGCTAGAGACCAAGAATTGAGGGCCACAGTACAAGCTTTCATCTCCTCTCTAGTATGCAAATACGGACTGCCAAGCGTAGCTTTCTGGAGCATTTTTAGAGGGCTCAAGTCTTTAGTATCTCATAGTGGCAAAGGTTTAAGAAGCTGTAGTTTTAAACATGGTATGGTGAGCCCTAGGTGCTTTGCTCAGCAGGGAAAGTAAATTCTTTTAACACATGAGATGCCCGCATTTTTTTGAGGGGGGGGGATCATAATACCTAATCATGTTGCTAGATGTATTTAAGCCATTTGGTCATTATAACATTTAAAAGCTAAAGTAGGAGGAGAACAAAATACAAAAGAAATAATAATTATGATCATAAATTGGTTTTGCTATGATTGAAAGTTTGAGCTGAGCTGACTTCCAGTTGTGTTTAAGCTGAACCACAGTCCCCTTGTCCTCTTTTTGTTTCCTTTTGAAACAGGTCTGCGGGGGCTAATTAATCTTGGGAACACATGTTTTATGAACTGTATTGTCCAAGCACTTACTCACACTCCACTGCTGCGAGATTTCTTCCTCTCTGACAGACACAAATGTGAAATGCAAAGCCCCAGCTCGTGTCTGGTCTGTGAAATGTCTACGCTTTTTCAGGAGGTAAGTTGCCCCTTTTCGCCGTTGTTCAGAATGTCACACTTTCATCTTTGCGATGGGTAAGAGGCAACCAGAGATCTCTCTACTCAATATTTTAGGCTTCCTTCCATTTCCTTTTTCATACGCTCCCATTTGCAAGGTGCCAATTGACGACAGAACGGTCGCCCATAATTTGCTCTTATCGGTTTAAAGTAATCACGGATGCAACTTGCTGTTGGCAGATGGGTTTGAAAACTGTATGGTCAGCTGATTCTGATTGGTTATAACACAGTGTTGTGGCCCATTGGCTGCCAGCAGAGCTACCAACAGAGCAGGGGTGGGATTCTGCCGGTTCGGCCCAGTTCGACAGAACAGGTAGCTCCAAAGATCACCTGGGAGCAAACCGGTTTGTGCCGATGATCAGCTGCTGGGCTCCATATGGACTTTTATTTCCTGCTTTTGATGCTCAGCTGCATCGCGTGGCACAGCAGATTGCCGCGCATCAGCTGTTGAAGAGACGGAGAGTGCAGGAGAAGGTCAGTAGGAACGCCTCTGCGCATCCTTGCAAAGCGTGTGTTTGCCATGCGCGCAAAGCACATCCACCAAGCCACACCCACCGAACCAGCGGTAAACCAGTTTGAATCCCACCCCTGCAACAGAGTCAGACGAGGTTGGGTCAGAACACACAGGTCAGTGTTAACTCTTAGCAACTACATAGATAGCTTTTCTCCAGGACAGTCCTTCCCTAGCGTGATCTTACGATGTTGTGTCCATTGTCACTGTAACCGAGTCCCTTATCCTCTTGTTCGCTTTTCTTCCACCTCTTCCACCATCAGCACCTTTCCCAAGGTCTTCATATAATTATATGAAGGTCTTCATATAATGTGTGTGCCTTCGTGTTGCCGTGTCTTCTGAAGCATCACATCCAAATTGAATTGAAAGCTTTTCCTAGCCCAACATACACATAGACCTGTTCTAAAGGCCTTCGAAACTGGATCAGTTGAAATGCTAAGGTGCTAGAGCTGCACAGACAGCCTAACTTGACAGGAGGCTAAAAAGACGTAAGAGGTAGTTTGAGAAAGTTCCTGTAGTGTTTTTTTTTCTCCTTTTAATGAAACACTGAGGAATACATATCAAGAGGCACAGTGAAGTAATTATGGAAAGTACCACTGGGTAGAGTAATTGGATAATTCCAGAACTAATTGTAAGAAGGGGGAAGTTTTATTGCTGCGGTTTTTTGAATTATAGTGTCACAACTGCTGTATCAGCAGATTTCAGTTATGCTCAGGCTCAGGCTACCATTCCTGTTGGCATCTTAGGATTGTTTATCGATCCTTTGGAATATAAAAGGCATTTGTACATTGTTGCGTTGCTGCAGTGTTGTTTCAGGCCAGCAAAAGTCTAGCACAGCAAGGAGAAGAATTTTCATCCCAGATGTATAATATGATGTGTGTAAAAATCTGTAAACTTAGGAAAGATGCTCCCTGCCCTAAATTCTAGATGACATATTGGTCTGATACACATATAAAGAGTTTGGATTCGAGGTCTAATAAAACACATTATCAGAGAGCCAGTTTGATCTAGTGGTTAAGACACCAAGCTAGAAACCAGGAGACTGAATTTTAGTCCCGCCTTAGATTTGAAAGCCGTCTGGGGGATGTTGGGCCAATCACCAGGTGACCGTGAGTTCTAGTCCCACCTTAGGTATGAAAGCCAGCTGGGTGTCTTTGGGTCAGTCCTCCTCTCTCTCAGCCCAACCCACCTCACAGGGTTGTTGTTGCTACGGGGAAAACAGGAAGAGGAAGGTGTATGATATATGTTCACTGCCTTAAATAACAAAATCAGGATAAAAAAAAAAATAGGGAATAATTCTAATCTTTCCACGAAGAATTTTTCTGTGTTTGTTGCTAGGGGGAAAGAAAGAAAAAAAAAGCCCGCTGAACCTTTTGTTTCGTTTCCCGTCCTCCCCTCTAACCCTCTCCCATCCCCATCCCTATCCCGGGCGCAGTTCTACTCTGGGCACCGATCTCCTCACATTCCATATAGGTTATTGCACCTGGTATGGACACACGCACGGCATTTAGCAGGGTACGAGCAGCAAGACGCCCACGAGTTCCTCATTGCTGCCTTGGACGTGCTACATCGACACTGCAAAGGTGAGGTTCGTCCCACTTGTTCCTGCTTCCCGGCGCGTCTCTGCAGCCTTGGGCAGGCGGTCCTCGACTTAACGACCGCAGCTGATGGTTTATGTTGCTAAGGGTGACTTTCGCCAAGTGAGTTTTACAGTCCCACTTCACGACTTTTCTCGTCACAGTTGAGGAAGTGAATCACCACAGTTAGCGACACTGTTCATTGAATCTGGCTCCCCTGTTGGCTTTGCTCGTTGGAAGGCCGCAAAGGGGGATCACACGCCCCCCCCCAGGATGCTGCCAGCCCGTCAGTTGCCAAGCATCTGAATGTAAATCACATGACTGTGTCATAAGTGTGGAAAAGGGTCATGAGTCACTTTTTGGGTGACTTTGAACCTCAGCCAACTGTTGTAACTCGAGGACTATCTGTACCTAGCTGTAGGATATCAGAAGGAGGTTTCTGCTTTGCTCTTTCTTAAATTGGCTAGAGTCTCTCACTCATTTTTATTGTGGCTTTCTTACTATCTTCACTCGTAGCTGGAAAAAAAATCTGAGGATTTTGAGTTGAGTTAGATTTTGTAGGTTCCAGCATGAAAAAGGAGGAGGAGTAGATCTAAGTACAGGTAGTCCTGTATGGCTTTTGTAACTCCCAAATAAACCTCTTCGAATGTCCTGAACAGGTTTACTGTGGCATAAACTCCTCTGAACTAGCATTATCCCCTCCCAGAAGTAACTGCTTAATGCCCAGACCTGCAACTGCTCAGTCCTTGGGAATTCCTTTTCAGCCCAATTATGTTTTTTTTTTTTTTGGCTGTTGCTGCTGTGTTGTATATTGACAGGTGCAAGGAGGTGGTAATTTCGTTTTGCCAGATGTCACGGGAAGCCCCGTGAGTTTGTCATACCTCCCACTGTTGCTGTGAACAAACTTAACAGAAGACTCTTTAGAGACCCCCCCACTCCTCACTGAGCCTAATTGACTTGGGTAATTGAAGAGGGAGCAGCTTTAACTCTCCTGTGGGTGCAAATGATGGTCTATTAAGGCTATCCAGCAGGGAGGGTTACCTGCAGCCCAGCGAAAATGCGAAGAAGCCATTTGCTAGTTTTTGTGAGCAGATGACAAAAATAAAAGGAAGAAATGCATTTACAGGCAAGGGTTAAACCTTTGTCCTTTTAAAAAAAAAAGATTCTTTGTTTTGCTTTCTGTATGTATCTTTCTCCCAAAATGACACAGCAGTATAACTTTTCATGACTTCATAAAAGAAACAGGAAAGGCTGTTTTGTGTGTGTGTGTCAGTAGTGATTTAATAATGTATCTTTTACTTGGCCAGAAAGTTTAAATCCCAGTTGTTAGACAGTTGCTCCAAATAAGGGGGTGCCCTATTTAATCTCAAAACACCAAGTCAGACTCATGACATGTTGACATTGGCAAGATTTTAGATTACTTCCATTCATCTCCCTGGGATTTGTTAGTAGTCGAGTGTTCTCCTAGACACGGTTAAGAAAATTCCCACGATGTATAGAATGAATATTTTTTTAAAATATTCTTAAAATTTAGTTAATTTTTTCAGTCACATTGGAATAGCTATGTTGTGTGTCGAAATTATGAAATGCTCAACATTTGCAAATGCTGCCTTTCCTACCTTACTTGACTGGTAGTAATTTGCTAGATAGTGTGAATAATGACGTGTAATTTTCTTAACAGCAAGAATCATTTTTACTTGGAAAGACTTACATGTATTACTCAATCCCTCAAAGTGCAGTTAAATCAACATTGCCGCTTACTGCCATAGCAGGGCTACCTCTTCTGGAAGGTGTCCTTGGGGCAGAGCAAAACCAGCCAATTTTCTACTTAATAATAATATATTGTGTTCCCTATGACACAGAGTTACTCATACCTAATTTTGGATCAAGTTCTCTACTTGGTTTGGTCAACCGAGCACAACTTGAAGCAATAAAATAGTAGTGTTTTTCATAGCTGCCATTCCTGATGCATTTCCTTACTCTTGGAACATTATTTTTGTAGATATACCACAAAAAGTAAGTCTTAAGTCTACAGGCAGTCCTTGACTTATGACTACAATGGGGACCAGAATTTCCATTGCTAAGCAAGGCAGTCGTTAAATGAGCCGCACCCAATTTTATGATCTTTCTTGCCACAGTTTTAAGTGAAATATTACAGTTGTTAAGTTGTTAAGTGACAGGTGTTAAGTGACTCTGACTTCCCTGTTATTTTTGCTTGTCAGAGGGTCACAAAAGCTGACCAGCTGACCCCAGGCCCATGCAATTGTTATAAATACATGCCACTTGCCAAGTGTCCAAATTCTGATAATGTGACCAGCGGTTATTGAGAAACAGTCATGTCCCTTTTCTTCAGTACCATTGAGGACCCAGATTGTGGGGGGGGGGGGCAAGGAGTGGTGTGGTGGTCTAGAGGTAGAGTTCTTGCCTCACAATTAGAAGGCTGTGAGTTTGATCCTAGATAGAGGCAGATATTTCTCTCTCTGGGCACACTGAGAATTTATCTGCTGAACAAAACTCAGCATTGGCAACAGGAAGGGCATCCAGCCATTAAAGCACTCTGCTGTTAGCTCCCTTCAGTTGCCCAGACTCCACCCCGCAAGGGATTCTGAGGTGGTTAAAAGAAGGATGATTGTCGGGGGCAAGATGCTGGCTCTGTAAATTGCTTAGAGAGGGCTCTAAAGCAGTATATAAGTCTAAGGGCTAATGCTATTGTAACTTTAAATGGTCACTAAACAAAGAATTACCTGTATATAAAGTGCATAGTTCTTTGCACGGCTGCATGCAAATATTCAGAAGGCTTGAAAAACAAAGTGCTTATTTTCTTTTCTTCAGGTGACGATAATGGGAAGAAAGCCAGCAATCCCAACCACTGTAACTGTATCATAGACCAAATCTTCACAGGTGGACTACAGTCTGATGTCACTTGTCAGGTCTGCCAGTGAGTATGATGGGCAAGCTTTCTAAAAACAGGCAATCCCTTGAGAATAAAATGGCGATATCTTCCTGGTGTATATATAGAGAGAGAGCCTAGGCAAGAAATGTCAGTGAGGACCTGAATGAAATAGAGAAAAGAATAATAATTGCACAATAAGTAACCTACTGCTCTTAAATCTGCTTGCATTAAGGAAACCTTTTTTTTTCTGGTGAAGACATGATGACAATCTTTATAATCAGCTTTTGCTTGATTATAAAGCAAGTGGGCAGCCAACGTGCTTCTTTTAAAGGGAGACTTGAGCTGCCAAGAACTTCAAACAATTTTGCACTATTAAATTATACAGACTTTTCATTAACTCCTCTTGCTGATTTATAACTGATGGTTGATATTGTTCGTTCCCTAACATCTTGCTCTTGTTCCATATTCCTAAGATCCCTACTAAAGAAATTTAAAATGTTCTTTGTTGGAAATCTCTTTTGCGAGCACCCTGGAGAGGTGAAGTGCCAATTTTTCTTTCACGTTCACACTTTCATTTTGGACATAGAAGGGTTGCCAGAACGTTTTTCCTCTCAGCGTTTACTCTTGTGAACCTACTATTTTGTAGAGTAATATCACACCATTTTCTGGACCTGTTGATTTGCAGGAATACCTCCTTAATATTTTGTCCTCTCAATTTTAAGAGGTAAAATGAAGTTACTGATAGAAGAGAATATTTGGAACACAGGGTTGACCTGTGGAATCCCTGGTGCTCTCTGAGCTTGGTGGTTTTCTTGCAGCTGTTTCAGGACCCAACTAAGTAACTTCATCAGCGCTAGAAGGAAAGGGTGTGTGTGTGGAGAAGAAGGGGTGGACTGGGGTTCTTGGCTTTGGTTGTTTTCTTGCAGGCATTTCATTACCTAACTTGGTAACCTCATCGGTGCTAACAGGGAGTGGCCTTTCATCATCATTGCAGGGATGATGTTACCTAGTTGGGTAATGAGACATCTGCAAGAAAACAACCAAACTCAGAGAGCACCAAGTGCCCCACAGTTGTTGTCCTCCTCCTCCTCCTTCTTTCTCCACTCTGTAAACCCCTCTACCTTCTAGTGCTGAAGTTATTACCTAGTTGAGTAATGATTCGTCTGCAAGAAAACACTAAGCTGAGAGAGGACCAAGGACCCCACAATCACTTCTGTCCAAACTGTTGTTTTACGTGATCCTGTGGCTGAAACCCCCCTCTCTTTTTTTTCTTTTCTCCCCCCAGCGGTGTGTCCACAACGATAGACCCCTTCTGGGACATCAGTCTGGACTTGCCTGGTTCCTCCACCCCGTTTTGGCCTCTGAGTCCAGGCAGCGACGGCAGTGTGGTGAACGGAGAGAGCCATGTGTCAGGAACCACCACCCTCACAGACTGCTTGCGAAGGTACAGGCTGGCAGACTGACTTTAGAAAGAAGCACTCTTACCTTCCCTCCTGTCTGCAAATGAGCAATTGGCAGGCAGATGGCCCAGGAGCAAAAAACAAAAACAAATAAACACCACCTCGTCTGCAATTATTTCTGCTGAATCATCGTGCAAGCAACTCAGTTCCCTTGTAGGAAAAGAGGCCAGGACAAAAATTAAGCATGTAGCATAAACTTGATAGAAGCTGGTAGGTAATCAAGACAAACCCCACTCAGTTTAGCTTTCCCCATGATAAATTTCAGCACTGTGTATCCTTGATTATGTTAGACAGTAGGCGGCATTGCTTCATATGTCGCAAAGCAAGGCAAGCTCAGGATGAACATAAACACCTTTGGTCCCTCATCTTACAGGCATTTTAAATAAAATGTTGGACCTGTGGCCTACATATGTGGTATCTCTGTAGATCACAGGTACAGGTTCACAATCCTTGTTTCCCTTAATTCTGGATAGCCTGCCTCTTAACTTATCCCTCCCTTGCTCAGTGAACAGAAGTGAAGTCTCTTAGAGTTAAGGAAGAGATATCCAACCTAAAAGAGGAATTGCCAGCCAAAATTGTAAAGCAGGAAACCTCCATTGCTTCACCAGTTTTTGGACCCCCGTTGGTTAGCCTTAGGAAGAAGAAATTCTACTTATGTTTCACAGAATGTTCTGCTCAAATATGATGTGGAATGTATCTTAATACTGAATTCAAGAAAGATCAACAGAGGAACAGTGTCCAGCAGGTTTCATCCTTCTTTCAAAACACAGTAAGCAGACTATTTTTCCGTTCCACCTGATGCAACCGTCACTTCACAAAAGATCTGAGAGGTTATAAAATTATCACACAGCCACTTCTCCTTCAGGAAGATTGACAAGAAAAAATTTTGCTGAAGAATTTGTACAACAGTACACAGAAATCCATGTGAAGAAGACTGCACAGACTGTCTTGTCTCCAAATGGATAACAGGCGAGCCGAGAGAGGGGCCTCAACGAATTTACATTCCATTTCCTTGCAAGAATGGGTGGTGTTTTTATATCCCTATCTGGGCTTTCCTCTATGCAATTACCCATAATTTCAGTAGACTACTGAAAATGTTTCCACTGCTCTTAACTGTTTACCTGTTCGCTGTTTAATTGTTTGCCACTTGTTTACTTGCTTTGGGGTCAGTTTAATGGAGATACTCATGGGGATATTTTTCTTTACTCACTGAATCACCGCACTGTAATTAGGACATTGAGACTAAATTATTTAGGATTATAGATTGGTTCCTCCCCCTAAGATTCTTCCATTTTGTTGGAATCTGGAAAGCAATTTCAGAATAATGCTAACCAGATCCATTCAGCTATCACTATTATAGTAATTAAGATCATAGGAACAGCCCTACTGGATCAAACTTCCATCTAATCCCATAACTATTCACTGGTACATATTTTGGTGGCCAACATCCTAAACAAATTCTGGAATTCACTTTTAAGTTTCCTTTAACATGGAAGTACAGTAACAATGCCAGTAGAACTATGGTTTTTTCTTATTACTTCTTACTATATAGGGTTTATTTGTTACCTTAACACCAAAGCCAATTATACAACGTCTTGCTTTTTAAGCAATTCTGCTGCATTCATCAAGCAGGAAATTTCAGAAGAATCTCACATTCCGAGTTGGTTTTGGCCCTCCATAGATTTTAGGTGGGGTGTTATTTTCAAGTCAAAAGTAGATGATGGCTAATCTGGAGCTGTTTTAGTTTTAGGCAAGATTGAAAGAGAAATGATGCAAACATGAAAGCCTTGAGGCTTCTGGATTCCAGCTGTCTTTAGCTGTAACCACTACAGTCAGCAGCCGCAGTTGTTAAAAGATATAATTCATTTAAAAGTTCTGTACCCTTCTTATAGAGACTTGAGGATTAGTTCTGTGTGTAGTGAGTGTCTCTCAAATTGTTAGTTTGCCATGGCTGTTCCATGCGAAGAATTCATTGTATGTAGAAGGCCTATTACCAAATGATCTTCATGGATGGAGGACACTCATTTCTGTGGAAGAAGGTTCAGTATTGGTCTTATGTACTGCCTCAGTACAGAATTCAGATGTATTATTTTAATAAGAAAGGTCTGGATCATTACCTCAACAATTCCAAGGTTTGCATATTCCCTTTTTAACCAGTTGATCTCTTTGAGTCTGGAAGGTAAGGATGGCAATTATAAAAATGTGTATTTAGGTTTCACCCAAGATAATTTCCAGATTTGTGAAGGTAAGTTGTATTTTGGCTATGTGAAAAAAACTTTAATCTGTTCTCACAAATGCCTCAATTGTGTATGTTTAAGCAAATGCAAAACATTGGCCTATTCACCTAATCAAAGTTTTAAATCCTGCTTTTGTTTGGTCTGTGGTGATCTCTTCGTTTTAGCCTTTTGTGATAGATTGGCTTCTGAGCCAACTTTATTTTTATTGTCATATTTTTCAGGTAAGCTTGGCTTTAAGAACATAAACATTGTGGAAAATTTCTTAAGGGATATTTTAAAACCAGTTGTATAGGTTGTGTATAATTTATATTTTTATATATTTTTTTAAATCAAGAAACATAATAGCAAAGGATTTGAAATGAATGAAAACTCTGAGGAAGCTAATATTCTAAATGTAAAACCTGTAGAAGATTGTACCTGAGGGTAATGACCATAAAAGATACTAAATGGAAATTTAAAGTGAAATAGTGTTTTACTTGTGCTGGTTATCCATTCTGTTTTAAACATTTTTTTTCAGGTTTACAAGGCCAGAACATCTAGGAAGCAGTGCCAAAATCAAATGTAGTGGTTGCCACAGCTACCAAGAATCTACCAAACAGCTCACTATGAAGAAACTACCCATTGTGGCTTGTTTTCATCTCAAAGTGAGTTTGCTAGATGATGATGATCATGATGAAGAAAGTGGCTCTTCCTCCATGGACTTGGTTGATTTTCTTTATTTTGTGGGTTTTATCTTAAATCTCGCTGTAGACTGAATCTCAGTTTTGAACTGAGCATGTGCACTTGAGAATTGGGACCATACCTTATGACTGTTGGATGATATATTTCTAGATATCTAGAGTTTAACATTTTGCAGATTCAGTCCCAAAAGTGCCTTTTCTAAAGGGCAAGTGGACTTCCTTGGTTTTCTTTTCTTCTTTGAAAATGTTTTGCTTTCAGTCCAAGAAGCTTCTTCAGTTCTGAAGGAGAAGATTCTTGGATGAGAAGCGAAAGGTTTTCAAAGGAAAAAAAAAAACTCAAGAAAGTCCCAGTTGTCTTTTGGAAAAAGCACCTTTGGTTCAACCATGACCTGGATGATTGAGAATCTCCATAGACATTGCAGATCCAGCACTCTGATCTACAAAGCTGTAGGTTGCTTGCCGAACTTAAAACTTTCAGCCTTGATTCAATAACTGCCCAGAAGAATTGCATTAGAGAATACTAGCATAGTTCAGAGGAATTGGGGTTTTTTTTGCACTGTCTTTACTATTAAACTATTTGCCCTTCCAATTGTGTAACAATCTAGCTGACCCATACAGTTTGATGCTTATGAGAATATCTGTTCAATTGAAGCATACTTCCAAATGCCTGCCACTATAACATTCTAACTATAACTACAATAGAGCTTCAACAGGCCAAACTACAGCATTTAAAAGATTTTGTCAGGGTTACCAACCAGTGGTTCCTGAAGATTAATATTTTATGAAACTTAAAGGAGAATATTTGTAGGGTTGACATGAGGGGTCCTTGGTGCTCTCAGACAAATCAGTCATCAATAGAGATATAAGTCTATAAACTATGCAACCCAACCCAAAAAAGAACAAAAGGACTCAAGCACCTCTCCACCAGCAATCAGCACCCAGATGAACAGCACCTGAAGGTTAACTTCAGGCCAACAGTCAAGTAAACAATACCTTAATGAAGAAACTGCCAAAGAGCCAACAGTAAAGAGATCAACCAAAGAATCTCTTAAGACCACCCCCACCAATACTGACAGACCAAGCCACCGCAATTTAAACTGACAACAAACTGCACTCCTTACTACGGTGGCACTGATGATGTTACCTAGTTTGAGGGGAGACCACATAGAACTAACTCTTACAACCCACCTTTCCTGCAAGAAAACAAGCAAGCTCAGAGAGCACCAAGGACTCTTCAGGGTTGAGTTGATCATCATATTCCACAGCAGAGAAATACAAATAGCCATATGTAGTATATCCAAATGTCTAGATTTCATAACACAGAGAAGGTTATTTTGGAAACAGGCAGCGTTTGTATTGAATGTCAAAGGGTGATTTCTTGCCATGAATTGCCCTGTCCTCCTATCTGTTCAGAATTGGGATTTTAATATTTCATGCCTCAAAACAGCGTTCAAATGCCAGCGAACTAATATTGCTAAATTCCGGCAGCTGAAGTAATGGATAGAGGGCTGTGTGTTATTTATAGCTGAATAGAGTAATGATGAAGAGCTGTATCTTCTGACAAAGTTAATAATGTAATATGGCAAACAAACAAAAAATGTGAAAGGCTATCTTGTCTATGTAATTTCTTTTCTTGTGCGTGGAAAATAACCTGGTCTGTTGCTAGGGAATTGTGTTTCTGAAATTGGAGTACAATTACCTACAAAGGTAAATAGGACAGGAGTTTTTAGAAATTTGGAGAAAGGCTCCCTTTTGGAAGAAGAGTTCATTAATCTTTCTGCCCCCTGTTCACATCCGCTTGTAGCATTTTATTCGGATGATGATGAAAGCATGGAGCTTATCACATTTCCCATTGTCTCTGAAATTCATCTTTTCCAGCCACTTGTATCTTGGCAGTGTGAGATACCTAGAATATTATTTGTCTTCCTTTTTAAATCACAGCCTACCTCAGTGCTACAAAGGAGGTTTCAGGCTGAATCCATGCCTCAAAATCCTAGAATGCCTCAAGAATGATAAAGAATTGTTTTTAAAACATTTTTTCTCCCTTTCTGGTACATCCTGATCTCTTTTTTATTCTAAAAAGAAGAAACAGTACAGACAACCATACACCTCGTATAAAAGACACTTCTGACACGTATTAATATACAGGTAGTCCTTGACTTACAACCATTCATTTAGTGACCATTCGAAGTTACAACGGCAGTGAAAAAAGTGGCTTAGGGCCGTTTTTCGCACTTACAGCTGTTGCGGCATCAACATGGTCACATGATCAAAATTTGGTCAGTTTGGAAACTCACATTTATGATGGTTGCAGTGTCCTGGGGTCCCCTTTTCAACCTTCTAACAAGCAGTGTCAGTGGGGGAAGCCAGATTCGACTTAACAACTGTGTTACTAACTTAACAACTGCAGCGATTCACTTGACAGCTGTGGCAAAAAAAAGGTCATAAAAGGAGGCACGACTCATTTAACAACTGTCTCGCTTAGCAACAGAAATGTGGGTCTCAATGATGGTTGTGCCTCAAGGACTATCCGTAATTGCTTTTCTACACCCAAGCTAACTGATTCTCGAGATGCTGTTACATTAAGGAAGTTAAAAATCTGATCGTCTATCTACCCATTTTTTTATCTAGCGGTTTGAACACTCAGCCAAACTGAGACGGAAGATCACTACGTATGTCTCCTTTCCACTAGAGCTGGACATGACGCCTTTCATGGCCTCTAGGTATGCACTGGAAACCTCTTCTTGCGAGAAACCCTCCCTGTCTTAGACAATATATCAAGGGGAGAGAAATTGTCTAGTTCAGCTTGCAGGTAGGGACTATAATTGGGTGTTCTTTTCACTGGTTCCGCTGGCATGGATTTCAGAATTGAAATTAAGCAGGAGTATCTTGAGTGAAAAGAGAGGGATTCCACCTCCCTCCCTCTAAGGTGCATAGAGCCATGGTGGCACAGTGGTGAGAATGCAGTCTTGCAGATTAATTCACTGCTCACTGCCAGGAGTTCGATCCTGACCAGCTCAAAGGTGACTCAGCCTTCCATCCTTCTGAGGTTGGTAAAATGAGGAGCCAGATTGTTGGGGGCAAGAGGCCGACTGTGTAAACCGCTTAGGGAGAGTTGTAAAAGCACTGTGAAGCGGTATATAAGTCTAAGGGCAATTGCTATTATCATTCCTTTAATTGTTTTATATGTATACTTGCTTTTCATTTAACTAATCAATTTCCTTTGATTTGATTATTATGCCGAGAAGAAAAATGGCAAGTTTATTGCCTGACTGATCACTGATACAAGACAAGTATAAAAGATGCACGCTCACATTTTAAAACTTTTGGCTGTGATAATAAAGGCAGGATTTTTTTTTTCCTTAAACAGTCAGTCAAAAGTTCTCCAGAATTGTCCAGCCAGTGTGACTTTTGTCTCAGGAAATGCTGAGATTTGAAATGGACCTTTCAATAAGTGTCCAGGTTGGAAAAATTGCAATTGGGGATGGGGGAGAGGGGAGAGGACCTTGGAAGGTACGTTTACGGAGGGGTAAATTTATCTTTCTCCTCTTTGGAGAAGGACTTCTAGAAAACTACCAAGGATCACTGCATGTCAAGCATTCGGAATTCACCCTGTCAATAGCCTTAAATGCTTAAACTAGTCACTTCAATCTCCTGCTTTGTGGCTTTGGTGTTTTGCTGGTTTTCTTCATGCCAGGGGTAAGTTATGTCAGTGTTGTCTCTTTACTTAAACACTTGTTCCTCCTCTTCAGGAAATGTCGAGAAAATAAGGAGATCTCTTCAGATTTTAAATGTCTGTTAACTAAAGGGCGATTTGATAACCCGCTGTCTTTTTAAATGACATTGAACATGGTGTTTTTTTGTTTGTTTGTTTTTATTGTAGTAAAGAGAGCAGAATGAATGGGCAGTACCAGCAACCAGCAGATAGTCTAAACAGTGATAATAAGTAGGTGGCTTTGTCTTCTGTGCTTCTTGGTCTCAGATACGTCCCTTAAAACAGTATAAAAAGCTGCCTAGCAGAGTCCTGTTTTTTTCAGCACTTTGTATTCTAAACTAATTCTGGGGGGAAAAAAAGCCCAGGAACAAAATGCTGTTTTTTCAAATAGTGATTTTTCCATTCCACTTCTCTCCACCGTCCCCCTGAGCCTTCCTTCTATCTTCTAAAGACTCACTACTCCACAAATTTTACCTACTCATTTGTCCAGTTGAGGTAGTCACTGGTCTAGTAAGGCCCACCCAGACTCTGTAGAGGGGTGGAACGCAAATATGTATGATAAATAAAATCTTAACACATCTGACATTTTGACAGCTTGGATTGGCATTGATAGTTAGAGTAATATGTATAAACACTGCTGATGTTTTTCAGAAATACTAGTCAATATAGGTAGTCCTCAACTTACATCAGTTCATTTAGGGACCGGTTGAAGTTTTAAAGGCACTGAAAAAAGTGACTTACGACCAAACTTACGACCATTGCAGCATTACTATGGTTACATGGTTAAAATTTCAGATGCTTGGCAACTGATTCATATTTATGACAGTTGCAGTGTCCTGGAGAGTCATATCTCTTGTGACCTTCTGACAAGTAAAGTCGTTGGGGAATCCAGGTTCACTTAATCACCGTGTGACTAACTTCTGCAGTGCTTCACTTGACAACTGGGACAAGAGAGGCCGTAAAACGGGGCAAAATTCACTTAACAACTTAGCACCTATTTTGGGGGCTCAATTGTGCTTGTATGTTGAGGATAACTTGTAGCATGTGGAAGCTCCACGTCGGATGGCCCAGCTTACATACAAGTACATATTAGCAAAACGTTGATTATTGAAGGGGTTAAAGGTTCTATCTATGTTGTAAAAATCAAGCCGTTTCTCTTTGCTTGTTTATTCCGACAGGTATTCCTTGTTCGCAGTAGTTAACCATCAAGGAACCCTGGAGAGTGGGCATTATACCAGTTTTATTCGGCAACACAGAGACCAATGGTTCAAATGTGATGATGCCATAATTACCAAGGCTAGCATTAAGGACGTACTAGACAGTGAAGGGTATGTCAAACTCCCCTTAAGCGCAACATTCCAGTTTTGCTCTCTACCGTGTCAGTGAAATAGAAAAGAGGAGCAAAATTAGAGGGAATGTGTGAAGATAAAATTCTGCTTTGAACTGGAAGATTATTGTGGGATTTTCTCAAAGCCAGTGGGGATAATATATTTTTTTAAAAATGACCTATGTTTTTGGAGTGGCCTCAAAAGAGAAGGGATGGCACGTTACTCCAAACCAACGTTTTTCAACTTTGGCCACTTTTAAGACGTGCAGACTTCAACTCCCAGGCTTCCCCAGCCAGCACAGCTGTATTCCCATAATCCTATAGCTGGCTGGGGAATTCTGGAAGTTGAAGTCCGCACATCTTAAAAGTGGCCAAAGTTAAGAAATGTTGCTCTAAAACAAGCGTTAACCCTCTTGCACTCAGGTTTTGCTTTCAAAAGTTCAGTTCTACAGCCTGCGTAAATTATGCAAAGGAACTCTTTTCTTTTGGCCTGACTCACCCGTTTTTGCTGCTTTTCTGGTTTCCCAGGCATGGGAGGGATGCAAAAATGTTATTCCACTTTTTCCTTTTGCTTCTGGGATTCTCACTGGGATTTTGTATTACCATATTAGGAAAGGGAAATTTTAGTTGTTGGTTTTTGTTTCACAAAATGGGAGAGTCTGTGAAAGCTGATTTCCCTCCTTGGGTTCCCTTTGCACAGAATTGTGTGATGTGCGTAGCAGCACCATCTCAAGGTGCCAGAGATACAAACCTTATATTCCTAGTACTCCTTACATAGTCCTTGACTTACAACCATTTCCTTAGTGACCGTTCAAAGTTACAACGGCACTAATAAAAAGTGACTTTTGACGGTTTTTCACACTTATGACCATTGCAGTATCCTCCATGGTCAGGTGATCAGTTTTTGGACACTTGGCAAGTGCTTCATATTTATGACGGTTGCCTTGTCCTGGGTCATGCAATCCCCTTTTGCAACCTTTCTGGTAAGCAAGGTCAATGGGGAAGCCAGGTTTACTTAACAACTGCAGTGATTCACTTAACAATTGTGGCAAGAAAGGTCATAAAACAGGCCAAAACTCACCCTAACAACTGTCTTAGCAATGGAAATGTTGGGCTCAATTGTGGTCATAAGTCAAGGACTACCTGTATAGGTCATTTTTTTTCACCTGTATTTCCTTCCTTTATGATGTTCTCTGCTGCATGGAGGTTGGGAGACCATCTCCCCCTCCCCCTTCCTGAAAGATAGGGAATGGGACTATTGGAATGGAATGAGTGGACTGTTGTCTACAAAACATTGTCATAATCCGACTGACATTTCAGGCGTCTTAGGAATTTGTTCCTAATTAGAATGTATATCCTTAGCTTCTCTTGGGGAAGGTAGCAATCTTCTTCGGCCCTCCTTCCTCAAAAGTAAAACTTTGGGGTCTCATATTTTAATCCAGGGTCCTTCCTTCCTTCCTTCCTTCCTTCCTTCCTTCCTTCCTTCCTTCCTTCCTTCCTTCCTTCCTATTTGGGGATGTTTGAGAATTGCTGGGGTAGACCTTCTAAACTTCTAAAACTGAAGCTCCTTGTTCTAATCGGAAGCCCCCTTTACACACAAGGTCCCCAACGTTGGCAGAATCTCTCCATTCTTGCCGCTTTGAGTTTGTTCTTCAGGTATGGGATTCAGCCTCAGTCCTATGTTGCTGTCAATCCCACAGCAGCCGGGGCATATCCTCTGATGAATCACCAGCCTTGAATTATTTAGACTCTCACCACATGTGCTGGGAACAAAAAACCTTCCCGGAAACTGTCCTCCCCTTATTAAAAACAAACCAACCCCAAATCCCTTCTGCTTTTAACAGGGATGTGGGGAGGAGCCAGAACTCATGCAGAGAAGCCCACATCGGCCTAGCTCTTGCAACCCACCTTTCTCCTCCCTCCTCCACAGATACTTGCTGTTCTATCACAAACAGTTCCTGGAGTACGAGTAGCCCTGGTCAGCAGCCGACGCGACATGGAAAGGACAGGAAGCGAAAGGAGGGGTAGACTTCCGATAAAACACACAACACTACCTGAAATGAAAAACGACACCCATTCGACACCTGGCCCCGAGCTGCGACAGGACCTGCTCGCCAGTTGGCTCACCGCCTAGAGGAGTTTAAAAAAAATAATAATAATAATGAAATAAACGAACTCTCTTCCTCGGGTTTGCGGTCCTGCAAGAAGGACAGAAGGAGGAGGTGGGAACCTAACCAGAGGCTGCCGTCAGTGACTTTGAGCGAAGACATAGAATAGCGCGAAGGTTGCCCTCGACAGGGACATAGAGTGGAGCCGAGGAGTCCCGCCGTTTCTCCGAGGCGTGCGTGGGAAAGCCAGGGGTGTGTGTGTATGTGCTCTCATCTCCATCCAAGCATCTTCTCCATTGGTGCTTCAGCTCCAACTGACCAATCATATGACAGTTAATTAAAAAACAAAAATTTACCCCGAGCCCCCATTTTTTTTTTTTTTAATCATCATCGCCCATGGGTTTGAAAGCAGTCAAAATGGAGGAGAGTTGGGGACGCCACGACGAGATGGACTTTGCGAGTATCTTTTTATTTGTGAATTTTAGTTATTAAATAAATACAGTATGAAATGATTAGGCTGTTTTTGTTTTTCGGAAAAGCCATTACCCAGAGGCCAGATTGACGGGACCGGCGTGGTGACGAAGATAACCAAAACCTGCCTCTTTTAAGTCACGGCACAGGTAAAATGTTTTTGGGGGGGGAAATGTTATTTTTGGAACAGGCTAGGTTTCTGTTTGAGCCCTCTCCTCCCCTCATTTTGCTTTCTATACATTGCTATTTTATTAATTTCTCACCCCACTTCACCCCCCACCCCTTTACACATGTACTTTTGTTCGTTTTCCGCCCTTAAGAATGAAATTCATAATTGCAACCATCAGTAAAATGAATGAATTGGCATGTTTATACTGTAAAAAAAAAAGTAGTCTTGATTATTTTTTTCTGGTTGGGGGAGCAGGTGGGTGGCTTGGATGTAAATAAGGCTGATCTCTGGGGTGGAGGGGGTTGTTGGAGGGCGATTGTTTCCCCATCTTCCCTTTCCAAAGAAATATTGCCCTCCTGAGACCCTTGGCGTTGAAAAACGTGCCATCTGCCACTTTTGAGGGCTGGGTGCTGTTTTTTGAAATCAGACTCTTCCTAAGCAAAAGACTTCCTACCAACTCTGCTTTTATTGGTCTCTTAGTTCTCTCTTTCTCTCCCATTCATCTCTCCCTCTCTGTATACAAAGCCTTCTGGCTTCGTCCTTTCTTCCTGGAAACTGGGAGCGTGTTTGCTTTTGTTTTATGTTTGTCAGAAATACATTTATTTTCTCACTTTCTCTCTCCCCTCTGCTGTCTAGACACCGCCAAAACCCCTATTGGCTGTATATTTTATCAAGAGGCGGGGGCCACGCTTTATTTGTCACCCATAAAGAAAATTGCTTCTTTGCCTTGTTAAAAAGAAGAAAAATAAATAAATAAACCCCCTTCAGGCTGCACCACTTAACGTGTGTGCGGCCAATAACCGCAGGGAAGTGGTTTTGTCACACCTCTTTTATCTGTACAAAACAAGTTTACCTTTCTGTGTGAAGGAGGGACACGAAGAAGCAAAAGGTCCACCTGTGACTTGAATACCAGCTGGATTTCTGCTCAGCTGACAATATATGTGTGTGTGTGTGTTATGTATATGTGTATGTATGTATGTATGTATGTATGTATGTATATATTTTCAAAGCTCCTTATGTCCTAGGAGTCTACTGGGTATTCTAGAGATGGCCGACCCTGTCTGGTAATTTTCCACCAGTTAAAGAGTCAAGAGAATATACTGATTTTGAGACAATTCATTAATTGCAGAATTTAAACCTTGTCAAAATATTTGTCTAGTTGCAGAGAGCTCGACTTGGGCTTCCTGTAGGCTGTTCAGAGGTTTTTACATGTCCCCCTGCCATTCAAGGCAGACACTACTTAAGGTTCATTATTTTCTAGCATAAAAATAAGGATATAAATGGTGAACAGTGATACAGGTAGTCCTTGACTTACAACCATTTGTTTAGTGACTGTTCAAAGTTACAACGGCACTGAAAAAAGTGACGTCTGTTTTGACCACGTGATCAAAATTCAGGCGCTTGGCAACTGACTTGTATTTATGACCATTGTTGCATCCCAGGTCATGTGATCACTTTTTGTAATCTGACAAGCAGTCAGCCAAATTCACTTAACCAGGTTACCAACTTAACTGCAGTGATTCACTTAACAACACTGGCAAGAAAAGGCAATAAAATGGGGCAAAACTCACGTAACAAATATCTCACTTAGCAACAGAACATTTCGAGCTCAATTGTCATAAATTGAGGACTGCCTGTAATTCTCATAACATGCCTCTTCTCTCCTCCCTCCCCCCTCCCCCCGGCCCTGGGGCAGTGTGGCCTGCTTAGAAAATTTATCATGGTGAATGAGAGGAAATTCAAAATTATGATGGTGATTCTACTACCACCCTGCAGGAATATTAATTGAGAAATTTTGTGGAACATGGACAACGTGCTCACGAGGGTAGCTGGATAATCCTATAATCTTACCCTTGTCTTGCATCTATTCTAGATCGCTGTCCAGAATCTTTATTGGTTCATCAAGATAAATTTAAAATCAGTATTTACATGGAATAAAACAGCAATTTGCTAACAGCAAGCCAATGTGGCCACATTATAGCTGCAGATGAAGCGGGCATTGTGAGTGTGATGATTGTATCTCCCTGTTTCCTTTTAAATAATGTAAGCGTGGAAGGAAGAGGAACTGGCCTTTTCTGCTTCATGACCCCGAAGTTCAAAATTCTTTCTAAAATGGAATTATGGCACCCTCTTGTGGCTGAACTCCAAGTAATGCAATCTTTTTTCTCTACCTCCAAACCTATTTCCTTTTTAATGTTAGATGCCAAAAAAAAAAAAAAGGAAAAAATATTTTTAAGAAGTAGTTATTATAACTGTTAACCCTTTTTTGTTTTTTGGGGGGACAAAAGGACTTGATAGGTAAGCTTTCTGGAACAGATTTAAAAAAAACAAAATGTCCATTAAAATGAAATTTTCATCAATTTTATGGACCCAGATTTAGGGCATTTTGATCCAGAGTGCTCCCAAGTTACTAATCAAATTAAAGTTCAGATCATATAATTGTTGTTCATAATATCTTGGCCTAAAACTGAAATATGTTTATGCACATCGTAATTCCATAATTTGTCCATAGCTGTTTACAGTGTTTGTGTATATTTTCTCTGCTTTTTGTAATTTAATCTTGGAATAGGTTTATTTGGACAGTTATTTTCCTCTGTGTTAATGTTAGAATTGGTCACTATTATTCTTCCTTTGTTTTAATTATGCAATGGCTTTTTAATAGTTTATATAATTTTATTGAAATGTTGAAAAGAAGATAAAAATTTAGCACAAACGACAAAGAAAAAAAGAAAAGGAACACAAACAATCCAAGAAAAAAGATGAAGAAAACCAAAGAAGAAAGGAAGTAAATGCAAAGTGGCTTCCAATAATCTTCATAGCAGTTATATTTTAAGCTCACTCTTTTCTTTCAGTAATCTATGCAGCCTGATCATCAGAGCTCTAAATCATAAATCATTTGTATGCAAAACCACCAATCAGATGGTTGTCTTCTTCTCTAATGAAAGCAGCTAATTTATCCATCTGAACAAGAGCTATCAGTTTTACCAACTTTCTAATTATTTTTATCTATTAGTCCTAAAAGGAAAAGCATGTTTGAGTCACTTCAAAACCCATGTTGCCTCTTGCTTTCTATGGATTTCAGTGCTTCTAATTTTGCTTTTCCATGTAAGAGAATACATTGGATTTGCTCTCTTGCATTCTTTCGGCTTTCTTCTCTTTTTTCTCTCACCTTTTCCTCCTCCTCCTTTCCCATTCTCTCCTCCCTTCCCTTCTTCCCTCCCCTTCGCCTTCTTCCTTCCTCTCCTCTCCCTTTCCTTTCTTCTTCCCTTCTCTTCCCCTTCTTTCTTCGTCTCCCTCCCCTTCCCATCTTCCTCTTCCTCCTTCCTTTCCCTCCCTTCTTCCCCTCCCTCTCCTTCCCTTCTTATCATTTGAAGGCAATTCCAGAAACGTAGTTTGGACAATTCTGGCTTTGCTGCATCCTTGTCATCCTTTCCCACGATGCTGTCACAGAAGTGCCAAAGAAAGCAATTGGCTCACATGGAGGGGCAGTGCTTTGCTGTGGTTGCTAGGTAACCGGAGGAAGGCCTGTTTGTGGGTGGTGGACTCTGAATTAAATAGCATCTCGATCATTTTGATGTTACTTGCTGTCGGAGGGAGGTTGGGTATGTCTTTACTTTGACCAGTAACTGACATTATTCATTCATCTGAAGATTTCAGCCAAAGACACATCATGTATTGTAACTGGGCTGTGGTCAGTCTACAGCCATAAGATCCCATTGACCTAATTTACTTTTTCAAAGCTCTCTGTGTGCTGTGGCTTAGAGCCAAGCCATCCTTAAAATGTGCTTCTTGGAGATAGTCCCACTTTCCCCTGGTAGTTCTCCCATCACCATCTTGGTCAGGAAAGATCCTCCTCAATCCTGTGATCCTAAATCTAGAACCTTGGGGGTGGAGTTGCTATAATTATTGATTTTCTCAGTGGTAGATCTCTTCAAATCTTTTTCATCCTTCCTGGGACAAAAAGGCAGGCGGGGTGGGTGGGTGGAATTCTACCTTTTCCTTGACGAAGTAAAGATTTTGAAAAGGAAGCTGACCAACAGATGCCTGGTTAAGAAGGCTCTTTGGTCATTTTTGACGGATAGGAGGAGAGGACGAACGAAATGCAACTCCGTGTAATAGGTTTGCTTAAGTTGTCAGCTATCATTACCCACTTGTGAACAGCATTTTTCTCTGAAAAACGTGGAGTAGGAAGGAGCAATGCATGCTCAACCCTTCTGAATTTGTCAGCTTCAAGTCATTGAGACAGCTTTTCAGGATGGAAACTTCAAATATGAATAGAGAATAAGTACTTTTTTCTTCCCTTCAAATCACATTGTATGGTGTAGGTAGGGTCTGCTTGAGAGGGGTGGGGGGCTGGACTAGATGACCTACAGGATCCCTTCCAATTCTCTTAATCTCTATCCATCTACCTTTTCCAGGAATCCATTTTGGGGACTTCCAAAGGCTTAAAATACTGCATTCAAGCTCTTATTTTTGTGTCTGCTCTCTACCGCCTTTAGAAAGCAAGAGGCTTTTGCAACAATTCTTAGTTCTTAACGTCTAAAAAAAAATGAAATAAACACAGGAAAAAGAATTGGACCATAGAAATACCACTTCCCTGGAGATCTTCCTCTCAATAGTTTATTGAAAATACCAGGAAGGGGCATACATGTACAGGCAAACAACCATTTGTTTAAGCAAACATACCCCCCCCCCCAAATAAAGTGAACAAATACAGCAGAAAATAGCTAGCAAGACAAATTGCAGCATACAGGTAGTTCTGCTCTTACAACAGCTCCATTTAGTGACTGAAGTTACAACTTCACTGAAAAAGGTGACTTAGGGACCATTTTTCATACACTTAATGACCATCGCAGCCTCCCCATGGTCACAGGATCAAAATTCAGCCGCTTGGCAACTGACACATTTATGGTGGTTGCAGTGTCTCCTGGGTGTGTGTGTGTGTGTGTGTGTCATGAGATCCACTTTCACAACCTGACAAACAAAATCGATGGGGGGAAGAGCCAAGTTCACTTAAGGACCGTGTTGACTTAGTGAAGAACTGCAGCGAGCGATTCGCTTAACGAGGACGAGAAAGATCGTCAAAAAGGGGGCAAAACTCACTTAGCAACTGTCTCACTTAGCAACTGAAAATTTGGCCTCCATTGTGGTCGTAAGTCGAGGACTACCTATATAATGTTTTTTTTTTTCCTCGAGGACTTTTTTTTTTTTTAAGCATTTATGTTGGACGTTCACCAGGAACTGGGAATTTTATGCCCACGAGTGAACAATCTGGCAAAGATTAAAAAATAAAAATAAAAAACATCACCGCTTGGTTTCCTTGTAAGGTGGGCCCTTACAATTCAAGACCTCAACAATGCAAGCAGCTTTTGGGGAGGAGGGGGATGTCGTGCTCCTGTTCTCCCCCCCCCCCCCGCACCCCCTCCGCTGTTTATGGCTTAGCTCATCTGCATCTTTTCTTGGGAAGGAGAACATATAATTTGGAAGTGGCCGTCTTCGGCGGAAGGAAGTACCGTCCCGCCCGGGATAGCAGCAGCAGCAGCAGCAGCATCTTCAGCCAGCATCTCCAGCTGGTATGGCCTTGGACACGCTCGTGTCTCCTGGATGGCAGGGCTCACTTCAGGGAAACAGAAGCCACAGGTTTCCACAGGCTCTGGAGTTTGGTTGCCGCCGGAGTCGCTTCCGAAACTTCCCACTTCCATGAGACCATCTGGGGGGGAAAAAAAAAAAAACCAACATGATTTTGATACTCCTGTTTTGAGCCTGTTTGCAAGCACCCAAGGAAGGCTGTTGCTTCAACTGGAATAAGGGGGGGGGAGGGGAAGGTGTGTACCTTTGGGGAGATCTCCCTTTTTATGGCAAGATGCTGAGCTGGGTCGACAAAACGTCTCGTCCCCCTTTTTTTGAAAGTAAATCCAAATCAACAGCAAGGAGAAGACCAGGATGCAAAGGGAGAAGACCAAGGCCAGGTAAAGCAGCACCTGCTGTTCATAAGTAGCATCCAGTTTTTGCTGCAGAGGCTGGAGAGCAGCTGTGGTTGGTAAAGGGGCAGCAAGGGACTCTGGAAGTCAAATGGAGTGGAGAGAGAGAAAGAAGAGTTAATCAATGTTTATCCCACACCCTGACTTATTTCAGGACCAATTCTGATGTGTGGCCTCTGGATTTTATCTTTGGATGGAAATGGACATCTGGGGGATTGTGTGGTTCCTGGTGCTCTCTGAGCTGGGTAGTTTTCTTGCAGACGTTTCATTACCAAACTAGGTAACATTATCAGTGCTAGAAGGGAGTGGGGATTGTAGAGAGGAGGAGAAGGACTAGAGATCCTTGGTGTTCTCTGACTTGGTTGTTTTCTTGCACATGTTTCATGCCCCACAAGGCAACATCAGCAGTGCTAGGAAGGGAGGGGGGTTGCTACAAGCCACCTTCTAGCACTGATAATGTCACTTATTTGGGTCATGAAATGTCTGCAAGAAAACCAAGCTCGGAGAGCACCAAGAACTCCACAGCTCAACCCTGACTTGCAAATATTTTCCTGGGGCTTACTTTCTGAGCTGACTACCCAAGCAAAGGTTCGTGATGGCAGACAGTGATAGGATTTGCATTCCATCAATACTTTTCTTTCATCCCTAACCAGAAAATTAAATCAAAACCAAACACAGTGAAGTAAATAAATGCAATAAATCACCCGCAGCATGTAACACTCCCTTCTTCATATGAATGGAGCATGATAATGTGTTTGATGTCCACCAGGAACTGGGAATGTAATGCCCACGAGTAAACAATCTGGCAAAAAAAAATTTTTTAAGTCCTGCTGGGTTTCCTTGTGGCATGTGCAAAGGATTTGCCTTCGGGAGGTGACCCCATGTTTCAGTCCCTGGGGGCAAGTTTTGTGACCGATTTTTCTGCCCATTACGGAGGGTAACCTTACTAAACTGGGGATGGTTGGGAAGATCTCTGGGTGTGTTTTGCATTCCGGGGTGGGGGTGGGGAGGAGGAAAATTGAATCTTCCAGATTCAGCTGGCCGTTTTGAGAGACTCTGCTTTCAGCTCTTACTTCTGCAGAAAGACGCGCATTGCTTGGGGTGTTGCCCGCAGATGCTGAAGCATTTGACGCATTCTCTCAGGAGCTGGTCGTAGTAGAAGCCCTCTTGCTTGCTGCACTCCAAGGAGCCTGAAAGTAAAACGAAAGAGTTTGTGCAAAGGGGAGACGCACCTACCCGCCTCTCTCTCCTCCACCCACCAAGGGACCATCCAATCGTTGGCTGTCCTACAGCTCATTGGCTATCCCATCCTGTAGCCATGGAAACAGCAGCATCCTAATGCAGCAAAAGGGGATGTGACTTCCCTCCCACCTCCTGCATCCTTGAACATCTCTGGCTTGTTGGGGATGGCAGAACATTCTTCAGCTGTTGGTCAAGGATGGCTGCTAAGCTCTGGAGGTTGGCAAAGGGTGGGTATTATAATAGTCACAGCGCTTTAGAGCAGGGCATGCCCAGCTTTGGCAACTTCAAGACTTGTGGACTTCAACACGCAGGATTTTGGGAATCGAGGTCCATAGGTCTCAAAGTGGCCAAGGTTTGGACCTCTCTTCTTTGGAGCATGAAAGCCAATTCAGGAAACTATTTGGGAGTCAGGGCTGTAAAATAGATCTTTCCTTATTTGGCTTTCCAGCAACCCACCTTCTGCAGATGTGCAAAGAAAGTAGTTCTAGTACCAACAGAAGACCATATATCACGTGACCTCACTAAGTACCCCCAGTCATCCAAGAGTTGTAGAGCAGAAAAGCAGGTTCTCCATGGGTTGCTGACCTTCAAATTCCCATCAACCTTATGGCAGCATGGCTAATGGTCTGTGATGCTGAGAACTGGGATTTAGCAACATCTAACCAGCCATACACTGACCATCCTTGATCAGAACCTGGTTGCCATTAAACTTCGATCAACCTCCTCCAAAAAACATCTGGAGGTCAGTGGGTTGAAGAAGGAGTCTTGCTAAAGCATTGAGTGGCATGGTCATCCTGCTGGAGTTGAACAACCACATCTGCAGCACCTCTACTGGTGCTAGAAGGGCCCCAGTTCTACCATGATTCATGGACTGTTTGCAGGACCAAAATGGTTGAACAATACAACAATTTCAGTGGGAAACCATAAAACTTCATTTTCAGATGCTTACTACAGACATCGGCGCATCCTTGGAACTTGAGTGGCTGACAAGCATATTTGCAAGACATACAGTTACCCAGAAGGCCATCCCAATACTGGTCCTTCGAACACTGCATGATCCGTTGAAAATGCACGTCTGAATCCAGGGTGGTCTCTAAAAACAGAACAACAGGTTGCAGAAAAAGAAGTCTGAAAGAGTTGGCTACCTAGAATCAGAGAGCTGGAAGGGACTCTGGGAGGTCTTCTAACCCAGCCCTTTGCCCAAGGCAAGGAGTCCTTATACCACCCCAGACAAATAGTTGTCCAGTCTATTTTTGAAAACCCCTGGTGATGGAGCATACACAACTCCAGGAGGTGAGTCCTTCTACTGATATAATTGTTCTCGCTGTAGGAAAATTCTCCTTAGTTTCAGGTTGGATCTCCCTCTCATCAGCTCCCACCTGTTGCTTTTTGTCTTTCAGGTGTTTTGGAGAATATAGCAATAGCACTTAGACTTATATACCACTTTATAGTGCTTTACAGACCTCTCTATGCAGCTTAAAGAGTCAGAATAGAATACTTTTTTTATTGGCCAAGTGTGATTGGACACACAAGGAATTTGTCTTGGTGTAAATACTCTCAGTGTAAAAGAAAAGATACATTTGTCAAGAGTCAAGAATCATCAGGTACAACACTTAATGATAGTCATAGGGTACAATCAACAATCAAATCCTACTAGGAAACAGCCCATATAAATCGTAAGGATACAAGCGACAAAGTTACAGTCCTACAGTCACAAGTGAGAGGGGATGAGTGATAAGAGGTGATGGGAAGATTAACAGTAATAGTAATGCACACTTTATAAATAATTGTAAACAGCCTTTTGCCCCCAACAATCTGGCTCCTCGTTTTACCCACCTTGGAAGGATGGAAGGCTGAATCAACTGGTGGGATTTGAACTGCCAACTTGTAGGCAGCTGGCTGCAGCAGAAGTAACTTGCAGTACTGCACTCTAATAACTGTGCCACAGAGACTTCCTTCTCTTTTGATAGTTTTCCCACTCCTAATTTCTACCTCTACTGGACAACCATTTATAAAACAAGCCTCATGTTCGAAAATACTTTGTGTCTTCTTTTTGTCAATTCATAAAATATTTCTATGATCTTGTTAGATTATAGAAGGGGAGTGGGGAGCAGTGCAGCAGTTTGTAAAACTGAAAGTGCATTCCATAAATGTTTTTCAAAGATAGTTTCTAGGTGACTGAAGTTTCTGCACGCAAAATTCTAACTGGAGAGCATGATTGATGACTCTTGGATGTGGATGTGTCCCATTGAATTATATGAATTATGATACACCCAGGAGGTGGTGGGAAAACCAGGCTCAAGGGTGACAGTGAATGATGTGCCTCAGAGTTGGCTACACCCAGGCAGTGCCGGCATGTTTACTCCTAATAAATCCTTTTGAAGTTCTGGAAGTTTGGCTCATGATTTAAAAGATTTTTCTTTTACTTTTAATGAAGACTGAAGCACCTCCCACTCTCTGGATGCTTTACGCAGTTCCACGAGAAGAGGCGTATCAGGTAAGAACCAACGCCCAATTTCTGCACAATCTAATTTTTTTTTTTTAAATTACCTCATCTCCTGGGCCTCTTTTTTGTATCATGGCGACCAGAATTGGATGCAGTTATTCCAAGTTATTCCTCACTATTGCAATATAGAGCGGTGCTATCACAAATATGGTTTCTTTTTCTCACCTGCAGTGTTGTGTGTATTCAATTCATGTGGGGCATGAGTCATGCGTTGTGCAACTGTGGTTTATTCAATAAACCACAGCCAAAGAAATGGCGACTTAAGAGGACCATGTTAATGCTCCAAGATGGAGAAATTTAAGGTAACTTTACATCAAAGACTCTAAAGATCATCCATAGAAGCTGATGCATTTATGTCTGGTTCATACATCACTCCAAGGCGTGGTTTGTTTTAACCGGGTTGTGTTGCACGAGTCAGAATGACCCGGTTCGTCCGCAAAAGCTGTACACCATGCTTTGGAAACTGTAATGGCTGACTCACCTGCAATGACTCAACAAAACTGACACCACAACTTAAGCAAAAGCAAAGTACGAGTTACACAGTGTTGTGTGCAATTCCGCCATCTTTATGTTTTCTCCACATGGAACTTTTATGTTCTCGCAACCTCAGCTGCGTAGAAATAAATTGGCTGTAATTTACATTAGAAAAATCAAACTGCGCGGAAAAAGCCCTGCGAAAACCAACTGAGATATTTTTAAAAAAAAGCATCCTCCCATTTTCGGCAGGCTGATGGGCACAAGTGGAAAATTCCAAAGTTTTTCCATCTTTGGACCTAATTGGAAGATGGATGTTGCAGATTGAATGCAGCAATTGCCTGAAAGAATTGCAGCATACTCCTCCTATAATTTTTAAAAACACGAAGCTTTCTGCGACTCTGATGGGTCCCTTCTTCGGGCAAAATGCCCAGGCTAGGAAATATAACTGTAGATAATGGTTTTTAGGGGATACGCGCAGGATAAACATGTCAGTGAAGGCTGCGAATCCGAGTTCTTAACAGAAGAAGCTTGTATACCAGCTCTTCTAAACCTTCCCCCCCCCCTTGCTCGTTTATTGGATTAAAACCTGTCTTTTCTCATTTCCCTCTACTTGGCTTCCTTTCCAGGGGAAAGAAATTATGGATGGAGAATAATCAAGGAGAGAAGCAACTTAGAACTAAGGAGAAATTTCTTGACCGTGAGATATCAACCAACTTGCCTCCAGAGGTTGTAAGTAAGTGCTCCGTCACTGGAGGCTTTCAAAAAGAGACTGGAACAGCCTTTTGTCTGAAATGGGATAGGGTCTCCTGCTTTAGCAGTGGGTTTGGACTAGAAGACCTCCAAGGTCCCCTTCCAACTCTGTTATTATGTTATTTATTTTAAAACCAGAAGGTGAGCAATTGAGGGAGCTTGGTGCATCTAGGTTAACAAAGAGAAGGACAGGGAGGACATGATGATTTCTTCCAATATTTTGAAAGGCTGTCAGAACCAGGAAGGGATCTACCTATGGATGGAAGATTATCAAAGACAGATCCAACCTAGAACAAGGAGAAATTTCTTTCTTCAGACGTTGTGTGTGCTCCATCACTGGAGGTTTTCAAGAAGACCTTGGACAGCCATTTGTCCAGAATGATATAGGATCTCCTGTTTGAGCAGGGAGTTGGACTAGAAGACCTCCAAGGTCCCTTCCAACTCTGGTATTCTACATTATTATTTTCTAGATCAGTCCTTTCCAGAGGAGAAGAAGAAGAAGAAAAGTTAAGAGACCAGAGAAAGGGAGATAGCAGAAGGGTTAAGGGCCTCCGCCCTACCCAGTCCTGGAGGACACCTGCAGCTGGGTTGTGTATCAGAAGAAAACACCAAGGTTGAAAAACAATTATGGAAAGTGGAGTTTCAGAAAAGACTAGAAAATAACCTAGTAGCTACAGTTGGGAGACTAAACTGAGATTATTTGCATTTGCTGCAGAATATTCCTGGAGGCACTTGCCTCATCACTGAGAGAGAGAGAAAAGAGAAATAGGCATGTTCTTAGGAACCATGAAAACCATTTTTTAAAATTCCTTAGCAATTCTTTTTGTATCAACCTGCAGGGCTCATTCTTTGAAGCCTTTTAGCAAAAAAGTAGAAAAATAGCAGCCCCTCCTGAGGCAGATACAACTTCGAAAAGACAAGACAAAACAAGAAACGAAAAAAAAAAAAATGGAGGAGATGTGCAAATATGTTATTCATTGGCTTTTTAAAAAGAGGCCGTTCTTTAAAAAAAAAAAAAAAAAGAAATCTGTTACCATTGTCAAATCTCACAATCGAACCTCGATATTTTGGCAATCGATATTTTCGCAATTCTCCCTGAGTTCCTAAAGGTAGGTTTATTTCTTTATTTCATCATGACGCCTAGACAAGATTGCCCAACCTTCACTCTTACTGGGCTTTCAAGGCTATTATGAATGAAGGCAGGATTACTACACACACACACACACACACACACATATCTAAGTTGGGCAGCCATTTTAAGAAAATAAATAATACCAATGTAAAATAGAGCCAAGCCAGAGATGTTGCATCCAACCCACACCAATGATTTAAGGCAGTGCTCAACTCAACTGAACCAACTCAACTCAATCCATGCACTTGGCAGCTTTCAGCGGTTTAAACTTCTGCAGACTTTGAACCTGGAGAGCAAAGCTCCCCATAACAACATCTAGTGATGTTTCCATTGCAAGCTACTTTTTAGCAAACAATTTGACTTCCGACCAGCTGGAATTCTGCATTCCAGAAAGGAAATGTGGATGGGCCTTCAGAGAAAACCTCAATGTGATTTTATTCCACACGCCCTTAAATTGAATTAAAACATAAACCCTGAAATTATTCCCCATACATTTCATCATTTCCCCCTTTGGTCATATTTAAATTTACAATTGAGTAGCCACTTTTGTATGCCATCTGGGGCTGGACCCAACGTTTCTGGAGGCCATCCATGATTTCTGAAGGGGTGAAATGATATCTTTTTGATTTAAGAGAAAATCAGGTTTTTACTTACACTTTTCCCCTTGCTGCTGAACCAAGCTGAATTTCTCTTTGCTGATGGTCATCTCCTTCATGTCATCTCGATGTGTCCCTGATCCTTACTTGCAGGGTTTATTATGAGTCCTTCATTTGATTAGAGTCTCTCTGTGTATTTCCTGGGGATTTCCCCTCCTAAGCTTTAGATGCAAACCAACTCAACAAAATCTGAAGCAGGAGGAGGTCCTTCTCTGAGTCTCCCTCCCAAGGGAACTTCAAAAACTCAACTTCAGTCATTTTTTAACCTCTCTTTTTCCAGAAAAAGGTCATTCAGTTTGCTTTGTCAATTTCAACCGGGTGTTGGTGTGGAAGATGCCACCTCAAACTTACCCAGAACTTTTGAGAAAGGAAATTCTTCTGGGGTGGGTCTTTTATTGCTACTCCCACGTTGTTTTTCCTGATAGATGATTTTACTCTGGAAGATAGGTCATCATCTCTTTCAAGACCAACGTCTCAGTCCTTCAGCCAAGGTGGTGGCCTTGATGCGATAGGAGAGAATCTTGTTCGTTTCCAACCCAAAGATTCTGATTTCATGTTGCTTCCCTTGGCATCTTTTGGAAAAGATCCGCAATGAAGGGAAACTGATCAAGGAAAGAGCCAACTTAGAACTAAGGAAGAATTTCCTGACAGTTAGAATAACTGAAGCATTGGAACGACTTCCCTCCAGAAGTTCTGTGCGCTCTCCAACACTGGAGTTTTTAAAGAAGAGATTGGACAACCATTTGTCTGCAATGAGGATGTAGGGTTTCTTGCTTGAGCAAGGGGTAGGACTAGAAGACCTCCAAGGTTCCTTCCAACTCTGTTATTTTGTCCTTGACAAATTTAGGTGGTTGTTTCTGTCCATGGGGACTATTATTTGGAGCACAAACAAGAAGATTAGACAGACATTTTTATCTTTTCCCCAAAGTCTAAGGGTTAATCTCAAGTTTAGGACCATATTCAAATCTAGAACTCCACCAGATACTCTGGTGCTAGGTCTAATCCACAGCATTGGCAAGCGCCACATTTAAATATTGTATATTGCATACTGTACAACCAATAGTGGTGTTCAAATGGTCTTACATTCTAAACCTTGTTCTCGGCTAGATTTTGAATTGTCTATGGAGATTCTTAATCATGCATCAGGTCATGGTTGTCCCAGAGATGCTTTTTAGTTTTTCTTTGAAGGCGTTTCGCTTCTCATCTGAAGAAGCTTCTTGGAGGAGAAGCGAAATGTCCTCCAAGAAAAATCAGAAAATCCAGTTGCCTCTTGAAAAATAGATTTTGATTGGCTCTCGACTTGATTTTGAGTTGTTGCCCTTCTTGTGACAGTGGATTCTGCATTTGAACCATAAGCCTAACCTTTGCAGAGCTGTCAGTCATGTCTTGCTTGTCACCTCCAGCGCGTTGGAGATGCACTTCTTCATTTTCTAGCTTTCTGTGTCGGCGGCTTCAAGCTGGAATTTACCCAGGGGCTGCAAAACCAAGAACCCCACTTTCTCTACTGTCCACAAGGAGAAGAATATCCTGTCCACACCTCAAATGGATGGAAGGTGTTTTTTTTTTAATGGAAAAGTACCTTTGATAGGCCTGTTTCTTTCTTAGACACGTCAGCCATGGACAATCCTGAATAGGATTCACACCTCCCATGGCATCTGTCAGGACTTTTTGTATAAATGGGGCATAGCAACTTCCCCTCAGTGTGACTGCGGGGTCCCTTGTCAAAATATAGATCATGTTGTGACCAGCTGTAAGCTGAGGATATAGTAAAAAAAAATCCAGTATCTGATTTTTTTAAATATAAGTGATGCTGCGCATCAGTGGCTAGATGGCCTGGTATTCAAACTTCTTCACATTTATTTCTTATTCTGTTTTACTAATCTAGGTGAAATGTTAATATATATTGCTGGTCCATCTATGCTGTGCCATACGCTAAATAAATAATCTTAAAGGAGCACAGCCTTAAATCACTTCGTTTGACTTCTCTTTTGTGCTAGTTGGTTTGCGGGCAGTGGATAAACCACAGCTAGCCCTTGAATTATGACCACAATTGTGCTCAGAATTTATGTCGTTAAAGAAGACATTTGTTAACCTCACTTAACAAAGAGAAATTTTGTTTGTTTACCATCTTTCTTGCCTCTGTTGTTAAGCGGATCCCTGCCGGTGATCAGTTAGCAACCTGGGTTGTTGAGTGAATCTGGCTTCCCCGTTGACTTAGCTCATCTGGAGGTCCCAAAAAGAGAATGACGTGAGCTTGGGAAACCACAGCAGTCATAAGTACAAACCCGTTGCCAAGCATCCGAATTTGGATCACGTGGGGATGCTGCAACGGTCGTAACTATGAAAAACGGTTGTATGCAGAGGTGGCATTCAGCTGGTATCAGAGAACCGGTAGCGGAAATTTTGAGTAGTTCGGAGAGCCAGCAAATCCCACCTCTGACTGGGCCCGCCTCCATCTATTCTCCGCCTCCCATTGAGTCCCAGCTGATTGGCTGGGTCTTCTTTGGTTGCCCTGCACAGGAGAACGGAGCTGGAAAGCAGGTTATTGGGGTTGGGATGGGAATAGGATGTTGCAGTATCTTTTCCCCACCATAACCACCAAGCCACACCTACCAAGCCACGCCCACAGAACCGGTAGTAAAAATTTTTTGAATCCCACTGTCAACTAAAAAGATATTCCTCCTTTGGTCTTTTCAGCTGCCAGAAAAAGGGAGTGGGGGAAAACAGTGCATTCCTTAAATGCCTAGATAATCACCCTGGCAGCCCAAAGTTGTTGGAGTGCAAGGATATTACTGGGGGCCCTGATTGAAGACTCTTGGCTATGGGTGTGTCCCCATTGGAGAATATACATCCAGAGGGGTGGGGCGAAGGCCGGGTCAAGGGGGAAATGAATGATGTATTTTAGTATCGGCTGCATCTAGCTGACGCCAACATGGCCACTTCTAATAAACCAATGTTCTTTTCTCTGAGATGAGGCTAGAGATTTATGATTTGAGTGGGAGTGGATTTGTTGGCGTCCTGACACCCACCACTGGCTGTAAGTCATCTTTTTCAGTGCCCGTCCTAACTTTGGACGGTCACTAAACGAACTGTTGTATGTCGATGGCTACTTGTACTCCCAGCTATGGGGCAATGGGTAGAAGAGACTCACCCTTGGGGTTATGAAACTATCATCTGCTTCAGGAGAGGGTCAGAAGAGTCAAATTTCTCTGTTTTGAAGTTCATCACCCTGCTGGTACTTGAAAGTAGCAGGTTTGTTTTTGGCACAAAGTGTCATCTGTTGTTTCTCCTGGTCCTTGCAGTCAACAAGCTGAGATCTGGTGCCCCCACTAACTTTCCCCAAGCCAGACCAGTTGTCTTCTCACCTTCTGGCCACCAAGACCAAAACTGGGGAGAATGGGGTGGCTAAAATGCAACATACGTGGCAAGCACAGATCGGATGCAGCTACTGAAGTTCAGGGAGGGAGTAGGATTTTAGGATGAGTATCAGATTTAGAAATGTCTTTTTTCAAAATGAATCAAGTCGATTCCTCCCAGTGGCATCTATTGTTCATTGTTAGAACAATGAACCAGTGGAACAACTTGCCTCCAGAAGTTGTGGATACTCCAACATTCGAGGTTTTAAAGAAGAGTCTGGACAGTCACTTGTCTGAAATGGTCTAGGGTTTCCTGCCTGAGCAAGGGGTTGGACTAGAAGACCTCCAAGGTCCCTTCCTTCTATTCTATTCTATTCTATTCTATTCTATTCTATTCTATTCTATTCTATTCTATTCTATTCCTGTATTTCTACTCTACTCTACTCTACTCTACTCTACTCTACTCTACTCTACCCTACCCTACTCTACTCTAATTCTATTCTATATTTTTATTCTATTCTAATCTATTTTCTATTCTATTTTCTATTCTATTCTATTCCTGTATTTCTACTCTACTCTACTCTACCCTACCCTACCCTACTCTAATTCTATTCTATATTTATTTTCTATTCTATTCTATTCTATATTCCATTCCATTCCTAGTACAGTTCCTTGCCAACAGTGCAGAAATGATTTATTTTTGTCTTATTCTAGGATGTTTTTTGGATTTTCTAGTCTAGCCTCCCTTATAACTAAACAAACATTTGGATACTTGGCAACCGACTCGTATTTATGGCGGTGTCCCGGGGTCACACATTCCCCTTTTGTGACCTTCTGACAAGCCAATTCCATGGGGGAGCCAGATTCACTTAAGAACCGGGTTACCAACTTAACAATGGAAGTGATTCACTTAACAACGGTGGCAAGAGAACGCGTCATATGGTGCAAAAATTTACGTAATGGACAGCTCAGCCACAGAAAATGGGCTTAATTGTGATTGTAAGTCAAGGACTACCTATAATTGTGAGGGCAGAGGAATTCTTGTTGGCCTGTTTAACACTGCACGTTCAGTAGTATTTTCTTAAATCTGAGCTGCTAAATCCCCCTTCCCTTTACAGTGACTCATGCCTTTTTTTTCTTTTTCTTCTCTGATTTATGTAATCAACCAGAATCTGTTTCCCCTTTTAAAGAAAACCTAGGGCGGTTTTGATTTAACTGGCTCCAATTTGCATGTCAAATAAAAACATGTTCATGTTCGGTTTCTGGTTTTTGTTTTTGGCCAGGCTATCAATGTGTGTGTGGAATCCTGGTTCATTTTGGAAAGAAGCTTTTTCTCCTTTTCTGGAGAGAAATTAAGAAATCAGTCCAGGTTTTTGAAAAACAAAAACAAAATAAAATAAACTTTTTAGACAAGTTGTTGCTCTTGATGAGTCAGTGTAATATCACAAGCTGTTGTGGTTCTCTGGCAGCAGGTGTGGATGGTTGAGGCCTCGGAGAGCGAGAACTTCAACAAGGGTCCTGCTTGTGGTGCAGGGATGGGGCCAGGACCATCAGGGAGTGGAAAGCTGCTTTCGGAGATGGTGGAGGCTGGTAGCAGTAATGAAGAGTAATGAGGAGTCTGTGCCCAGTGTGTGTGCTGCTTGAAGGAAAGAGTAGCTGCAGCAGCACAGGCGACTCAGGAGTAAGGCTGCAAGGTAATGGCCCCTCCCTTCAGAGATAAAAGCCAGCTGAGAAACCAAAGTTCTTTGCAGGAAGCAAAAAAATTTTTGCACTCAAGCCTTGTGGACGTTCAGAATATCTGAGTTGGTATTTGGAGACTCTCTGATTTATTGTTTAGGAATTTTATCTGTTGTTCTTGGCAGCCTTGCAAAAACTTAGCAAGGCTCTTTCTTGTCGGAGATAATTAGTTGGAAGCAGCCTTTTATCTGTGCAGAAACAGGATTCGTGAATGAAAGAGTAAAAGGCTGTGCTGTTACCTTTGTCTTGTGTTTACTCTCTTGGAACCATTCAATGCCTTGATTTGCAAAACAGTTTCCCCTTTTTAAAAGTTTGCCTCCCTGGGGGTGGGGGCAGGAGGAGACTTTTGGGTTTGTTTTTTTAAATTCTCTTGGCAATAGTTTGAATACAGGTAATCTTTGGCTTACAACCATTCAGTTTAATGACCAGTTACAACAGACCTATAAAAAGGGACTTATGCTTTATTTTTCACACTTGCAACTGTTGCAGCTTTCCCATCGTCACAAGATCAAAATTCAGGTGCTTGGCAACCGTCTCGTATTTATGATGGTTGCAATGTCCCGGGGTCATGTGATTCCCATTCACAACCTTCCCAGCTGGCTTCCGACAAGTCGACGGGGGGTGGAAGCCAGACTCGTTTAACAAACGTATGATTCACTTAACATCCGCAGAGATCTGCTTAACAACTGTGGCCAAACAAGGATGTAAAATGGGGACACAACTCCCTTTATAGCTGTCCTGCTTAGCAACGGGAAATTTGGGGCTCCAGACACTCAGATGGAGTGAAGACACTCAGATGGAAAGAAACTCATTGGCTAAGTTATTTGTTCTCTTTTCCAATTGTTGCTGCAACATCAGGTTTCAGTGATACATTTTGAAAAAAAAAAAAAAGAGAGAGGTTTTGCTGGGCAACTGAGCTGGGTTCCTTGATGGATTTACAGTCACAGAATTGTTTAAGCACGTCATCGTACATCATTGGAGTTTCCCTCACCCTCATAAGGAAACAAATCCCAAAAGAGCTTCTTGCTAACTGTAGCAGAGAAGATTGCAAAAGCAGCTGTTTGCTACCCAGGTACTATAAACCTTGCATTGTTGCAACTAGGAGTTGTGGAATAAGCTATAGTAGCTTGCTTTTTCCAATGAGGTTTACAAAATATAAGAGAGTTGAATTTAGAGACTGCCTTAAGCTGAAACTGAACAAGACTGCCTTCTGGTTTAGTGTTTGATGTTGAATGTTGCGTGTTGCATGTCTCAATTCAACTAGCTCTATGTTACTTACATTGATGGACAATAGTTCTCCAAAGAATCAAAAGAAATCTTCTCCAGCCTTACCTGGGGATGCTGGAGATCCATCTATAAAACAGGCACCTTCTGATTAAGCTATAGGTTCTCCTTACAGGTAAATATGAAGTTTCCAGTCTCCCCATCCTAAACAAAGGCCTGATTTCACCAAGAATTTAGGAAACTATTTGGTACCAAACAAGACTCCCTTGCACGAAATGCTACTTTCATTGCATGGCACTTGAAACGGACACTCCATCAATAGAATTGTCCATTCAGATGAAAGGCCTAAAACGTTTACAAGATCTAGTGCAGTGGTTTGGTGCAGGGAATTCTGCGAGCTGAAGTCCACGTATCTTAAAGTGAAGAAGGTTGATCTATTGCCTTGGGCTGAAGACAGGAATCAACTGTTGGAAACAGAAATGATGTCCCCAAAATTGCTCAAGTAACTCAGGAACAATCGGTCCCTTTTTTATTTTATTTTCTTTTTGCAAATTTCCAAACCCTTCCTGTGTATTTGCCAGTGGTCATTTCAGGCATGATCCCCAAAGCTTCAGCGGTATTGTACTGGGCATTTCATCTCAGATAATAGAATATTCTCGGAGACAATCCACCACCGACCCAGCCCACTTCCTCCTGAGCACTTGCAGAGACACAAAGCTTTGGCATGAGAAAAACTGAGCATTTTCTGATTCAACCAAGGAAGGCAATCAGCCATGTCAGGGAAGCCGGCACTCTAAAAATTGTCATCTGAAACCCCCAGAGTATTGAGATGGCCCTCCAGGGGAGGCTGGAACGGAAATTCCTGTGGCTGAAATTCAATAGGAGGAGGAGATGATCTGTAGGGGGCGTGCGTAAGCGCACCAACCTGCCTACTGTCCCTGTCCTATTGTTTCTTTTTATTTTTCTTATATGTACCCATATCATGTATTCATAACTAAGTTTATACTTATACCTGTTATCTTATATTCACTTGACAAAATAAATAAATAAAATGAAGAAGAAGAAGAAGAAGAAGAAGAAGAAGAAGAAGAAGAAGAAGAAGAAGAAGAAGAAGAAGAGGAGGAGGAGGAGGAGGAGGAGGAGGAGGAGGAGGAGGAGGAGGAGGAGGAGGAGGAGGAGGAAGAAGAAGAAGAAGAAGAAGAAGAAGAAGAAGAAGAAGAAGAAGAAGAAGAAGAAGAAGAAGAAGAAGAGGAGGAGGAAGAGGAGGAGGAGGAGGAGGAAGAAGAAGAAGAGGAGGAGGAGGAGAGGGGGAAGAGAAGAAGAAGAAGAGGAAAAGGAAAAGGAAAAGGGAGAGAGAAAGAGAGAAGAGAAAGAGAAAAAGAAAAAGAAGAGGAGGAGAGGAAGAAAGAAGAAAAAGAAGAGGTGGAGGAGAGAAGAAGAGAGGAGGAAGAAAGAAGAAGACAGGAGGAAAGAAGAAGAAGAAAGAAGAGAAAGAAGAGAAGGGAGAGATGCAGGAGGAGGGGACAAAAATCTGTTTTCTACCTTTGTTCCGGTTCTCGAAATCATTTACAAGAATTTGTCTCTGTTATTAGCAGAAAGGCATTTTGGAACATTTGCAAGAAGAAAACGATACCTGTATACTATATACATTTGCTTGGGGCTGTTCTGTTCTGACTGCACTGGTCAATCAGGGACGGTCCCTAACAAGACAGAATTAAGTTTGTAAGTTAAATGAGAAAAGTTTGTCATGGATTCCAAAGAATGTAAGAAGTCCCCAAGGACTGGATCAGGCCTGAGATCTCACTAGCCTAACTTTTAGGGTCACACCAAGGTACCCGGGAAAAAGAGGCAGGTGTTAGGTCATCCATCCTTGCAGATGCAATCCAGAAAGGCTGACTAGGGAATTCTGGGAGTTGAAGTCCACATCTCTTCGAATGGTTTTAAGGTTGAAAACATTGCTCTGCTGTGTGATGTTGTTTCCTAAAGCAAGGGTCTTCCAACTTGGCACGTTTAAGACTGGTGGACTTCAACTCCTAGAATTCCTGAGCTAACATGACTGGAGGAAGAATTCTGAGAAGTCCACCAGTCTTAAAGCTGTCAAGTTTGAAGACCCCTCTCCTAAAGTCAACCTTACTAGACAGAAAGACTAAGAAACCAATGACCTGTAGATCAGGATGAGTTTTATTGGATCAAGTTGAAGAATTTTGCAAGTCTGGATCTCTTTTCCTTTCCCTCTGTTTATCCTAGGATGAACAAGAGAGGGGCTCGACTGAACTATTTTCACAAATTTGTTTCTTGCTCTCTGGCCCTGCTTATCTGACCACTGCCTTGAGAGTAGCTGTTCCTCCTGTCTCTCAAGGCCATTCCCTCTACCTCTAGCAAGTTCCGGAGTGAAATGAGGTCCAAAAGGTGGGCGACTCCTGTCCAACCCTCTCCTCAGGCAGGAAACCCTATGCCATCCCAAAAAATGGTTGTCCAATTTCTTCTTTAAAAGCTCCTATGATGGAGCACCGACAACTTCTGGAGCCGTTCCATTGATGAATTTTTCTAACTTTGCATTGCATGCTATCACATAATACTTCTTCCCATCCTGACTTAACTGAGTGTCTTCCCATATCTCTACCTGATATAAAACATTGCTGATGCTTTTTCATCCACTGCAACCTGCAAGGTGCTTCCTTCCATCAAAGAATAATGGATGGAAACTGATCAAGGAGAGATTCAACCTGGAAATAAGGAGAAATTTTCTGACAGTGAGAACAATCAACCCATGGGACAGAAGTTGCCTTCGGAAGTTGTGGGAGCTTCATCACTGGAGACTTTCAAGAAGAGATTGCACTGCCATTTGTCAGAAATGGTGTAAGGTCTCCTACTTGGGCGGGGGGTTGGACTAGATGACCTACAAGGTCCCTTCCAACTCTGATTATCTATTATCTGTTTGTTTGCTGCAGCCAGGAAGCAGAAAACAAAACCAGGAATAAGAACCTAGGCAGAGAGAGAGATGAATTGGTTTGAGAGGTTGCCCAGATTATACAAATTCATCAAAAAGCAATGTGTTGATGAAAAGCCTGGGTTTTGGAGCAGCGTTGAGGTGCTGTACCATGTGTCAAATGGAGAGGATGAGCTAGCAGTAAAAGTCAGGTGAGGTTTCAAAAAAGAAGAAAAGATTTGCTATGATGCAGACCAGCCAGGGAGAGGCAGTCCAGGCTCTGAATTAGAAACGGAAGAAGGGGAAGAGGCTGCAGAGACAAGAAAAGCCTGTTTTGATTAAAACAGCAGCTGCCAAAAACAAGCCAACACAGTTCTAGGCTGCATCAAGAGAGGGATAGAATCAAGATCACGTGAAGTGTTAATACTAATTTATAAGAACTTGGTAATAAGGCCACACTTGGAATGTTGCATCCAGTTTTGGTTGCCACAGTGCAAAAAAGAGGTTGAGACTCTAGAAAAAGTGCACAGAAGAGCAACCGGGATGATGAGGGGACTGGAGGCTAAAACATACGACAACAATTGCAGGAACTGGGCCTGGCTAGTCTAGGGAGAGAAGGACCAGGGGAGACAGGATAGCGGTCTTCCACTACTTGAGGGGCTGCCACAGAGAGGAGGAGGGTGTGCGTGTCAAGCTATTTTCCAAGGCACCCAAAGGCCAGACAAGGAATGAAGGATGGAAACTGATCAAGGAGAGAAGCAACTTAGAACTAAGGAGAAATTTCCTGACTATTAGAACAATTAATATAGTGGAACAACTTGCCTCCAGAAGTTGTAAATGCTCTAACATTGGAAGTTTGTAAGAAGAGATTGAACAACCATTTGTCTGAAGTGGTGTAGGTTTCTTCTGCCTAGGCAGGGGGTTGGACTAGAAGACCTCCAAGGTGCCTTCCAACTCTGTTACTCTATTCTAAAAGCAGTAAATCTTCTGTTCTCCCAAGATAAAAGCTTCACAGAGGAAGCAGAACCTGGCTGGAGAATTCTGGGAGTCGACACTTTTGAAAAGTTGTCGAACTTGAGAACTACTGCCCTAACATGTATATAATATAAGCGTATAGATGATCCACGTACACACACACACAGCTATACACCCAAAGAGCATGCACAGAAAGAATGCATAGCCTGTAGGAGTGTCTTTTCCCCTTCTTTTGTCTCATGTGACGCATTCTTCACTCCCGGAGAATGGCCCAGGTCTGCTGTGGTTGTGGTCTTAGGGTGAAGGTCGTCTTAGGGACATTCATGTCCAAATCTGTTTCGGTAAGCCCAGGCGGAGGCCGGAAAGTGAACTTCTGCAGCAGGCCCGTGAAGAAGAGAAACAGCTCCATTTTGGCCAGGCTTTCGCCGATGCAGTTCCTGCGTCCTGTTAAAAGAGAGAGAGAGGAAGAAAAAGGAGAAGAAGGAGGAGAAGAGGAAGTGGAAGAGGAAGGAGGAGGAGGATGAAGAGGAAGAGGGAGAAGAAAGAGGGAGAAGAAGAAGGAAGGAGAGGAACAGGAAGAAGAGGAAGAGGAAGAGGAAGAAGAAGAAAAAGAAGAAGAAGAAAAAGAAGAAGAAGAAGAAGAAGAAGAAGAAGAAGAAGAAGAAGAAGGAGGAGGAGGAGGAGGAGGAGGAGGAGGAGGAGGAGGAGGAGGAGGAGGGAAAGAGGAAGGAAGAGGATGAAGAGGGAGAGGGAGAAGAAAGAGGGAGAAGAAGAAGGAAGGAGAGGAACAGGAAGAAGGAAGGAGAGGAACAGGAAGAAGAAGAAGAAGAAGAAGAAGAAGAAGAAGAGGAAGAGGAAGAGGAAGAGGAAGAAGAAGAAGAAGAAGAAGAAGAAGAAGAAGAAGAAGAAGAAGAAGAAGAAGAAGAAGAAGAAGAAGAAGAAAGTGGAGGAGGGAAAGAGGAAGGAAGAGGAGGATGAAGAGGAAGAGGGAGAAGAAAGAGGGAAAAGAAGAAGGAAGGAGGGAACAGGAAGAAGAGGAAGAAGAAGAAGAAAAAAGAAGAAGAGGAAGAAGGTGGTGGAGGAGGGAAAGAGGAAGGAGGAGGAGGATGAAGAGGAAGAGGGAGAAGAAAGAGGGAGAAGAAGAAGGAAGGAGAGGAACAGGAAGAAGAGGAAGAGGAAGAAGAAGAAGATGATGGTGGAGGAGGGAAAGAGGAAGGAGGAGGAGGATGAAGAGGAAGAGGGAGAAGGAGGAGGGAGAAGAAGAAGGAACGAGAGGAACAAGAAGAAGAGGAAGAAGAAGAAGAGGAAGAAGGTGGTGGAGGAGGGAAAGAGGAAGGAGGAGGAGGATGAAGAGGAAGAGGGAGAAGGAGGAGGGAGAAGAAGAAGGAACGAGAGGAACAAGAAGAAGAGGAAGAAGAAGAGGAAGAAGGTGGTGGAGGAGGGAAAGAGGAAGGAGGAGGAGGATGAAAAGAAAGAGGGAGAAGGAGGAGGGAGAAGAAGAAGGAACGAGAGGAACAAGAAGAAGAGGAAGAAGAAGAGGAAGAAGGTGGTGGAGGAGGGAAAGAGGAAGGAGGAGGAGGATGAAAAGAAAGAGGGAGAAGGAGGAGGGAGAAGAAGAAGGAAGGAGAGGAACAAGAAGAAGAGGAAGAAGGTGGTGGAGGAGGGAAAGAGGAAGGAGGAGGAGGATGAAGAGGAAGAGGGAGAAGGAGGAGGGAGAAGAAGAAGGAAGGAGAGGAACAGGAAGAAGAGGAAGAAGAAGAAGAGGAAGAAGAGGAAGAAGGTGGTGGAGGAGGGAAAGCGGAAGGAGGAGGAGGATGAAGAGGGAGAGGGAGAAGGAGGAGGGGAAGAGGAAGAGGAAGAAGAAGGAGAAGAGGGAAGGGTTGGAGCTTCCAAACTGGGAAAAGGTATTCTGAAGCATTTCCCAACATGCAACGTTTGTGCAATGGCAACACAGCCCGTGCAGGAAATCCTGTCGGTGGAAGGAGGTCTTCTTCACCGCAGTTATTGCCATGTAGGACCTGGGCCTTTCCCAACACCCAAAGTCTCCAAGGAGGCCTGAGTTACCTAAAGAATAGGGCACGAAGGCATCCTTCTTGACGAATTTCCCACTGGAATCCAGGAAGTGGTTGGGGTTGAATTCGTGGGGGGTTTCCCATTGGCTCTGGTCTAGCAGGACCGAAGTCAGCGATGGGATGACCATGGTTCCCTGGAAGGAGAAGATCAGAACGGGAGCCTCAAAGCTGCCTCTAATCTTTCTTCAGCTGGTGGGCCTGGGGTCACCTGAGGTTAAGACTGACTTGTAGGCACCATAAATATGGATCCCTTAGTAGGGATCCATCTATTTTGAAGAACATCGGCTGGGGAAAGTTAAGTAGACCTCCTTCCTCCCAAATGGGATTTTAGGGATTAATTATGAGCCATGGTGGCACAGGGGTTGGAATGCAGTATTGCAGGCTGACTCTGCCCACTGCCAGCAGTTCGATCCTCACTAGCTCCACTGGTTGATTCAGCCTTCCGTCCTTCCAAGGTAGGTAAAATGAGGACCCAGATTGTTGGGGAGCAAGAGGCTGACTCTATAAAGCGGTACATAAGTCTAAGGGCTATTGCTAATGCTATTATCTTTTCTTTTATGTACACTGAGAGCATTTGCATCAAGACAAATTCCTTGTGTGTCCAATCACACCTGGCCAATAATTCTATTCTATTCTATTCTATTCTATTCTATTCTATTCTATTCTATTCTATTCTATTCTATTCTATTCTATTCTACTCTATTCTACTCTACTCTACTCTACTCTACTCTTATTGTACCCTAGGACTATCTTTAAGTGTTGTACCTGATGATTCTTGACTTGACGAATGAATCTTTTCTTTTTATGTACACTGAGAGCATTTGCACCAAGACAAATTCCTTGTGTGTCCAATCCCACTTGGCCAATAAAGAATTCTATTCTATTCTATTCTATTCTATTCTATTCTATTCTATTCTATTCTATCCTATCCTATCCTATTCTATTCTATTCTACTCTAATAACCCTATGACTATTATTAAGTGTTGTACCTGATGATTCTTGACTCTTGACGAGTGTATCTTTACTTTTATGTACACTGAGAGCATTTGCACCAAGACAAATTCCTTGTGGGTCCAGTCACACTTGGCCAATAAAAGAATTCTATCTATCTTCTATCTATCTCATCAAAATTTGGACGCTTGGCAACCGACTCATATTTATGACGGTTGCATTTTTCCAGGGTCATGCAATTCCCTTTTGCGACCTTCCCACGGGGAAGCCAGATACATCATGACCATGCTATTAACCTAACAACCATCGCATTTTGCTTAACAACCAAGAAAGGTCGTAAAACAGGGCAAAACTCGCGTCCCCCACGTCTCACTTAGCTGCAGAAATTTTGGACTCCCATGGGGGGGAGAGAGTCGTAAGTGAAGAGTCCCTGTGCATGTGTGTGTGGGGGGCAGTTACCTTGGGGAGGAAGTAGCCTCGGAAATGGGTGTCCACAGAGGTGCTTCGTGGGACGTGGGGCAGGAGGGTGATGAAACGCTGCACTTCGTGGATTACCGCGTTGGTGAAAGGCATGTGGCGACGGTCTTCGTAAGTGGCCCAGTGGCCCGGCTTCACCACTCGCCCGAGCTCCTCCTGGACCTTCTCTGAATCCAGCCCAGCAAAAAAAGAAAAAAGAAAAAGGAAAAAGGAAAAGCCAGAGGTGGTGAATTCAGCGGGTTCTGACCGGTTTTGGAGAAGCGGTTGTGGAAATTTTGAGCAGTTTGGAGAATTGGCAAATACCACTGTCAACTCATAAAACATTCCTGGGCATGTTTTCGTAGTTGCCATAGAAAAGGGGGAAGGACAGAGGTGGTATTCAGCAGGTTCTGACCAGTGAGAACCGGTAGCGGAAATTTTGAGTCGTTCAGAGAACCGGCAAATCCCACCTCTGATTGGAGATTTTACAGTATCCTTCCCCTGCCACGCCCACCAAGCCACGCCCACAGGTAGTAAAATTTTTTTGAATCCCACCACTGGTGGGTGGGGGAGGAGGAAGGAAATCTAGAAGAGCAGAGCATCAGTTTGGAAGCGGAAGTACATTCCAACTCTTATCTTTAAAAGATAGTAACTAAAATACCAGAGCTTTTGCCCACGGGAATATATTTAATTGGAGAATGTGATTGATGACACCCAGCCCACATACGTGCTCAGTTGGAGAATGTGATTTATGAGACACTCAGGGGGGAGGAAGGAAACAGGGTCACAGGGGACTGTAAATGACATATGCCAGAGTTGGCTTCATACAGGGCAGTGCCAGTATGTCGCCTCTAATAAATTGTTTTTTGAAGTTGGGCTCGAGAATCCTGATTTAATTAGGGTGATTGCTGGAATCCGGACAACCACCTCTGACTGGCCCTGCCAACCCCACCTCTTCTCTGCCTCCCATTAAGTCCCAGCTGATCAGCTGGGTCTTCTTTTGTTGCCCTGCACAGGAGAACGGAGCTGGAAAGCAGGTTAGTGAGGTGGGGAGGGAATGGGATTTTGCAGTAACCTTCCCCTGCCACGTCCACCAAGCCACACCTACCAAGCCACACCATACCCACCAAGCCACGCCCACAGAACCGGTCGTAAAAAATGTTTGAATCCCACCACTGGGAAAAGCAAACACGGTCTGCGGCAAAGCCAATCTGTCCGTTTCAATTTCACGCCATTCCTCCTCATCCTCATTCATCCACACTTAATTCCAGCCCATTTCTACATGATTTTGTTCTCTCTCTCTCTTTTTTTTTAAGTCTCAGCCACAAGCCACCCCTGTTTTAATATCTTCCTGTACTCGTGTTTTGCATGTTCTATTCTAAGTGTTTTGGTACCCCCTTTTTTCTTAAGTTAGTCTCTTGTTTTTTAATGCAGAGGTTTGGAGCTATGAGAAGTCTTGTAAAACTTCTGAAAGTTTCACTTCTCACAGGCAAAGATGTTTTGGTTCAAAAACTGGTGTAGAAAGTGTTACCTGGTTAAGTTCTTATTAAAGCCAGTTTCTTGGTTGCTGTAACCATCTTTCTCTTTCTCTTTCCTTTCCTTCTTTCCTTTCCTTTCCTACTTTCCTTTCCTTCTATCCTTTCCTTTCTTTTCCTTCTTTCCTTTCCTTTCCTCTTTTCCTTTCCTTCTTTCCTTTCCTCCTTTCCTTTCCTTCCTCCTTTCCTTCCTTCCTTCCTTCTTTCCTTTCCTTTCCTTCTATCCTTTCCTTTCCTTTCTTTTCCTTTCTTTTCCTTTCTTTCTTTCCTTTCCTTCTTTCCTTTCTTCTTTCTTTTCTTACCTTTCCTTCTTTCCTTTCCTTTCCTTTCCTTTCCTTCCCTTTCCTTTCCTTTCTCTTCCCTTCCTTTCCCCTTCCTTCCCTTCCCTTCTTTCCTTTCCTTTCCTTTCCTCCCTCCCTCTTAAGAGATCTTCCCCTTCATCCCTCCTTTTTTTTTTTTTTGCCTGCTTGCTTCCCCCAATCCATTCTCTTCCACTAAATTTGCAGCTAGACAGCCCTTCTCTAATTTCCTAAGACAGACCCCGTGAAATTTCCTGTCCCTTTTGTCTCTTGTCTTTTGGAGTTTATCACTCATCTTTTGACCCAAACAAGCCCTGAGAATTGAAACTGTGGACTTGGTGGGAATCCTCCCCCTATTACCCCTTGCACCTATGCATGCTAGAAGAGTGGAAACCAACAACAACCACCACACCCACAACAACAGAAAGCAACAACTCACTTTGCATCTCCGGATATCTCATGGCCAGCAGGACAACCCACTGCAGAGTTGTGGCTGTGGTCTCTGTCCCAGCTATGACGAGATCCAGAATGGACGCAATTAAATTATCTTCGTGGAAAAGGTTCTGTCTTTTGTTCATGTCCTAGAAAAAAGGGCACAAGGTGGGGGATGAGGAGACAAAGGAGGGGACATGATGGATGTTACGGATGCAAAACCTCTGGAAGTTTTTAAAAAGATGTTGGATGATCATTTGGTTGAAGTGGTGTCGGGTTTCCTGCCTAGGCAGGGAGTTGGACTAGAAGACCTCCGAGGTCCCTTCCAACTCTGCTCTTCTGTTCTATTCAAACAAATGGATGTTCAATCTCTTTTTGGAAACCTCCAGTGATGGAGCGCCCATAACTTTTGGAGGTGAGCCATTCCACTGGTTAATTGTCTTCACTGTCAGGAAATTCCTCCTTAAGTTCTAAGTTGCTTCTCTCCTTGATGAGTTTCCTTCTGTTGCTTCTTGTCCTGCCCTCAGGAGCTTTGGAGAATAATTTGACTCCCTCTTCTCTCTGACAGCCCCTCAACTATTGAAAAACCGCTATCATATCCGCCCCCCCCCCATGTCCTTCTTTTGTCATATTAGATATTCCTAGCTCCAACAAAGAGAAGCTGTTGGGTCTATCTCTGTTTTCCTCTGTCGTTCAGACCAGGCGTCGCCAACCTTTTGGACCTCAGGGACCACCAAAGCATGATTTTAAATCCCGCGGACCAGAGACCCCGGGAAAATCCCCAAAAAAGTCTGCAGGAAAATTCCCCATCCCAGTTTCCTACCAATCGATCATTCTTTATTTGGGATCGCAGGATACCATCTCCAGCTCTGTTCTTTGTGGGAGAGAGAAAGAGAGAGACACTTTTGGCTTCATGCAAGGAAAGCAGCAGAAGCCGCAGAAGTCTTTCTTTCTCTCCCCCAAACTCCGCCAGAAATGAGTCTTTGCGAGAAAGAAGCAGCCCAGTGACCAGGCAAGGTGTGTGGGACAAGTGGGGCAAGTTCCCCCCTCCCCCCTCCCCCCCACCCCTCACTACCTCATGCTGTTCACAATGCAAGTGACGTAGGCCATGTGGGCAGCGCAGCCTTGTGTTCCCACGCAGCCTGGATTAATTGCTTTGGGGGTGACATTTCTCTGTGGACTACTAAACTTTTCTCACGGACCACCAGTGGTCCCCAGCCCACCGGTTGGTGACCACTGGTTCAGACATATGAGGTCAATCAATCTAAGATGGTAGTCACCCTGGGCGATGCACCTAATGTGGCCTCCAACTTGATTTTTTTGGGATGGCATCCGGCTGCTCACACCCTGCTTGTAAGCTTTGTTAGTTGTGCCAGAGCACACCTGTTCCTGCTTGAAGACCAAAGCTTCTGTGTAGCTCCTGAAGCTGTTGGCATTGAGATCTTGTCTGCTGCTCTTGATATAATCTCTGATAATCACTCGGATCTCTTCGATCTTCCGAAGCAAAGTCTTGTGAACGCTGAAGAGAAATCCCAGGAATGGATAGAAGTTGAACAGCTAGTCGGGATCAAAGGAGAGGAGAGAAATATAAGAAAGGCGAAACATGATACATCTTTGCTTGAGAAAGGCACTCAACTAGAGAAAGGCACTCAAACGCTTGGAGGCCTTTAAGAAGAGATCGGAGGCCATCTGTCAGAAACAGTGTAGAGAGGGGTCTTCAAACTTGACAGCTTTAAAAGTCTTGTGGACTTAACTCCCAGAATTCCTCCTCCAGTCAGGTTAGCTCAAGAATGGGAGCTGAAGTCCACAAGACTTAAACTTGCCAAGTTTGAAGTCCCTTGGTGTAGAGTATCCTGCTTGGGCAGGGGGTTGGGCTAGATGATCTACAAGATCCCTTCCAACTCTGTTAATCTAAAGAGACCTTTAAGATCCAGAGTTTGCAGCTGCCAGACTTTGGCTGATTTGTAACTCATTCCAATAATACTTTTTTCCTAACTTTTTCTAGGTTTTTTTTTCCCCTTATTATTCTTGTGTTTTGCCTTTCACTCCATTCAGTAGGTGGCCCTTGCGTTCTCCATTCTCTTTCAGGATTAATCAATCTCCCCCAAATATTCTTTCATGCACAACATTTAAAGCAATTTATTCCCCCTCGAAACAAATAGGAACAGTGGGGTGGAGGGGGGCGGGGAGGGAGAAACGTCCAGAAGATTCGGGAGAAGTCTTTATTGGTCATAGCTGAACGGAAAGCCTCTGAAGTGAATAACTTGCTTGCTTAAAATTGGCCCAAGAATTTCGTGTTTGTGATTCAGCAAAGGGACGTAGCTGTTGGCCAATTTCCATGGTGCAATTACAGCCGTGCTTTTGAATTTGTTAAATTTGTTGGGGAAGAGAAAGGAACTCCGGGGGCATGTCAGGACTGCAACATGCACCCCCATTCAAATCGTAAGTCTCTAGCCACATCTCTCAGAGTAAAAAAAGATTGATTTATTAGGAGTTGACATGTCGGTGTTCCCTGGTTGCAGCCAACACTAAAATACACCATTCATTTCCCCCTTGATCCTGGTCTTCCCCCCACCCCCCTGGATTCTCCAATGGGACACTTCCCTAGCCAAGAGTCATCAATCATGCTCTCCAGTAATACTGTTGCATGCCAACAGCTTTGGGCTGCCAAGGCGATGATCTGAGGCATTTAAGGAATGCACTGCTTTCCCCCACTCCCTTTTCTGCTGGCAACTAAAAAGACCAAAGAATATATTTTTTTTTAGTTGACAACCAGCTTACGTGTAAAGCTGGAGAGCCAAGGAGACACATCACTTCGTCGATGAGTCTTAGAAGGGTGAGAAAAATCGGGTTGCTGTACTCAAACCGTTCCCCAAACAGCAGAACAAAAGTGATGTTGGTTGCAGCGGTGTTGAACGTTCGCAGGTCAAAAGGTTTGCCTTCAGGGTAAAAGAGAGGATAACTGGTATCAGTGGAAACAGTTGTGGGGCTTCCAACACTAGAGGTTTTTTTAAGATGAGATTCTCTGAAACAGTATATAAGGTTTAGTTTAGTTTAGTCTATTTTATTGTCATTGCATCTTGTACAACGAAATCAAATACCATCTTCAGTGCACAACATGACCATGAAGATAAACACAAACACACACCCTTCACATTCTATACATTGAGTTGAAAACCCCTGGTATTGCATTAATATTGCACTACACAGTAGAATTCAAAAGAGCTCCTGCACTGGGATAGAAGCTGTTTGTCAGCCTATTTGTCCTTGTTTTTATTATTCTGTACCATCTGCCAGATGGTAATAGTTCAAAAACAAGGGTTTCCAGGTTGAGATGGATCTTTGAGAATGTTTTGAGTTTAATTTTGCAGCTGCCAATCTGATACACACAAAAGTGTTGACATTTTAGGGCACTCTGAGAAATGTATACAACTTCCCTCCGCCTGGACCTGTAAGGTTCAATTCTCACCACTTGTTAAGGATTTGGGGCCTTTGTAAAGAGACACCTGTAAGCTCACCCATCACCACTGAAGAGCCCTACCTATTCTCCAGTTGACATAAAAGCACCATTAGATACCAGAATTATAAAAACTTTGCTCTGATAACTTAGAATGGTATTTCCCAACCTTGGCAAAGCCTTCAGACGTGTGGACTTCAACTCCCAGAATTCCCCATGCTGTCTGGAGAATTCTGGGAGTTGAAGTCCACCCATCTTAAAGTTGACAAGTTTGAGAAACACTGTCCAAGAAGACAACATGAATTGTTTCTAAGAAATAGCTGCGTTGCAGACATTCCGGTAACTATCCCTTTTGCATCAATAACTCTTGTTAAAGAAGACTGTGGGATTTGTGCCTGGAACAAGGACTTACTTTTGTGAGGTCTTAGACCCAGCTGAACAGTTCTCCCTTTCCTGAACTCACCTTGGAAAGAGTTAATATTCTCTATCAGAAAACTGAGCTCTTCATGGATGCATTCCTCAATGTGTTTTTTCCCCATCCCAAGGTTGCGCATGGTGGACACTGTAAATCTTCGGGTAGTCCTCCATAGCTCTCCAGTGGAGAAGAAAACCCCTGTTGGGGAAGACAGAAGATACAATTGAAGAAGAGTTGTTTATATTCCAAGGTTACTGTCAAGGGCAAAAGATCAGGACCACCCATTACGTGGCAGCATGGAAGATTTATTCAAGATAAATAAATCTTGAATCTGCTATACACATGAATCTGGTCAACTAGAGTTCAATACTAAATTGGCACCAGATAAGGACTGATGGAATTCAAGAGTAGTTGGACTGTGATCACTTGCAGCAACTTAAGGACTCTAGGATGATGACATGCTTAACTCCACCCCCAGTTCTGCCTACTCTTCTCCTACAGCTACCTTCTATTGCCATGGTGTTTAAGAGATTCAAGCATTCAAACTCCACAGACATTTGCAAGAAAATAACTCAGCTCTTGAGAGCAGCAAGGACCCCCACAAAGTCCACAAGGAGGAGGGAGAAAGTTCAGGTGAGAAGTCGACCAAGGTACACCTTGGGTACAAGCCATTCAAGTGCAAGAGTAGCCAGGAAATTGGGATTCTCCACTTGTTGATCAAAACTATAACTCCCAGGAGCTGGAACCCAGATCAGCTACAGTTGGACAATGCCCACCGGTGGTCCCTGGCCCACCGGTGGTCCCTGGCCCTCCGGTGGTCCCTGGCCCACCTGGTGGTCCCTGGCCCACCTGGTGATTCCTGGTCCCTGGCCCTGGCCCACCGGTGGTCCCTGGCCCACCTGGTGGTTCCTGGCCCACCGGTGGTCCCTGGTCACTGGCCCTGGCCCACCAGTGGTCCCTGGCCCACCAGTGGTCCCTGGCCCACCCCTGGCCCACCAGTGGTTCCTGGCCCACCAGTTGGCAACCACTGCTTTGGAGAAGAGATTGACCCCCTCTTTTTTGTGGCAGACCCTGAAATAATGGGAGACCACTAAGAGATGAAGTAAGAGATGAGAAGCACACTTGTGCACGCTACTTTCCTGGGAAGGGAAGGGGGTGTTGCACCCCTTTTAGATGTTAGCGATAGGTAGCATAGACTGCAGCGGCTGTAAACTGAGCTTAATGTGTTGCTTATTTTAACAGAGTCTAGGCTAGTTTTCCTTTTGGAGAGGGGCAAGCATTTACCGTTTCCATGCTGAATTTGCTCAAATATAGGTATGGAAGGCCTGTCCACAAATTCGTCAGAGAAGTTCACAAGAGCATCTTTCACTGCTTCGTAGCCTGTCAACACCACCACTTTCTTGAACCCGAAGTGGAAAGTAAAGACAGGTCCGTATTTTTTCGCAAGCTGAAAGAAGAGCCAACAGAAATAGAATGATTGTGTCAAAAGAAAGCAAAAGGAAGTCCCAACAGTCATTGGTGCCTTGGGTACAATCCCAGACCAACTGGATCACCACTTGAACACCCATCGGCATTGACCGAATCCCCATCAGTCAATTGCAAAAGGCAGCTTTGCTTGGAACAGCTTACATCCTTCGACAATAGCTGTAACACCATCAAACATGCACATCTGTTTATCCCAGTTCCTTGGGAAGAAGTGGGTAGACAAAAATACCAAGAATCCACTTTAAACATCTGTCTGGCTGTGAGACCAACCCTAATAAGATGTTTATTGATTACTCTGCACATATCTTAGGGGGTCATTTTTAAATATGGGGCCACAAATACAATACTCAGAAATTAGGAAACAGTAGTTTCACCATGATGGCCAGATCTGTCTTTGGGTCTATGGACAATTAGAGTTTACTTTATTGAGTAACCTTTGGGATATATCAAAGTGCAGAGTTCCAGACACAAATTATTACTAAAATCTGATAAAAAGAATTTAAAATGGAATTGGAATAAAATATGATTTAAAACAAAATTGGAATAAAATATGATTTAAAACAAAATTGGAATAAAATACAATAATTTAAAATATACGTAAATAAAATACGATAAAATTATATTTTGGTGTCACCCCTACAATCTACTAAATAAGGGTCTATCAAATAAAACACAGAAGGATTTCACAGAATCTTGGATGCTTTGGCCTAATTTGAGACAGATTTGCAAGGTTTATTATCCAATGGTAACTTGAGGCAGAAATCAGCTTTTTCAAATTCTGACTAATTAAAGGCAATCAATTCACCAGCCTTGGGGTCCAACAAATACATTTATTTATTCCCATTGCGGTTTATGAAAGGGGCTTAAATATGCAATGTCTGTTCAAGGCCAACTCTCTGGGTTGTGTGCGAGTGTGTGTTTGTGTGTGTGTATTTGTGTGTAATGCACACAGGTCCACATGCTTGCAAAAGCCACACCCTTTCCAACAACTTTCAGAAGTCAATACTGGGAGGCTTGTAATTTACTCCCTTTAGGGTGACTGCCCTGCCTTGAGTAGCTGAACTTTAGAACAATACTGATTATTCGATTCCAGCTCCCAGGCATGATACCCACTCCTTCTTTAGAGCAAACAGGTTTTCTTGGGTTAATAAATATGTATTAACACGTCCCACGGTGGCATTACCAGAGTCAGCCAATAACCACCCCATCTAACATTGATAGACCAAGAACCTGAGCTCAAAAGAGAGTTATCTCTTGCTCTGACAGCCCTTCCAGCCTAAAAAAATACCTCTATTTGTGTCTTGGTGCTCTATAAAGGTCGTAGACTACAACTCCCATCCTAACCTGCCATCAAAGTCAGTAGAATTGTGTGCAAAGTATATTGACCCAGATAATACGCTGTCCACCAAGCACTTTTGGATGTTAAAGAAAAAACCCTAAATAATATATATATATATATTCATTGCTATTTCTACCAGCAGAATTTGCATCTTTCCCATTAACTGTTTCTCACATGGAAATCCTAACAAACAAACAAACAAAAATCCTCATGTATAAATCCCAAGAATGCAAGCAAGGCATTCATTTTTAAGGAATTTCAAAGTCAAGAGTAGAAGGAAATGCACACAGACACGCACAGACAAACCACCTGTTTTGTTCTGCATCAAGCAAAACTTGACGAATAGCTCAAATAAACATTGAACAGACCTAGATAAAATTTACATTCTGCATTCTAGCAGAGTACCATGGAATCCACTAGTTTTAAACTTGGCATCCTTGGGGAAAAAAAAAAAGATTTTAGCCTCCTAACAAGGGAAACTCTTGAATGTGCAACGGGGAACCTGTCAGCCCTTTCTTTCTTTCTTTCTTTCTTTCTTTCTTTCTTTCTTTCTTTCTTTCTTTCTTTCTTTCTTTCTTTCTTTCTTTCTTTCTTTCTCTCTCTCTCTCTCTCTCTCTCTCTCTCTCTCCTTTCTTTCTTTCTTTCTTTCTTTCTTTCTTTCTTTCTTTCTTTCTTTCTTTCTTTCTTTCTTTCTTTCTTTCTTTCTTTCTCTCTGTCTCTGTCTCTGTTTCTCTCTCTCTCTCTCTCTCTCTCTCTCTCTCTCCCCCCCCCACCTCTCTCATACCTTCAGCAAGGACTTGTCCTGCCTTTTAAAATCGAGCAAGTGCAGGTTTCCGATGATGGGAAGCGGCACAGGGCCTGGCGGCAACTTTAAAGATGATTTTCGAAAGAGAGCCAGCAAATAGGAGGATGCGAAAAGCAGCAGGAAAAGGAGCAGGACGAGAGAGGCAGGAAAAGAAAAAAGGGAATCCAGCAGAGCCATTTGCAAAAGAAGAAATGAAACGTTGGCTCACGTGTGGCTGAAAGGAACCTGGGCATCGGCTGGCTCGTTTGCTCAACTCTTTGCCAGCGCTAAAGCTTTATAAGTCGGGCGGCAGAAATGTGAAGAGAGTTAAACCCCACCCACTTCTGTAGAATGTAGTTTAAGCAGTTTGGGATTGGAGGATAAAAGCAGTTTTAAGTTACCAGCCCCGTGTGTAAAGCAGGTAAAACAATCATCAAAACTATCATTTTGAACCCATCCAGTTTTGGGATCGAATTCAGGAGCCAAAGGATTATTTTCCACAAATGGGGGCATGTGATGGAGATACGGTGAGTGGAACAACATGATAGTATCCATCAGCCAAGAACGCTGGGTACAACCGGTTGGCCAGTAAGCAACACTTCTTCAGGTCTTCCTCTAGCTAACCTTGGTTTCACACCTCCATAATGGTCGGTGGTTACCTTGAAAGTCCTACAAGGCTTGGGACACGGTTATTTGAAAGACGATCTTTTCTCATCTCCTCAACTCAGCAGACCAGGGAGGAAGTTATGAAGTCATGTTAGCTCAGGGATTCTGGGAGTCGAAGTCCACATGTCTTACATTTGCCAGGTTTGAAGACCCTTTGTCTACAGCAGGGGTCACCAACCTTTTGGACCTCAGGGACCACCAAACTCATAATTTTAAATCCAGGGGGGGGCAGAGACCCTGGGAAAATTCCCCCCAAAAGTCTGCAGTGAAATTCCCTACCCCGTTTTCCTAACGATCGATCGTTCTTTATTTGGGATCGCAGGATACTGTCTCCAGCTCCGTTCTCGGGAGGGGAGAGAGAGACTTTTGGCTTCATGCAAGGAAAGCAGCAGAAGCCGCAGAAGTCTTTCTTTCTCTCTCCCAAACTCCGCCAGAAAGGAGTCTTTTGTGCCGGTGCAGCCTCTTGGAGCAGGAGGCCTTGCGGGGTCCCAAAGACTCATTTCTGGCGGAGTTTGGGGGAGAGAAAGAAAGACTTTGGCTGCTTTCCTTGCATGCAGCCAAAAGCAGAAGAAGAAAGAAGCGGAAAGAAGCAGCCTGGTGGCCGGGCGAGGTGTGTGGGGCACGTAGGGTGAGTGGGGCAAGTTCCCCCCCCTCTGCCCTTTCCCCCCTCCCTTCACTACCTCGTATTGTTTGTAATGCCACTGAAGCAAGCCTTGTGTTCCCGCGCAGCCTGGATTAATTGCTTTGGAGGTGACATTTCTCTGCGGATCACAAATTTATTGTGGACCACCAGTGGTGCCCAGCTCACAAATTAGCGACCACTGGACTAGTGTGACCAAGACGAAGGACCTTCTCCATGGTGATTCCCTCCCTGTGGAACATCATCCCTGCAGAAATAAAATTGACCTCATCTTGACATCCTTCCTCATTCTGAAGACATAGTCCTGGTGGTCCCAGGTTGATATGGGGACCCATCAAGTGATTGGTTTGATTGTTGTCCCTGGGGAGCGTGTGTTCTGACCCAAACCTTGTTCCAAGGAAACAAACACCAAACAGAGGTAACAGCAAAACCTTTTAATGATTCTTTATGAATTCCGTTCCTTCTCGGTTAAAAGGCTGTTTCAAACTAATTGTCTCTGATAAGAACGAGCCTTGCCAAGATTGTGCAAGGCTGCCATGAATACCAGATAAAATTACTAAGAAATATTTCAAACACAAAGAGTCTCCAAACAGAAACCAAGATATTCCAAACCTCCACAAGACTTGAGTGCAAAAACGTCTTTGCTTCCTGCAAAGGACTCCGGTTTCTCAGCTGGCTTTTATCTCTTAAGGGAGGGGCCATTGCCTTCCAGCCTTACTCCTGAGTCGCCCATGCTGCTGTAGCTGCTCTTTCCTTCAAGCAGCCCTGCACGCACATGCATTGGGCACAGGCTCCTCGGGAAACTCTTCCTCACTGCTGCCAGCCTCCACCATCTCCAAAGGCAGCATTCCACTCCCTGATGGTTCTGGCCCCATCCCTGCATCCCACGCAGGACCCTCACCTGAGTCCTTGTTCTCTGAGACCTCAGCCATCTGCACCTGCTGCTGCCGAACCACAACAGCGTGGGGGAATTCAATGAGTTTTATATTTGGATTTTTTACTTCTGTCAGTTGCCTAAGTCTCCATGAGTATATTGGCCGGTTATATAAATATTCCTAATGAATACAAATAAAATAAATAATGGATTATATTGGGTATCAATGATACTATGGGTTCCCACAAACCTGGGTGATGTTTCACTGCAAACAAGTCTCAACCCTTCAACTTAATATTTCTGTCGAGTTTCTTCCACTGGCAGGTTAGCTGCAGCCGCTGACTTCTCCTCTGCAGTAGGTGCTCCAACCAGGTAGAATATATTTCTTTGTGATGCTTGACTGGAAATGTTTCATCAAGAGTTGAAAGCCGAGGGCAGAACCTCCCCCAACCACCATGTCTGTCCCACTTGCAGTTCTCTGAAGAATGCAGACCTACCAAATTCCTGGCTTTGTATATATTTTTTTTCAAAGTCTGGAATCATTCATCAGCAGTTCCCCAAAATTCCATCTTGGGTTTACCAGAGGAACAATGAACCATAAGGTTAGTATTGCACAAGGCAAAGGAAAATAGACTCGACATAGACCAGGCCCAACTCAGGCAGATCTTCTTCCCAATTCTCTTCTCTCTTGAAAGGGGCAAAAGAGAGAGTAAATTCTCATGGAGTTATGGAATGTTAGGGATGGAAAAGACCATGGAATTCAACCCCCCTGGCTAAAACAGGAGTCCTTATTGTATCACGAACAAATAGTTGTCTGATCTTTTCTTGAAAACCTCCATCATTTGTCAAATAACAGAATAACAGAGTTGGAAGGGACCTTGGAGGTCTTCTAGTCCAACCCCTTGCTCAAGCAGAAGACCTCATACCTTTCTGGACAAACCAAAACCAAAATTTCTTTGCAGTAGCATTAGCCGATGATGAACCAAGCATCTCTCTCTGTGTCTCTCTGTGTCTCTGTCTGTCTCTCTCTCTCTGTTTTTGTCTTTGTCTGCCTCTGTCTCTGTTTCTCTCTCTCTCTCTCTCTCTCTCTGTCTGTCTGTGTGTATGTGTCTTTGTTTCTGTCTTTGTCTCTCTCTCTTTCTCTTTCTCTGTCTCTGTCTTTCTCTGTCTCTCTCTGTCTCTCTCTCTCTCTTTCTGTTGCTTTGGGTCTCTCTGTTTCTGTCTTTCTCTCTCTCTCTCTTTCTCTGTCTCTGTCTTTCTCTGTCTCTCTCTGTCTCTCTCTCTCTCTTTCTGTTGCTTTGGGTCTCTCTGTTTCTGTCTTTCTCTCTCTCTCTTTCTCTTTCTCTGTCTTTCTCTGTCTCTCTCTGTCTCTCTCTCTCTCTTTCTGTTGCTTTGGATCTCTCTGTTTCTGTCTTTCTCTCTCTCTCTTTCTCTTTCTCTGTCTCTGTCTTTCTCTGTCTCTCTCTGTCTCTCTCTCTCTCTTTCTGTTGCTTTGGGTCTCTCTGTTTCTGTCTTTGTCTCTCTCTCTTTCTCTTTCTCTTTCTCTGTCTCTGTCTTTCTCTGTCTCTCTCTGTCTCTCTCTCTCTCTTTCTGTTGCTTTGGGTCTCTCTGTTTCTGTCTTTCTCTCTGTCTCTCTCTCTGTGTGTCTTTGTTTCTGTCTTTTTCTGTCTCTCTTTCTCTGTCTCTGTCTTTCTCTGTCTCTCTCTGTCTCTCTGTCTCTCTCTCTCTGTTGCTTTGGGTCTCTCTGTTTCTGTCTTTCTCTCTGTCTCTCTCTCTCTGTGTCTTTGTTTCTGTCTTTTTCTGTCTCTCTTTCTCTGTCTCTGTCTTTCTCTGTCTCTCTCTGTCTCTCTGTCTCTCTCTCTCTGTTGCTTTGGGTATCTCTGTTTCTGTCTTTCTCTCTGTCTCTCTCTCTGTGTGTCTTTGTTTCTGTCTTTTTCTGTCTCTCTTTCTCTGTCTCTGTCTTTCTCTGTCTCTCTCTGTCTCTCTCTCTCTCTCTGTTGCTTTGGGTCTCTCTGTTTCTGTCTTTCTCTCTGTCTCTCTCTCTCTGTGTCTTTGTTTCTGTCTTTTTCTGTCTCTCTTTCTCTGTCTCTGTCTTTCTCTGTCTCTCTCTGTCTCTCTGTCTCTCTCTCTCTGTTGCTTTGGGTATCTCTGTTTCTGTCTTTCTCTCTGTCTCTCTCTCTCTGTGTCTTTGTTTCTGTCTTTTTCTGTCTCTCTTTCTCTGTCTCTGTCTTTCTCTGTCTCTCTCTGTCTCTCTCTCTCTCTCTGTTGCTTTGGGTCTCTCTGTTTCTGTCTTTCTCTCTCTCTCTCTCTCTCTCTCTCTCTGTGTCTTTGTTTCTGTCTTTGTCTGTCTCTCTGTCTCTGTGTCTCTGTCTGTCTGTCTGTCTGTTTCTCTCTCTCTTTCCCAGGCTGACTTGACATGTATTATCCCAAAGGATTATCGCTGCACTGAGACACACCTCAGGTCCCCAAAGGTATGTGTGCCATTGCCCACCAAGGTTGGCCCTCTGCCCACTATTGACAGCATGTTTCCCATTGTGAGCTAAAACTATGTTGTATAAAAGTCGCAGCTTGCTGAGAGCAGGGGTGGGAATGACCCAGTGACGCAGGTTGTTTCTGTTGGGTTCGACCTTCTGCCTCGCAAGTCTACGTGCTTCTCTGGTCGAACACAGCCAAGAGATATGTTTTTGATTTTTTTTCCCCAGGTGATGGCTTTCTTTCATCCAAGTATGTGCAAGAGCTTTCAAAATTGGTCTTCTGCTAAGAAATGTTCCCTGCACTGTCTTTATATTTCATAACTGGCTGGGGAATTCTGGAAACAGAAGTCCACAGGACTTAAAGTTGCCAAGGTTCGGTGGCCTGATTTAAACTTTTCCTCTTCCTCCTCTTCTTTCTCCTCCTCCTCCTCCTCCTCTCCAATAACCCCAATCCCTTCTAGCACTGATGATGTTGGGTAGTTGGGTCATGAAAGGTTTAGAAAAAAAACAAGCAAGCTCAGAGAACACCAAGGACCCCACAATTATTCTTCTTGTTCTCGTTCTCCTTCTTCTTCTATGCGCTGTAGCGGATAAGAAGATGCTCCAGAGAGTTATAAACATAGCACAAAAAATCATTGGTTGCTCTCTTTCTTCTTTGGAAGAGATTGTGAAGACCAGACTCGTCTCTAGAGCACTAAAAATCTCCACAGACCATTTTCATCCCAGGCATTTGTATTTTGAACTGTTATCATCAGGGAGACGTTATAGGTGTCTTAAAATGAGGACTAATACAGACTGAGAAACAGTTTCTTTTCCAAGGCAGTAATTGTCTTGAATCACAGTGCATTTGTGATTTAGCCCTATTATTATTATTATTATTATTATTATTATTATTATTATTATTATTATTATTATTATTATTATTATTATTATTAAAACGCTGTAGTGTGATTGTGATGTGGTGTTTGGGGCACTGTGCTGGAGCAACTTTCAAATTTCATTGTATTTGTGGAATGCAATGATAATAAAGGTATTCTATTCTATTCTATCTCCTCCTCCTCCTCCTCTTCCTCTTCCTCCCCTCCTCCTCCTCTCTACAAATCCCACTCATTTCTAGCATTGATGTTACCTAGTTGGGTAATGAAATGCTTAGTACAAAACATCCAAGCTCAGAGAGAATCAAGGACACCACAATTCTTTCTTCCTTCCTTCCTTCCTTCCTTCCTTCCTTCCTTCCTTCCTTCCTTCCTTCCTTCCTTCCTTCCTTCCTTCCTTCCTTCCTTCTTTCTCTCTCTCTTTCTTCTTCTTCTTCTTCTTCTTCTTCTTCTTCTTCTTCTTCTTCTTCTTCTTCTTCTTCTTCTTCTTCTTCTTCTCCTCCTCCTCCTCCTCCTCCTCCTCCTCCTCCTCCTCCTCTTTTTCTCTCCTCCTCCTTCTCTTTTAATAGAACAGCGCATTGCAAATACAATTACAGGGCTAGAATTCTCCCCCCCCCCCCCTCAGTTGCATACAGTAAAATAATTTGCTTGTTTAAAAGAAATCTCAGCAATCTTATTTTTCAACACTGGTTCCTCCACTCATGATGGGAAAGCTGGTGCATCTCACCCAAGGAATTAATACCTGTCAGCGACATACCTGGTTCCTGCCTGAAGGCAGGTCAGCTTAGAAGATGAAGGATGTGCCTTGTGTCTTAGCCCACAAGTACAACTTGACAGCCAAGCGTTCCTGTGATTAGTGCTTTACTTTTAAGCCTAAAAATGCGGGCTGGCTTAGGCGTGTGTATTGTAAACCATTTTTAAAGACAACTCTTAAAAGCCAAGAGATTAATCTCATTCAAACCCAAGCTTTTAAGCATTGCTCTCCTGTCAAACACCACTGGGGTGAAGCTGCAGGTGTACGGCAAAAAGAAAAAAAAAAAGAGGAAAAAGTTAATGTCTTTTCTTCTTCTTTCCATCCATGATGGGGGTTTTTCTTCATAGGGCTTTTGTGTTCAAGGTTTTTATGCCCTAGGATTTGTCTTCTAGGCGTTTTTCTTGTCACCACAAAGGTTAATATTTGCCTGGGGCCCTGTGGAAAAATCAAAAAAGGCTTACCACACCCCCTTTTATGTCGCTCGCTCCTCATGGTAACCATTGTTGGGATTTTTATCTGGTGAGGTTTTCTGGCTCCGGCGGTCAATTGATGAGACTTTATGAAAAAAAAATAAAAAATCTTTGGGCGGTTTTATCGTGCTGATAGCAATAAAAATAAAGTGCTCTTGGAGGGATCCATGAAGCTGGAAGAGGGTGGCTGATAAAAGCTCTCCAATTGCAAACTGTTTTTGGCAAGCCTGCTTTTTAAAAGAAAAATTCTAAAGTGGACTAAAATATATTGTTTTGTAAGGAATAAATAAACCACAGAGCTAGTGTGATTGGAAGGAAGGAAGGAAGGAAGGAAGGAAGGAAGGAAGGAAGGAAGGAAGGAAGGAAGGAAGGAAGGAAGGAAGGAAAAGGCAATAGACTGATGAAAGATAGATGATAGTGTGATGACCCAGGGCGTGGCACAAAGGCAGCACAGTCATATAAATAAGAAGAGTCCCTTTAGTACATCCAACTTTGCCCCCAATGTCTAAGTTACCTTCGGCTGGAGAAAAAAATCTCCCAAAAACAGTCTTTAAGTGGAGGAAATTCAGTTTGAAAACAAAGTACATATAAACTGTAAATAAAAATCCACACAAACCACGCTGCAGCAATTAACAGAGGATAAGGAATTGCAGACTTGAAAGGCCAACAAAAGACACACAGTTGGGAAGATGCCAGGAACCCAGATAAGCCTTGACCATAAAAGATAACTCACGATTTGCTCCCAACAACTTGCTGTGCGCAGCTTCCCTTTTTAAACCCTGTTTCCCAGCTGCAGCTAATGAAGGGAATCAGGGCCCTTTCCTCCCCCGTGAGCCATGCAACCCACATTGCTCCCTTCTCCGTTCCTCCCTGCATGTCCTAGGATGAAGAGCGGGTGGGCCTGGGTCTTCCTCTGAACTCTCTCTCCCCCTTGTTCTACCTCTCCCTTGCTTTGCCCAGCTGGACTTTGCCTTCCCCCAGTTTCTTCCACGCCCAACGGAGCCAGACTCTCACTTCCTGTCAGCTGCTCGGCCTCCCCCTCCGAATCAGACTCCAACAGGGGCATGACAGATAGATATAGATGGATTGATGATAGACAGACAAACAGACTCTTATCACACAAGCACCAAATATGAATGACAATTTTAGGCAAGGTGCCTATTCCAAGAGAGAGGAAAATAGCAATAGATTGGTGACAATTTCTCAATTTTGTGTGTGATTTCATCCAGTTTTCATTCTTGGCCTGTGAGTCAGCTCGTAATTCTGGGGACAATTAGCCCTATCCAAGATTCCCCTACCTTTAACATCCTCCAAATGATTATCCTGAAAAATACCGCTCATCAGACGTTTTAATTGAGTTCCTCTGGTGCATTATTAAATTAGCAAAAACAGAGATTAATGTCCAGAGAGTGCCAAAGATCAGGTTACATTCCTTCATGTCTCTGCAAATTACTAAGATTAGAGATTAAGTCTGTCAGGGCTTGCTCGATGCTGACCACTTCCCGTCTGCTCATAATATTTATATATTTATATATATATTCATGTAACATATTTGTGTGCTCAATTTTGTTTAACTCTGGCTTTACACAACTCACAATTCCATGGGGCTGAGAGACCAAGATAAAGCAAGGTTGAAGCCACCCATGGATGTAGCTCCTATAAACCCTCACCATTTGTGGTGTGGCTTATGGAAGTTGGAGTGAACCAACTTCTGAAGAACCTACCTCTGGAGTGGAAGTGTTACACTCTGTCTTTTGAACCAGTTTGGTCTAGTGGTTAAGACACCGGGTTAGAAATCAGGAGACGGTGAGTTCAGGTCCTGCCTTAGCCCTCAAATCACCAGCTAAGTGATTGTGGGCCAATCGCCAGGGGATGGTGAGTTCTAGTCCCACCTTAACCATCAAAGCCAATTGGATGACTTTGAAACAATCACCAGGCAATGTTGAATTCTAGTTCTGCCTTAGGCATGAAAGTTGGCTGGGTGACTTGGCCAGTCCTTCTCTCAGCCCAGCGCATCTCACAAGGTTGTTATTGTGGGGAAAAACAAGATGAACATGTTTGCCATCTTATTTGTAAAACTAATAAAGGTGGGATACAAATTAATACATAAAACCAAAGCCCAATGCTCTAAATTATTATTTATTTGCATCACCAGTGGCTGGGGAAGATGGGAATTGTCGCTCAGCCCTTCTATTTGCCCAAAAGCATTTGGTTTGACCCCCCTTCTGCCTTCTTGCAACGGTTTTAAGTGCATTTCAATACACTTTGGAGAATCATCCAAGGACCTTGTTTCAGATGGCACGGCTAGTCTAGTGAAGAGAAGGATCAGGGGAGACAGGAGAGCAGCCTTCCAGTATCTTGAGGGGCTGCCCAGAGAGGAGGAAGGGGTCATGCTATTTTCCAAGGCATCTGAAGGCCAGACAAGGAATGATAGATGGAAACTGAAAAAGAGAGATTCAACCTGGAAATAAGGAGAAACTTTCTGACAATGAGAACAATCCACCCATGGAACAGAAGTTGCCCTCGGAAGTTGTGGGAGCGCCATCACTTGAGACTTTCAAGAAGCGACTGGACTCCCATCTGTCAGAAATGGTGTAGGGTCTCCCGCTTGGGGGGGGAGGGGGGTTGGACTAGATGACCTACAAGGTCCCTTCCAACTCTGTTAATCTGCAAGATGTCCAGCTTGAAGTTGGGTGGAACATCTAGAGCGGAAAATATTTCTTCTGGTCTCATATTCTCCTTTTGCCACAGTTCAGCTCATGTGATGAGGAAAACAAGTTGGATCAAGAGGTTTTGTTTGCGTTACCACCAAGAGTCATTTATTCACAATCCGGGCAAAGCCTATTTTCCACGCTCCCTGCCACAACATAATACAGATTCATATTTCCAGCCAGTGGTTATATAACCATCCAGGTGTTCTTTCCCACAGAGGCAGAGTAAGGAAGCTACCAGAAGCACAAACTGAGCACGGCCATAAGAGAGGGTTTTATTTCTTGTGGTCATGCCAATGAAACGGGTTTATAACTCACTATTGTTTCTCTGTTAACTGTCACGGAGACGAAAAAGAAATATTCCCACTCTTAAAAATCATTACAGGCAGTCTTCGACTCACGATCAAACCCAAAATTTCCATTGCTATGTGAGACAGTTGTTGAGTGGCATCCCATTTGACCTTTCTTGGCCCAGTCATTAAGTGAAACAGTGCAGTTGTCAAATTAGGAACACGGTTGTTAATGAACCTGGCTTCCCCATGGAATTTTGGCTTGTCAGATTTGCAAAAAGGGAGTCACGTGGACACTACATCCGTCGTAAATATGAGTCAATTGCCAAATGGCTGAATTTTGATCACGTGACCTTGAGGAAGCTGTAATGGTCGTTAAGTGTGAAAATGATCATAAGTCGCTTTTCTTTTATCATTGCCACTGTAACTTTGAAGTCACTAAAGAGAACTACTTGTACTTATAAAATAATAATAATAATCCCACCAGGCTCCAGGTCAACCCAGCCTTCTTCGGAGGTGGGTAAAATGAGGAGCCAGATTGTTGAGGGCAAGAGGCTGACTCTGTAAACTGCTTAGAGAGGGCTGTAAAAGCACTGTGAAGTGGTATATATATGTTTTCTTAAGTTTTTGCGGGTACTTACATGTATGGTATTCAGCTTTGTTCGGGTATTTTCCCACGTCATTATAGTTGTGCTATAATGTACAACTTTAAAAGCACAACTATAATGACATGGGAAAATACCCGAACAAAGCTGAATACCATAGACAGACAGACAGACAGACAGAGAGACAGACAGACAGACAGATAGATAGATAGTTATGAATAGATCTATAGATGGATAAATACAGTAGATAAAGATGATAGAAATACAATAGAGATATATGATAGGGATGATATATGATACATACAGATGAATAAAGACACAGATAATAGATGATAGACAGACAGATCAGGGGTTCCCAACCTGGGGTGTGAGATGATATTCCAGGGGGTGCGAGAAAAGTCCAGGTAATTTTTATTTAGTTTTATTTATTTATTTATCATGCAATGGATTAACTTTGTTTTCATTTTAGAGTTAAGTATCGTTATTTAGTGGCTGTCACATACATAGCTGAAAAGATTCAATCCTACCATATATTTAACCCGTTCAGTAGTTCCTAAAGTCTAAATTTCTGGGGGTGCGAGGTTCAAGTGAAATTTCTTTAGGGGTGCGGGGCGAAAAAAAGGCTGGGAACCACTGGGATAGATGATAAATGATATAGATGATGGACAGATGATTGACAGATAGATGATAGGCAGATGATTGACAGATGATAGATGATAGGTAGACAGATGATAAATAGATGATAGACATAGATAGATGATAGCTAAGGGGCACCCAATATTGCAACCAGCACCCAAGAATCCAAGCCAGGGGAGGATTTAAAAGGGTGTATTACAAAATGACACCTTCTCCCCAGGTCCAACATCTGGGCAGGGAATTCCAGCCCTTGTCCTGCTCACATTTAGGTCTGAAACCTGGAATGTTAGGAAATGGGGGAAACCCTGTTAATCGTGGCTTGTTGCACATACACACACACACACAAAAGCTTCCTTCCAGGGAAAACCCCTCTTTGCCCGACAGACTCCTTGGGCCAAAGGTGCAAGCAAGGATTTAGGAGCATCTTTGCTTAGCCCCGCCCCATCCCGGGGTTTCTTTTGGCTGCAACCAGCATTCTCTGCGCATGCGGCAGGTGGCGCCGCCAGCGTTCCAAAGGGGCTGAGCTGAGCGTTTCCCGATCGATTCGCTCGGCTTTCCCCTCGTCCGGCCTGGCTCGGCGCTCCCTCATTCCGGAAGTGGGGAAGAACCGCGATCGGAGGCAGCGTCGGGCATCGCCCCGCCGCTTCGTCCGTCTTCGGTCATGTCCACCATGGTTTTCGGGGCGAAAAGCTTCAAGCCGAGGGCGCCTGACAAGGGCGCCTTCCCCTTGGATCATTTTGGTGAGGGGGTGTGTGTTGGGGGACAGTGCGCACGCGCGGCTCTTCAAAAGCGCGATTCCGCACAGAGACTCTCTGCGATGAGAACTCCCACCATAGACATGGCAAAAGCTAGAGCGTCGCCACCTCTAATACAGGGTTTCTCGGTGGTTTTAAAGCAGGTGGACTTCAAGTCCAGTCAGCCATGTTGGCTGATGGCTTCTGGGAGTTGAAGTCCATTCACATTTAAAGGGGCCACACTTGAAAAATAATACTACATGTAGTCCTCGACTTACAACAGTTTGCTCAGTTGCTGGAGGTACGGCACTGAAAAACGTGACTTATGACTTACGAATAATTGCATTATTCCCCTGTGGTCACGGTTTATATTCGGAGGCTCAACAGCCGACTCACATTTATGACGGTTGCAGCGTCCTAGGATTACATTTTGTGACTTGACAAGCAAAATCAAAGGGGAAACCAGATTCATTTAACAACTGTGTGACTGATTTAACAACTGCAGTGATTCATTTCACAGCTGTGGCAAGAAAGGCCATAAAATGGGGGGAAATTCACATCTGTCACACTTAGCAACAATAACATTGGGCTCAATTGCGGTCGTAAGTTAAGGACTACCTGTATTTTAGACCAGGGGTCTCCAAACTTGGCCAAGTTTAAGACTTGTGGACTTCAACTCCCAGAATTCCTCAGCCAACTGGCTGAGGGATTCTGGAATTTGAAGTCCACAAGTCTTAAAGTTGCCAAGGTTGGAGACCCCTATAAAATTTAGACTATAGGGAGATTTCCTTCTTTTTCCCTAACAGAAACTCCAGCTCTGTGAGACCCCCCAATATTTTCCTTCTGATGCTTTGGGACTACACATTCCATAACTCCCAGCCTAAAGATGGCTGAAGATAAGCACCAAGCTTGCAAATCCCCCCTAGATATCGGATCCAATGAGACTTTCTCCTGAATAAATCCATTCCGAAACTGGATGCAGCCACTCACGGGAATCACTTTCAACAATTGTTGGCCTGCGAATTGCCTGTCAGACTGCAACTCCCATTATCCCCAGCCGGCGCTGGCCAGCAGGGATGAGAGCAGCAGCAGGAAAACCAGGCGTGGGTTTGCAAATTGCATGGCAAAGCAGAGTCAAAAATTCGCATCTCGGGATGAGCCACCATGTAATTTGGGGTGAACGTTTTTCGTAAGCCATAGTTTGTGAAAGAATTAGGATTAGAACAGAACAGAATGCAGAATAACAGAGTTGGAAGGGACCTTGGAGGTCTTCTAGTCCAACCCCCTGCTTAGGCAGGAAATCCTATACCATTTCAGACAAATGGTTATCCAATCTCTTCTTAAAAACCTCCAGTGTTGAAGCATAATACAACTTCAAGTTGTTCCACTGGTTAATTGATCTCACTATAAGCAATTCCTCCTTAGTTCTAAATTGCTTCTCTCCTGGATTATTCATCTGTTGCTTCTTGTCCTGCCTTCAGGAGCTTTGGAGAATAGCTTGACTCCCTCTACTTTGGGGCAGCCCCTCAAATATTGGAACACTGCTATCCTGTCATCCCGCATCCTTCTTTTCACCTGTCCTAGAACTTTCATCTTTTTTCCAGACTCCTTGTCCTGTCTTTGACATACGCTATCCTTTTTGGGGTACCCTTTAATTTCAGGCATATTTTACTTTTTTTTGTTCTAAACAAAAGCAAACCAGGTTTTTGTTTTGTTTTGTGCAGGAGAATGTACGCTCTTCAAAGAAAAATTCATGAAGTGTCTGCAGGCAAATAACTTCGAGAACGGATTGTGCAGACAGGAGTCGAAAGAATACCTGGAATGCCGAATGGAGAGGTGAGCTGAAGTTAATGGATGTTTGACTCGCCCTGCATGAGTCCTGATTGGCTAAATTAGATCTCCAGACATCTCTGATCTGCGCAATCTCAAGACAGGAAGGCAATTTCTTTCTTTCTTTCTTTCTTTCTTTCTTTCTTTCTTTCTTTCTTTCTTTCTTTCTTTCTTTCTTTCTTTCTTTCTTTCTCTCTCTCTCTCTCTCTCTCTCTCTCTTTCTTTCTTTCTTTCTTTCTTTCTTTCTCTCTCTCTCTCCCTCCCTCCCTCTCCCTTCCTTCCTTCCTTCCTTCCCACCCCCCCCCCCCACTTTTGTCCTCTGGGGGAAAATAAAGCTACTCCTCCAAGCGGCCTAGAGTTAATGTGAGTTTTATTGGCATGTACAATACATTTAATAAATACCGTAATAATAATATAAAAAGCCAACATTGCTTTAAGAAAAGGTTAATCCTCTTAAGCAAGGGTATTTTGTTGTTGTATAGTTGCTGTCTTGTGAATCATTGCCTGCCAACGGTTAAGTATATTTTTATTCACAGCAGAAACAGAAATGCACCAATTAAAAGTAAATGCTGGGGTTTGTAGGAAGCTAAATTCTCTTGTCCTACACCATGTGCAAGAGCCTTCTGTATATATTCTAGAATTTATCGTATCCACACACACAGATACACACAGAGAGCACTTGATCTAATCCTTTGGGGCATGTGTGTGTGTGTGTGTGATTGCTTTTAGAGAGATTAAATTATTCAACAATGAGAAACGAACATGGCTAAATGTGCAGCCTTGAAGCCTTAACGATTTATTCCCTCTTGTTTGATTTCTTCAAGGGAGCTGATGGCCAAAGAGCCCCTGGAAAAACTGGGTTTTAAGGACCTTAAGGAAGAGAACCCAAGACCAACCTGAGACAGTGCAACAAAATCCCTCCTGACCCTCAATTCTGACCCCAGAATCTGCAGCCATCTACCTATCTATATCTACATGTATATATATTGTACGTGGTCTTGCTTGCGTTTTGTGTTTTAAGAAATTCTCGAAAAAGGTCACAGAAATTTAGCAAATGGCGGATTTGTAGGCATTCACTCCAGAAGTGAAGGATGGTGAGGTTTGTTTTCCAGCTGTTTCCATAGTTTTGGGATGTTTCCCCCCCCCCCCTTAAAAGAAAAGGAGAAAAGATATGAGATGCCTTTGGATAGAATGGTTGGACTTGGGTTGAAAACTGATATTAGAACATTAAATTCAGAAGTTGGACTGTTAGAGTTTTTATTCAAGATTTAGCCTTTTTCTCTGTCCTCCTGTGAGGAATTTTAGCCATGCAGGATTCTGGCTGCAACAGGACGTGTATGAGTGTGTTTGGGGGGCGACCGGCTTGATTAGCAGCTGTTCACAGTCATGACGTTGGGGAAAACGTGAATTTGCAATCAGTTCCCTCCTCCATCGATAAACCTTCACAGTACAGCAAAAAAGGGGAAAGCTGAAAGGGCTCAGAACCTTTTCAGACCCACGGGCCAGGCATTCTGAAACTATGCAGGCCACCTCTTGGCTGGTCTTGGGGAAAACAAACCACCTTTTCTTGTTCTGAAAAGGATTATGCGGAGAATTCCGCTCCAGGCAGTCGCAGAACCCAACAATGGTGGGAAGAATCTGGGCGTCACCATGGCTCCCTTTGACCAAGGATGTCTTTGCTTTGCCACAACCTGGATAATAAATGAGGAGAAATACTTAAAAACCCACCCCACCCCATCCTAGGTCAATCAAAGGAGGGGAGGAACAAAAACCCAGAGGCTCACTCTGTCTCTTTTTGCTCTCGCTCAGGTACAAGACCAAAGGAAAAGGCAAAAGGAGTTGGCATTGCACCGGATTAGTTTCCACCCCCCCCCCCCCCAAAAAGGACCAAACCTCTGCCTTCTCCTCTGCCTTTCCCCCCCCTCTAGAGCAGCAACCAGGAGGAAATGAGACACCAGCCTCAACCAGTCCAATGTGGTTGTATTATCCAAATTGGGGGTGTTGGTGTTTGAGGTTTGTTGAAAGACAGCCGAGGTCTCCTTGTGATTTGGGGTGTGTGTGTGGCAAGAACCTGTCTTTATGTTCATGCATTTTGTTGTGCATTTAATGTTGTAAGCTGCCCAGAGATGTACACAGCTGCCCGGCTCTCAACAATAGGCGACTGGGCAGCTTACAACATTAAAAAAACAACAACTACCATATAAAATCCCTACAACAACAATGAGTTGAGCTGGATATCGTGACTACAGCGGGACTAGAACTCACAGTCTTTGGTGATCCGGCCAAAGTCACCAGTTGGCTTTCATGCCTAAGGTGGAACTAGAACTCACAGTCTCCTGGTGATTGGACCAAAGTCACCCAGTTAATTTCTGTGCCTAAGGCAGAACTAGAACTCACAATCTCCTGATGATCAACACAAGGTCACTCAGCTAGCTTTCATGCCTAAGGCGGGCCTGGAACTCAAAAATCTCCCGCTTTCTAGCCTGGCACCTTAATCACTAGACCAAACCACCTTCATTGTAATATTAATTAAATTAATAGATTAATTTTCTAGTGGGAGATGCTGATGGGGAAGCAGGAAAAAGGGATGAACTCATCTTGAATCATGCTGTGTTTGCTGCTAAGCCAGTTCAGAGAGAAACACAATGATGCAAGTGAGGGCACCGGGGACACTCTTGAAGTAGGAAAAAGCCATTGGCGCTACTACTCTGAGTATCTTGGATCAATTTCAGCTGCTCTCTTTCTCTCTTCCTGATCGTTACACTCCCTGCTCCAATGTGATGGATTTCCCATAAGTTTGCAACCATGGGAAGATCCATTCTTTTATGGATTTAGCTCTCCTGCAACTCCTTTACCGGACCAAACCTGAATTTGCAAAGGTTTAAAGGAGTCTTTGGTTACTTTACATTATGCATGTAAAATGGTTTGCCTACATAAAACTCTACACCAGTTTTATTTTATTGGTTGACTCAGTTTATTATGGCTCCTGCCACTCAGCATCAATCAGGACAGGGCAGATTGTTCAATATTATTCAATAAATATTGTTCAATAAGTCCAATTGGCCAATTCCATGGGTGGAGGGAGAAATCATTTAAAAGCCCCACTCATTCTTTTATGCCGCAGAATCTGCTATTCAGTCAAAGATCGAATCTTGTTCCGTAGAACTTCAACTGGCTCAGAAACATTTTGTGAAAAAAAAAAAAAAAAAGAATTTCAATCACATACTTTTTAAGGCAGCACAATAATGTGCCTTAAAAAAAAAAAAAAAAACCCTTCAGAACAAGCCAGTCAGGTTAGACCGTTCAGAAAAGTCACTTAACCTGCAGACATGGGTGTGGTTGGGTATGTGTGTATGTGTGAAATGTAGGTCAAAACACAGGAGCCACGTGTATCAAACGCCATTGAGGGAAGGCGAATTAAAAATTGAAGAAAACGAGTTCAATGTGGGAGACTCACTTGGAGCTGAGTCCCATTAACAACTTGTGAGCCCTAGTATGGTTTGCTTTTCTTCTCACTTTCCTTTCCTTTTAGGTTAAAAGTCTGTCGAGATTCTCAGCCATACAGATCATGGTTGTCCCATTTTTTCAGGAGGCAACTGGACTTCCTTCCGTTTGAAGACGTTTCACTTCTCATCCAAGAAGCTTCTACCGCTCTGAGTGGATGGTGGGGAGTCAAAGGATTTCCATTCTTTGCAGACAGAGCTGGTCATTTGCATCCTTTTTAGAGAGTTGTTCAGGCCACTTGGAGGTTTACACACACGTACATATATATATATATATACATATATAGACACATATACATTTAATATACATATATATGGCATTCAGCTTTGTTTGGGTATTTTCCCACATCATTGTAGTTGTGCTTTTAAAGTTGTAGCAACGTTTCGGCAGAATTTCATCTGCCATCGTCAGGCTTCTGTGTTGTGAACACTATATATATATATATATATACACACACACACATATACATACATATATACACATACATACATATATATATATACAGAAGCCTGATGATGGCAGATGAGATTCTGCCGAAATGTTGCTATAACTTTAAAAGCACCACTACTATGACCTGGGAAAATACCCGAACAAAGCTGAATGCCAGACATACACACACACACACACACACACACACACGTGTGTGTATGTATGTATGGCATATATATATATATACACACACACATATATATAAAGGATATATATATATATATATATATATAAAGGATATATATATATATATATATATATATATATATATATATTCAGAAGAAAAGGAGATTGCTCTTCGGGAAAAAGTTTTTATTTTTGTTCAGAATTCCACAAACAAATCAAAAAGCTGTAAATCTATCAACAAGACAATTAACAACAACAGAACTCAATTTACTCTCCCATGGACTAAAATTCAACACCAAAGATGCACAATTCATTGATTTCATGGCTGACCTGGAAGCAATCCTCTCCAGACCAGAAATAACTGATAACACCAGATCAACAATCAGAAACACAGTTACAGGTTTACTAAGATCAAAGAACCCAGATCACATTTTAACAAAAAAAGAAAACCTTGGATTACAATCCTTACGAAAAGATAAATCTATAGTCATCCTCCCTGCAGACAAAGGAGGAGCTACAGTCATCATGAATAAAGATGACTATATCACCAAAGCAACTACATTATTAGAAGACACCACAACATACACAGAATTACAAAATGATCCCACAAAGAAACAAAACAATACAATAATTTCAACAATCAAACGACTCTCTAAAGAAAAATTCATTTCAAATAATCAAATTCATCCTAATAACCAGCCCCTCCATTGCCAGAGCATATGGACTTCCAAAAATACACAAACCGAACATTCCACTTCGCATGGTAATTTCACTCATCGGAACCCCCACTTACAACTTAGCCAAATGGCTTCTCCAACACCTCAAACATTTAATTGCAAACTCAGAACACAGTATTACAAATGCATACACCTTTCTTGAACGAATCAAAGAAATACAAATAAAACCAGATGAATGCATGGTATCCTTTGATGTTATATCACTTTTTCCATCGATCCCTCTTGAACATGCCAAAAATATAATTAAACAACAATTAGAAGAAAAACCCATCAATATCCCCACTGACAGAGTAATGGAGCTAATCACCCTTTGCCTAACCAACTACTGCCAATTTAACAATAAATTCTACCTCCAGAAAAAAGGCACACCAATGGGCTCTCCTATTTCAGGTTTCATAGCTGAAATAGTGTTACAAGATCTAGAAAAATCCGTTTTTACAAATCTCAAACCAAAACTATGGCTTCGATATGTGGATGACACATTTGTCATTGTCAAACGCACTGAATTAGAACAACTACACAAAGCAATCAACTCAATACACCCAGATATACAATTTACACGAGAAGAAATGAATAATACTCAATTATCATTTCTAGATGTCAACTTAAAACTTCTTGAAAATGGCAAATTACAAACAAGCGTATACAGAAAGAAAACAAATGCTGACATTATACTCCACTACAGAAGCAACCACCCTACCACACACAAAAGAAGCTGCATCTCAACACTCTTCAAACGAGCCTACACTTATTGCCAAGATAAAAAAACACGAAAAGAAGAACTAAACTTTCTATACAACCTCTTCATAACCAATGGATACCCAAAAAGCTTCATCAAAGACTGCCTAAGACACAAACCACATAAACAGACACAAACAACAAAAACCCACAAAACCCACCTAAATGGTACTCACTTCCATATATACATGGTGTATCAGAAATCATATCAAGACACTTACAACCATTTAACATCAATATAGCACATAAACCAACAACTTCATTAAGAAAAACACTCATATCAGGTAAAGACAAATTACCAATCACCTCAATGAAAAACGTTATATATGAAATACCATGCAAAACATGCCCCCAAAAATACATTGGCCAAACTGGAAAACAACTCCACGAAAGAATACATGAACACACATTAGCAGTTAAAAGAAGAGACCCACTATCTCAAATAGCAACACACAGCATAGAGCACAATCATTGCTTCAACTGGGATGCAACCAAAATAATTGGCACAGGCAAAACACGTTATGCACGCGAATTTATTGAAGCATGGCATACTGGCACCAATTGCATTAATCGCCACAAAGACATTGACCCCAACTATCAAAGTTTACGTGATAATTGGATGAACAACATCAAAAAACAACCCAGCTCGCACCCAAAACAACTAACAAGCCAATCACGCGATTGATGCCCGCGCTACCAATCTATAGAACGCTGACACCAACGACAGAAACAACGACCAAAGCTCCTTCCCTGACACATCTCCACCTAACTGTTCACTGAAGACGGACTTGAGATAACAAATCCGAAAATTCTGAACAAAAATAAAAACTTTTTCCCGAAGAGCAATCTCCTTTTCTTCTGAACTTATATCTCGGGATGCAAACCTTCACAATTATACGAGATATATATATATATATATAAAGGATCAGCCCTGGATGGTTCCCAGAAGACTCAGCCCAGGACCCAGTGCCTGGATTGCTAACCCTGGCTCCCCATCACCCCAAACCATGGCTTGCCTTCACCCTAGTTGATCACCTGCCGGGCTCATGGGGGGGGGGCGGCGGCGGCGGCGGCGGCCAGGTCCTCCCCTTGACTCCGCTGAAAGACCGGCACGTCCTTTTCTTTCTTTCTTTCTTTTTATCCGGGGAGGGAAAAGGCCCAGGAGCTTCCCCCGCATCTCTTTCTCTCTCTCTCTCTCCAGCGGGCGACCTTGGCAACCTGGCGCGCCGCGTCTCACCTGGGCAGCCAGGCGGCGGCGGCGGCCCGGTCGATCTCCGCGGCGGCCAGCAGGGGTCGCGCCTGGCCGGGCGGGCGGGGGGGGGGGCAGGATGGGAGAGTTTCGGAGTTGGTTGGCTTTGCTCTGTTTGCTGGCTGGCTCCGCTTCGGGGCCGGAGAGGCATGCGGAACCCCCCCCAGCACCACCACCACGAGGCCGGGCGGGGATGCTGACTGAGCCGCCGTCCGGCCGTGGGAAGCCCCTCCTGGCCCTCCCCTCCGGCTCCCCAGGGCCCCTGGAGGAGGGTGGGGGGTCTCCCTGAATGAAGCAGTCCCCCAGCCCTCAGCCTAGGCGGCGGCGGCGGCGGCACGGAGGCGCCCGGGAGACCCAGCGCTGCTAGGGGCCAAAGGCGAAGAGGGCAGGGTCGCCTCGGACGCCCCCTCCCCTCCCTCCTTCCCCGGGACCGGCCCCCCGCCCTCCCCCCATCCCAATTCCCCCCCCTCCCCAGCATGGCGAAGGAGAGGAACAAAACGGCGCTGCTGGAATTGCTGCAAAGCGACGGGAACGGCCGGTGCGCCGATTGCCAGGCCAGCGGTGAGTGACATATGGGGAGGGGTCTTGGGGTCCTTTCCGGGGGGGCTGGGAGAGGACTGTGGAGGCGGGGGGCGTCAACTAACCCCCCTCCCTTCCCGGCTCCGGCAGGTGCATGGCCTGCAAGGGAGGGAGGGGAGGGGGAGAACCCCCCCCTCTCTTCTCTGGGGTGGAATGGATGGGGTTGGGGGCGGCTGGCGGGCTGCGTGGTCTACTCTCCCTCCCTCCACCCCCACCCCCAGCAGTGGCGCAGGGTTTGGGGAGTGCTTTAGGGAGGGAAGGGCTTCCTCTCCTTCGCCGGCCTCAGTTTTCCCATCCGCTGCTTCTGGGCTCACTTTGCGGGGAAGGGACGTTGGGGGGGGGAGAAAGAGGAAGCGTTGGGCGCGGCGGGCGTGGGGTGTTGGGGGGGGAAGGGGGTCCCCAAGGAGGGAGGGAGGGAGGGGGAGAGAGTGAGAAAGAGAGAGAGAGAGAGAGAGAGGGGAGAGGGAGGGAGAGATGGAGAGAGAGAGAGAGAGACAGAGAAAGAGATAGAAAGGGAGAGAGAGATGGGAGAGGGAGGGAGAGATGGAAAGAGAGAGAAAGAGATAGAAAGAGAGAGAGAGAAAGAGATAGGAAGAGAGAGATGGGAGGGGGAGGGAGGGAGAGAAGGAGAGAGAGAGTGAGAAAGAGAGAGAGAGAAAGAGAGAGAAATAGAAAGAGAGATGGGAGAGGCAAAGAGAAATGGAGAGAGAGAGAAAGAGCGAGAAAGAGAGAGAGATGGGAGAGGGAGGGAGAGATGGAGAGAAAGAGATAGAAAGAGAGAGAAAGAACTAGAAAGAGAGAGAGAGATGGGAGAGGGAGGGAGAGATGGAGAGAGATAGAAAGAGAGAGAGATGGGAGAGGGAGGGAGAGATGGAGAGAGAGAGAGAGAGAAAGAAAGAGAGAGAGAGAGATGGGAGGGGGAGGGAGGGAGAGAAGGAGAGAGAGAGTGAGAAAGAGAGAGAGAGAAATAGAGAGAGAGATGGGAGAGGCAGGGAGAAATGGAGAGAGAGAGAGAGAGCTAGAAAGAGAGAGAGATGGGAGAGGGAGGGAGAGATGGAGAGTGAGAGAAAGAGATAGAAAGAGAGAGAGAGAAAGAGCTAGAAAGAGAGAGAGATGGGAGAGGGAGGGAGAGATGGAGAGAGAGAGAAAGAGATAGAAAGAGAGAGAGAGAAAGAGCTAGAAAGAGAGAGAGATGGGAGAGGGAGGGAGAGATGGAGAGAGAGAGAAAGAGAGAGAGAGAGAGAGATGGGAGGGGGAGGGAGGGAGAGAAGGAGAGAGAGAGAGGAGAGAGATAGAAAGAGGGAGAGAGATGGGAGAGGGAGGGTGGGAGAGAAGGAGAGAGAGAGATATGGATGACGGGGTGCAAAGCATGGGTTGCCTCCCCCTCCCAAGAAAAGCAGGGGACCCCACCCTCCCTAAATCCTGAAGGGGGTACAAAGTGTGGGTGTGTGAGAAAGACCCTCCCCTGGATCCCCCCCCTCTTCCCACGACCAACTCGGCCAAAGTTGCCAACGGAGGCAGGGAAATCAGGGGGCTCCCTGTGTGCTTCTTGGGGTGCCTTTCCCGGCAACTCGGCTAGCAAGAGATGGGCAGGTGAATCTCTTCCAAAGCCCCCCCCCCACCTCTTCTGGCTGCCTCCTCCCCTCTGAAATCTAGGGAAGATCCTGGGACCCCCACAGCCCCCCAAAGGGAAGGTTGATTTCCTCCTCCCCCCAGAAGGAAAAGAAGAGACTGGCCTGCTCCCCCCTCCCCCGCTTTCTCCAGCTGACGCAACCAGCGGTGATGTCATCGTCCATGCCAAGCGAGGGGCTCACCGGCTGCAAACTGCAGTGCAGATCAGTGGCGGGGATGCCTGGCTTTGGCTGGGTGCCGAGGGGGGCTGGCTCAGGGTTTGTTGGGGGGGGGGGCAGAAGGAGCAGAAGGGGCTTGGCTAGACTTCTTCTGGCCCTGAATTGAGCTGGGTCTGGTCAGCTAGCTGGCTTGGTTTGGGTGGGCTGGGAATGCCAGCCTCGCCTTTGGCACACACAGCTGGGGTGGGGGGGGAAGGCGGGAGAGGAGAGACCTTGAGAGGGTCATGTGTCCCCCTCCCCACTTTGGAATCCCCTTAAAGGGAGGTGATGGGTTGGGTGCAATGCCCCCTTCTTGTAGGGAGCTGCTTCTTGGGATGGCAAGGGTGTGTTTTTTCTCTCTCTAGATAAAGTGGGTTGGGAAATAGCTTTGGGGCTGCTTCTGTATTCTCTTTCTTTCCCACTTTTTTTTTTGGGGGGGGGGAATTCAGGCCCCAATGCAGCCGGTAGGGATTATTACTCTGATGCCCCCACCTTTTTGGCCCACTTTGTCGTAAATGTGCCAAGGATGGCTTTTTTTCAAAATGCCAAATAGTGTATATGACGCTTTTCTGTCTCCCTGCACACACCTACTCAAACATGGATTTATGGTAGTGTTATTGCACAGATTTGTTCTTTTAGGGGATGATATATAATTAATATATAGAGATATAGATACAGATATATAAAGCAAAATATCACTCATGCTTCATCACAAAAGCTCTAGAACTGTAAAGCCTACAAACTTGAAATAGCTTGAAATAACTTGAAATAGCACGTAGGTTTCTAGGTGCTCACTAAGAAAGGATTTTTCAAAATGACCATCAGAGCTTTGAGAGTATTTCCATCATCATTATTATTATTATTATTATTATTATTATTATTATTATTATTATTATTATTATTATTATTATTTTATTTTCTGATGCTAAGGGGTTCTACTCCCCCTCCCCACCTGAAAAGAAATCTCTTCCAAAGACAAAACACAAGCAGAGGAGGGGAGGTTCACTTTCCGTTTCACAGCACCAAGCAGCTTTAGTCCAGAACAGTTTGAGCTAAGCCACGCCTAGGCTCCTTGCTGTCTCCTTCGTGCTCACATAGCAAATACTGTTTCATTTTCCAAACAGCCCTCAATTCTCTCTCGACATAAAATAAACACATTACTAGATGGATAATCAGTTTGCTGGTGATGGCAGCTTAGGCACTTCACAGGGGAATTGATTCTTTGCGCAGAATCCTGAGGTCTAGAATCATGCTTTCATTTTAGGAAACTTGGGAACTTGGCATATTTTTTGGCATATCAGAAGGAAGGAAGAAAGGAAGGAAGGAAGGAAAAGAAAGAAAGAAAGAAAAGATCCTGGGTTTTAATCTTAGCATTCCCAGGAAATGGGAGGAAAAACCAAGGAAATCTCTTCTTTTATTATGGAGCATGGCTCTTCATGTTTACAACCCAAATCCTTCCACTGATGAATTTTTGTAGGGAGTGGAACATTTTCCTTTAGTGACCGCAACTGAGACAGGCAATTCCATTGCTAAGCAAAGCAGTCGCTAAGTGAAACCATTAGACAGCGCTTGTGATCTAATCCCAGCTGGGCTTTTCAGACGTGCCTGCCAGGTTGTATTAAATGTGTGGATTAGTTGTCAAGTACTTTTTAAATCCCTGTCATAATCGCAAGTGGCCGCTTAAATGAGGCAGTCATTAAACAAGGACTGTCCCTTCCTGTATCTCATTTCCCACAGCTGCCATTTTCTGGAAACCTCATATATCTTAATAAGGACACCATAATTCCTAGACTCTTATTCAGAATCAAAGCATCTGTTGTAAAGTGTGATACAAGTGTGATTCTTGACTTATGACCACAATTGAGTCCAACATTTCAACGCTGGGAATTATGTTCATTCCCAGCCCGTAATGAGTCCCAAACAGCCCCTCGAGATAAGCACCTACCTTCCTCTCCTTTGATTGGCTGCCGACAACAAAAGTGCCAAATTAACTGTAAAAAGCCAAACGGAGTATAAAGTCCACACAGAGCTTCAAGGTTTAATCCAAACAGAGCAAACAAAGTTGCTTCCTGCAAAGGTTCCTGTCCCTTTCCACATCCTTTATATCTTATGGGAGGGCCAATCACCTCCCAGCCTTTCTCCCAAGTCGCCCCTTTTGTCTCAGCTGCTCTTGCCTTCTAGCAGCTCTGTGCATACGCAAACTGGGAACAGGCTCCCCTTGTTCTTCTGCCTCATTGCTGCCAGATTCCGAAGGCTCCGGAGTCAGCACCCCACTCCCAGATGGTCCTGGCCCCATCTCTGCATTGGACGCAGGACCCTCGTCTGAGTCCTCCCCAGATTCCCTGACTGGTCCCCGTTCTTCCCCACTGTCCAATTCCTTTGCTGTATGCACAGGCTGCCGGCGTACCACAACATGAACTACAGGCAGTGGGCAGAGTCAGCCTGCAATACTGCAACCCCTGTGCCACCACGGCTCGTAATTAATCCCTAAAATCCCATTTGGATGGGAGGAAGTCTACTTAACTTTCCCCAGCCTGGGTTCTTCAAAAAAGATGGATGCCCCACCCGATGATCCCTACTAAGGGATCCGTATTTGTGGTGCCTACAATTCCCTAGACTCCGGGGCTACAATTCCCGGACTGGCCCATGTTCCTTCCCATTGTCCAACTCTGCTGCCAGCTCCACAGGCTGCTGGCAGACTATAACAGCTAAATGAACAAATTGTAAGTTGAAGACTACCTGGATTGAACGGGTGTGTACATGACAGCAGGGCGGTTGGAAACCCCGATCAAAACGGCTGATTGTGATCTGAGCATCGCCTTGGGTGTGACAATAACTTCGCAGTGATATCATATATATTACACACTGCTCTCGTAAAACCGCCTAACCCAAATTTCCCCTCTCTCAGCGCTTGGCTTTTTTTGTCCCACGCCTGACTCACACCCTGCTGCAATGTTTGTTTTCTTCCCTCCCATGTTTGTCTCCGCAGATCCGGACTGGGCTTCCCACACGCTGGGGGTTTTCATTTGCTTAAACTGCTCGGGGATCCATCGCAACATCCCCCAGATCAGCAAGGTGAAATCCGTCCGTATGGATGAATGGGACTCGGCGCAAATTGAGGTAACGGATTGCTGGAAGATGAGATAGATCAGATCAATGTTAGGGCTGCGTTTTATGGTGGGCACACGTTGAAAATGAAATGCTGTCGCCTGCTCTCAAAAGAAAGTATATCAACCCATACACAACACACCCTTATACAAGCTATACAAACACACACCCCTCTATCTCTATCTCATCTCACAGATAGATGAGATCTCTAATATCTGGCATCTATATTTATATCTATCATCTACCATCCATCATCTATCTGTCTGTCTGTATCTATGTAATCTATATCTATTTATCTATCTGTCTATTATTATCGATCATCTATATGTCTATCATTTCTTTCTATCTATCTCTATCATCATCTTTCTCTTTTTTAATAATTTTATTAATGAACAACAAGCAGAAAAAACATTAAAAACAATAAACATGGTGCATACATAATAAAAAATACAAATTTACATGTGTACATAAATATTAATCATCTTTGCTAGAGTTACTCCTTTCTTTTTTTTCAACCAGTGGTAAAACTTCTCCCAAATTCTGTAATAATCCGATTCAGTCTTATCTTTTAATTCTTGAGTTATTCTATCCATTTCATTGCACGACCAAATTTTTGTAATTATTTCCATCTCTTCTGGCATAGCATTTCCTTTCCATCTTTGGGCAAGAGGTAGTCTCTCAGATCATCAACTTTCTCTATCATCATCATCATCTACCATCTATCTGTCTGTCTGTAGACATCTATATGTCTATCATTTCATTCTATCTATATCTATTATCATCTATCTCTATCAACATCTACTATTTGTCTGTCTGTCTGTCTGTCTGTCTGTCTGTCTATCTATCTATCTATCTATCTATCTATCTATCTATCTATCTATCTATCTATCTATCTATCTATCTATCTCACTGTCCATCTTGAATACGTAAGAGGTAAGAGGAAACGTGAGAGTTGATGCTATATGGAACAAAACTGGAACAAAACAAAGCAGGGAGAGGTCCCTTAAATCTGTGGCCCCCTCCCATTTTTGGGAAGTGGAGACCAGTTATGTGGAGGGAGCTTTTCCCATGGATCGGTTGGGGGGGGGGTTTCATGTGCTGAACCCCATAAATGGGGCTTCGTTTGTTTGTGTGGCCCTGATTCTGGCATGCTGGAGGCTGGGGACCCCTGCCTTAAATCATTGCTTGAGATGGCTAATGGGGTGATCAACTGATTTGAAGCGATCTTGCAGCAAAATCTTACGGGGTGAGAAATGCCACTCTTGGCCCTGTCTGCGATCCCAACTTCAGTTGGTCCTTGACTAACAATCATCGTTTAGCGACCCAAGCCATGCAATCAACATTTGGCTTCTGACAAAGTTAACAGGGAAAGCTGGATTCGCTTAAGGACCCCATGATTCACTTAATAACTTTAGTGGTTTGCTTAACCACTCTGGCAAGAAAGGTTGTAAAATCAGGCGTGACTCACATAACAACTACCGTGCTTTGCAATGGAAATTCTGGTCGTAAATTGAGCATTACCTTTATATGCTGAATCTAAACAGATCATCGGATAGATCTATAATTGAAAGGGAATACTTGTCTCTGATTGTTTTGGGTCAAGTGAATGAATTAATAATGGACTTTTAAAATATGTATCTATATCTATTTACTTGCAGTTCATGGCTTCCACAGGGAATACTGTCTCCAAAGCTAAATACGAATCCAAAATCCCACCATTTTATTATAAGCCAACTTCTCTAGACTGTCTGTAAGTATCCACCTTTTGCTCAAGCATTTTGAGGATAAGTATTTTCCAGGCACGCCAGAGTAACTATAATCTTCATCCTGCTGGCTGGTTTGAGCTGATTTAAAAAAAAAAAAAAAAACCTGCAATGAAATTGGATCAATTGAAAACTCTTAAAAAGTCATCATCTGTAGTTTGCATAAGACTGGATTATTTTCTCAGCTCTTGGATGTTACTGATGAAAACAATAGCTGTTTTGCTTTTGTTGTTGTTGTTGTTTGAGATAATTATTGCATTATCTGTTGTCACGAAAAACACTTCCAGGGTTAAACTAGTTTGTAGAAAAAGAGAAATACATGTTTACGTGTGAACGGAAACTAGACATGAATCACGGAATTCATCGCATGTTGATTGAGTTTATAATGCTACGTTCATAAAATGGGACAAAATTCACTTAACTGCCTTGTTTAGCATGGGAAATTTTGGGCTTAATTGTGGTCATAAGCTGAGGATTGTCTGTATTGCCGGAGGATATTGTTTTGGGTGAAAAAAAAAAAATCATTGCAGTGCTTTTTAAATCAATCCTTTTTCTAGTTTTCCTTCTTTTTTTCTTTTTGTGAGACTGTTACGAGAACAATGGATCAGGGCTAAATACGAAAGGGAAGAATTCATTGTCACCGAGAAACAAGAGCCTTATTCTGCAGGTAATGGAGAAATATTTTTTGTAGGTATGAATCTAAATGTTTACTGTTCAAGGTTCTTATTGACTTCAACCTCGGGGGGTGGGGGGGGGGACTTTTGTCATATTTACTTCCACTTTTAACCATAGTTCTGTGTTTGGTCCAAAACAGATTATACTAATTATAGTGTTCAAGGATTACATTGAATCCTGATTTTACATATCAGTTTGTTCACACTTCACCAGTTAAATCTGGGATTCTCAACCTGCTCATTTTGACCTCTGGCTTGTGTTCCAGTTATGTTGGTTCTTGATGCTTTTGCCATACAGGTGTGCAAAAGAGACTTTCTGTTTCTAAGAAAAAAGAAGAAGGGGAAAGTACACCTTTCGCACTTACTAAAGAGTAATTTTGATTTATTTTTAGCTGGCCAAACAGGATGTGGACCACTTGTTTAGAAGGAAGCCACTATTGGTTTGAGCTCAGGGCAGTCTTAAAATTAGTAAGACACCTATTCATTTGGAAACTGATTGTTTCTTTTGTTTCATTCTACCTGTGAATGTTTTAAGAGAATGGTGTGTGTGCATGGTGGAAATAAATTACAGGTATGGTGGGAATGGCTAACATAAACTTAAGTCAGACTTAAGTCATAGTTAAGAGGACTAATTTGTTCTAGCGGTAAAGACACCAGACAAGGAAGCTGGAAACCATGAGTTCTAGTCTCACCTTAGATATGAAAGCCAGCTGGATGACTTTGGACCTATCACCAGGAGACTGTGAGTTCTAGTCCTGCCTTAGATATGGAAAACAGCTGGGCCAATCACTAGGAGACTGGGAGTTCTAGTCTCACCTTAGATACAAAAGCCAGCTGGGTGACTTTGGGCAGTCTGTCCATCTCAGCCCTGCCGACCTCACAGGTTTCTTCTTGTGGGGGAAAAGAAGAGAAGGAAGATGTGTTGGATATAAAAGGCAGGATATAAATAAATAAAAAGAATTAACACAGACACTCCTTTTTGGAAATGCCAATCCCAAATCGCATTGGGGCAAAATGCAAGGTTTTCTGATGCCTGAGAAATACTGGTTACGGGTCAGCATAACAAAAATCGCAAAGCACCAGGAAGTATTTTTTTCTAATAAATTTTATTGTAAGGCAATAAGCTTTCATCAGCTGTGGTTTTCTGACTTTCTTCCTCCTGCCAATGTGTACTAACTAGAATTTCAATGGGACAGGCTATAATTTTGCTTTTGGGGGGAGGGTAGACGTTAATAGAATTATAGAATAATTGGAAGGGACCTTGGAGGTCTTCTAGTCCAACCTCTCCTGCTCGGGCAGGAAAACTTATACCATTTCAGACAGATGGTTGTCTAATTGCTTCTTAAAAAACTTCCAGTCTTGGAGTTCCTGCCTTTGATTTGCAGCTCCAACAGGCAAGCTGTTTGCTTCCTGATTCCTTGGGGTTGGCAACGGTGCGCAGAAACTGAGAAACGCTGGCACCCCTTCCTTACAAGGACAAGCAAGAGACTCTTGCAGGAGGCGGAGAGCGAGAAGGAGGGGAAAGGTTAGCTAGAGAACAGCCGGAGCAGCAGCAGTTATAATATGACGAATGAGTCGACACCGAAAGAGTGTCACAACACACATGCAACGTGGCTTCGTAAATCACCGAACAATCTGGGGGCTGTTTGGTTTCACTGCCCATCCCTGCCTTTGAGGATGACTTGGTTCCCCCAAAACAAGCCATGATGGTCAGACATACCAGGATTTAAGGCTTTTGAAGAAGCCCAATTTGTGTCGATGGTCCTCCCAGAGATTTTGGCCAAGAGGACTTTCCTGAATTCTTCTAACTCAAAGATCAGAAGTGGGTGATCTTCTAGAGATGGTTGATTATGTTTCCCATTACTGAAAACCATCGGTCGTGTCAGGTGGGGACCATGGGAACTGGAGTCCAACAGTGTCTGAAGAGCAAGAAGATCCCTAGCATTTTTTTGAAGGGAAGAAATTGAATCCCCAGCATTTGGAGACACCACCGGTCACTTCGAATTAAGGCTTCCTGAAAGGTGGGATTTCAGAAGTGAGTTGTAGGTTCTCCCAAAAGGCTGGCATGGACATCACAGCGTTGATGGAACTGTCTAGAAGATCCAGGCTGAGGTGTAGAAGCTTCAGATAAGATGTTTGGTGCTCATTATGCGAAACACAAAAGCTACACAAGGCCCTCTTTTCTTCTTGACTCCAAGGAAAATGCATAAAATAAGCCTCTTTCATGGCTGGCCCTCCAATCTTTCCTTCTGTGCAGAGCTCCACAATAGCATTGTTGTTAATAAAACAGTGGGTGTGTGGTGGAAACGGTACAGCTGAGACCGTGATGGTTGCAAAGCTGGGGTCATGGGTAAGAAGGCGTTTTTTGGGGGGAGTGGGGGCAACACACAACAGCTTTCACGGTGTCCTTGTGAGAACTTTGGCATTTTTCACTCCTCATTGTCTCAAGATGGAACATACAAACTCTTGTTTTCCTCCTCAGTTGCACTAAGGAGCTTGGGAGTCGATCCATCTGTCCTTCCTTCCGAAGGAGACTAAAAAGCAAATGATGGAGAGACCAGTGCAGATATGAAGGAAGCCCTGTAGAAATGGTGTCCATGATAAAAACAGAGAAGAGAACATTGAGATATGTTCCCACCAACGTGAGACTCAAGGGTGGGTTGAAATGGAACCAAGAAGAAACAAGGAACAAGCTTGAAGGCATCTTAAAACATGAACATGGATACAAAAGGAGGTGTGGGTTTCTGACCCAAATCTCCCAGATTGTTTAAGGACAAGAAAAAGTGGAGGTTGCCAGGAATTGTGGCCAAATTCAGGTGTTATTTTTTTTCTTTGTTTTCCAAGATGGATCTTTTTCTCAAGTAGGAATGTCAAAGAAGGCCATGATAATTTTCTTTGTAAGGAGTTGAACCATTTCAACTGGGTTTTGCAGGAGCATCAAAACTAGTATCACATATATAGTTCTAGACATTTGGGATATTGAAATTATGGTAGAATAATGAAGCATTTTTTAAAAATAATAATATACACGTGACTTAATAGGGGATAACAAATACACGGTGAAAAGAAATGTTATTTATTCTTAAATGAATGGAAAAAAATGAGAAAGAATTATAAAGAGATAATCGTATTGTTGAAGTTGGAAGATTAGGATTTTATGTATATACTTATTTGTATTATCATTATTAGCATTGTTTAAAAAGGACATTGACCTAGTCAATGTACTGTCCACAAAATATGCATGCTGTGAAAGGAAAACTGTAAATAAAGCATGAATTATTAAAAAAACAAAACTAGTATCTTAGATTTTAAACAGGTCCTGAGGTCCCAACTAAAATACTTCTATGTCATATGAACAGATCCCCAGAAATGATACTTGGAATTCCTTCTTAGCACTTTCTTTATTGTTGTTGCCTACAGACTTGCCAAGCTAAAACAGAAGATGGATTTTTTATTTCCACCAGGAGATTCTGGATGAATGTTCACAAAGGAACAATCTTAAGTTTCATTTTCTTTTTACAAAGTAATCATCTGTTTCCTGTAGAAAACATTGCTGTTTTTTGCTGTTTCTCCACAGGCTATCGGGAAGGGTATCTGTGGAAGAGGGGACGTGATAATGGGCAGTTTCTGAGCAGAAAATTTGTCCTTTCGGAACGGGAAGGAGCCCTGAAATACTACAACAGAAATGATGTAAGAGTGATGGTAGTGGTTGGTGGTAGAGTAGGTCCTCTTTTAAAGAATGGGCCACAAGATAACCTGCCCGGTCTCTTGTTTGTAGATTTTAATCTATCTATATAAAAGTGAAAATACCACTCACGCATCATCATAAAATCTTCAGAACCATAAAGCCTACAAACTTGAAATTTGGCATGTATCTTTCTCCTGGCTTCTAGGGGCTCACTAAGAAAGGATTTTGTGAAATGACCACCAGAGCATTAGTAATTAGTATTTTATTATTATTAATACACTTTGATACAGAGGAATTCTACTCCCCCTCCCACCTGAAAAGAAATCTCCTCCAAATGCAAAACGCAAGCAGAGGAGTTTCGGTTTCAGTTTTAATTTTAGTTTCACAGCAGCCACCAGCTTTAGTTCAGAACAGTTGAGCTAAGTCCCACTCAGGCTCCTTGCTGTCTCCATCTTGCTCACATAGCAAATACTGTTTCAGTTTCTAAACAGCCTCTGACAGGATACTAGCCAGATGAATACCGATGGATGCTGTTGGCAGAGGCAGATTTTTTTTCCGTATTGTCCTCCCCCCAAACTAAGCCCCACCACATAGTTTCATAGTGAAGCATGGGTATCGAGTTAGTTAATGATATGGTACATTATATTCTGGGAGAACATGAGAATAAGACTCTGTTCCTAAGTCCTCACGGGCCTTGTACTAACTTGGGAGTGAGTTAATGGTTCAATCTGTTGAAGGAATACCAAAAAGAGATCAGCAGATCCTATCAGCTCACTCCAAAGAAACTAAATTTAGCCCCAAACCAAACCAATCGCACACAGCTTCAATCACTTGACCCCCTCAGTTGGGTTACCAAATCCCAGATCCATTTTGCCGTACCATGCTTCCTTCCCAAGCTGCACACTCGCTTGGGAGAGGACAACCATTTCAGATAGAAGGAGAATACCAGATTTCTAATGGTAGGTGTGGAAGATTGGCGTTCTCACCATGTTGGGTTGAGCTGAAGAAGATTGGGATAATGGTAGCATTGTTTGTGGTAGGAGCTCAGTTGTTCTGGCGTTGAAGCAGGTCATCATCTTCTTCCAAAACTTGGTGGATTTTGTAGGACTTATCCCACCCTATAAATACAAACATGGTCTTTTGATGTATTAATTGGCTTTATGTTTAGCATCTCAAGTGAATTCAGGCGAAAGATGAACTATGGTCAATGTCTAGTCAAGAGGAAGGAATGGCCAGGTTCTCCCTTTGAGTGAAAGAACTTTGCTGCACCTTGAGTGGAAAAGTGACCAGTTCAACAGGATCCACCAAAGCAGGGTTTATCAAATTCGACAACTTTAAGATGGGTGGACTTCAATTTTTAGCCATGCTGGCTGGGGAATTCTGGAAGTTGAAGCCCACAGAGTTGCCAAGGTTGAATAAACACTGCACTAGAACGTCTCAGGCAGAAGGCCATCTATAAGGAAGGGTCTAGCCCAGTGTTTCTCAAACTTGGTTACTAGATAATGTGGGCTTCTGCTCCCAGAATTCCCCAGCTGTCATCATGGCTGGTGCTGTCCAAGGTCCTGATTGATCCTAAGACAACTGCTGGGTCATTTCTTCATAGATATGACTCAGCTCCTTCCTATGGTTGGCAAAGAAATGAGGATTGTTACTTCATGGTTGCTTCTGGATCTTCTGGAGATCCGGAGCCAGAAATAAGAGCAAATGGGTGTTTATGCAGCTTTGAGCATTATGTTTGAGGAAGCGAGAATTCATAATTCATAATGCTCCAACTGAATGATTTTTAAAATATTTTTTTTGGGAAAGTTTAAAAGATTCTGCATTGCTGAAGCCAGTTGCAATTAAAAACAGGAGCAACTTAAGCTGTCTGGGAGCTCTATCCACCCATGTCCACTATTTCTTCTGTATTTACTGAGTGTGCCTGGGAATTCTGGGAGTTGAAGTCCACGGACCTTAAAGTTGCCACGGTTGGTTACTTCAGTTTAAATCCCGACCTTATGTTAATTCCTGATGGATTACAGAACTACTTCTCTCAATTTTGTTTGGGGTGAGTACTTGTGTACCCAATGAGCCATAGATATAGTGACGCCCTCCAACATTGCAGTTGTGGTTGATGTGCTGTGGTGGTTTTCCTCGCCAGGCCAAAGAACCCAAAGCGATTATGAAAATTGAGCATCTCAACGCCACCTTCCAGCCTGAGAAAATTGGAAACCCTCATGGGTTGCAGATCACCTACTTGAAGGACAACAGCACAAGGAATATTTTTGTTTACCATGAAGATGGCAAGGTGGGAGCCCCGAAGTAAGGAAGGAAGCAGCTCCAAGAGTTGGTTTGCATGTGGCCAAAAGGAGCAGCAAGTAGAGACTGTCTCTGTGTGTTTGTGCAGCCCTTCTGATTTGTGATGGCAACAAGGGTGGCTCCAGATAATTGCTAAGACAATTGTCCACCCAGTATGGTTCTCTTTGTCTTCTTATCCATTAATCATCTCTCTCTATCATCCGTCATGGTTATCATCCATCCATCTACCTACCCATCTACCCACCCATATCTATCTATCTATCTATCTATCTATCTATCTATCTATCTATCTATCTATCATCTATTCATTATCTATCATCTATTTATCATCTCTCTCTCTCTATCCATCCATCTATCATCTTTATCATCTATCTATCCATCCATCCATCCATCTATCATCTATTCATCATCTATCTATCTATCTATCTATCTATCTATCTATCTATCTATCTAATCATCATCTCTATCATCTATCATCTATTATCTATCATCTATATCATCTATCTCATCATCTATATCTACCTACCTACCTACCTACCTACCGCCTATCTTACTACAGGGTAATGTCTCTTCCTTCCTGAAACCTCTTGAAATTAATTTGAAATACAGACTATTTCTGACTCAAAATACTTTCTTTTTTAAACTACAGCACATGAAATGGAGAGTAAATGAAAATTAGCGATTAGAAAATTTAGATCTAAAACCAGCAGTTATTTTTTTGCAATAAGTGGCTGCCATTTGTAAACTGAGCTGCCCCAAATTGGTGACAAGATGAATATACATGTTTTTAAAAATAAAAAATAAAAAAAATAAACTCAGTTTAAGAAAGGGAATGCAGAGAAACTGCCACTGAATGAAATCGAATAATTTTGAAAGTGGAGCCTGGAGAAATGAGATTTAACCATTGTGGGAAGAGCTGCATTTAAAAGCCAATCCTAGCCAGCTCTAAGAAAAATCGTAGCGAATGCCTCTGAAGTGTGCACTGGTTCATTTACACAACCATTTTCTTGCTCTTCAGGAAATGGTGGACTGGTTCAATGCCATCCGTGCCGCGCGATTCCATTACTTGCAAGTGGCATTCCCCGGAGCCAGCAATATTGATGTGAGCTTGACATTGTTTCTTTCCTCTTTTTGTTCCTTGGAATTATTTATATTAATGTTTCTCAAACTTGGCAACTTCCAGCTGTGTGGACTTCCAACTCCCATAATTCCCAAGAAAAAACCAGCATGGTTGAGAATTCTGGGAGTTGAAGTCCACACACCAGGAGAACGTCTCGATTGAACAGCAACCTGGCTGGGGAATTCTGGGAGTTGAAGTCTACCTATGTTAGAATGACTAAGATCGAGAAACACTGGCTTAATGTCTGTTTATTTGTGTCAAATAGCTGTACAAGCCAGCTTTCCTCGTTTTATCCTCTTACTGCAACAATTGATGGCGAAGGACCTTTTGGGAGGCTGAAGCAATTTTATTCTTCCTGCTGCTTCATTTCTCCATTGGCGTAGTATTTCTATCTTCTGATCTCCTTCCTCTTCTATCATTTGAACATTCTAGCTGGTACCAAAACTTTCAAGGAATTACCTGAAGGAAGGCTACATGGAGAAAACTGGGCCAAAAGTAAGTCGAGTTTAATCTTTTCGGTCAAATGCAATTTGACAATGTTGGGTGGGAAAACAAGATGACTTTATAAATCCTGGTCTTCTTTAGTGTATTGTGCATGAATCATGGTGATTTGGATTACATTTCAAGTGCCCACGTTGCTTTTTTTTCAAGAGGCAACTGGACTTTCTGGTTTCTCTTTTGAAGATGTTTCCCTCCTCATCCAAGAAGCTTCTTCAGCTCAAACTGGATGGTGAGGAATGGAAGTCAGAGCTGAAGAAGCTTCTTGGATGAGGAGGGAAACATCTTCAAAAGAGAAACCAGAAAGTCCAGTTGCCTCTTGAAAAAAAAAGAAAAAAAAGCACCTTTAAGGACAACCAAGTCCTGATGACTGAGGTTCTCCATAGATCTTACCGTTCAAGTTTGGTTATTGCCTTCCTTGAAACGTTTCTGCCAGTTCTGCTCCATAGCATGTTCTGTTCTGAACTACAAAGAGATGGTTGAGATATGTCCATGGTGGTTTTGTACTGAGGTTAGAGTTGGCTTGGAGACCCTGAGAGTCTATGGAAAGCATTAAAAGCAGAGATGGTCTTCAGCCGGTTCTGACCGATTCTGGAGATCCGGTAGCGGACATTTTGAGTCGTTCGGAGAACCAGCCAACCCCATCTCTTCTCTGCCTCCCATGGAGTCCCGGCTGATTGGCTGGGTCTCCTTTGGTTGCCCTGCCCAGGAGAACGGAGCTGGAAAGCAGGTTAGTGGGGTGTGGAGGGAAATGGGGATTTTGCAGTATAATCCTTCCCCTGCCATGCCTGCCAAGCTACGCCCACAGAACCGGTAGTAAAAAGATTAGAATCCCACCCCTGCTTAAAAGCCTTATCATATTCAAAAGGAATTTCGAATTGGCAACTTTAGCTTGCACTAGAAAGCTGATATTTCGCATATTATTCTGAACCCTGAAAAAATAGGACCTTGGTGGATCTTTCTCTGGAAATGGCTAACTATAGATGACATCCAAGTCCTTGAAGAACTAACGTCGGGTAGCTTCCTTAAATGACCAAGTTATTTCTACGCTCGACGGACCAGCTTGAATGTCTCCTAATAGGCCATCCCATAATAGCAGAGTGAAAATTACTACCGATTTGGGAATTGGGCTGGCTACAAGTCTTTGGATGGGAGAGGAGGCCGTTCTCATCCTCGCCCGCCTTGAACAAGATTACAGCCATAAATATTGTGCTTTCCCAATTCAAAATGGAGTTATAGCATCCCTGGGGAGGATTAGTGTGCTTGCATTTATTATTATAAGCTATATCTTCTTCCCCAAAACTGTGGCTCATTTTTATGGTTTTCCTCCCTTCTTTTGGATCCTTACAACAGACTTGCAGGGTTGATTAGGCAGAAAATTTGGGATTTTTAACCTGGGTTTCTTCAGTTCCAGATGAACATTTTATCTGATTTCTTTGCTCTTCAGTCAGCTTTTGAAGGAGAAAACTACCTTTATTCTTTTTTCCCCCATGCATTGCAGTTTCTCTCTCTCCTAATTAAGGTGAACCAAGAACTTAATTATTTTCTTGCTGTTGTGAGCCAAAGAGAGTTTTAATCAAGGCCTCTGTCTCTGTGCTTAACCAATTCATTAAATACAAATTAAAACAAGCCTAAGGTTTGCATCAGATTTTAACTGGAGCTGTCTTTTAAAAGAAAAAGAGAAAGAAAGAGAGAGAGAGAGAGGGATTTGTATAGATTGGCTCTGTTGCTGCTAACAATTTAATCCGATCAGCACAATCTAAATGATGTATTGTTTTTGCAAGATGCTTCGTTCCCTCCACCCTTTTTCGGGATCCCAAGGGAAATTAAAATATCAGAGTGTGGCAGAGATTCAAAAGGAAGGCAGAAGTTTAGGTTTATATTCCAATAGTCAACATTTCTGCTTTTTTCAGGGAAGGAAAACACATGCAGAACATTTCCCCAGCTGTCAGGATTGATGCAAGCATACTTCCAGATGCCAAAGGGACTAGAAACTTTATGGACTAGAAAAATTATGGATGTGGCTGTTTTTAGGGATCTGTGGCCAGCATTGTATTCTGCCTTTTTTTTTTTTTTAAAGTAGATAACCTGGAAGAATAATTATGATTGCCTGATTATCATAGCTGGAATTTGAATCTGTAATCTGTTCTCTTTGGTCGTAGCTCTCTGTGTTGACTGAATACACAGACACAAATAAGCCGTGGTTGTAGGCTTTTTATAACCTGGGAATCCAGCCAATTGTGACTTCTTTAACAAACTCTTATTTTAGGAAACTGTGGCTCCACAAGTTTAACCCTTTCACCTCTTCTTCATATGTGGTCTGAAGAAGTTTCAAATAAGCAATATCAGTGCTGATTTTTTTTCTTTTTAAAATTATTTAGTAAGTTCCTACATGCGCAATTAACCAGACGATCTTTAATGTGAAAAATATTTTTTTTTTTAAAAAAAGAAGGAAAATAAAAATATCTGTCTTGTATTTTAGATAAACATGTCCCTGGTTTACCGATAAAAGTTTTCTTTTCCATTTCTTCCCTTTTAGCAAACAGAAGGGTTCAAAAAACGCTGGTTTACCATGGATGATAGGAGATTAATGTACTTTAAGGATCCTTTGGTAAGTTGTCTCCTCCTCCTCCTCCTCTTTTACAACTTTTCAAATACACCAGCCGTCTTCAAATAGTAAACATTCCAGCTCCTTTGAGTCTTTCGACAGGGCTTGGTTTCCATTTTTTTCACCATCTTGGTAGCCTTCTCCAGTACCTCAACTCCTTGCTGGATATCATATTCCAAGTGGCATCTGACCAAGGCTGGGAAGAAAGGGACTATTTGTTCTCTAATTCCTTCCACGATAGCATTTGCCTTTTTTAAAAACAGCTGCCTCGCACTCTTGGCTCTCCTTCTATGTCCGACGTACCAGAACACGCAGATCCTTTTCACGGGCCCTCTTGCCAAAACAGACCCCATCTTGCAACTGGCTTTTTTTCCCCTCTCTGTCCAGATGCAGGACTCTCTGTTTGTGGTCCATTTCACCCTGCTGGCTTTCAGCCTCTGCAGATTTGTTTTAATTCTTGTTTTCTTCTAAAGCCTTGTTTTCTTCTAAAATAATTCTTTAGCTTTCTCCTCCTGGTTTGAAGAGAGAGAATGCGAGTTTTTCTTTAGCTCGAGATAGAGATAGATACAGATAGATCGATAGATCAATAAAAGTAGAGAGAGAGATGATAGGTAGATAGAGATAAGGAGAGATAAATAAATAGATGATAGGTAGAGATGATATAGAGAGATAGATGGATATATAGATACATAGAGATTAGAGATAGATGATAGGTAGAGATAGAAAGATAGGTAGATATAGAAAGGTAGATGGATATAGATACACAGAGATAAGTAGAGATGATAGGTAGACAGAGATAGGGATAAATAGATTATATCTCTCTATCATTTCTATCTACCTATAGAGAGATAGATGGATATATAGATACATAGAGATAAGTAGAGATAGATTATAAATAGAGATGATATAGACAGATGGATATAGAGACAGATACAGAGATAAGTAGAAATAGATAGGTAGAGAGATAGATAGGTAGAGATAAAGATAGATAGATAGATAGATAGATAGATAGATAGATAGATAAAGATATAGATAGGAATATTTTTCCTCCTCTAATTGTGACTTTTCATGGAGCCCCAGTTGAGAAAGGGAAGGGAAAGACTGTTGGTTTGGGCTTCAGATCTTGTCTTGGTCATTAATTTTCAGAGTGATGCAAGGAAAAAAACCAACCAGGTTAATCCTGCCAATTCCTTTGTAAACATGGAGTCCTTCTGCTTTGTCCTCTACTCAGGATGCTTTCGCCAGGGGAGAGGTTTTTATTGGGAGTAAAGAAAACAGCTACAAGGCCCTAGATGGGCTCCCACCGTCCACCCAGGGAAATCACTGGCAACACGGCATCACCATCATCACTCCTGACCGGAAATTCCTCTTTGCCTGTGAGACCAAAAGTGATCAGCTGGAGTGGATCTCCGCTTTTCAGAAATTGATCAACAGGCCAATGCTGCCGCAGGAATACGCAGGTGAGGCTCCAGCGTTCAGTCTCAGGGGAGGAGCCATCACTCGTACGATGTTGATGGAAGCCTTCATCAAAACTGGGATCGGTGCCGTTATAATCTCAGTCACTAAACAAACCATTGTAAGTCGAGGACGACCTGTAAAGAGGTCATCAGGGTTCCAAGTAACATACCCATAGCAAACAAAACTCTGAAGCAGGCAAATTCTTCAAAGAATTGGTTGATTGGATATGTCATATTGGCACAAGCTGGTGGAAAACTGACTCTGAATATTCCCGTGGTTTTCCACCTAATTGAAAGTGAAAGTTGGTCACTTTCTCCAAACGATCAGTCACATGGTCCAATCAGGATGCTGTCCAGTTGCTAGGTGATTCCAGTCCCCTCCTTCCGAGCACCTGCAGGAATGTCCTTGGTTCCCACGAGAAAGCATTTTGTTTTGACTACAAACCCCAACTATCTCTATTCCTCCCTATCCTCTTCTTCAGTGTGTCGTGCTAAAGTCTCAAATGGCCTCAGTCAGAGGTAGAAATTAGGATTTAAAAAAAGTATTGCTATGTAAGCAACTGACTCAGATAGTATGCTGTACACCAAGCACTTATTGTATGTAAAGAAAAAATAGATAAATGACAAATAAAATGGCCTCAGTCAGGCCAGCTTCAGGGCTGACAGCAGCTTCTTTTGATGATATAATTTCTTTCTTTTTTCTCTTTCTTTTCCAGTGGAAGCCCATTTCAAGCATAAACCCTAAGCGACGATATGAAGCAAGATCAGTTTACGACTCGCAAGGACATTGGTTTCGTTTTAAGTTTTTGTTTGCGAGGCTAGCAATGACAAAAAAAAGAAAAAGCAATTATATAATTAGCGAATCATTTTAGACCACAAGGTGGGAGGTGCAATTAAAATGCTTGAGCTGCGAATCATGGTGCTGTCTGTCTGAAGGAGACCGAAACCACAGGCAAAAGCAGCCTTGTACTTTCCTGAGATTGTCGTTCTTGAACACTTACGGGTGAATAACCTGGACACACTAATGAAAGTATCCGTTTCTGAAGTTTTAGAAGAAACCTGACAGAACCATCCTTTTCTTTTCTTCTGCTTGGCTCTTGGCTCTTGGCTGAGCTATTATGGTGATGTCTTTGTGCAGAACATGTTCAAAGAAGGCATGTTCAGAAATTGTAGCAGAACCTAGAAACCATCCATGGAAGGTATCATTCGTAACGCTCAAACTCTGGTCTGGGAGGAGAAGGAGGGAGGATAGAAAGAGGTTGCACATGATGAAATGTTGACAATGGACCTCCGTCGTCTTGCTGTCAGATGTGTGGTGGCATCTTCTAATGCATCTGTTCCGCTGGCCCAGCCTTAAAAGAATAACAAGTTGGAAGGGACTTCGGAGGTCTGCTAGTCCAATCCTTGCTCAAGTAGAAGAACTTATCCTGTTTCAGATAAATGGTGGTTCCATCTCTTCTTGGAAACCTCCATAACTTCAGGAGGGAAGCCATTCCATTGATTCATTGTTCAACTTGTTCTCCGGGAACATTGCTAACTACAAAATCGGGGAGCAATGACCCTCCAATACTTCTTGAAGATGTTTGATGTGGAGAGGCTGGGTTTAGCCCATTTCTTCGGGTTGTTTTGCTTCTTGTCACATTGTGGTGCTTAAAGAATGGAGCCTTATCATGACATTTGAGCAGGGAGGGACGAGTTAAGAAAGGAATGGAAAAATACCAACCCTCAATTTTGGAACAAGACAGGTCTGCGTGACTCAATAAGGAACTGAAAAGCTTGATTTCACCATCTCTGAACTCTCTAGGAGCATCCATGTTACTATCCCCAAGAGTCAAGATGGTAGCTGTGATGGAACATTGCGAGCATTATCCTCACTCAGAAGAATTCAGGATATTGTCACCCAACCACCATGACCAAGCTGAACCAGGACAAACTTTTGCAATTATCCCTTGACAATAGCCCATCCATGAGTGGACTTTTGCAAAGCAATGATTAAATGCACACAAAGCACTAAACTATGTTTTGCTTCATCTTTAATGACTTAGCCACCTTTGAGTTCGCATCGTACGCTAAGCCTAGCACAACCCAACCCAATTCACGGTGAAGTGGGATTGTTTTCAGCGGCGAAAACTACTTTCGATGTCAGAAGTGACTTTTCCAAGATGACTCCATGCTAACATCAAGCCTTTAACCCAGGGGTGGGCAATGAATTTTTCCCACGGAGGTCACAGGAAAAATTAGGTCTGTTGTGGAGGGCCAAACTAATCGAACTGTGAAGGTGTGTAGATTTTTTTTTTTTTAAATGGGGCTTGTCTTCAAAATTAAAGCAATGCACCTATTTTGCGTGCCATTTGATTTCTAATTTCGGACTGATGGCCCAGGGGCCCGTAAAATACCCATGTCTGCTCAACCTCAAAGCATCTGTTAAAAACGTTCGTCCGTAAAACAGCTTAAAAACTAACCGCAGCGCAAGTAGCCCACAAGTTAGAAAGCAAACCATGGTTTGATTCAAAGCTCCGTTTACTTCAGGTGGCAAGAGATTTTCTGTTTACATTTCTGGCAAGTGGGAGCCATTTCGGAATTTGCTGCACGAGGGACTATCGCTGACTAATATGGGATTTTAATATTCCTTCTGTTTTCATCGTGTTTAGCCACCCGGCAACTGGCTTGCACCTCTCTTCTCTAAAGCCAACTTCCCACTGTTTGTAGCCATACTTTGAACTGATTGTTTACTTATACAGACCAACTCAGCAGGTTAATTGACCCTTTGGCTGAAATCTTTCTTGTCTTCTCTCTTCTGGATGGAAGATTATATTAGTTCTTGCTCCTCCACAGGCTGAGTTCTGGCCTTCACAACTTTTTACAAGTCAGGTACAAAAGAATTCTTCTGAAGAGTCCAGGACTAGTTGTTCCTGCATCTGAAGACAAGTCTTGGTTTAAACTGGTTTCTTCCTGCGTTCCAATGTTTCTGTAAGAGCAGGTCTGCCTGTCCATCTCATACATACATTTGTTAAGTTTGATGGTTAAGACAGTTGTGGAACTAACTATCACCCACACCAATAAATTATTATCCTGTTGGCTTGATCAAGGCCTGTCTGATTAAATTCAGGGTGGAAAACAAAAATAGACGTTCTCTGGTTTTCTCGTTGTGCAATATTTGAAGCTTTTCTTTTTTTTAAAAAAAAAAGCTAAAATGAGGAAGAGCATCTTTAGAGCTTTTAAGTTTTATTTTTAGAATGGAAAATTCCCTGCTTCCAAGAAAGGAGGCAGTGAAGAATTGCTTCTTAAAAGATGACAATTCAAATACAAGTGAACTCATACAAAGATGCGATGGACACCATCCCTAAAAGAGGAACCTGGGAAATAAATGAACCATACAGCGTTGTATGCACAAAAAAAGCACCTTTTTGGGGATTAGTGCAAGGGGGGTAAATGGGGGCAGTTGGCTGCATTTTGTGTATATCAGCACTTGTGACATGTTGGGCCATGGCACGCTTCTAAGTTGATCAATCCAATCGGCACAAATTCTAAACCTCTAAAACAGAGGTGTGCCCAACCTTCGGCAACTTTCATTGTTGTGAACTTCAACGCCCAGAATTCCCCAGCCAGCAACTTCCTGCTCTAAAACATGAAGGTTGTAAGGGCAGATTCTCCTCTGATCAACCAGGCAGATTGACCAAGTTCTTAACAGGCAAAATGCTCCCTTTGTGTGTTTCGCCACACATGTCTTTCGCAAGTCCATCACTCCCCAGGAAACGTGTCGCAATTTCTAGAGGAAGTACCGTTTCATTGGTTTGCCAGTCCTTCCTTAGAAGAGAGTATTTGTGGCTCAGGGTTGAACTGTGTGGGGTCTTTGGTGCTGTCTTCCTTTTTTCTACGTACTTATTTGTCAAACGTATGAAGCCGCCCTTGTCTCACAAAACTAAGTGACTCCAGTGAGAGGATCTAGGTCAGTGATGGCTAACCTTTTCAGCTTGGTGTGTCGAAAATCGGGAAAAAGTGTAGCCTTCCTCGGGTCGTGTGTCACTTCAAGAAATATCAATAATTTGGTTTATGGCGGACTGGGCTGGGGTGATCACACAGGGCTGTGAAACTCGTCTCCCTGGTCTCAGGGCAGCAGGTGCAGGATGTGGGGATCGGAAGGCCACCTTACAGGGCTGTGAACCTCATGGATCTCCTTTCCTCCTGTAGCGTTCCTAAGGTAATGAAACTGACAAACCTCAGTTTATGGCAGTTAAAACTGGTTCTCTGTTGCAAAGATCTCGCGGCAGCAGTGACACCACACCTCCACGCAACAAGCAGGGAGCAGGGATTGGAGCAGAGCACAGGCGGCCTCTAAATGTGCAGGTTTTCCCCATACCAACAGGCGTGTCAGTCAAAGTGCCTCAGCGTGTCACGAGTGACTCGTGTGTCATAGGTTAGCCATCACTGGTATAGGTGGTGGTAAGGAGAATCTCAAGAGATAAAACCATCAGGCCCTTCCTGGAGGTTGGTTAGGTTAGGCTGAAGCAATCTTCTTTGGGTATCTGTATGGAGAAGTCAGCTCTTGCCTGCATCCATCTTGAAAGGGAACACCGAGTGGAGCTGGGAAGAAACTGGGAGAAACTGGGAAGATCTAATTTAACAGAAAAGAGGATGAATGTTGACCATATAGCACTTATATGCCGCTCCACAATGCTTCACAGTCCTCTCTAAGCGGTTTACAGAGTCAGCCTCTTGCCCCCAACAATCTGGGTCTCCTCGTTTTACCCACCTCAGAAGGCTAAGTCAGCCTTGAGCCAGTCGGGATCGAACTCCTGGCAGTGGGCAGAGTTAGCCAGCAATACTGCACTCTAACCACTGCACCACCACGGTAGTTAACCTGCTTAACAGCATCTTAAAGAGACATATTGCCATTGTTTGCTCTAGTCTAGGGCAGGGTTCTCCAAACTCTGCAACTTTTAACTCTCAGAATTACTCAGCCATAGTGTGGATGGCTGGGGAAATTCTGGGAGTTGGAAGTCCACCAGTCTTGAAAGTCGCCAAGTTTGGAGAGGCCTGGTTTAGGGAATTAGTAAAATTGGGACTTCAAACCCAGCAAAGTAAATAATGGGAAAGACATGCCGCTCAGGGCTGCGTAAAATATGATCTTGATAAGCTGCTTCGTTTTTTTCAGATGGATCAAAGGGAGAAATCAAAATCTATTTCCTGCTGCTTAATTCACATGGGATGAACTTTGGATGATCTTCCACCCAATAGCGAGGAGTATGTTGGGATAAGGATGGCATTAAAGCCATGCTCTCCAGAGCTCCAGCTTACATTAGCATCCTAATATATATAGCTATACTCTTGGTTTTTTTTCCCCCACCAGAAAGGACCATATCAGATGCATAAAACAAATGGGGATCAACTAAAAAAATAACCCATCCCCTACCTCAATGCACTTTTCTGGCTGTCAATTATCTTCCAGCTTTGTGATGGGGATTCTTTTTAAAATGCCGAGACTTAAAAACAGCGACTTTTCTCTATCCAGAAGGATCCTGGACTGTGATCCAGCCAGCTGTTACAAATGAATAGGTTCCCTTTTTTATTTTGGGGATAAACTCCTTCAGGCTCATGATCTCATGTTTGCACAACGGACACAAAGCCGATTGAGGGAGCTAACCACGTTCCATGGACATCCTGGTCAAGGCAGATGCAGAGACATGGTGGAAGTTTGGCTCATTCTGGTGAAAAGGACTCAAAAGGGAAGGTGGGGAGGAGAGAAATTGGATTATAGCATCATCTCTTCATTCTTGTTGACCAATCAGGAGCCTGGCTTTGGGTTGGGCTTGGGTCTGAAGATGTCACCAAGACCTTTTGTTTCTGAATGGGGGAAATTTTTTGTTATATATCTGAGCTTCAGCACCACCTAGTGACTTAAAATGAAGCAGGAAAATTAAAACTGGGTGAAGAATGGAGATTTGCCTTGGGGCTGAGCAGCAGACAAGTTGCCTGAAATGTTCCATATATATATATATATTTTCCCTATAGCGGCTAAACGTCAATTGAGAAACAAGGAGGAATGTGGGGAGAGAAAAATAAATACAAACCTGCAAGTTTATCGTAAAATAGGTTTGCAGACTGCTGTATGGACTGCACCTCGACTGCAATCAATACGTTCACGTGCTACAAAAGTGAACTGCAAACTTCTGTGCCTTTAAGTCTGCATTAGATAGTCCTCTACTTTATTGCCCTGTGTTAGGGGCTGTTCATGGTTATGACAACACGGGACAAAGTGACTTACAGGCAGACCTCGCACTTATAACCTTTCCCCACAGTCAATCAAAATCCAGGAATTTGGCAACGGCATTTATGACCGTTGCTGTGTCCCAGGATCACATCCTCTTTGGTGACCTTCTGACAAGCAAAGTAGGAAGCCACTTAACAACCAGGTTGCTAATTAAGTGGTTCACTTAACAATGGAGGTGAGAAAGATCGTACAATGGGGCAAAACTCACTTAGCAAATGTCTCTCTCAGCTGGGATAGTGAGGGCTACCTGTACAAAAGCTGGTGGGACAATCATCGTCTTTTCATGACTCCATAATCCCTTGCAGGGTGAAATCTGGGCAACTGAATAGAGCTAGCAGTGTTTTAATGGCCGGATGCCCTTCCCGTCACCAATGAAGAGTTCTGTTCAGCCGATATCTCAACCCAGAAAGATCAATATCTGCCTAGGATCCAACTCACAGCCTTCTGATTGAGAGGCAAGAGCTTCACCTCCAGTCCCGTGCACCACTCAAAAGCTGGTAGCAGAATGGCTTGAGAAAAATAAGATCTGGCAGAAAGACCCCAGGCTGCTGAGGGGAATCATAGCTAACTGCTGCAGAAAATAAAAGAATCATGGCTTAAGGCTCTCGTCCTATAAAATACAAGTGATCCTCAGCTGTGCTCCCCAGGTAAGAGCAGCACACATCCGGTATAAAGTATTTATTTTATACTCAACAATTAACACAAATCCATCCTTTGTTTTGTTTTGTTTTGTTTACAGTAAATAAAAACGTAATATTCCTCTTTCATGCATGATCGCCGTATTAATCTGAGCCTTTTTTTTTAATGTGAAAAAATAAAATGTCCCCTCCTCCATTTTTCGACTTTCTTTCTTTTGTACGGTTTAAACTTCTGGTGTTGATGTATGTTAACGGAGACGAGGAGGTAAGAGTTACGCGAAGCCCATTGAGCGGTTTTTGTAAAAGCTACTTATCGTTTTTGTTCTTTCTTTGCACACGAAGGGTTAAAAATGGGATCAAATGGATCATCCCGTCAAAATAAATAAAGAATTTGAAAGGTCCGCAGATCCCTCTCACCTAAGGATCACTTCTTGCTTCTAATATGTGCATGCTTTCCTTCGCCAGCCAAAAAGGGAGATATTTTTATGGTATTTTTTTTGGACCAGGGCTGCAGATTGCTGGATGTTTGGACTAATCAACCATCTTTCTAGGAAAAGAACAGGATTTTAGCTGTAGTTCATACCCCTAGAGGGCCGAAAGTTCTCCTCTGACTAACCCTCCCACATGTTGGGGTTAAATGACATATTTTTAGAAAGTTTACCTGAAGTTATGCTCGGCCTGTTATCTTGCTATCATTACTCAAATGGATCATATATTTTTTTCCCTACGATGGATAGGAATTTGGTGTAAGTCCTTGCTTGGGGTTTTGTTTTTTCAATCAGTAGCAATTTTTCTTTGGCTCATCTGAAAATTCATTATTACTACTACTACTATTACTATTATTTTGGCACCAGTCTACAGGACGCTTTCTTGAGCAGAAATTGCCTGAATTTTCAACAACTCCACCCCGTTTATCTTCCCTCCCCTTTGACAATCAAAATCCTTAATCGGTGACATGAAACGGTAGCCTTTGGCGAGAAATATATACACACACACCGTGTGTATATGTATGTGTGTGTGTGTATATATAATCTTACACAGGAGACGAGAAAATATATATATATATATATATATATATATATATATTTTCATTCATTCATTCATTCAATATCAAAGTGTGTTCTGGTTTTATTTTGTGGGCCTGGAAAGAGGAGGGAAATACTGCTCAGAAAAACCACAGACAAGGCGCCTTTTCCAATCTGCTGCCAGCATTAAAAAAAGTCCGCTAATGATCTCAACAAAATCGGTTTTTCTCCTGGCTACCCAAGCGCATTGGGTGATGTTTTTTTTTTTTAAACATAAATAATATAGACCAAAACATTATGAACATCTCAGCAAGCCTTCTTCTTTTAAACATAACAGAAGGGCCCCCTTGAACCTGTCGAAGAACGACTGCAGGATTCGTTCCCAATGTCTTTGTTTTTTTTTTTTGTCATCGTCGTGGTGGGAATCTCAGGTGAGCACATGGTGGGATTCCAAGGGATTTAGGAGGAGCTCAGTCCAGCTCGATGGGGCTGCTGTTTTCCTGCTGCTCTTCTGTTTCCTCCTCTTCCCCGGCTACCATAAGGCTGTTTAAAAGATTGCCTAAGGGAAGAATCACAGGAGGAGGGAAACCCCAAAATGTTAGGGATGCTCATCTGACGATGGGCCCTGGACACAAATTCACCCAGAGTTACCTTAAGATGGACAGCCTCTAAAATCCTTATATGAACAAGTAATAAAATTCTGCTCCCAAGTTGTGGTCAGAGCATGTCGAGGGTAACGGTGGCAGCTGGCTCCCAAAAATAAGCTAGGGTAACCAATCCACAAGACGCAGATCTTAATTAAGATTGTGCATGGTTTATCACAATTGAAGTGGCTGCCAATATGATCCACCAAAGTTAGACAGTGAACAGGTGGCCAGCGTGATGACACGGGGGGGGACTCCCTCTTCAAAGGCCAGGGTGAAGAGCAAGGATGTTTTAGCTCCTTTGAACCAGGGCGAGGGGAGTTCTGGATCTGGGTGGGGTGGAGGACCTCCTTCCAAAGGGTAGGCACTGATACAGAGAAGGTGGGCTTCAGGGCTCCTGACAGATAACACTGTGGAATCAAAAGGAGCCCAGAGGTTAACAACCATCCAGTTGGAAGCCATATTGAGACCAGATGCTCCCACGCTGCCACATTTTGAACCCGGGAAAGTGGGAGGGGGAAATTTCTTGGAGTGTATGTAGTTACACGTAACATTCTTTTTCAAATTCAAGGTCATGTTATTTCTCCACCTGGGTGAGGGGAAGTCTCAAGTTGGGACAGAGGGTGATTGGGCCATGTGATGCGATGATGGGTGCAAGGGGTGGATTTGTAGTTTCTACTTATTGCAAGGAACCCCAGGACTTTCAGGATTCCCCAGATGTGCCACTTTACTATCCAAATAAACTTTTGAGAAGATGTCTGTCTTGGAGTTATTGGTTAGAGGTTTGCTGGGACGCTGACACCCGTAAGAGGTATTTAAACTCACATGAAAGGTGATGGACCCACGCACTGCTGCCCTCCCCATGGCAACAAGAAGCCATCAGCTAAAAAAACAAGCTTTTTTTTTTTTCTGGAGGCAAGAAGGTTCACCCTGCATCTTCAACTCACCTAATAGTCCTCCGTAGGATGACGTTTGTTTTGGGGGGACACCAAAGAAGAGCTGTCCTATTCTGTCTAGGTACTGAAGAAAGCACGGGGGGGAAAAAAGAGACGTTACTCGTGGCTCATCTTAGGCACCATGTACTAAGCAGGGCTCAATGCTCTGTCTACAGTATAATTATTTGCAATTCATGTTTGCTGGGGTGTTGACAATGGTTCAGTGTTACTCTAGGTTGGATCTCCAGGCACATGTCCTCTGCAAGTGGAGGATTGGTTTTATAGAGAAGGGACCACTGGGATGGTAATGGCAACCCGAATTCACTTTTTGGATTCAAAAACAACCTGGAAACATGCCATTCCTCCCTGCTTGTCCTAGTAACAGGTTGAAAAGGAGGGAGATTCTCATTGTGCAGAAAAGGCCTTTCTCAGGGTTGAGGCACAGCGTCTAAATTACTCCCTGGTGGAAGAGCTATGTAACACCTTGCTTCCCACATCTTCAAACAGTTTTTCTCTCAGCAATATTAATAGACATGGGGTCCTTGGTCCTCTCTGAACCTGCATGTTTTCTTGCAGACGGTTCATTACCCAACTAGGTAACATCACCAATGCTAGAAGGGAGTGGGGTTGGCAGAGAAGTGGTGGTGGAGGAAGAGGAGGACGACTGTGGGATCTATGGTGTTAGCCTGGCTGTTTCCTTGCAGACATTTCATTAGTAAACTAGGTAACATCATCCGCGCTAGAGAGCAGCAGGGTTTGCTCTCCAATTTCCCCACTCCCTTCTGACACAGATGATATTACCTAGTAGGGTAATCAAATGTCTGCAAGGAAACAACCCAGCCCAGAGAGCACCAGGGACTCCACAGTGAACCCTGAGCTAAAAATATTCTATCATTCGTAAGAACAGATTCCCAGAGTATATTAGGATCTCGTTTTTAAACAAGCCTACAAGTTAGTTGCCTATTTTCATCCCATGTTAACCATTCCGGGTGCATCTTGCATAGCTAGCTGGAAGTCGCACTCTCAAGATTAAAATACGGGCAGAGGAATAAAGAAGAGAAAGGTGAAAAATATAAAAATCCTGCTTGGGATAAAACTTACTTCATTATACATGGGGTCCCGTTTCAGCGAAGGCTGATATTGTTCGCATAATACTGTAAATACGGTCAGTTTTCCTCTAAAAGAGAAGAGACAGCCAACACACATACATACACACACGTACGTTTCATGTGAAACTTGAAGAGTTTGAAAAAGGAAGCGTGTGTTCAGCAGCTTCATGGAAGGCTTACCCGTCAACCGCCAGCAGCAGAAACCAGATGAAGTTAAGCAAGGGCTGTACGAAGGGAGGCCCGCTTTCTATGGAAGGATGCTTCTCTGTGTACGTCGTGAAAACCACCAAGGCGCTAGTTTTGTTTTTCAAGCAGAGGAATCTAAAATGGGAAATGAATGAAATAAATGGGTCTACAGAGATCTTCTTCTTCCTCAAGGAAAAAAATCCCAGTCCAGATGCCTTCCTGGAAAAGTATCTTTGTGACAACTCTTAAAGGAGACAAAAACAGCTTCCAGAGAAGATCAACCTAGCTGGTTGGTTGGAAGATCAATCGAATTTCTTACAGCCCTAACAGCCAAATAGTTGAAGGTGTGACGCAAAACAGTCAAGCCACCTTTGCTCAGTCGTAGCAGATAAAACACAAAAGTTTTGGCTGAAAGATCCAACATAGAAGGGAACACTTACTGTAACACAGCTTGTGCCACAAACATGTCCACTTCACTGCGATATCCCTTGGCCGAGGAATATTCCACCAACATATTTGCACAGCCTTCCCCGTCTGTGGAGTGCAGGAAGTGATAGCGAGATTCACAATAGTTCTGCTCTGGAAGAAAAGATACATGAAAGAAAGGGTCAGCTTGGGAGGGCTGCTTCTTCAGCAGAACCGTCAAAGTAGGTCTAGATGGGTTCTGACCTCGCATTTAGCCCAACTGGCTCCCCGTGCTGCGCGAGGGCAGCCATTGGGGTTTGTAAATTATGGCTTCTTGGCTTGGCACGATGTGGGATTCCAACCACTTCTGGGTTATGGAACAAACCAAAAAGTCAACTTACAAGTGAGGTGGCTATTTTTATGATTTTACTTTGGAAAAATACAGCAAGAAGTCTGAATCGGGTAAAAATACGTCAGTGTGCCACAGAAATTGTAGTGTTATATTTTAATTTTGGGGTTCTTGTAAGTATAAAGGATGCTTCTTTTGACTTAGGGATAGCAAAACGGTTGAAGGTCTGTCCCTATCTTCCTCTATACCAGGGGTCTCCAACCATGGCAATTTTAAGCCCAGTGGACTTCAACTCCCAGAGTTTCTGGGAGTTGAAGTCCGCCAGGCTTAAAGTTGCCAAGCTTGGAGATCCCTGCTCTAAACTAGTATTTCTCAGCAATGTTAAGATGCATGGACCTCAACGCCCCAAATTCCCCAACCAGCATGACCTCAGAAGGAATTCTTAAGATGTATGGACCTCAACTTCTCAAAACTGATCTCAGAAGCAGCCTCATGGGGGGCAGGGTAGATTCCCACCTTTCCATAATGTGATAGCCAACAACTGGTGTAGTTTTGGATGTCCCAGTTTCCCTGATCCACCGCTGGACCATTTCAGGGCTCTGGACACAAACGCGACTCTTTCGGGCGAGTTTTGATCCATCAGGCTGAACATTTTTGCCAGGTTCTCTAGAGGCAAGTCGAAGAGGCAATCCTTAAGACAACATGAAGGAGACTACAGACTTTTTTTTAAAAAACAGACAATGCAGGCCAGCCACGGTAAAATGGAATTGCAAAGTAATTTATTTCACAAGTCTCCAGGGTGGAAAACACTCACCTAATAGCTCATCGGTCACTTTCGCATCTGATTTCTCTAAGGATTCCAGAACAAGCATGGAGAGATCAGCTGCGCTGTTTTGCTAAAACAAAACAGAAAACAAAAATTAAGTGGAAGCATTGGAATGAATTCCTAGGTATCAGGGGAAAAATAAAAGGCCGGTGAGGTTGGCAGGAGATATTTTTCCTGGTTTGCAAATTGAATATTGCTTAGTGAAGGGCCGCAAGGCACTTAAAAGATGGCAGAACTGGGATTTTGGAAGCTTGCAGAAGATAATATGGTAAAGGGGGGGGGGGAGATGAGCACCAGAGAAACCAGACTCAGAGAAGGGATTTTTTGGGGGGGAGGGGGGAATAGAAGCCAGATGGAGAAAGGGAATGTGTGAACCACCCCCTTAAAAGACGTTCATGGGTGAAGAAACCGTTCCCAGAAGGTCAGACACTTCCTCCAAAAGTTTATTTCTGAGGCATCTGGGCCCAGAAAGTATCCCAGGGCCTCCCCAAAGCTGAAGATACTCGCTACACACTTTAGTTCACAGGTACATAGGTAGGTGGGTGGGGAGAATCCGAGCAGTTATGCCAAGCCTATTTGGGGGCTCAGTGCATTATGAGGCATCCCTGGTGCTCCCTGAACCTGGTTTGTTTTCTTGCAGACGTTTCATGACCCAAACTAGGTTACAGTAATGAAGTTTCCTAGTTTGGGTCATGAAATGTCTGCAAGAAAACAAACCAGGTTCAGGGAGCACCAAGGAGCTCACAACCCTCCTCCTGCATTCCCCAAACCCCACTCCCTTCTAGCACTGATATTACCTAGCTGGGTCATGAAACGTTTGCCAAAAAGAAGAAACAACCAAGCTCAGAGAGCATCATTCAGGGAGCACCACAGTCCTCCTCCTCCTCCTCTCCCTTGTAGCACTGATGATGTTACCTAGTTGGATAATGAAACCTCTGCAAGAAAACTACCAAGCTCAGAGAGCACCAAGGACCCCTCATTTCAACCCTGACCTTCAAATATTCTCCTTCATTGGTCAGTGCATTATCTTAAAATAATTTTGGAGTGGGCCAGTAAAGCAGCCCATTTTCAAACTTCAAAGGGCTCTTGGGAGAGATGGTACACACCCTGGAAATGTGTTATCTCGCCCTCCTGGCTGCCAACTGGAGGTGGGCATCTCCTTTCCCACCCCAACTTCTCCGTGCTGATTGTTTCTAGAACCATCTTGACACCATGTTAAATTGGTCTTACTTGATTATGACTGAAGAAGAGCAGAGCCCCTGAATACATGAGCTCTCTGGCTTCCGCATGTTTGCCCTGCGACATGTACCTGTGAAAAAGTGAAAAAGATTTTTTTTTTAAAAATTACAGCCACAGGAAGAAGGAAAGGTAACCAGGATGCACCATGAAGGGACAAGCTCTGAGAGGCTTGGGAACTTCATACAGAGCCCATTTCAGAACTGCAGGAGGCAGAACAAGGAATCACAGCTTGCAGAAGAGAGTTGGGTAAATCTGTTGGATCAGAATAAATAGCCTGCCTCTCTCAGCAAACCAGGTTGCTCATTTACCTCTTAACAGAAGGTAATACGTGGATTTGAGCCCTGGTTTTTTGTTGTTGTTTTTTGAAAAAACAAACAAACCCTAACACCCTTTCTGAAGAGACAAGGTGCTATTGCCATGGCTCTTCTTCATAGACTCAGAGGAAAGATGTTATGCCCCTGTTGGAATCTGATTCAGAGGGCGCGGCCAAGCAGCTAAGAGGGAGTGGGAATGTGGCTCCATTGGCTGTGGAAGAATCTGGGGTAAAGTCCTGCTGGGCAGAGCAGGGGAGAGGTAGAGCAAGGCAGAGGGAATTTGGAGGAAGACCCAGGCCCACCCACTTTTCATCCTAGGGCACGCAGGGAGGTATATAGAAGGGAACAATGTGGGTTGTGTGGCTTACGGGGGAGGAAAGGGCCCTGATTCCCTTCATTAGCTGCAGCTACATGGTTTAAAAAGGGAGGTTGCACACAGCAACTCATGGGGGAAGCAAATCTGAGTTATCTTTTGTGGCTGAGGCTTATCTGGGTTCCTGGCATCTTCCCAATTGTGTTTTGTTGGCCTTTGAAAGTCTGCAATTCCTTATCCTGCTCTGTCCAGTTAATTGCTGCAGCGGGGTTTGTGTGGATTTTTAGTTACAGTTTATATGTGCTTTGTTTTCAGACTGAATTTCCTTCATTTAAAGACTGTTTTGGGGAGAGTTTTTTCTCCAGCTGAAGGTAACTGGGCATTGGGGGAAAAGTTGGGGGTATTAAAGGGACTTTTCTTACTTATGTGACTGTGCTGCCTTTGTGCCACGCCCCGGGTCATCAAAAAAGATGTGATTCCTGTCCATCAACCAGGAGATAAAGAGCTAACTCTCAAGGCACTACAGTTTCTCAACCTGCCCCATTTAAAGATAGGTGGATGACAACGCCCAGAATGCTGAGAGTTGATGTCCACACATCTTAAAAAGTGGTTGAGAAACACTGCACTGGGATGTCCATATTCATCACAACAAAGTGAACCGCAATATTTACAAACCTCCTTCTGAACTGAAACTTGGCTGTTTGGTAGAATCTCTAACTTTGCTACTGAAAATAACTGATTTCTTTAGGTAACTTTTCTCCCTGCAAGGCTGAAGGCTGCAGCGATCAAGATCAGCCTGGGAGGGGAGGAAAGGAACTTCCTATATTTTTTTGAAGGCCAGTGAAGAATTGGGACCCCCCCAATTCAGGACCAGGGTTTGTCAAACTGCCTGTTTCCTGTCCCTGGAAAAACCAAATTCTCCAAGTAGCTCGGCAAGGCTACAATAATACTTCATCAATGACACCTATAGGCACTCCTCGGCTTACAACCACAAACTGATCTCCACATTTATGTGGTTAAGTGAGACCTTTGTTAAGTGAGCTTTGTACCCCATTTTACCAGTTTTCTTGCCACAGTCATTAAGGGAAGCACCGCAGCTGAAAAGCTCGTAACCTAGTCGCTCAGTGAATCCGGCTTCCCCAATTGACTCTGCTGGTCAGAAATTCAGAAAAGGGGAATCACGTGACCCAGCAACGGTTGTAAGTATGAACCTGTGGCCAAACATCTGGATTTTGATCATGGGCAGGCTGCAAAGGTCGTAACTATGAAAAACGGTCCTAAGTCACATTTCTCAGTGCCGTTGTAACTTCAAACAGCACTAAGCGAACTGTTGTAAATAGAGGACTACCTATATCGTGATGGGGCTGCCTCTATACTGTTGCTTGCCCCTCTCAAAACACCAGGGCAAGTTGATGCAGGGGGGTAATTAACAGATGCTGAAAGTTGACACCACAGCAAGCCAAATCATCTGACAACTCCAATGGGTTTTCATACATTCAGCTGTAAAATTGGCAAAAGGCAGCAGAGAAATGAATGCATTCACTTCAGGGTGCATTCTCTTCCTCTGTCTCTTGGCATGTGGCTCCAAGGAAGCTCTGGCTGGATGGAACATATGCCCACATAACTGTGCTACTGAAGGAGGAGACACACCAAATGGTCAAAAACAGGAGGACCGGAGAGATTTGCAGCCCGAATATGTTTGTGGAACTGCGAGGAGGAGACACACCAAATGGTCAAAAACAGGAGGACCGGAGAGATTTGCAGCCCGAATATGTTTGTGGAACTGCGAGGAGGAGACACCCTGAGACAAATGACAGAATCAGTCACATTTGTTCTGCGCACTGCACATGCACTTCACATTCCTGCAACGATGTACTTATTTACACAAGGGATTATAATCCGTGCAATTTTTAGCTCCAGGGATTCTAGAGTAGCAATGCCTCAAAAGCTTTTACAGACCAGTGATGGAGGACTACGATATTTCTCTTTTGACTTAAGACTTTAACTCTCTATTTCCAGGCCTCCAGAATAAGGGAGAAACGTAGAAAGGTAGTAGTTCCAAGGAATGAGAGGATTTAGAATCCCATCCGTAAAATTTAGCAGGAAGAGAACCACAACTCTTTAAAAAAAAAGCAGAGAGAAAAAAAAATCTAATTGTGTCCACTGTACTACTAACAAGAAGAATTTCTGACGGAGCCAGCTTTAATCCTTACAGCTAATCACCCTGCTGATCAAAACCATGTCTTTTTTTTGTTTCTCCTCCTGTTTCCCACAACATATCTTTCTGAAATATATATTTAAGCTTCCCGACAGATTCCTTTTGCTCATTCTCAGCCCAATAATCAGAGAGCTATGCGTTAACAGGCAACAGTGCTGCAAAAACTAAGCAGGAAAGATTATGAGATTATTGTCACTATTTCAGTCATCCCTGCTTTTATTTCCAAAATAAAGACGGCCGTAATTTTCAAGGGGGAAGAGTCCACTTTTGCTACTTAATTCCAATCTTCCCATATTTCTTACACACCAACGCCTCAACTTTAGGGCCACACACAGAATAAAATTGTTTGAACAATAATATCCCGTGAAACCAATCTCAGCCAGGCAGGAAATGGCATTTTGCCTGTTCCAATCAGTTCCAACGTACAGAATTACTCGAAATCAGCACACAAAATGCATTTGTCATGTTCCATTTAAAGGTCACTCAATTCCCCTATTTTGGTGCAGAATGTGTGCAGTGCATACCATTACAACTCAGGTCACAGGTTAATAATAATCTTGACACTTAAGCATTTAAACAGTGAATAATAATTCACTGCTGCTCGGGGATATTGAGACAGCTGAGGACACCAAGGTGATTTTTGTTTTTTGGTCTCAAGCCAGAAGCTCATATCTTTTCAGAGCTCTGTTTTAGGAAAGTAGGGAGCGTTAATGAAAAGAAAAAGGATTAAAAAAAAAACCCCAAAGAATAGCTGTCTCCAAACTAGTCTGGGAATATATTCCCCAGAACTTCCAATTAACAAAGACGGTGACCAACATTACCAAGAAAATACAAAATTAGGGAAAGGAGGCTAAAAAGTAACGTTGAACTTTACAGGCAAGTCCTCGACTTACAATCACAATGGAGCCCCAAATTTCTGGTGCTAAGTAAGGGGATTTTGCCCCATTTTTGTGAACTTATTTACCATGGTTGTTAAGTGAATCACTGCCCTTCTTACATTAGTAACATGGTTGTTAAGTGAACCTGACTTCCCCATGGAGTTTGTCAGAAGGTTGCAAAAGAGGATTACGCGATCGTCATAAATATGAATCAATGGCCAAGCATCTGAATTTTGATCACGTGACCGTGGGAGGCTGCAGGGGGTTGTTAAGTGTGAAAAATGGTCGTAAGTCACTTTTTTCAGTGCTGCTGCAACTTTGAACAGCCACTGAATGAACTGTTGTAAGTTGAGGACTACCTTTAGGACTTTATAAACACAAATGCTACAGCTATTGTTGTCCTTTAACACATCACAGATGATACCACACAAGAAAAGCCAGTGTTGCCTAAACTCAAATGCTTTTTTTTGGCTACAATGAGGCCTACATTATTTGACTGCCAGCACCAATTCAAAATAATTTCAGAAGTTCAACAAAAGAGAAGCTGGTATCACTCAACAAGAGGACCCCGAGAAGCCAACTTTCCAACCCGTATCAATATTCAAGAGGGATTTTGGAATCTTTCTTTCTTAGACCATAAAAAAATCCTGTCTTTTCAGTCAGACCACCAGGTAGATAACCATACCCCGTTGGACTCTGGTAAAAAAAAAAAAAAAGCAGCTTCTGGTTTGGAAAAATTACTTCCAGAAACCACCGACCCAAACGGCATGATTTGGAGTTCAAATATTTTGGAAGTTTTGACCTATCCCTACTACATTTTCACTGAATTTACTGTCAAACTTTTGCCCTGTTGCTGATTCCTAACAAGTTTTCTTCTATTTGGTGTGACAGGTACAATGACTTTTGGATCCTTAATCCATTTTTCAGCTTGCTACCAACCCATCCATTTAGAATTTCAAAAATGTCCCTTTTTCTACAACTCCTTTCACTCCATAATGAATGCAAAATGTGTATAATTATCCATGGTTTTAATCTTATGCGAATGACAAACAATAAAGAGCATGCAGACAGAAGTTTCAACTCTCTTCCAGGTTCATCAAAAGTCCAACCATAAGCATTTTTATGATTACCTAGGCTAATGGACGGTTGTGAAGACTTTTAACAGCACAAAGGGTGTTATAATTAGGTGCCTTGTTGTTATTTGCTATTGGTGCATATAATAAGTTGACTGACCGCTGTCCCAAGAGAAGGACGCTAAATCTGTCATAACACAATCCAAGAGTTCGGAACACCACGATCCCAGTTCGGCTTATTCAGAATTAAATAAGGCTGCTTTCAAAGGGACTTACCTCCAAAGAAAGACTAACAGATTTATTGTGGCAGGAATTTTGACAAGCTGGAGTCCACTTTGTCAGATGCCTCTGATGAAGTGAGATCCAACCTACAAAAGCCTACAGAACAACAGATTTCTTAGCCTTTTAAATCACTTGTGTCTTTCCCCTTTCAAGTATCATTAAGACAGCCGTCCTCAACTTAGTGCTCTCCAAATGTTTTGCACAAATGTAGGAATATTCAGCCAATACCACAGGCTGGAAATCTGGAATCTTGTAATCTCAACATAACAGAAGATCACCCGTTTGGAGCATTATGCTGTAATTGGCACTGGACTGAAAACAGATATAAAATCAGCAAAATAAATCTTGCCTGATCATATCAATTTTTGTTTTGGCTGAAGTGAACAGCAGATAAATAGGATTTTCTTTTGATTTCCCCAAAATCTATTCCTTGGGGGGGCATCTTTCTGAAAAAAAGAAGTCAACCTTTTTCAAAACCGTTTAAGAGTGGCACCAGCTACTATATGTTATTTTTTGGCATATTGATCACCTCTAGGGTGAAACAATGTTACTACCTGTATTTTGATAGATTCTTTATCTAATACTATCCACAACTATTTGGTGACTTAAAAGGTAGTGTTGCAGCATGGAAATTTTTAGAACAGCAGGCAAGCCAATCTCTTATTGTATACATGCTCAAGCTTTGCACAGATGTTGCACTTTTCTGTTCTTTTTCAAAGCTTCTTCACCTCACTTTTCATTGTCCTCAGCTTTTAGGCAATATATACATATATATTTATAAACCGAGGGCCATCACCCAGCAAAGCAGGTTCTAGTGCACACAAGAATTTTCTGATGTTATACATTTGGCAATTTTTAAGATGCTATAAAATCCACTTGTGTGTTTGTGTGTAGATCCACCCATCTAGATTGGAATGTGTGCCATCTGAGCTCTGCACAGAAATGTCGCAAATAAGCCTCTTTTGGTCCTACCATCAAAAATGAATGAAAATTATATATATATTTTGCAGCTAATCATAGCAAGGAGTAGAGAGTGGGCTATTTTCAGGTTTATTGCTCTTTAATATGGAGGACTGTTTCAATCATCTAGTTGAACAGTTCTTTGACAAGCCTATTTCTGTATATTCCAGATTAGCTTAACCCCCTTTTCAATCCTCACTATTTTTGCTATGGATATGCAACTGCTACTCAAAAGATTTTTGGGTCCATGCCTCGAATGTCAACAGCCCCAGCGGTAATGGTCGACAGAAGAATCTCTGAAATTGTAACCTTAAAATGAGAGCAGGCTAGTTTGCCCAGAGTCGCGATGGATGGTGACATGGGTGAGATATGAATAAATAAAATAAATCTAATGAGCATGAGAATGAATGCTTCAACCACAGCTGTGTTACAGGTCTAAGAAGATGGTACAACCAGTCAGGCTTACCCAAGGCAAGAAACCACCCAAGGGGAACAAACTGGATTCCTCCTTGGGTTCAAATCTGCCTCCATCCCCACCCCAAGCAACCAGCCTAGCATCTGTCAACCCAACCTTTAATTCACCCATTTGTTCCTCCATATATACACATGCATCAGTCCTGTATCAACATGGATTCTCTATAGTTAGTGCAGTGTTGGTGCGGTGTTGGGGGGTTTCAGCTCAATGTGTGGAGGGCGAAGGATGTGTGTTTCTGTTTATTTTCATGGTCATGATGTGCATGGGGGTGTGTATAAGTGCACCAAAGTGCCTACTGTTCCTGTCCTATTGTTTATTTCATTTGTCTTCTTTGTACTCATTTCTTGTATTTATAACTATATCCTTATATCTATTATCTTGTAAGCAATTGACAAATCAAATCAATAAATAAATGAATGGTGTTTGGTTTCGTTGTACGAGGTGCAATGACAATAAACTAAAGTAAACTAGGAGATCTAGAACAGACCATCTCATCTTTTGTCAGCCAAATCTTGCACAAACTGGAGGCTTTCAAGAAGAGATTGGACTGCCATTTGTCAGAAATGGTGTAGGGTCTCCTGCTTGGGCGTGTGTGTGTGTGTGTGTGTGTGTGTGTGTTGGACTAGATGACCTACAAGATCCTTTCCAACTCTGTGAATCTAATCTAATCTAATTCCTGGCAAGCCTCTGCATTCCAAAAACTACCTCACCTTCCCCTTTGTTAAAAAAAAAAGGAAACTCCCCACGGGTTTGGACTACTAGGGAGCCTGTCAGTTTGTAGAATAAGCGTCCATGTTTGGGCCCAGATGTCCCTTTAGGGGCCCTGGAGCTGTTTTGAGGATGGGTGGACTTCAACTCCCAGAAACCCCCTTGGCGCTGCGCCATTTCACCCCCCCCCCATTCCTATGCGAAGGGGTCCCTATTACCCCTCCCTACCCGATACGAAGCGCGGCCATGGGAGGGGAGAATGGGCTTGGGAGTACTTCCTCTCCTTCTCTTCTCCCTTCCCTCCCAACAGCAAACCCCCCCCCGCCTTTGCCAGTCCGGCGTGCCCGCTCCCCCGCCTCCTCCTCGACCAATAGGGCTTCGAGGGCCAGAGAAGGACAAGCGGCTCAGCCAATAGCTTGCGGCCGGCGCTCGGGTGCGCCAATGGAAGCGTCTGGAAAGAAGATGAGGAGGAGGGCTGCTCTCCCTTTTACGTACCTGAAGAACAGAGTCCGGTACATCTGGTGAGCCTCGTAGTAGTCTCCCTTCTCCACGCTGGCGCGGAGTTTCCCCTCAACGCGCTGGACGCCTCCCCGGTTGCGGCTGCTGTTGCCACTGTTGCCGCCGCCGCCGCCCTTCAAGGCCTCCTGCTCCGCCGCCATGACTGCGGGGCGGGGAGAAAAAAAACGCCGAGGCGACCCTGGCCAGAGCTACCTCACGCGACGTCACGCACGCACGCACGCCGGCTTCCGGCGCTGCCCACTTAACAATGGGGCGACGGCGGCCGGCGAGGGACCGAGGCGTGTGGCGCGCCGCTCTCGCGGGAGGGAGGGAAAGAGGAGTGACGTCACGTGACCTCCATCTGCGGGCGAGCCGCGCAGAGGCGGTCCCTGCTGGCGTCTCCTAGGTGACACCGCCAAGGATGCAGCTTCTTCTGGACCAGAGCATCCTTCAGGCCGAGTGGGGGGGGGGAGGAGGGGTTGGGGGCGGTTCTTGCAAGGCCGACCCAGGTGAATGGGGCCCGTTTTCTTTCAGCAAGCCTGTTGGGTTTTGAGGGATGCTTGGGGAAGGCCAACTTCTGGAACAAGGATTGAAGGTGGGAAAAGAGGACAAGCCCTCCATCTTTCCAGGGCCCACAGATGTGGTCCTCTAAAGCCCATCTAGGATTTGGGAAAGAGAGCGCTGCAGGGGCAAGCTGCCAACGTGGGGTTTTAGCCCCAACCAGTCTGGGTGTTGCCTAGTCAAGCCACTTTAACCACGCCAAATCATGGAGAAGAGATCTATTTACGGCAATTGTTGAAAGCAAACCAAGGGACGTTTCATACTCTTGCGTGAGGACAGAAACAGGCAGGCAGCCAAGGTCTCTGGATGCCCCAGTAAACTGGTTCCAGTTCTATTAAGTTTAGGGACAATTTTCTGAAGGTGACTTATGACTTCTAAAGGTTTCTGTTTCTCAGAGAAAGAGGGGTGAGGCAGTCAGCTTGATTTGCAAGTCTGATTTGCACCCATATGCATACTGTGTCAAGGATCTCTTTCATTTCTACCTTGTTTTTAAGGAAAAACAATCTTTCCTTGGGCAGAAGTTCTGACTTGTCATTCCAAAAACAGGAAAGGGAATACTGAAATATCAGCTTTGGATGTCCTCTACTGTTCTCTTTCTTGATGATACTAACCACATGGAAATCAGAAATAATGGATGTACTGTTACCCTTGAATATTTCAACACAGTTCCCTTACATGCATTCTTTTCATGTAGATTTCTGTATAACAGAAACAGAATAAGGGTTCTATTTTTGGTTTTGGCCACTCCCTATATTTGCTAATCCTTTTAAGGGGTCTGATCCCTCTCCAACCACATATATTACGAGAAGCATTCAGTATAAATATCCAAAAGGAAACTTTATTTTTATTTCCAAATATTACATGCACTTTCAAAAATTAAAATTCTTAAACTTTTTTTTGATAGCTTCTGGTCAGTTAGGAGGCAGCAAAGGATACCAGAGACAAATATTTTGAAAAAGCATTTACAAAAATACATTGCACAAAGTCCTATCTCATTTTTTTAAAAAATAAGTTAGTGTTATGCAAAACAAACAAACAAACCCTGCCCTCCCCTATCTGGATTTATACAGAATAATTTGGAATCATTTTCTTAAAACTGTTAACAAGTTTTACTAAGCTTTTCTCAATAGCCACTGGTTCTACTGTAAGCTAAACTCAGCTGAACAAGTGGTATTCAAGAATAAAACTTGCTTTTATAAATATTTGAGGACTCTTGTGCAACATATGGAAAAATTAAAAAAAATCAGCATGTATTTTTTTCTGAAATCAAAGTTTACTTTCCAAAAATCCAGGACTCAAAGTACCCTTTTCATAGTGGGGAGGGTGGGGAAAGCTTTTTCTGAGCCAGATCCTGACATTTCAAAATTAAATTTAAAAAAAGGAAGCTGAATTGCCAGGGATTCTGTTCAGTGACTTTAAGGGAAATTCCCCATAGAATCTAACAATAGCTCCAGGTGCCATCCTGAACTTGATGGCCCATTTTTATTATGTGCATATGCATGCTTTAAAAAAAAAAGTGAATATACAGATCCTTTTTTCTGTTTTTGGAGAACCGATTCAAAACGGCGCCTTTTGTGCTATTCCATATATTCAGCCTTGTGAAGTTTCCCCTGAATTTTCAGATTAGCAGCAATCCCAAAGGACAGAGAGAACTCTGAGAAGGGTAAACTGCACAAAACCCAAATGTGAATAAGCTCCAGGCCTGAATTTTACTGGCAAACTACTTTCTTTGATGTTTAGTGTTCCTGCTTTAATCTACACCTGACTTCATCTCTACATTTTCTTTTCATTATCTCCCATCACATGGTAGCCAACTGCTATTATAGATCTAATTCAATTCTATCCAAACCGTTCTCAATGTAACAATGTCCTTAATCCACCTGCCTCGCTCAGTGCTAACACATGGATATTTTGCCTTCAGCACTTACCAATTCACTCTATCCCTATTTCTTACTAGAACCCATCAAATTAGATTCAAGCCCTTTCTATGTTAAACAATCACTACTGATATTCATTTGGATATCAAAACAAAGGATATTTTTTGTTTACTAATGTATATTTAAGGGGAAAATCTGGAAGATGAATATAAAAGCAAACCGGTTGAAATCAGAATCTTCAACATAAGAATTAAATGTTGCATGGAAATGACTGGAACTGATGAAGTAGCTTCAAGGATGAGCTGCTAAGCAGTTTCACCAAGCAAAACTTTGTGCAGTGGTAACAGATCTTAGTTTCAAGGCTTGTGCTGTAATTGCAAACAAACCTTCATTTGATTGGGAACTGCATAAACAACAGAACACGCTAAATTTCATCCACTGTCTTTATCTTAATCATATCCAGGTGCAAAGGAGAGTCCCAATATTTAAAAAAACTGATTCCTAATGGTCAAAAGGACAAATTTAAAAGCTTTATCTTCTGACTTATTAAAAGAGGGGTTAGTGATTTGCTAATTGGGCTTAGGAATGAGAACAGTTGGCATGCAGGTTTTTTCCCCTCCTTCAAAAAGAACACATCAAAAATATAACACTGTCTGGCAGTTACAAGCTGAGCATCTTGAGCAAATAACCATTAGGTTTGGGGTACAATTTTGTTGGCAGTCTTCTACGTTTAGCCAAGAAAAAGTAATAGAACCTGTTGGACATCACACACCTTCATCTTTTAAAGATTCCAGTGTTCAAAATTTCCCTTTATAAACTTAAAAACAGAAATGGTGTATAACCAGAGTAGGAAAATAAGCGTAGCATTCATTCAGCAGTTCGCCCATGCACTCTGAAGCGATAGAGGCATGTATATTCTGCATGGCCCCAGTTGGAAAATATTCTTAGTTCCACTATTTGGAATGCTTTTTCGGTTGTCTCCTAAAAGGAGGAAAAAAAAACATTTATTAGAATCCATTAGAGGGAATCCTGTTTTATGACCACCATCGAGCCCAAAATTTATGTTGCTAAATGAGACAATTGTTAAATGAGTTTTGCCCCATTTTACTACCATTCTTGCCATAGTTAAGTGAATCATTGCAGTTGTTAAGTTGCTAAGAGACTCTTGGCTTGATTTGTTGGAAGGTCATAAAAGGGGAATCATGTGACCCTGGGACACCATCATAGATATGAGCCAGTTGCCAAGGGCCCGAATTTTGATCATGTGACCAGGGGGAGGCTGCAGTGGTTGCAAGCATGAAAAACGTTGATGAGCCACTTTTTTCAGTGCTGTTGTTAACATCAAATGGTCACTAAATGAACTCTTTTTAAGTCAAAGACAAACATCTACTATTTTCATGCTAGAGGCTTTTTATGCAAAGCATTAAAAAAAGGAGTTTCATAGGAAATGTTGACCTACCGAGACTGGAAACATCTGTAATGGTTCTCCATCCTGATTGTATGTATACTGGCCCAGAAGTATTCCCTCTTCTTGATACTCATTTTCAAGACCCTGTCAATACAGATACAGATAATCAAGAGTTGGAAGGGACCGTATAGGTCATCTAGTCTAACCCACCGCCCAAGCAGGAGACCCTACACCATTTCTGACAAATGGCAATCCAATCTCTTCTTGAAGGTCTCAAGTGATGGCGCTCCCACAACTTCTGAAGGCAAGCTGTTCCATTGGTTGATTGTTCTCACTGTCAGATACAAATGGTTTGCGTAGCTCTGAATTCTTGATAAAGAAGACTGATTTTAAATTTCAGACTCGCTGGCCTTCAAAAAAGATGATTATTTATTTACTTTTATTGATTAAACGTCTGTGCTGCCCATCTCACTTAAACCTTTCACACACTTTTGCATCCCTGGCCTCAGGTGAACAATCATTTCCACATCTGTAGAGTTCCAACTAGCTGCTTTATTGTTCAATGCCTATTTCATAGGAATCTTCTCAGACTGGCAGCCTTCACGGGGGAAAGACTCGATAAGGCTCAAAGGCATTTGAGGTTTGTGTGTGTGTGTGTGTGTGTCAGACCTTGCCCTCTTACATTTACACAGAGAGACAGTAATTCCTTGCCAGCGGCGTGATTCAACCGGTGTAACAACTGGTTCGGTGAGTGTGCCAAACGCATACTTTGTGTGCGTGCAGAGGGGTTTGTTACTGGCCTTCTCCTGCAATCTCCCTGTGTGTTAAACAGCTGATGCGCAGCAACTTGGTGTGCTGCGCGAAGTAGCTGAGCTTGAAAACCAGGAAATAAAGGTCAGAGTAGAGCTGGGGCAAGTGGGTGGGCCCAACAGCTGATCGTCGGAGCCAACAGGTTAGTTCACAGATGATCCTTGGAGTTACTGGTTTGGTTGAACTAGGCCGAATCGGTAGAATCTCACCCGTTCCTTGCTTGAGCCCTCCTAACTGGGAGGACTGGATGGTTCTCCAACACCCTTTAGAAAAGACTTTAATTTCTAGCTCTCCTACTCTCTGCAACTGGTGCTTGTTTAAATTCTCTTTATACCTGTTTTCTTATTTAGATCAATCTGCCACATAAGCCTGAACTCTTCCAGCAATTAACTAAGGGCTGACCTAACCTGGGAAAGATTCTTTAAAAAAAAAAAAAATGTACAGCTATTAGAAATCCTTTTAATCATTACTAGAAACCCTGAAGCAGCATTAGTTGAACCTAAGACAATATTCCTTTCATTTTCACCACTTACGTATACTAAGAAATCCTTTGGGGCGCTGGTAATATTGCCTGTGGGTGAAAGCGATTTTGGAATGTGTTCCAGGCAGAAAGATGTTGGATAAATAGTCATCGAAAGCCTGATCACCAGATAACCCTGTGATCCTTTGAAAGCCCAGCAGTTTCCAGGATACATGTCAGGCTGTGGATAAGATCCAGAAGTTGCACACGAACAAACAAACAAACAAACAAGCATTAACAATGAAAACAATTGAGAACCAGTTTGGTGTAGTGGTTTAGCCACAGGCTGGAAACAAGGAGATGGTGAGTCTATTCCTACGTGTAGTGCTTGACTTACGACAACTCGGTCCAAAACTTCTATTTCTACGTGTAGTGCTTGACTTACGACAACTCGGTCCAAAACTTCTGTTGCTAAGCGTGACACTTGTTAAGTGAATTTTGCCCCATCTTAACGACCATTCTGTCCACAGCCATTAAGTGAATCACTGCAATGGTTAAGCTAGGAACACAGTTTTTAAGGGAATCCCACCTCGCCCTTGACTTGTTAGGAGGGGATCGCACGACCCCGGGAGGTTGCAACCGTCATAAATATGAGTCAGTTGCCAAGCGTCTGAATTTTGATCACGTAACTGTGGGGACGCTGCAACGGTCATAAGAGTGATAATGGTCATAAGTTGCCACTGTCGCAATTGAAAAATGATCCTAAGTTTTTTTCAGTACCGTTGTAACTTCAAACGGTCATTAAATGAATTGTTGAAAATCGAAGACTACCTGAAAAAGTGCTCTCGAAACCCTCCCTCTCCTAATTACCTGGATCACCACGCGGGGCGATTGGGAGAAATACCACAATGGAATTCCAAAGAGGCTTAGCAGTGCCGTTTTGGTTTCGTAGGTCTCTGAACAGCGCGTGCTCAAAATGCTGCCACCTTGAAGAAACACAGAGAGAGGGGAAATCTTTTAGCTTTAAAAATAAGACTTCTGGAGTAAAAAGAGAGGATAAGTGGCATCAGTGGAAACAGCTGACGTTGTGGGGGCTCCAACACTGGAGGTTTTTAAGAAGAGGTTGGACAACCATTTGTCTAAAATGATATAGGGTTTCCTGCTTGAGCCGGGGGGGTTGGACTAGAAGACCTCCAAGATCCCTTCCAACTCTGTTATTCTGTTGTGATTCTGCTTTCCAGGTCAGTGGGGACCTGTTTCTGAGCAAACATGAGTAGAATTGCACTGCTGGGTTGTTTGATGAATGCCAAATGGAAGTGTGAAACATCCAACAAACCATTGCACTGAAATTGACATTGCAATATCATTGTGTTGATATTGACTTGCCCTGTTGACATTGACTTACCCTGTTGATATTGAGTTGCTTGATTGAAATTGACTTGGCTTATTGAACTGAATAGCCCTGGTGACACGGAGTTGCTATATTGAAATTGACTTTCCCTGTTGACATTGAGTTGCCCTGTTGAAATTGACTTGCCCTGTTGACATTGACTTACCCTGTTGATATTGAGTTGCTTGATTGAAATTGACTTGGCTTATTGAACTGAATAGCCCTGGTGACATGGAGTTGCTATATTGAAATTGACTTTCCCTGTTGACATTGAGTTGCCCTGTTGAAATTGACTTGCCCTGTTGACATTGACTTACCCTGTTGATATTGAGTTGCTTGATTGAAATTGACTTGGCTTATTGAACTGAATAGCCCTGGTGACACGGAGTTGCTATATTGAAATTGACTTTCCCTGTTGAAATTGACTTTCCCTGTTGACATTGACTTACCCTGTTGATATTGAGTTGCTTGATTGAAATTGACTTGGCTTATTGAACTGAATAGCCCTGGTGACACTGAGTTGCTGTATTGAAATTGACTTTCCCTGTTGACATTGAGTTGCCTTGTTGACTAGGTTGGACTAGAAGACCTCCAAGGTCTCTCCGGGAAGAACCAAAATAAATCTTCCTTACCTCCAGATTCCAAAGCAAAATCCACGATGCCTGTTTTGTCTTGAGAGTAGAGCCGCAGGGCATTGTTGACAATGACCTGCGCTTGCTGCGAAGGGAGAGAGATGGACAGAGATTCCAGGTCAGCATTTCAATAAATCTCTGATGACCAAACAGTTCCTTTTGCTACCGAAAACGTCATCCATACTTCTTAACCTGCTTTTAAAGGGGAACATACAGCACCTAGCAACCTGAACACGCTCTCTCACTAGGAAGAAGATCTCAAAAAGATCTAACAGGCTACTCTGAATCTCAACCTATGCTCTGCAATATCTAAGGAAGATCTTTTTCTTTCTTTTTTTTTTAAATAAACTTTATTCAAATGTCAAAAGTTTTAAAAGTATAAAATTATATACACAATTGTGTCAATGTCAAGTCATTGTTTACATTTCCTTATCTTATTTCTATACATACTATTTTATCACATTACAATTACATATTCTTTCCACTGTTCTTATTCCAAATTTATATCACATATTTTCATCATACATTTCTATTTATTCTACATTTAATATATATGTATAATTTCTTATTCTTTACTTAATCACATTGTTTTTCTTCCTATTCTTAAGCCATGCATACCAGGCGTCCCAGACTATATAGCATGTTGATTCCTCTTTATCCTTTAGATTTAGCCTGTCCATTTCAGCACAGTTTAATATGATTAGATTAGATTAGATATAATATGATTTATGATTGCTCCCTCTGATGGTATATTTCCTTGTTTCCAAGAGAGATCTTTTCATTAATTGGAATAATGGTTGCATCCCCCAAAGAATGTCATGAGAGTTAGTTCTGAGTAGGGATGTACCTGCCTTATTGCAATATTGAACTCTAGCTTATTGTTGCAACAGAATTATATATCAATTACATGATGCATCAGTTGCTTTTTTTAAAAAAATGAAATATACATTGCACTTTATCCTATCGGAAGTCTGGCTCTTGGATTTCTCTAAATTAAGCCAAGATAAATATCACAGCTGATAAACGAAGTGCCATTCCGTATTCCAGTGGGCGTACCAAAAGAACTCAACACTTTCCACCCTTGTCCTGTAAAACCACTCATTTATGGCATCGGCAAGCTTATATTTAGCTATATTTTAAGTTATGGCTGTTTTACCCTGCAGGAGTGAAACCTAAGATGTTAAATCAGGGCTGTCAAACTTGCAGCCCACGGCCTGGATGAGTCACAGCTCGCCATGCCCATACCCATGCCCGGTTTAGCGAAGGAGAAAAAAAGTCACGATACATCATGTGATGCTGCTGTGATGGAGCAAGTTTGACATCCCTGTGCTAAATCAACAGTGTGGAATACCTTACCGCTTCCGTGATGCCTACAATCCCAGCTTCGTTGACGACATTTGTCACCATATCTGTGGTGACCTTGGAATTTGCAATCGATCTCTGGAGAGTGATGTTCCTGAGAATTTGCATCTCCAGATCTCTCAACAAAACCTGTAGGTCTGTTTTGGTCACAAATCTGGAACTTAGCCATTGAAGCAAGGATTCTGGAAAATCCCCTTCTAGCTCGGCTGAAAACATAACCCGGATCGATTCTTTAATCTGGGCATCAACCTAGGAGTAAAAAAGAAAACAACAAAACATGACAATTTAACAAATGATTTCAAAATAAAGGCACAATTAGGTAATACATCTTTATTTGGGGTATGTGCCAGCCCGCCAGATGGAACACACACATTCCAGTGGTTAATTAAAAATGGGTAATGTTGAAACAAGTTAAGCAATCAATTCTTCCTTCCCAGGTCAGTGGCTTTCAAAAGTTAACCCATCCAGAACATTATGTCAGAACAAGGCGTGCTAATTCAGGCTTGCTCAGGCGTTCCCTTCTGAGCTCACCTTTTGGTGAAGGGCGTCTATCGTCTTGCAGCAGCTTTTCACATCCTGTAAACTCAGCAACTCTGTCTTTAGATGCGCCAGTTCAAGTTCTAGGTGCTTCATCTTGGACAAAAGGCTCTGGCTTTGCTCATCCATGTCACTGAGAAGCAGAACAAAGAGCAACAGGTGTCAAACTCTGCAGGTTAAAGTGGAAACAGGAGCATTTGTGTTTTTACACTGGAGTAAAAAAAGGGAGCATTATTACCTTAAATAGTGAATGGAGGGTGCATTTGTGATAAAATTGGGAAATCTGCCTATGTTATCTGTTTGTACCTGTTCTTCTATCATCTATCTATCTAGTTTGTCTATCTCTTCTATCATCTATTTTCTGTCTGTCTGTCTATTTATCTATCTATCATCTCTCTCGTGTCAGTGTTCCAATTAAAATCTCTGTCTAACAGAATAACCGAGTTGGAAGGGACCTTGGAGGTCTTCTAATCCAACCCCTTGTTCAAGCAGGAGACCCTATATCATTTTAGATGAATGGTTGTCCAATCTCTTGTTAAAAACCTCCACTGTTGAAGCACCCACTCTATTGGTATATGTATTATGTATGTCTGTATGTTTGTACGTCTGTATATTCATCCATCCATCCCAACATACCATTGATTATCATTAATAAAAATCCTCCCCCATTCTTTATTTTTAAAAAAGAAGAAATACTATCAACTTTATAGAAAGTTTTGTAATATTTAATGGTTCCCCAATTCAATATACAAGTTGCAGCCATACCTCATTGTTTTTGCTTTGGTTAATTCAAATTCTTTCTGGAGGTCCTAGAAAAGAACACAATATTAGTTTCCTAAATAAATCGCTCCACCATACTTGGAATGATTGAGGAGAAAACACAGAAACTTTCTGCATTGCAATCTGCAAATATCATCTATTGGAGAAGACAAGCTTCTGTGCCTGAAGCACAGACGGTATTGCAGTTTGATGCAATGGTAAAATTCTTAAAATTATTACAGAAAAAAAAAATGTTTACTGATACCTCTGATTTTTCAGAGACTTTTGCCAGAAGACTTTCTAAAGTTGCAAGGCGCCATTCGTGCTCTTGATGCAAAGTCAAAAAATGCTTGAAAGACAAAACAGAATTTTTGTTTAAAAAGTACCTTTATAATGAAAATATAGCGCTTTTATCATGAAAACACTCTTTGTGTATTTAAATGCTGCCCAGACAGTTAAACATGCAAACAGAAATGGCTATCTTTAAACTCTTTTCACCTTGAATCTCTATAAATAGAAAGACAACGATCCATTTAGGTCAAAGTAACAAAATGACATCTTCCAAAAATTCACATGCGAAAAGTACTTTTTATTCTTGATTTGGATCTATGTTGAATCTGGCAACTTTATAGATTTGCATATTTCATCTGGTCGAATAATTGAGTTAGCAGAGGGCAAACAACTATAATTTACTTAATTATTACTTTACTGTGCAAAAACAAATAACAGATTCTCAGCTCATACAAATTCTAATTTCCCCCTTGAATTTTTGCCCCAGAAAAAATATCTTCCTCCAATGAGCACACTACTTAATAAGTTTATACTGCAATATTTTCATTAAAATCAGCACAGAGAATTATTCCACATGAGTCTACCTCGGAGTGTGCTGTTCCTTCTGATTTGGCCTTTGTAAGATGCTGGCTCACAATGTTTTTGACGAGTACCAACATTTCACTTCGGTCGTTCATTTGGGTGACTTGTTCCTGAAAGCTTTGGACCAGAAGTAGCATTTTGCTGTATTCTTCATCCTGGTGATGCCACCTCTCAGATAACTGGGCCATTTGTTTCTCCAGCTCACTCACACGATCTGCATCAAATAACTTCATAGTCACCTAGATTGGTGTTTTTTAAAAATAATAATAAAAAAGGCTTATTTATTTTCACTGCCTCTGGCCATCAATAAACTCACATTAATGAAATCACTTCACCAGAAACTAAAGGGTCACTTGAATGAAGCATTAAAATGAAACAAAAACAGATTAAATGCAGCAACAAATCCCAATTAAATTTAGATAAATTTTTCTGATATAAAAGCAGAGTTATCTACCACCTAAAAACAGGCAGTGACAGTGTAGTTTTCTTGAAGGTAATTCCTGATTGTGGAAATTCTGCTGTGGAAAAATAGGATCTAAAGCTTTTCTAGCCAAAATCAATGGCCCAATTCGGACCTCTTAAGTTTATTTAGGTACATATTTATTTATCTACACAGTGTTTATACCATCCCATCTCTCAGCATTGAGCAGTTAACAACAGAGCCTTAAAATGGCCATCCATACATAGGAACTCAATCTCTTTGAATCAAAGTAAAATATCCTTGCCCCTGTTTGAAGTTATGATGGGCTCAAAAAAAAACCCCTCTAGCAACGCTGCAGTTTCCCTGAAGCTCTTCAGATGTTACACCTCTTTGAAAACCAAAATCGGGTGTCAGATTGGCCTAGCTTACCTCTGGAAACTGATCAGCGTGGCCTGAATGAGGTTCAGGTGCAACTCTCTTTACAGAGTCCTCCCAACTGGGCATTCTGAGTAAGCTTGTCCAGTTCAAAGCTGGTAACAATGAAAGGAAATCTTCGGAACCCCAGCACCATAAACCTGAAGCAAAAATGCAGTTAAGAGGAAACATTCGTGAAGTTTGAGTAAGTCTAAGACTACCTATATTGCAAGAGTTGTGGGGGCTGATGGAACACAGCCCTAGACCTAAATTATCCTCACAGGTAAGATATTAGAGTCTTTTTCTCAATACCTGTTTACTCACCAAGCAGTAAAAGTAGGGGGAGAAAGAACAGCAGCAACCTGAACATCTTTGGAAGACATCTGGAAAACAAATTGCAAGAACTGCACTGTAAAATTGTCCATCACTGACATTGTCTCAAGATTTTATGTACGGTGGCTTGATAAATAACAGTCAAGTCAGTGGTCCTTCCCAAAACTTCCCAGTGCTGCTCACTGGAGGCGCCTCCAGAAATGAAATTTTATTAAATTTAAATCAAACTTAGTTTTGTAGCAAATGGTCCATCCCACCCCTCAAAACCCACTGAAGCACATTCTCATCATGATTAACCGGAGTTTACGATTAGAAGCAGCTTGTGGGGTCTGCAATGAACCATTTTCTAAAAATCCAACGCATGAGAACCTGTGCCTTACAAAATGCTTACAGACCTTGTAAGGAGAAAAACATTCAGCAGAGAAATTAGGGTCACAAGCTGATACCATCCAGTTCCAAGCCACCAGAACGCCCTTGTGGCTGCTTTCCCTAAATGAAGAGGAAAAAGCCTAGATGAGTGATAAATGTCAAGGATCCTTCAGCGCAGTCGTTTTCAAAATGTTTTTGATCCTCAGGGAAACTTTTCTTGATCAACCCCAACGCTGTCCAGGAGGAGCCATGAGGTGCACAGCCAAATCTGGGCCGTTTATGCATCCATAAATGGCTGTGCAGATGGCAAAATGGTGAGGCAGGTGTGAGGACATCGCCATGGAAACACTGCCTTGATGTTCTGTGGTTATGAAATTGGACTCAGGTATGTAAGTCATAGGCTTGGCATTGTGATGTCATGGACTGTTTCATCATTCCCCTGCCTGCTTATTTTTATTAATTTATTTCCTTCCTTTAGTTTTACCAATAATTCAAGGTGGCAAATATATACAACACACCTTCCATCTTTTCCGTACAACAACCACCCTGTGAGGCAAATTGGGCTGAGTGTGTGTGATTGGCCCAAGGTCACCCAGCTAGCTTTCATGGCTAAGGTGGGACTAGAACTCCCAGTCTCCTGGTGAATGGCCCAAAGTCATCCAGCTGGCATTCATACTTAAGGTGGGACTTGAACTCAGAGTCTCCTGGTGATTGGTCCAAAGTCACCCAGCTGACTTCTATGCCTAAGGCGGGACTAGGAATCACCATTTCCTTGTGATTGGCCCAAGGTCACTCAGTTTGTTTTCATAGCTAAGGTGGAACTAGAACTCCCGGTTTCTAGTTTCATGACTTAACCACTAGATTAAAATGGCTAAGCATAGACCAAGATGTATTAAGGGCACAGCAATGCCAGCTGGCTCTACAAGGTCTCACTGCCATCCAGGTTCAACCAGGAGTTTCTTTGGAACATGACCAACACATTCTGCAGGCTAATGGCCTACGATGGCGGACAGTTGGCTCACTAGGATTGATCTTTTCACTCAAGCTTCCCTGAGATACAGTTTGAAAACAACTGGCTCGGGAGGAGAAGAAAGAGGAGAGGAGGGTTAAAGAAAAGGTTATTAGATGACAGGTTTCCAGAGAGAAGGAACATTTTTGTAAGTGACGATATACGTGCAACTGTAAGAAAAAAAACAACAATTCATAGCACGTTTATGCTGTTTTCTGCATTAGTGGCTCAGAACACTCCCGACACAGATATAATAAAGTCATGCAGCACGGAATTTGGTTTTAAACATTAATTTAGTCATTTTAAATTAATAGCGCAGGTTGTTGCATTCTCAGTAGAAGCCAGTGTGACAGAAGGTCCAGCTGGAAGAAATCCGATTGCCGAAGCTTTTGCAGAATTTTTTACTTCCTCTCCAAATTGTTGGCAGCGAGCATTTGCTCCCCGTTTGGGAATACAGGAAGCCCGCAGATTGTTATAAGACATTACCTGTTGTTAATTAGGACAAAGAGAAATGCGTCCCCATTTTCAGTATCAAGCAAGGAAGGACAGAAAAGCCAAAAAAAAAAAAGCCGCTTAAAACAAGATGCATTTCCTACCCGCTAACGCACATGGAGGGAAATGAGAAAACTGCAGCGGTCTCCGTATAGTTTTTGTATGGCAGATAATCTTCAACTTACAATCACAGTTTCCGTTGCTAAGTGAGGTAGTGATGAAGTGAGCCGTGCCTGATTTTATGACCTTCCTCCCACCTCCAGGGTTAAGCAAATGACTGCAATTGTTAAGTGAATCATGTGATGGTTAAACAAATCCATCTTCTCCCATTGACTTTACTTGTTGGAAGCCAGCTGAGTGCATGTGTGTGTGTGTGTGTGTGTGTGTGTGTTTGTGAGATCAATGGCAATCGTATCACCTCAGGACAGTGCAACTGTCATAAATATATGCTGCTTGTCAAGCAATAGCGATAGCACTTGTATACCGCTTCACAGGGCTTTTACAACCCTCTCTAAGCTGTTTACAGAGTCAGCCTCTTGCCCTCAACAATCTGGCTCCTCATTTTACCCATGTTGGAAGGATGGAAGCCTGAGACAACCTTGAGCTGGTCAGGATCAAACTCCTGACAGTGGGCAGAGTTAGCCTGAAATTCTGCATTGTAACAAATGTGCCACTATGCCTTCCTTCCTCCCTCCCTCCCTCCTTCCTTCCCTCCTTCCCAAGCATTATATACCACTTCCCAGTGCTTTCCAGCCCACTCTAAACGGTTTACAGAGTCAGCCTATCACCTCCAACAATCTGGGTCCTCATTTAACCCACCTCGGAAGGAAGGGAGGCTGAGTTAAACCTGGAGCCTGGTGAGATTTGAACTGCCAAATTGCAGGCAGCTAGCAGTCAGCAGAAGTAGCCTGCAGTACTGCACTCTAACCACTGCGCCAAGTGCCCACATTATTGTCACCTGACCATGGGGATGCTGCGATGGTCATAAGTCCAAGGATCGGTCATATGTCATTTTATTCAGTGTTGTTGTAAATTTGAATGGTGGCTGAATGGTTTTGTAAGTCCAGGACTACCTATACCTTCTCCAAACGGAACTGCGGGGCCTTCACTAAGCCTCTTAAGGTTATACAGATAGTCTCTGACTTACAACTGTTTGCTTAGGGACCATCCGAAGTTACAAGGACACTGAAAAAGGGACTTAGGACCGTTTTTCACACAACTGTTGCAGCTTCCCCAATGGTCACGTGATTTACACTCAGATGCTTGACAACTGACTCATATTTACGACGGTTGCAATGTCCCGGCGTCACGTGATTCCCTTCGGTGACCTTCTGACAAGCAAAGTCCATGGGGAAGCCAGGTTCCCTTAACAGCCACAGTCTTAACAACGGCTGAGATTCCCTTAACAAATGTTTGTAAGGAAACACAGTAAAATGGGGCAAAACTCACTTTAGCAACAGAAATTTTGGGCTCAGTTGTGGCTGTAGGTCGAGGACTGCCTGTATATATGTTTTCTGGTCCTCTCTACTGACTAAGGCTCAATTTCTGTTCTTCAGTGAGGCGGGAAGAAAAACACCTTTGAGTCTGTCACCTCCGGCACCAAAGCTTGTTAGACAGCTTGCTGGGTAAACAAGACCAGGTAAGATGACAGAAACTAACTAAATGCACAGGTAGAATAGTGGATCGTGGCAAATGGACAGGTAAAGGAGCAGGCGGTCCAGTTTCTCCTTTAGGCTGAATTTATGCAGGAAGATCAGCGAGTAGCTCTCCGCAAAAGGGGTTCTATTCAACCCCTTCTGCCCACCAGAAGGGCATCTTTTTCCGTCTCTCCCTCCACCTTGTCCCAACCAGGTGTGTCCTGACAACACCCAATGGAGAAGGCTTGCTGTCAACATAGGAAATGCACTGTTTGAAGCTGCGCCAAAGCCCGTGAGCTCAAGTTAATCAGAGGTTCACATCTCCCGCAAGACGCCGGAATCAAAAGGAAGGCTATTCATGCGAAAAGCTTGTGTGCGCATCCATCCACACACGCACACAGGAGTAACCTGGGGCCACAACAGCCAGCCAAAGGAGAGATAAAATCTTCCGGGTCACAAGCCATCCTGCTGTCCTCATTCTTTGCAACATATGGAGTAAGAAGTAACCTGGTACGACACAGATGGGTGTGAAGGTGGGTCACAGAAAGGGGATTTCGGTCAAAGCCATCCCTCTGCACTTCCACACACCAAATTAAATCCACATTTAAACAAAAAAATAACACCCTAGCAACTGGGCAGAGGAAAATGAGAGCTAACATTATTAACAGCCAATTTGACAGGAACACTCTCTCCTCTTTGAATGAAGTTACACCTTCTGGCTCTTAAAAAATACAAAACAGGTTTTGAGAGACCCCTCCCAAAAAAAGTTCTTGCTTGCTACAAATTCTAAATTCTTCTCAATGGCAAGAAGCCCCGTTACCCCACTGCCCATCTCCCTAGAATTCAATATTTAAATGTAAGGATGCAATAATAACCACTTTTTAAAATATGTACCAAGATAGGCGGCAGCACCCATTGATTTTGCTTGATTTAACAAAAACATAAAAATAACCAAGGTCAGACTTTGATTTCCATCTAGGATAACTCAGGGATAGAAGATCACCAGCAGATCCTAAGTATATTTTTATCTGATAGAACAGGGGTCTCCAACCTTGGCTCCTGGAAGCCTGGCGGACTTCAACTCCCAGAGTTCCACAGCCAGCTTTGCTGGCTGTGGAACTCTGGGAGTTGAAGTCCGCCAGGCTTCCAGGAGCCAAGGTTGGAGACCCCTGTGATAGAAGGTAATGTTTGTAGCTGAAAGTGTTGAACTGTGGGGGTGGGGGTCCTCAGCTCTCTGAGTTGATGGTTTTCTTGCAGGCGTTTCATTAGGTGACTTCATTTGTGCACTGATGCTGTTACTTAGTTCAGTAATGAAATGTCTGCAAGAAAACTCTCTTGCTCAGAATGCACCAAAGACGGCACACATATAATTGTCTTGTTTCACTAAAAGCTAAATTCCTCTGTGCTTCCTCTATGCTTTTTGTTGGATTCCCTTAAGCATTACTTTATTTTTAATCCTCTAATGCATTATTTTATTTTTAACCCCTCTGCGGAACCATTGTTTGGCTTTCTTATGGTTGAGCAACATATGTAGACTAAGAAGGACCTTGGCTCACCAATAAGGCTAGGGCTGTGTATGTTTGTGTAAATTTACAGTTAGAGTTGGCAGGCAGCTTCTGGGGAAATGGCACAATTCTCAAGGGAAGCTTTGATCTAATCTATGCAAATTTAGCCATGCAGAGATTCGGATGATGGTGAAAATCCCAATGCAGCAGAGGGAGGTCCTCCTGACTACAAACTTTATTAAAGGGCACAAGCTTTTCTCAAAGTGATGCACATCATCAGATGCATGGAGTACGATAGTGATGAATCTAGGGCTCGGTCTATGGAGATTCTCAAACACCCAGGTCGTGGGTGTCCCAACGATGCCTTTTCCAAAAAAGCAAATGAACTGGTTCTAATTGAAGAAGGAAACGTAAACAAAACAAAACAGAAAACAAAACAAGGAAGTCCTGTTGCCTTTTGGAAAAAGCACCTTTGGGATGATCTAGAGCAGGGGTGTCCAACCTTGGCAATTTTAAGACTTGTGGACTTCAACTGCTCTTGCTCCATGCATCTAATAAGCAGCACCTGCAGCTTGTGACTTTTAATCAATTGTATTAGTTGGAAAAGATGCTACTCTTGAGGTATTTGGCTGCTTTAGATTAATGCTGGGGGGGGGGGGAACAGCTCTTCTTCTGCACCATTTATGAAGGCAAAAAAAGGAAAGAAAATGATAAAAACCAAGCGGTGCAAATCAACCTGGGTAAGAAAAGATGTGCCACATGCTTCTTGCTATCCTTTTGGACCGTGAGGATTGCAAGTGGGCTGTTGTGTATGTTTCAAGGTGTATCTTCCCCTTACAGTCATCACCTGCAGGTTTGGGGGGGGTAAGAGGAATGAATAGAGAGCACATTCATCAATCAGCTGTGCAATGCAATATGGCTAGACCAACTTCCAGTACAGAAAATGACTGCGGTAAGGTAGGTGGGTGGGCCAATAAATTTGACTGATAAATACATCAATGAAATTTCTTTCCAAACAGTCCTTCAATCTTAATGGTGTGTGTGTGTGTGTGTGTGAGAAACACATGGCCAGTTGTCTATTGCTGAGGGCAGTGTCACACACTGCATGTGACTGGATAATCGATAACCCCTTCCCAACCCGCCAGTACATGTTGCCAATGCAGGAGGGAGCAAAGGGGTGCAAAACAAGTGGAAGTGTTGAATTTGAGTTGCCCATGCAAGTTTGAATTTTTGTGTGTGTTTTATTCCAGGTTTGAAACAGCTGTGTTGCATTCAAATCTTGTTTTTCATCTCGAAATGGGGATTAGGAACGTTGAAGGCCTGTACCCAACTGGGGATCACCAATGGCACAGAGGACAAGCAAGCAGGAGTTAAAGCCTTTTCCATCCTCTGTAGGCCTATCACAAATCACTGACAGCCTCTATGCTTCAGGCTGGCAATCTTGGCTTCGGGCATTCTTTAAAACCAAATCTCATAGATGGCAGCATGTCTATTAAAAAACCCTGCTTTTCTGAGTGGTGGATGAGACGAACCAAGCAAATAATGGAAGCTCCCTGAAAGTACAACATGCTGAATTGCAACCAGCATGCCAAGCTTTTCCGGCTTTCAAACGTCTGGAATTCTAACCAGGGCTTATTTCTGAAAACAATGGGAAGTTGTACTTACACATGGACTCTCTGTTCATACCCAAGTGGCTTTCATCCCTGAGAAATTCTTTTACATTCATGCTTCCACAGTAATTAGAGTGAGCTGCAACAGAGATCGAGAGAGAAAATTGAGTCTAAATTGTATTGTGTGCTAGAGAAAAAAAAGAGAGAAAGAATAGCCTTGAGGTGAACCCAGTATGTTTTAAAAAAAGTTTTCCTTTTAACGTTCAGAAGCAAAGAACAAAGCAGCAGGGAAAGCAACATTATCCATCAAAGCAATTTGCCACCCAATACCTGAGTAAGGAGTGTGTTAAATTAGGTCTCACCTGGTCAAAAGTGAGCAACCTAATACTATATTAGGTGATTACTGAAACAAAGAACAGAGATACTTTGTCCCCAAAGAAATAGTTCCTAGAACTCTTAGTAAGCAGGGGGGAGGGGGGGGAAGTTAAAGAAATTTGAATATTCACTATAGTATAAATAGAGTTTATGCTTGATAGTCATTGGAATTCTTTTATAAGGGCGTCACAGTTTTGCTATAATAAATCTTGTTCGAGCCTTTATGTTTATTGAAAATATATTCTTGCAGTATTTTGCCTTGTCAGCCAACAGGGTTCTGACAAGGAAAACGGGATAACACAATCCTTTTATTGGAAATGGGGGGAAAATCCTATTAAATGTGAATATTTACATATCCAGATTGTACTTGTATAAGCACCTGCTGGTTGCATGAGGGAGGTGCTTATGGGATAGCTGGATGAAGTGGCCTCTTTTAAAAAGTTGTATTTTTCCCAAGGAGAGGAGTCCATTTTATATAGGGCCCCTTTTTGTTAAAAAAGAGAATTATTTTAATAGGCTCCTAGTTCCTGCAGACAATTGATAGCAAAAAAGGAATTAAATTCATCTTGAAGGGAACAAGTGATTAAGAGGAAGGCAAAACGAGACTTAAAAGACCCTTTTCAAGCACTTGGCCCAATCAAACAGGATTTGCAAAATGACCATGCTATTTCTTCCAATATTCTTCCCTGCAAAGCAGCAGCTAGTAAAAAAAACTAATTTGAAAATGTTCATGGATATTAAGGACATAATTCTTTGGATTTCTGCCAAATGAGACGTTGTGTTAAGAGAGTGCTATGCTTGTTGCTTCAAGAGTTCCAAGGTATCCCAATCTAAGTCCACCGAAAAGACACAATAATCAAAGCCACACATATATCCCTTCTGGGAATGTGTGCCAAATTTAATAGATGCATGTTTAAAAATGTAAGGGACAAGCAGTAGCAGGTCGGGTATGGCTAAAGTAAGCATATATATTATAAGCACCCAGTGCAAGACACCAAAGAAAGAAAATCCAGGATTTAAAGGTGAAGAGAACATAGTTGAGGAGTTAAGTGACCAAGTTCCATAAACCAAGATTTCTCTTTTCGTTCTAAGCCATATCATCCATCACTGCAAGAAAGAAATGGAGAAAAGGAGGATCCAACACCACAGTGCTGCATAGTGTTACTTCCCAAGAAAATGAAAGAAGTGCAAAAAAGAAGCCAGCATCAAAGATACCCTGAAGTTGTAGATGCATATCTGAAGAGACAACACGGAACCGTTTCCTTTGAGGTGTGCAGGGTGGATGGAGAGAGCTTAAGAAAAGCTTAAAACTGAAAGTACCTGTACAATCATAGCCCAGTTTCAGCAAGATCATCTGAAACAGCTGCACTATGAGAAATATGAAAGACGTTGAGGCGTGCTTGGCTGCTCGCAGGACCTTACTGCTGTAGTAAAGGAGACCCCCTATTGAAAAAGCATCGGGATATATGATTATTTTCCTCTCTTTTTCGAGTGACGGAGAAGGTGGGAGGGAAAAAGCGAATGCAGCAAGTGCAGGACGTCAAAACTGACATGCCAAATATCGTGAGCCTGCAATCCTGTTTTTCAGAGTTCAATAATAGAAAATGAAGTGGGAATGGAAGGGGAAACAAACAGGATGTTAAGGATTCATCTGTAGCTCTTCTTTCCTGTGTTAAAGTATAATTCTGGAACTGAGCAAATTTGAAACTTCTTCTGGATTTGAAAGACTAGCAGAAATTACCTTGTTGAGTTTAAATTGAAGAGTCCTTGGTGCTTTCTGAGCTTGGCTGTTTTCTCACAGACGTTTCATTACCCAAACCAGATAACAACACTAATGATATAAGGGCAAACCCCCCTCTCTTCTAGCACTGATGATGTTACCTAACTGGGTAATGAAACATCCGCAAGGGAACAACCAAGCTCAAGAGAGCACCAACTTCTCATTTCAAGCCTGAGCCAGAAATATTCTCCTTTATTGAGTTTAAATTCACATGACTTTATCACTCTGTCAATACTTTATTTATATGCGGCGGCAAGAAGGAATACTTACTGGATTTGTATTTTTGGCTTCGATCCCTAGAATAAACTCTTGAGGTTGGCATGGAGGATGATGAGTAGGCTGTAAGGGCTTCCTTCCTCTCGGAAAGCATGCTGCAATCATTGCAGGTGTAGCCATTGCTGAGTTCAGCCTGGTTCTCCATTGTTGCAATATCACCATTGGCCTGGATGGAAGTCGTATCCCCACCTGTTGAATTGCAAAAACACATCTACCAAACCAAATCCACTGGTGTAGGAAGAAAAGCCATCAAAGGGAAAACAAAGAAGCCGGATTACCTTTGAGGTCCCCATCGTCATCGAGACCTAAGAAGAGACAAATTGTTTGAGTCCAAGGAGGTCAATAAGCAAACAATTTCTGCTATTTCTAGAAACACAAAATGAGAAGCAGAGGTGGAGAATTTCATACATTCAGGGCAATAGCAGGATGATTTTAAGACCATGCCAAATGTAGCCATTATGTTATCTAACAAGTTACATTTCCTGATGGAAAAGCAACACAAATCTGTTTATTTTGCAGTGTGACTTCTTGGGAGTCAATCTAAGGAAAAACACATGTTTTGTTACCTTTTTTTTGCTGTAACAGTGACTCATAATAGCAACTTGTAATTAAAATAAACTTTAATCTAAAGATAAAATACATCTCTCTAATGGACATAAGGGAATCCTACACCTAAGCTAGTGGCATATTAAAGTATTTCCTCCCCTGATGATTTAGCAACAATTTCGTAGAGGTTCTGCAGACTGGTAATTAACTCCATTCCTGTACTTTTTACACTGGAGGAAGTAGGCACTGGGTGAACAGGGCAAACCAGCCAGAATGTTTTCAGAGTCATGTAGCTGCCCTCTAAAACCATGGCCTGATCCTGGGGAAAAGATGACTTTGTAAAAGCCGACTTTGCTTTCGGGAGCTGCAGGCAGAGCTAAGTCTTGTGCATTCCAAAGCACATTTTCAAGATAATTTACAAGTGATGTTGTCAGCCTTACTAGATAGATCAGATAATGTAGGAAAGGTGATAAGCTAATTCTACTTTATTGTAAAATCACATTACTAGAATCTTGCATGTCTGAAAGTCTAATTTTCCCACAGTCTCTTTTGCAGCCCAAGAAATTAGGGAGGGTCAATTTTGAGCCTCTTGCTGCATCTGCCCATTATGCAGCTGTGGGTTACCTTCTCTCTTAGCTGACCTTTCCTTAGGAAGCAGTTCTTTGTTCCATCTCCCAAGGTCTTTCACACATGCCATTATAGCTGCGCAGCCTGTTGTGCTAAGAGTCGGTACCTACCCCAGAAATGGTCAACAGCTGTCTGTTCCTGTATTGAAGACTCATCCAGTAAGGTTGAGACATAAGACCCATCACTTGTGCGGCTGCTGAAACTACTGTGGCTGAAAGCAGCAGAGCCCAGCATTTTTCTCCTTGAGGTGGATCTTACCGAACTCGTCTGCTTCATTGTAGTTTTATGCTGTTTGATCATCCTTAATAGAAAAAGAAACAATGAGATGCAAACAGGCAAAACCCAACAGGTTTAAAATGCAGGAAAATAAAAACATTTGTGAGTACAGGAGAACTGAAAGAAGCAGCAGAACTGTGTAGCCCTCCCAATATAGCATCACATAAAAAGGGATTTAGTATTCGGACAAACAAGCATAATTCAAAGCACACTGATAATGTCTCCTCGAATGGTGATGAAACGTTTGCAACCAAGCTGCCAAACTCGGAGCTCAGATCAACAGCCCAGCACTCCTAATACTATATAGCAAGGGTCTTCAAACTTGGCAACTTTAAGACTTGTGGGCTTCAACTCCCAGAATTCCTGAGCTAACATGACTGGAGGAGGAATGCTGAGAGCCCACAAGTCCACAAGTCTTAAAGCTGTCAAGTTTGAAGACCTCTGTTGTATAGTTGCTATGGCTTTTTCAGGAAAAGAAATCAGAAATCAGTACTTCCTTCTTGCTCTTAATTTTTTAAGGGTCTTAGGCTTGTTAAGTTTGTGCTGCTGGAATAATGTGAAAATATAAACCAGGGTTTGGATTCTGCATTTTAGTGTCATACTATGAAGGGAATCTTGGCTCAATCAAACATAGTGGGTACCAATTATGGCCTGCTGTCCAAAAGCCAAATCATGACCATATACTATCGTCATCCAGGAAGTGAGCATCTCCATAGAAGCCATCAGAGATCCAGGTACTTGTTGAAATAATGCTAGAAAACGTTGGAGCTCCAGTTCTGAGCATCCTGAATTCTAAACATGGAAGTGAGGCCCACTAAAATCAGGCAAAAGTTACTTCTAAATCAGGAGTGTCCGACCGTGGCAACTTTAAGACTTGTGGACTTCAATTCCCAGAATTCCCTGGACAGCCCTGTTCTAAATTAAGGAGTATCATCTGAGATTAAGCTCCTCAAAAGTCCCAGGACTTCAAGGTGTGTACTAAGTTCATGTGTAAACCTTGCCTCACTTTTATGCCCAAACCACAGTGAGATGTTCTAGCACACTTTCCCAGAAATTCGGAGTGCTGCACAGAAACCACAAAACATGCACAGTGCACTGAACTACATAACATTCGGTGGGACAGGACTGAGGAATTGATAACGTTAAGAATGGTCCGTAGCAAACAAAATGCTTACTGGGGTGACTGATCTGCAAACATCTTTTTCCCAGCATAGGTGCTGCCACTTCCGAAGAGACCATCGTCTTTAGCATCCCCATATCCCGCTGCAGACAAACGTAAGCTGCGCCTTGACATTCTTGGCGAGTCAAACACGGGGTCTAACTTGTGCGCGGTTTCGAACTCGAGGGCGGTCAATGAGTAACTTGAACTGCAAGAAAAGACAGACATGTTTTGCGTTGTCTGTTGCATACGATTTGCAACCTGCATCTCACCAGGATCTATATTTGTTGGTTCTTTAGTATCAATGGCAGCTGATATACTACACTACTGTATCCCTGCGTATTACCTTCCAACATAGACTATAGGTTCATGTATTTATTTAAATTTATTTAAAATTAGCTACTGCAATATGGAAGCTGCTGAAAATAATTGAAGAAACAGGAAGTGGCAAATGTCCATCACTATTCCAAGGAAGTTTTAATTTTAAAATTTTGCGGTTCATCATTCTTGGAGGCTTATTCTGGCCATTACCTTGGTTTACTTTAAACCATTGGTTGTCCAACCTCTTTGGTTTGTGATTATCAAGGTATTATTTGGTTTGTGTTGATTGGTGGACCACCCAGACTTGCCGGTGTGAAAATGAATAAACAAGCCACAAGCAAACAAATAAATAAAGCACTTGTGATTTTTAGCAAGGATGTTAGGAATTGTATTGTTACAAACAATATACTATTATTTATCAAATTGAGGGAGCAGCCTTCTTATCCACACAGTGACTCCATGGTGGTGTACAGTTAAAAACTGAAAAGTCATCAAAAAAGCTTCTAGCTTATCTTTTAAGAGAGAGGTTCGTAAGACCTCAAATTTAGCTTTCAAATTCAAATTTAGATTCATAAAGCATGGATTGCCATTTCTATTTTTAATGGTTACAAATAGTTCCCAAATGGTATGATTTTTAATCTGTAACGCCTTGATTTATGCAACTGCTCTGCAGGGACAGTTAATTGTTTTATTTTCCATTTGGTTTTATATAATGTCCACTCTCTGGTTGTTTGTGCATGCCTTCCTCCTTGCATGTACAACTCAAACAATGTTATTTGGGTGTGGTTGCAAAATTCTTGATTTATGGTGACTAATAAAAGTCTTTCTTTATCATAGCTGCTGCTTCTATAGAATCTACTGTAAAAATATACATATCCCCAATTACTTTCCTTCGATTCTACGGAAAGCACACGGATGGCGCTTTGCGACCGACTTTGGGAGTTTCATGCCTGGGTTTGAAATGTACCACAGAAGCCACAAGACACAGAACAACACAAGAATCCTTATAGTTCAGCTTTCTCACCTGAGGGCATAAGTATAGCCAGTGTTCTCTGGCAGGCACTGGGGAGGGTTATACATGTGAAGCCGTGAAAAATCCATGGTTGCTATTTCAAATCATGCTGCAAAAAGGGCGAAAACCCAATGCTATAACAGTTCAAAAGAGACAAAGAGAAAAAAGAAAAGCTCTTGATTCCTCCAGCCTTGTTTGTGTTTGGGGAAAGTGAAAGGGGGGAAAAATGCACACATGACACTATCTGAAAGAGCGTGCCTGTTTTATATGCAACTGCCAATGTTAGATATCCCTTATCAACATTCACAGGAATCTCAACATTCTTTTCCTTTCTTATTTCTTCTTCTCCCTTTCTTCCTTTTTTACTTCTCCCTCCTTCTTTCTCTCCTTCCTTCCTTCCTCTTTCTTTCTTATCTTCCTTCTTTCTTTCTTTCCTCCCTCCCTCCTAATGTTGTCTCTTTTCTATCCACCCTATTATAGAATAATAACAAGCCATGCTACAATCCTGGCTACATTTTGCATTTATAATCACTAGACGGCGGTGCTCTGAAATTCCCCAATTTGGCACTCCTTGCTAAAGTAGATATTATTTTCTAAATAGATCCCAAAATTTATCCAAGCATAACATCACTGAGATTTTATTTTCCACATCAAGAACTGTACCAATCAAGAGAGCTGTATCAAAAGAAAGGGATGGTGTATTTTTTGAAAGGCCAAATTGTTTACAACTTTTGCTTAGTGCCCTTAGAAAAACAGACAAGGCGCTGACTCAGCTTTCAGTTTTAAAGAGACACTCCCACCTTGCCAGATCCATATTTTTTTTCACTCGTGCTCTGGAAAAGCATGGAAAATCTCACCAGAGAAAGACCAAAATACTGCCAAACATGTATTTTAGAAATTTGTTTCAGCTTAGGATTTTAATGGCCTGAACTCTAGAAGCTACCTTTCAAGCTGAGAACTAGTTCATGAAGCATTTTCTGTCTGATTGGCACTCGTGAAAACTCTTCAAGGCAGTGTCACGCCCTGAATGTGTTTGAACAGCCTTTTATGGTTTCAGACTTGATGTAACACTGAATATCAGATCTCATTTATCAATTACTGCACAACTATCAAATATCATTTGCGTTGCAGCTTGAAAACCTAGGGCAAAATGTTAAGCCAAACCACTGACGTTTTAAGCTTTGACTAGCAAAATCTGCAAACAACTAAAGCAGCCCCCCCCACATTTTTTTTTTTAAAGTTGTGCATTTGCTGTGTAAAATCGGCTCCTCTTAGTCTTTGGGAGAAAAAGGTATCTTCAAGGTTTGTAGAGTGGGGGAAAACTGTTTTAAATGCTACCAGGAACACAACTGAATTGTGTTTTTCTGCTGCTTAGGGTTTGTTTTATGTATATATGCTGCTATTTTAATTGCTTACGCCATAGGAAATGGCATTGGTCATCAGAGGAGAGTCCAGATCCCAGTTGGGAATTCTCATTGTGTGAATTAAAACAACAAACAACTTTGGAAGAAAACGGGAGAGAATAGAGCTACACATTCCAAAGGATTAAAACAAACTGTACCTCAGTTAAAGTGTAAAGCTTTAGGAAACAAATACAAATATACTAAATGTTATGATGGAAAAATACTGACAGTTTTATCTTCCATAAATTTCTCAGGCATCCTTTAAAAAGAAAAGGAAAGGTTGATTTACTTTTGAGCTGTAAGAATACAGCTCCCGAGTCTTTCTGCATTTTAGACTTGAGAGAAATTTGATAAGGGGTTCTTAAAAGTGTGGGTCATGGCTTTGAAAGGAGTGGTGGGCATTTTACAAAGGCCTCCCAAGATTTTTGTTAAAGCTGATCAAATTTGCCCAGGCAAATGGGGAATGCTATCAGAATTTGCTCCCAAAATTAGTTTCAAGAGAAGGATAAATTTACAAATCTAGCCAGCTAGCCATTTAGTTTTGGCTAATGCCAAAATCACCCACCAACCACATCAGTTTTCTTAAGTTTTAGTCATTGAGCAGTTACACAAAGTTGCTGATCATTTTAGGTGGTTGCACTATCACAAAGTTTGAAGTCCCTTGGCTTTGATTTGGGCTTAGCATCAAACTTAGATCTTGGGCTTGGCGGTGTGACGGTAACTCATTATGGTTATATCCAGTGAATAATTGTGAAATAAATGGAATGTGTAATGTGTAAATGGACCCAATAAAGACAAATGCAAATGAGGCTACATGCAAAGAGAAAAATAAAAGCTGCACAGGACAGTTGAGTACTTAAAAGGGAGAACTACAATTGTGCAAACCATTAAAGTCCCAAGAGTAGAGTAACACCCCCCCCCCTCCTGTTTTGCACTGGAACCAGGGGAAAAATGATCTTAAGGGGAGCATACACACCTAGTCTAAAGAAAATAGCATTGAAGCGAGAGGCCAATTTTCATCTTCAATTTGAAAGCAAAACTAGATATTTGAATAATCTGAAAAGTCTCCATGATGCTTTCACCAGCATGCCAAGCAGGCTGCAAAACCCATGATTAAGAAAACAACATCACTCCCCGTTGTTCTAATTTGGTCTCAGAAATGGAGGTGTTCACTGGAGAACAATTCAATTTTTGTTGCAGGCATCACAGTGGGAAAAAGATCCATCCTTGCCATCTGTCCTAAAACTGGTGACACAGTACAGCTTAATAGCATCTTTCAAACTCTGCTTCGGTTACAATCTAGGTTCATTATCTTCCACCCAACCACAATTTTAACAAGGGGAAAATGCAGCTTTCCAAATGTTATTGGAGTGGAACAAAATGCCTTTCAGGAGGCTGTGAGTTCGATCCTAGGTTGAGGCAGGTATTTTTTTCTCTGGGCACAATGAGAATATATCTGCTGCACAAAACTCCACATTGGCGACTGGAAGGGCATCTGGCCATTAAAACACTCTGCTAGCTCCATTCAGTTGCCTAGACTCCACCCCGCAAGGGATTATGGGGTTGTTAAAACAGGATAATGATGATGTGAATCTGTCCAAAGGACAAAGCTCAAATCACTTCCAAAACTAGGGGCAGATTTTGGTGCTCAAACAACAAGCCAAACGTGGCTTAAATTTTGTTTCAAATTTATCAGGTCAGCAACTTGGAGAACCTGTTTCTAAATGTACACTGGCCAGGAATTCTACAGTAAAATTATAATAACTTACATGGCTGTAATATGAAAATATTACACCTTACCCTAAGCTGGATCTTCTCTATCTTCAGAGAAATAAACTTCCTAGAAGTTTTGGAGGACCCAGTAAGTCATACTAGATAGAGAAGACTGGGAGAGAGTCCCAAGAGATTTGGAGATGGCCAGGTTGGGAAAGGCTGTTCCTAAGCAAATATATAAATCTTCTAATACTTCAACTACAAGAATGATTTCAGCATCATTTCTAGAAAGTGATATAAAACACTTTCCCGCCCAAGTGGATTATTTCTTTCAGGTTCTTCAAAACTAAAGAAGTTTTGGAGGAAGCATGCCATCGTTTTGATATGCATAAAGCAGTGATCTTGCAAAACAGCAAATCTACAATTAGCAAAATTATATTTTTAAAGAACTAAAGCAGTTTAAGATGCACCACACAGACATAATAAGAGACGCTTCCTGCAATCAGGCCTCGAACAGTTCTCCAAATTAACACAGCAATTAGAAACAACTTCTGTATCTGCTGGGTCTTTCCCTGCCTTCCCTTGGTCACATCAACACCAGCTTAAGTTCTGCCTGGACCTGTGTTACCACTGTTACTACCAAAGTTGCTCTGAGTTGAATGGTTTTGAAGTCATTATCACTTCTGGTTTCAGATCAAACTAAAGGATCAACGGTAACCGGTCTCTTCGAAGAGGCCTTCAAAACCACAGGGATGAAGGGAAGTCATGGGGAATGGGTTCTGAAAAGAAGGCCAATATTACTGACTTTCACAAAGCTGGAAAGCAACATCCTCCACAAGTGAGCCAGGAATATTAGAAACAATGGTAATATCTGGTTTTTTGCAATGGTTCCCTTGAGCCTAAACATAGCTGTGAGACACGGTTACTTAGCAAACAAAATGGCATCAACAGATCTAATTTGGACTTGGATGCTCGACAGCTGCTCCCTTCTTCTTGGAAGCCCACATATGAAATATTAGGCTATGAAGGAATGTTTTTTTAAATTGGCAGAAGCACAAACTGTAGATATGTCCTACAGGGACTGAGCTCGTAGCTATTATTTGCATGCAAGCTGTTTAACTATCAAAACTGTTTTCTTACTGTAAGAAATTGGGAAGCTTCCAGGAATCCAAAACAAAAATATATTTCATTCTTTTTTTCAAGCTGGCAGTTGAACGGTGTACAGAGGAGTTACTGGCAATCCCCATCAGTTGAAGCTTTCACCTTTTGTAGTAAGTATTGACTTCCATTGGAGCAGTGGTTGAGTTATGGAAGACAGAGATCTTACATGTGGGAAGTTATGGAAGAAAGGGGGACTACATGGACAATCATACTACTACATAGACTATCCCAAGTTGACTCGCCAACTTGGGATAGTCAAGGAGGACATTCCCTCAGCTCGCAACATTATGATGTTAAGACTACAGAATCTTTTTTTTTAAAGAATATAAATGTGCTGTCATGGAAGTCTTTCTGAAGATGCTGACATAAATATGAGGAGCCTGGATTTTAGGTCATATTCCCCAAACTGATATCAACTCAATTTGCTGGATTACAGCTTCTTTCATCTCTGGCTGTTGTGGTCTTCCCCTGTGAGACTCAATTCATCCTGGTTACAAATAAATTGATTGGTCCAGATTACAACCACATCATGTGGAAAACAAAGGATCCCTCAAAATTTGCACGGATTGCGCTGGTTAATTGTTCTCACACTTACAAAATTCCTTCCCTAGTTCTAGGTTGGACCTCTTTTTGATAATATGTTACCTCTTGTCCTTGCCCTCAGGTGCTTTGGACAATAGGTTGTCCCCCTCTTTGTCACAGGCCATCAAGTTCAAGCAATTCATTTGCTCAAATCTTCAAGGGAGAACTGCCCCAAGGGCCAGCATTTGACAGAGCTTACTTTGTCTGGCAAAGAATTTCTATTTCTTTTCTGTATCACCATAATAGGCAAATAATGCAGTAGGTCAGCTTTGGGGACTAAATGATGCTTTCCAAACCAGAATGGTTGGTTCACACATGGCAGTAGGCCCAACAAGCCATTTTTCTAAAAAAAAGAGGGGAAGCTTTATGTGATAAGTTTTTCTACTCCCAGTTTTACTCTCTAGGTCTGGGTTATTGGGAAAAAAGTAATCAAAAGCACAAAAGCAGAATATGTGAATGTCCTCTTTAAAATATAACCAAGTGGTACAAAACTGTCAACAAAACTCATGTGCTTCATTTCAGAGCCGTTATAAATCTGTTAAGTTCAGAACCATGGACATCCTTTTCCTTCCCTGTTTCACTGCAGGGAGCTGGGGTAAAACACCTGAAAACAACACAGCTATATGCATAATCACAATACTGAACTAAGAAACAAATTCCACTTTCCTTGCACTGCACAGCTAACATCTGTTTTATGGGAGTACCTAATACTGCACATCAGGGTGTCTCAGAAAATTGAAAATAACTTAATTATTGTGGCTCTGCTTGCTGCAATAATACAGAATGTAAGACTAAGCAGTAAAGCTTGATTCCATTTGGAAAGTGGAGGAAATATTATTACTGCAATGATCAAAGCGCACCATGGGTTTTAAAATGTATTCATGAAAAAAAAATGTGGGTGTTTTCAAAGTGTCGTACGTCAAGCATGCATCCCAAGGCAATCCTCAAGTTCAACCAAATTATACAGCACATTAAAACAGAATTAATCCAAACAGTAACAAGCAGCCTGCAATTCTGAACCTGGCTGCTATTTTAAGGATATACTTGACAACCTAATTAATTTCTGAATTCTATTTATTTATTCAATACATTTATTTAGCCTGAATAACTCACTTCCCCAGGCAGATACCTCAATAATTCTTACAAGACAAGGAATATCTAACATTTTGCAGCTGTTTCACACATTTTGTGTGAAACACTATTAATTTACAACAGGCTGAACAACAAGAGCTTAATGCAAAGCAGAACAATCAATTGAAAGCATGAACACAACCATCCAAAATAAAAAATAAATCACATGTGAATGGACTCAAATCTAGCACACAGCAAGCTTGATCTGCATTATTCCCTGGAGTTAACTACCCGATGACAAAACACCTTCCAACACATAAGATGCCTTTTAAAAAAATATTCCAAACTTAAGAGTTACAATTCTGCTCATAATGCTAGCAACAGAACCTGGCTCTTATAAACAACTCGTAGTATCTGATACACAAGTTAGATAAATCCTGTCTGAGATAGGATTCTTGCAAGCCAGTGTGATTGACACAATTGTCAATTGTTTTATGCATCAAAGCAGGTTCCCGATTGGTTAACAATAAAAACAAAAGGGTAACCTGCTCACCAAGCCTGGCTAACCTGAGCAAGCAACTTAGATCCTTGCTTTGACAGGGCTAAAAAGAAGTTGCTGGAGGAGAGATCAGTTCTGCCCAGCCAGCAGTAAACTGCAGCAGGGATCCACAGTTCAAACCTGAAACTTTTCCAAATCCAGCATGGTTCCACCCTTGTAGAAGGCACCAGGGATGCCTCTCAGTGTGGCATTCTTTTCTAAAGCAGAATTTGCCACAGCCGGATCATTGAGAAGAAGTTTTGAGAGTTGACAGCAGGCTCAGACTCCTGTATTCCACCCTGCAGAATCCCAAAATGGCTTCCCAGCTTCAACAAAGCCTGAAGGATCAAATCTAATTTAATCCAGCCTCTTGAACTCCTCCCTGTCAGTCACAGCCAGGCTTCCAATTGATTGGCCTGAGCGAGATGGGCCAGCCTACTGCATTTAACCCTTTCATTCCCTTCCAGCAACACAGTCTAGAAATTGTTTACTAAGGCTGTACTTATAGCTACAGAGGTTTTCATAAGGCTTTAATTTGGTTTTTTTCAAAAAGAAAAAATAATAATAATGCAATTATAATGTGTTAAACTTGTATGCCGCCTGATTCTCAACCACTCTGGGCAGCTCACAACCAGCAAATAAATTGCAATAAAATTGCAAAATTAATAAAATCAATTGATGTGGGAAACTCCCAAAAAGCTGAAGAATGTACTGCCACAGATCCTATCAACCCTTCTTGCATTTGTTATTGATTTAGTCCTGTTGCAAAATCCAGTGATTGCAATGTTTTGGAAAAGAGGGGAAAAATTAACAGGGCAAAAGGATTATATCAGAACCATTGCTGTTTTTGATAAAACATGTGATTTTCCCATTTTGGAGTCCTATGAAATACAATTCCATTACACCTTCTATGACAGAGTCATTTTGAAAGGACCCCCTTGTTAAAATACAGAGTCAAATGCTGATATGAGAAAGGGTTTATCTAAATAATCTCCAGACATTGTCATCCATGCAAATCACCAAAAATTCTCCATTTTAATCCATGCAAATTGCCATTTTAATGTTAGGAACACTTCCTGCCCACCATACATTTTGGAACTATTCATTTTTCTAACTCTTTTCCTAGTTGCACAAACAGGAGCTGGTGTTGGACAAAATGCTACAGCTAAATTTTAATGTTTAAATATGGATAGGGCCAACTGTGCTTCACACAACGAAGCTCCTGAAATCAGCCAAGGTGTGGTGCTTCATTCCAAAGCCACCTTGTGGTTTGTACAGACTAGTCTATATCTTGTTGTGGCAATGAAAAAAACAGCTTTCCGAAGCACACCTCTCACTTCTGCCACCTGTTGCTCACCTGGTGATGTTTTTCACCTAGTCCCAAAGAAGCTCCACTTTGCGACTCTCTTGCTTTTCCTGACTCCTAAAAGGATTCTGAAAACCTTTTAGAAAAATCAGCTATTAATATGGCAGAAATTGCCATGTGTCTCCTGGCACAGATGCCCCATCTTGGCAAACTGCCTTTTATTCACTGAATTATGCCAGCAGTGACCAGCAAGATGCCAAGCCAAGGTTGTTGCATCAATGCTATCAGAGGCCTCCTTTCATTTGAAAATCCCCAAGTACAGACAAACAGAATGCTGTTTTTGTTTACCAGCTGTCTGCCCCCAGCCTGCTCTGGAGCAAAGACACACGATTAGTGGAGGTACAGATAAGGGTTGGTAGTTTTTTAGTGGTGTGGGCATTTATCTGCCAAGGAAACAGGAGGCACCAGCTGTTGCTATTCAGATCAAAACACTAGTAAAATTGTGTGAGCCTGGAACAACTTTGCAAGACTAACAATCCCCCACATTCTCATGTGAGGGAGAGCAAAGGATAAAATACCTTTCCTGGTTTGTTTATCAAATTTAGACCCTGCCCATCTCATTATCCAAATGAATCTTGGTGGTTTATAGATACAAATGCTAAAACCATAGTGTGGGGTGGGTGGGAGGTGGGGAAATACAATGTAAAACATTTAAAACACAGCCAAGGATAAAACAAGAGCAGAGTTAACAAAAAGTTACGTTATAGACCCTTTTTAAGAGTTTGTTTCTTTGTTACATCGCAAGAAAAAAATAAATATGGACTGCACAGCTACAAAGGATTATTCAATTATTTTTCCAAGAAAACTTCCTTTTGACTGACTTGCTAAAATCTCCTGTTTCTTATCTTTCATATCATGTTCTATTAGTAAAACAAAGATGCTCCTTAACAAAAATAAAGTGAGGGTGCTCCATTTCAGCTTGTGTATTTGTCAGAGGTTATTCTGCTGCAAGACTTTGGGGTGAATAATAGAAAACCAATTTTTCTACCCATCGCTGGCTGTTATATGCTTGCTTGAATAATTAAATCTGACACCACTTTTGGAAAAGATACACATTCTGCCTTCAGGCTATGTTTCCAACTGTTTTTATTAGAGTTATTAAACCAAGCACATGAATTCTTAACAATATACTAAATTTTGAAGGGCTTAAAGTACTGGATACAGCTGGACTGTTTAAGCAGTTTCCAAATTAATATATTTTGCAAACTTTGTGGGTTAATAACCAGTTTAAGTGTGCTGGTTGTTAAGTGCAAATTGTGACTTTAAAAAAAAATGAATTGAGGGAAAAGTTTGTTCAGGATATCTATAGTTTAGAAAATAGTTTATAAAACTAAAAAGAACAGAGGTAAATGTAGGCATGTGTCCTTTTTCAGTAACACAAGATATAAAAGGTAAATAATGAGCCAACAGGCAAAACCAGAACCATCATTGTTACAAATCTTAAATAAATGAAAAGAAATGAAAAGTTGAAACTTTAAAAATATGTATCAAGCGGGAGAAACAGGATTAAAGGAAAAAGTAAACATGTTAACATACAGTTTGTACATTACTGAGATGCATTAAATTTGTTAGCAACAAAAGAGAAATGGAGGCAGGACTAAACAGCACTGAAATAACTTCAGCGTTGTTTAAATGTAGAACTCCCACAAATCTTTCGGTAATCCATAGGTTAAAAATAAATTAAACAAAAGTGAACCATATCAGCATCAAAGCCTACAGACAAGGCATCATAAAACAATAGTAATCAATTACAACATGGTCAACAGAAGAAAATGGGTGTCTGCATTACAAAGAGCAAAAGGGAGAAATAGGCCACAGGAGGTAGCAAACACATATTAAGAAAGAAAATGAATTATTTTTGCTTCCGTCACAGATTACCTTGAAACCCTCAATATTTGGCAGTGCAGTTCTTTTAATGGATAATCAGATAACAAATTCTGACCCAAGTTGGAAGAGGAATTATGTTGTAAATTGCCTATTACCAGAGTCCTCTGGTAATAGGTTACCTATAATGCATAATTAATAAAGCTTAATGGCAAAAAAAAAGATGCCAAATAAAGAGAAAATACGCTCTCATTTATGCCTCTAAAACAGGGGTCTCCAACCTTGGCCCCTGGAAGCCTGGTGGACTTCAACTCCCAGAATTCCACAGCCAGCTGGCTGTGGAACTCTGGGAGTTGAAGTCCGCCAGGCTTCCAGGAGCCAAGGTTGGAGACCCCTGCTCTAAAAAGTAAGTAATGTGTATGTATACAGGAATATAGATGAACACATGAAGTGCTTTGGTGTGTGTTTCTGAGTCATACTTTGCTTGGAAATATTTGTCAGAAGTTTGTCACTCCGCTTCCTAGGGCTGACTCGTGTGTGTGTGTGTGTGTGTGTGTGTGTGTTTGTGTGTGTGTATGTACAGATAGTCCTCAAATTACCACCACAATTGAGGCCAAAATTTGTTTCTAAGTGAAACATTTGTTAAGTGAGTTTTGCCCCATTTTACAACCTCACTTGCCACAGTTGTTAAATGAATCATTGAAGTTATTGAATTAGCAACACACTCGCTCAGTGAATCTGGCTTCCCCACTGACTTTGCTTGTTGGAAGGTCGCAAAAGCTGATCACATGACCCTGGGAGGCTGCAACCCTCGTAAATGTTAGTTGTCAACATATGAATATAAATCATGTGACCAAGGAGCTGCTGCAATGGTCATTAAGTGTGAAAAACAATCCTAAATTACTTTAGGATTAGGCCTGGTCTATGTATACATAAAAGGTGTGTATGTAGTGTGTGTGCGTTTGCATATATACCTTCCGATGACCAAAGTCAATGGGGAAGTCAGATTCACTTAACAACCATGTTACTAACTTGTCCACTGCAGTGATTCACTTAACAACTGTGGCAAGAAAAGCCATCAAATGGGGCAGAACTCACTTCACCAATGTCTTTAGGCTCCATTGTGATCGTAAGTTGGACTCCCTATGTACACACACACGTGCATATGCACACACATATATATGCGTATGCACATACATATATATATGTACACACACACACACATATAGAAATGGTGTAGGGTCTCCTGTTAGGCAGGGGGTTGGCCATATATGTATGTATGTGTGTGTGTGTGTGTGTATATACACACACACACATTTTTCAGCTGTATTACGTATACCTCTTTAGGTTATAGGACAAGTATCAAATATCCACACCTGCACACACCCCTCTCGCTCACCTGCAGGTATTATTTACTCTCTCTCCGTGAGGGGGGTCTCCTCCTTCCCTCTCCGCCCCCAGTCAGGATCGGGACCCTCCTCTGAGGAAAAAGGGGGACTAAACCCACTTTATATGCCCCCTCCCCTCCCCGCCCCCTCCCCGCCTCAGCCTTCGCAGCTGCTCCGCCTTCTTCATGGCGGGGAACCGGTGGCCGCCCCCCCCTCCTCTCTTCGCTCGGCCACGGCCGACCGAGGCAACAAATGAACCGGGAGAGAGCGGGAGCGCGCAAGCCCCTCCCCACGTTACCTGACGGGCCGGCCGTGCGCATCCCCGCGCCTTTCGAAGCGCCGCCGCGCTCTCCTGAGGGTAGGGGAGGGGAAGGAAAAAAAAACAAACGTCGGCGCGCGCACGTACGCTCCCCGGTGCGGCCGTTGGTTTTCGAAAGTGGCTCGCGCTGCGAGGGGAGGGCGACGCCCACCGGCCTCGGCCACGCCCACCCCACTTGGCGAAGCGAGCGGCTGCCGGGGGATGTTGGCGCTGGGGATGATGGGCGTGGTAGTCCGCGAAGGAGGCGGGATATGCCCTTCTGGGGCTGTAGCCACAGCTGGGGCTGTAGCCACAGCTGGGGCTGGTGTCACAAGCCAGGATCATCCTGTGAAGACTACCAGGATCCCAGGGCAGCTTAGCACCACCTATCCTGGTTAGCGAGAAGCCACGATGCCCTTTGCATAACCTGGACCCTTCCACCGTCTTCACAAAGCTGAATAGGTGCGATCTTGGTTTGTACTCTGTGTGAAGCCGTCATTTGGCTGAGTTTGGGTAAGGATCCTATCCATCAGGCAGTGTTTCTCAACTTGAGCATGGGACTTCAATTCCCAGAATTCCCCAGCTGGGGAACCAGTGGCTGCCCTCAGAATTCCCAACTGAGGAATTCTGGGAGTTGAAGTCCATGCCCCTTCTGGTTGCTCAGGTTGAGAAACACTGCTGATGGGATAGGATCCTCTCCCAAACTCAGCCAAATGATGGCTTCGCACAGAGTACAAACCAAGATTCCCCAGCTGGGGATTTCTGGGAGTTGAAGTCCACGCATCTTCTGGTCGCTCTGTGGACAAACATCACCTTAAGAAGGCCAGACCTCTTCCAGTTGCTCAGGGTGAACAAATGTTACCTTAAGCCATGGTTTATGACTCACAGTGGCCGCTCTACATTTTACACCAGCACCATCCCATGATTTGGTTCAATTCACTTTATAACTCCATAATTCACTTAACAACTGCAGTGATTCACTGAACTGTGGCCAAAAAATATCATAAAATCAGGTGTGAGTCACTTAACCTCACTTAGCGAAGGGAATTTGGGTCCCAATTGTCATAAGTTGAAGACTACCTGTATCATTGTGCCAACTTCCTCCTAGGAGGTGTTAGCACAGGCCATTTTAACTAAGGAATAACTCTGATTAACGAATTCAAATAAAAAACAATATTTAGTTTACAGATAGTTTGAATTCTCACAATGGGCGAGTTCGAAGCCTGTGGGTTTTTTTTTTTTTCTCTTTAAACAAACAGCAGAGAAATGTCAGCCTTTTGAGATTTACCAGAATTTTGCTGTGCTCACTTTTGAAAGAAACACAAGTCATAACCTCTCCAGATACCAGTACCTCTATTTATCATCCTTTGGCAGTTCAGGTGATTCTGTCACTGGGAATTTCTTCTGGAGATTGCAGGTACTGATAATGTAAGGGCCTGACTTTCTATTTTTGTTTTTCCACTGAAAACTCTTGGGTTTTTTTACAAGAAAATTCAGCCTATTTTATCGTTATCATCTGAGTTTGCATTTATGCATGGTTTAAAATCTTTGCAAAATGCAAAGCAAGAAAAATAGGTCCATGCTGGAAAAGGGAAACAAGTAAAGGAATTTTCTAAAACACATAGCAACACCTCAGGGCCTCAATACGTAAGAATGTATTGGTGTTTTAAATGCTTAGAAATCTCTTGCATTTAAAAATATTGCTACCTTCTGAATGTCTAGCTTGAAATGCAGAAGCCAAAATCTCTCTCTGAGATTTTGAAATCTCTTCCATCTCTGAGACACAGTTTATGCAGATGCAATTATTTTATCACAAAATGTAAAGCTGTATTAAGAAACCAAATGGCAACGTTCAAAATATCGTAAAAACAAAGCGAGAATTAAAATCAAGAGCAATTAGTGAAAGCATAACCAATGAACACCGAAACTCATAAAGACTCTGAAAAAAGAGCTATCTTGGTTAATAATCCATTTGAAACTTCTTATCAAAACCTGTTCTCAAATTATGTTTATATACAAGACTGCTCTTATTTCATCATAAATCAAAGTACTACAAAAACATACTGAGTTTGGTGTTTAGATTTGATACACGCCATGAATTTTAAGACAGAGATGAATTCCCTGCCTTTTGCTCCTGTGGATATCTAGTATCACAAATAAAAATGAATTCAATCTACTGTTAATTTAATAAAAACTATCCATTTTAACAATGTTTTCAGAATAAAAGAGCTTTCACTCTGTGTGATGTGGGTCATTCAAGCTACATATCAGCTTGACCAGCATTTTGTTATTTAAACTTAACCGCAAAAGCATTAGTTTCAGGATCGGCAGCAATAAATATTATTGAAGGGTTTTGGGTTTTTTTGCAGTGTTCACATATGCAAGGAGGATATGAATTTTAGCCTCTTCCAGCTTAAAATGTCTCTCTTTATTGAAGTGCCTGTTTTCTGGAGAACAAATGGAAAGATTTCCATTTTTAATTAATTAAAGCATTATTAATCAAGGCACACTGAGGCATTTAGGACTCAGAATAGCTCCATCCTGTTGATTCAAGGTGCAGAAGTAGCTGGTCACAGTAGATTGGAGTGCGATGTTTGTGTACAACTCCTTCGATTTCCTTCGCCAAGAGGTCTGGATAGAGAACGCCCCCTTCTTTCAAAGTATCTACAAAACAGAAGTTGCTGGAGTTATGAAAATGGCTTGGGGTTCAGGGCATACAATTTCTCAAAAACAATTTCGGAACACCAATGAGCCGTAATTATCAATTATAACTTGGTCCTCAACACCAGTAAGACCAATGAGCTTATAGTAGACTATAGAAGGAACAGATCAGACATCCAGCCTTTGCTTATCAATGGAGACCGAGTGGAGCAAGTAGCCAGTTTTAAGTTTCTGGTGTTACCCTAAAAGAGGACCTGACCTGGGGTGCTCATATTGCAGTCCTGGTCGAAAGGGCCCAGCAGAGATTATACTACCTTAGACTTCTCAGGAAACAACAACGGAATGAAAAACTGCTGGTGACCTTCTATCGCTGTATCATAGAAAGTATCTTAACTTACTGCACTTCTGTCTGGTTTGCCAATTGCACAGGGATAGATAGGACAGCAATCCAGAGGATTAACGTCATTGCCCAGAGGATCATTGGCTGCCTTCTCTCCTCTCTGGAAGAGCTTTAAAACTCCTGCTGCCTTAAGACAGTTCAAAACCTTCTCAAAGATCCATCTCATCCTGGGCACCCCTTTTTTTGAACTATTACCATCTGGCAGACGGTACAGGATAATAATAAAAACAAGGACAAATAGGCTGAAAAACAGCTTTTATCCCAGGGCAGTAGCTCTGTTGAATTCTACTGTATAGTGCAATATGAATGCGGTGTCAGGGGTTTTCAATTCAATATGTGGTGTGTGAAGGATATGTGTTTGTGTTTATTTTCATGGTCATGATGTGTACTGAAGATGGTGTTTGATTTCACTGTACAAGGTGCAATGACAATAAAGTAAACTAAACTATTTCCCGAGAGTGTGCCACTAGGAAGATGGAAGCAATTATCAAGCAACGTCAAAGTAATTAGTGCAATTTTATTTTTTTAAAAATCTCAGGGAAATCAGAGCTTACTGAATGGCATAATTACCTAAAACGGCCAACTGGATATTTTGGTCAGGGTCATCCAGGTGAACTAACAACTCTTGGTAGAGGACCTCGATGTTGGTTTTCAGAAGGGCTTTTGTCTCCGGGTCATTTATACATCTGAACCAACTGGTCAAGGCATCAGCAGCTGCCAAACGGACATCGTGCGAGACGTCATCCAAGCGCTTCAAGATTTCTGAAAAAGAAACTGTGAGGTCATTTCCCGGACTTTGTGAATATGACAATTTACCTCAGCTTTAATTCTTTCATTTTCTAAAACTGCCTAACTTTAAAAAAAACACAGAAAAAAAGGTTATGCCAATGACCATCATTCTTAGTTTAAAAGGTTTGACAGAATAATTTTTTGTTATATGATACATTTTTACGTATGAATTAAGTCACTGTTTTTTCTCATACGTTGCTTTATATGTAGGAAGTTAAACCAAGACACTCTTGAGTTACCACATGCTACTGTGAATATTGCAAGAAAAATTATTTGATATGTTTGGCTATGATAACAATGTTGTCTCCATTTAGTCCTCCCTATTTAGTATTTTGTTGTTACTTCGTCCACAATTTAGCAGACCAGAAAAAGAAAAGAAAAAAAAAAGGGGGGGGGGAGAGGAGGAATGTATCTAAAAACTGGACTGTAAATCTGTGTGTTCAAAGTTGTCGAGTTTGAAAAAACACTCTTACTAAACAGCCAGGTTCTCATTCTAGGGAAAGGTAAAAAGACTGAGCCATCCCTGCCGTTTATCCCTCTAAAATACCTGGATAAATTTTGCTGAGTTCAGGCTGCTTTCTGCAGTTGTCTAAAAAAGTCCTGATAATTTGGCAAGATATCAGACGGGTCATTTTGGAATCTTCCTCCAGTGTCACAATGACCTGAGGCATCAGGGCATCTCTGACGTTTTGCAACTGTTAAAGCAAGAAATCACCAGATTTAGGAAAAAGACCTTCATTAAGTAACTTGCATTTGATGTTTGAATCATTATCTCAAGCCAGGTCTGTTATAGAGAGAACACCACAAATCCAGCTGAAAAGTAAGAATGGGGGCAAGGTTAATCAAATGGATAATTTTTTAAAAAAAAGCAAGCATCCTTTTAGCAGCCATCTATCTGTGATTTTATTTCTGAATTATTTATTTTTGTTTATGGGCAAGACGTGGCAGCATATAGTATAATTTTATAGGTTCCTCCTTGTTTGAAACAACATTCAGCTAAAAGTTCCTTGTTTTTCACTGGCAGGAAGAGATTTGCAGAGGATACAGGAAACAAAGGGGAGAAGCATGCAAATTAGCTAGCTTGTTCTTCATCTTTAATTGGAATTTTATTGCACTGGGTGTCCCTGCTCCTTTTTCCCCCCCGCCCTTCCACTTTGTTTAATAGCTGTAGAAAGTTCAACTGTGAAATGACAACGCAAGGTCAGAAGCACCACACAGCCTCAAGAGAGGGGCTTGCAATTATATTTCTCAGATTGCATCAGTCACCTGCTGCAGAGATGACGACTTTGAAGCAGAGAGTTTTAAGAACAGCGCATAATATAGTGCTGGAAGGTAAGACAAAAATAAAATCTCCCACTAATAATATTGGAATAAATAACTGAATAAACACAGGCGAGACCTTTGCCTAAAGTAACTCTCGGCATCCAAGGCACTCCTCACGGTCCAGAATTTTCTGCTTTTCTCAAGAGCTGCCCTTCCCGCATTCTGAAATCCAAACCACACTCGTTTCTGCAGATGATGCGTTATTTTGTAAGCAAACAAAGCTGATTTAATAAGAATCTTATCCACTGCCCGTTGGGACAGGTTTGGAAAGGGTGACAAATTGGTTCAAGTTAGCATTTCGTTCTTACTCCAGGAGATGGTGCTCCTGTCCAAATTTCTGTGCAACGTCCCACCTCAATCTTGCCTTGCCTACATGAGCAATCAAACGTAGACTTGCCGTTTCTCCCCCTCTCTCTTGCCTCCTCTGCCCATCTATATTCGGCCTGCTTTGTGTTCAAATTGATTCAAAGTTCCGAGTAAGAAATCGAAAATTTGCACTAATGGAAAAACCGGAAAGCTGTGCTGCGTACCTCGTGGGGATTCTGAGTCTAAATCTTCCAATAATTTAGTCTGACAGTTAAGTCAATATTACTGTCTTGGCTGTAAGCAGCTATCATAGCCAAATCTCAACAGCATCACTACGTTCTTCAACAACAGACCACTCAAATCATGAAGGAAGAATTCCCCCTCCACATGCTTTCTACTGGAGTTGGAGGAAACCATTTCTATAATAGCTACAGGATTTGCAAACCTGCTGTAGTCTCTCTTGGGACTAGGTTTGCAAAAGTACATGAAGGGTTGCCGCAAGGAAGAGTGGGTCAACTCATTTACCAAAGCATCCATAGATAGGATAAACGGAAAGCAACGGATGGAAACTAACCAAGGAGAGAAGCAAACTAGTCCGAAGAAGAAAGTTCCTAATGATGAGAACAATTAATCAGTGGAACAAACTGCTTTCGGAAGTCGGAACTGGAAGCTTTTAAGAAGAGACTCGACAACCATTTGTCTGAAATGGTATAGCATTTCTTCCTTGAGCCAGGGGTTTGGACTGGAAGACCTCAAAGGTCCCTTCCAACTCTGTTGCTCTTCCTGGCCCAATTTTTATTTTTATAGCCATTAAAACAATAATCAAAAATTGATTTGAAGGGAAAATTGGTTTCCCTTCAGATATGCAAGTACTACCTTAAGAACCTCTTAAACCCAATGTTTTTCAAACTTGGCAATTTTTAGGATGCAAGGATTCCAACTTCCAGAATTTGCTGGCTGGAGGATTCTGGGAATTGAAAGTCCGCACCTCTTCAAGCTGCCTGGTGGGAAAGTCACTGCCTTAATCAAGCAGGATCTTTTTTTATTTTCCGGGATTTAGAACCATGAGGATGGATGGGAAGCTGGCACGTACCCCTTCTGTGTTTGGAGACTGGGACCCAGCCTTAGATTGATTGATTTGAAGATCCATGTCCCTGATTAAGTCTACTTCGGGCCTGGCCTTTTCAAAGCCTAATGGGCAGAACTCTAGAGGTCAAAGCTTGCTGTGGATTTTTGAAAGCCAGGTTGACTTTAAGTTTGAACCAGGCCCCCTCAAGATCTTGTCCTGCTGCAAATCACATTTTTGTCCTTTTGAATCAGGATCTCTCAGCGGTCCAGGTCTGTTTGGTCTCTCCTGTGTTAAAAGATTGTTTTCAGCTGTTTTGTGTCTTTGAAAATACTGAATGTTTCAGAGGGTTTAATTGGACAAGATGTGTATCAGTCAGCCTAATGGTCCGGACTCATTTCGCCAGACGTTGAAAAGCGAGAGCAGGTTGACTTCTCACTGAACAATGGGATAGAACCAGCCCGAGCCTTTGAAGTTAAAAGGAGATTAGAAGCTTGCATTTCCCCCCTCCCAAACAAAAAATGCTCAAGTTTCAACTCCCCCCCCCAGCCCAACACATCTGAGGGTTTAAAACTTGGGGGTGGAGGGGAGTTAAGACACCATTCTTTCCTTGTTGGCTCACCGCTGACTCCTTTTCACCTCTAGCATAACTTTTATTTTTGGGCAGAATCCCAGGCTAACCTATCCTTCCCAAGCACTAGTTTGGCAAGGGTTTAAAAACTATTTTAATTTAATTTCGTAAGCTCACATGTTCCCCAGCTTATTGTAGATTCCAGAAGGCTTATAGTCAATCCCCTAAAGAAAATACGAATTAAAAGCAGTAACAATAACCTCAAATCTCATCTCAACCCTGGAAAGCCAACCCCCTGTTTGGCACCTGCTTTAAATGCCACCCCCTGCACTGAAAAAGGCACCTTGGAAGAGCATGGTTTTAATGCTCCTCTGGAAAAACAGGAGGAAAAGGCACAGGGAGGGAATGGCTGACCAGACTCAGCTATAAAGCTTGCTTCTGTCCCTCTCTCTTCCTTCATAGCCTGAAGTTAGGGGCTTTGGGGGCAGTTGTTCTCGGCTGGGATATTCTAGATCAGGGATGTCCAACCTTGGCAACTTTAAGACCTATGAACTTCAATTTCCAGGATTCTGGCTGGCTAGGGAATTCTGGGAGTTGAAGTCTACAGATCTTAAAAGTTGTCAAAGTTGCTGGCTGGGGAATTCTGAGAGTTGAAGTCCACAAGTCTTAAAACCACCAAGGTTGCTGGCTGGGGAATTCTGGGAGTTGAAAGTCCACCAGTCTTAAAATAGCCAAGGTTGCTGGCTGGGGAATTCTGGGAGTTGAAGTGCACAAGTCTTAAAGTCGCCAAGGTTGGACACCCCTATTCCAGATGGCTAGATTCAATCCGGAGCAGCATTAAGACGAAGCACAGCTTGTAGCACTGACCTACATTTCGAGGTGACAGCGTGTTTCCTTGCTGGCTTTTCACTGAGGCTGATCTGATGTGATGTTTGTGGGGAAGGAGCGGTGTTTGAGGGGGGGGTAGGGGGGGCACAGGACGTTTTACCTCTTCTGGAGAGAGCAGTTCGCTGTAAATCAGCGCCCAGAGGCAAGCCACAGCCGTGGTGCGGATGGCAGCTGCTGTTCTTCCTGCCTGCCACTGGAGATTAGGAGACAGGATGTCTTTTATCACGATCTCAAGGTAGTTACCGAACTGCCTGGAGCCAAAAACAAAAGAGGAGCCGAATGAAAAAGCTTTGTGCAAACGTGCTGGAATGACAGGGAGGATGAAAAGGCACATTTTTAGACTTTGGAAGACAAGAGAGCCCGAACAGGAAGAAGGGTGCGGGAACAAGAAAACGGGGAGGTTGGGGGGGAAACGAAAAGCCCAATTGATGACAGGATACGTTAACAATATTTCATTACTTCGGATTTTTTTAGGGAAAGGGGAGCAAATGGACTTTCCAGAATCAATATTTCAGGAAGAGTGGAAGGAGGAAGAGAACCCCTTTCCTCTTCCTGGACCCCTTACTCTCAGGTTGGACCCACCCCAGGTTAACCTGAAGGAGGTTTTGGTTTAAAAGTATCTTATCTGGAGGGGTCCCAGGGCTGGCGGCCACAATGGATGCTCCTGAACAGGAAAGGAGGGCTGAGATTACGAATGGTGTATATTAATCGCATTGATTAAAAGCGTCATGAGGTATACACAGGTAGCCCTCGGGTTATGACCCCAGTGGAGCCTAAAATATTGGTTGCCAAGCGAGACCGTCTGTTAAGTGAATTCTCCACCCCCTCCCGCCCCATTTTATGACCTTCCTTGAAAGAGTTGTTAAGGGAATCGCTGCAGTTGCTTCAGTTGGTAAAACGGTTTGTGAAGTGAATCTGGCCTCCCCACTGACTCGGCTTGTTGGAAGGTCGGGAATCCCATTCCCCCCGGGACACTGCAACCGTCAGAAAGGTGAATCAGTTGCTGAATGCCTGAATTCTTATCACGTGCAATTCTTATCACGTGTTGTAAGTGCGAAAAACTTTGAATGGCCACTAAATGAACAGTTGTAAGTTGAGGACTACCTGTAAATCAGTTTAATTTTCATTTTGAGCTTATCCCACACGTTTCTTAGCAGCTGGCCTCTAATGTCTCTGTCTCTCTCTTTCTTTTTCTCTGTCTCTTTCTGTCTCTCTCTGTCTCAAATGTCCCTGTCTCTTTCTCTAAATCGCTCTCTTTCTCTCTCTTTTTGTCTCCTTCTGTCTCTCTGTCTCAAACATCTCTTTCTTTCTTTCTTTCTCTCTCTCTCTCTCTTTTTGTCTCTCTCCCTCTCAAACGTCTGTCTCTTTTTTACTTTCTTTTTCTGTCTCTGTCTCAAACGTCTCTGATTCTCTCTTTCTAAGTCTCTCTCTCTCTCTCTTTCTTTGTTTCTCTTTCTGTCTGTGTCAAACGTCTGATTCTCTCTTTTTCTATTTCTTTCTCTGTCTCTCTTTCTCTCTCTCTCTGTCTCTTTCTTTTTCTCTCTTTCTCTCTCTCTCTCAAACATCTGTCTCACTTTCTCTTTCTTTTTCTGTCTCTCTCTTTCTGTCTCTCTCTGTCTCAAATGTCTCTGGTTTTCTTTCTTTTTCTCTCTTTTTCTCTCTCTGTCTCAAATGTCTTTTTCTCTCTGTCCAAGTCTCTCTCTCTCTCTCTCTCTCTCTTTCTCTCTCTCTCTCTGGTAAAAATACATTTGCTGCAGGTAAAATTCGCTTTTGATGAACCAACAAAGCTTGCCAAGCTTCCAGCAGGACGTGATTCAGTTAAGAAGCAGAATTTTTCCGATGTTCCAAGTCAGGGAGGACAGATCTTTCTTATGGTGCCTTCAGTCTTAGAAGGGACGTCTGGAGAAAGTTCCAAATACGGAGCTAATAAATTTAGAAACTGAACAATATCAATGCTCAACCGACCGAATTAAACTGGATGTTCTTTCTTGCTCCACTGAGGACAACCTTCCTATTTTCCTAGGACACAAGGTCACTATTCAGATCCTCTCTCCCCACGGGACAATTTCAGCCTTGATCACAGGGAGGAGTGGGGGGGAGAAATGCTGAAGTCAATACTCAGATGGTAGGAATGATGCAATAAATCTCCTCATTCTGACAAGAGCTTTTACGAGGTGCATTATTTATTCATTATACATTTAGAAATATCTCATTTCTAAAATAGTCCCAGGAATACACATAAATAATTTATAAGGCAACTTTGCTCGGGTCTTGAAAGAAGTTCTTTCAGCATTCCCCCATTTTTTTAAATGGCGACCTTTGGTTAAACGAAGATGGCTTTTCAAAGATGTGTTTTCATTTGGAATAGATGTTGATCCCGATTAGGAATCGATTTCTTGCCTGCCTTTCGATGAAGGACCCAATCTAACACTGCCTGGAAAAATAATCTTGCTGTTCTTCTGCTACCCAAAGATTGCAGGATTGGCCATTTTTTGGGGTCGCTTTGGCAGTAAATTAACGTGAAGACAGCAGTTGACCATTATGGATGGCACTCTTTTTATCAGGGAGTCCACAGCATCTTCCTGTACTGAATGTGTGGCTTGGCTTATAGAGTTGGAGACCCTTATTCTACATGCTCTCCACTTCCAGCAGGTGGCATGTAAGAACCAGCTGCCAAAAGGATGACAGCTCTACACTCAATAAAATCATACCACAAAAGCCAGGATGGGTTTGCTCCTAGATGGCTAACTAAATGCCTCTCGTTGTTAGAAGAGCAGAGTTGGAAGGGACCTTGGAGGTCTTCTAGTCCAGCCCCCTGCTCAAGTGGGAGACACACTACCATTTCAGACAAGTGATTGTCCAGATTCTTCTTAAAAGCCTGGTGGCAAGTTGTTCTGCTGGTTAATTGTACTCACTGTTAGGAAATTTCTCTCACGTTTGGAAGAAAGCACTATGGACAAAACAAGTATAGATATTAGGAGAGTTATCGTATTTCCTGTATAATGTTCCAATTATGGGACAGGTTGCAATTCTGCAGGGAAGCCTTCTGGAGTTTGTGACCTGTTTTCAAGCTTCCAAAAAATATTGCAATCTATTGGGCATGGTTAAATAAAGGCTGGCACGTGGCCCTTATGATGCAAGGGATGGACTGATTTGCATGCTCTGAAAACGTATCCCTGTCCTTTTTCTTATACAGCACGCAAAATATAAATGCACAAAACGGTACATCACAATGCCATTTTGGGTTTTTTTTAGCCACATAGTTATCGTGCTTTGCAATCTCCTCGGAGAACCATCATGCAGACCGGAAACGTAATCAACCTGAACCAACTTTTCAAAAGAAGACTATTTACTCCATTCATTATTATTTTTGTTCCCTGTGAAAACCTACACAGCTGTTTTCTTCTTCCAAGTGATTTCAGGCTCCGGTTTTGGCTTCAAGGTGGTCTGGGCTAAATGACCCATGGGAACTCTTCACATATTTCCTGCCCCCCCCCTCCCCCCAGTAATGGGTTGTTTTAATCCCTTAAATAAAATGTGTCAAAACCACAAAAGGGGGGCTTTACAAGAGCCACTCATTTTGGAATGTCTTCCGGGAAAGCGAATCACGTTTAAAAAGTGCAATTTAAAAAAAAAAAAAAAAAGATTGGAAGGAAAGTATCTTCTGAAATGAAAATGCTCTCCCTCCTCCTGCCTCCGGCGTCTTTTGTCTTTCCTCAGAGTCAAATCCATCCTATTTCAGATGTCTCTCCCCTCATTAATCCATCCTGCCTCCAGGACCTAGTTGGCTTGGTGGCCAGAAAGATATTTCAAAAGTCTCCTTATGCAATAAGATTGCAACACGTGTGTGTGTGTGTGTGTGCCTGCCTCGTGCAGCGAGGAACTCCAACCAGGGGCAGGGCTCTTCAACCAGAGCAGATTCAGAGCACCCCAGCTTTCTTTCATTTTAGCCAAACTCGAGACAGGAAATGTTCTCTAGAGAGAGAGGGAGAGAGAAAATATCCCACCAAAGCTAAAAGTTTTAGGAACACCTTTTCTACATAAGAAGCTTGCACAGTCGCAAGCGCGGATCTGAAATCATAAACAGAACCTGGGTGGTAAAATCAACATGAAGCTGAACTCTGTTGACAAGGTTTGGACGGTGCCACCTGGACATTCCTAGGTTTCTACTCTCCTTAGGACAACCCATTCTTCTGGCATAATTTTCTCCTTTCTATCAGGCTGCTTTGTTATCGATTTATTTATCGCTCAAATTTGTAGGGCCGTCCATCTCACACAAAGTGATTTTAGCACTAACATTTAGACTTATATAACCAGGATGATGAGGGGACTGGAGACTAAAACATACGATGAACGGTTGCAGGAACTGGGCCTGGCTAGTCTAGTGAAGAGAAGGACCAGGGGAGACAGGAGAGCAGCCTTCCAATATTTGAGGGGCCGCCACAGAGAGGAGGAAGGGGGTCAAGCTATTTTCCAAGGCACCTGAAGGTCAGACAAGGAATAACGGATGGAAACTGAACAAGGAGAGATTCAACCTGGAAATAAGGAGAAACTTTCTGACAGGGAGAACAATCCACCCATGGAACAGAAGTTGCCCTCGGAAGCTGTGGAAGCGCCATCACTGGAGGCTTTCAAGAAGAGATTGGACCGCCATTTGTCAGAAATGGTGTAGGGTCTCCCGCTTGGGCGGGGGGTTGGACTAGATGACCTACAAGGTCCCTTCCAACTCTAATTATCTATTAACCACTTCGTAGTGCTTTTACAGCCCTCTCTAAGCAGTTTACAGAGTCAGCCTTTTGCCCCCCAACAATCTGGTTCCTCCTTTGACCTGCCTCGGAAGCAGGGAAGGACGAGTTGACCTTGAGCTTGCTGAGATTAGAACTGCCAAACTGCTTGCAGCCGGCAGTGGGCAGAAGTAGCCTGCAGTACTTGCATTCTAACCATTGAGCCACCACAGCTCTATTTTGGGCAATAATGAAATAAAGCTGAAATAAAAATTGTAGCTTTCTTTAACTGGCTCTTACCTGGGACTCAATCCCATTTGCCTGAGATTCTTATAACGGTGAAAAAACTGATTCATATCTTGTCTTTAGACATCAGATGCAAAATCCAACGGGGGGGAAATATCTAAAGCAGCATTTTGCCAACCTGGCTGACTTTTAAGAGGTGTGGAGTCCAGTTCCCAGAACCACTGGCTGGGGCATTCTGGGAACTGAAGTCCACACATCTTTTTTAAAAAAAGCCAGCCAGGTTGACAGACACGGATCTAAAAGATATGAAATCAGGCTTACCCTTTTGAGTTGACTGTCTCGCCTGGGTTCTGAAGCAATTGGGATAAAATAGAAAATAACTTCAGACGCATCCGAGGGTCCCTGGAAGTCTGAAGGCAGGTTTTAAGGATGGAAATGAAATCCTTCAGGACTTCAGCAATCACAGGCCCTAGGAAGAGAAAGGGGAAACAGTGGAGTTTTGTATCAAATGAAGTTAGCCTCTGAAAGAAGCAATCCCCTAAGAGGGTTCAATTCGGGCAGTCAAATCTTAGTTGAATAAGCTGAATCATGAACAGACTTCTGGGTGAGCAGCCTTGCTAGGACGAAATAAATGACTGCGTTGTCCCATTTAACAGAAGAGTTAGCAAACGGCTTCAAGAGGAAGCTAGGCACCTCCAACCTTCTCTGGGGTCTCTCCCTGTGGAACATCATCCCTCTGGAGAGATGACTGGCCCCACTTTGATACTCTTTCGTAAGACCCTGAAGACCCGGTTCTGCCAATGGATGCGGGGATCCCAAAGTGATAGAGAGACCATCCAGGGGTGGGCTGTTGGGGGTTTGCAGGGGTTTGGGAGAGCCCCTAGCTAAGGTTCTGTGCAGCTGGGAGAACCCTCAAATCCCACTCCTGGCTGGTCTCACCCATCCCTTCCAGGAGTCCCCACATGGCCCATTTTGGATGCAGGTCAAGTGCCGGGCGTGTGTAGAGGGTTCAGGGAGGGCAAAAAACGTCCCTCCTAGAAGTTTGGAAAGGCCAGAAATGGGCCCGTTTCCAGCTTCCAGAGAGCCTCCGGAGCCTGGGGAGGGCAAAAACGCCCCCCTCCCCTGCCGCGCTGCAGGAGGCCGGCTAGGCCACACCCACCATGGCCACGCCCACCCAGCAACCGGGAAGAGAACCGCGTTGTTAACATTTTTTTAAACCCAGCCCTGAGCCCATCGAGTGGCTGGTCGGATTGTTGTCACCAGGGAGGTTGTGGTTTTCTTGGGTTTTATACTGGGGCTTTATCTTTGTAAGGTCACATGGAGTCACCGTGAGTTAAGTTGGGCAGCCAAATAACATTTTTCTTCCTAAATAGGTAAATAAAGCTGCCTTCATATCTCTCGGTCCAGGAATCCCAGAGCGGAGAGGTCCAATCCCTGCCCGCTTCCAAGCCTTCTCACCTGACTGAGTAGCAATGACATCCAACTGCAGGAGTTCTGGGGAGCAGCAGCTCCAGCCATCGTGGGTTGAGGAGAGCCATTCCATCAGCTGGGAGATATGCTCCTTGTATAAGCCAGTGACATCCCGAATGTGCTGGACCTCAGCCAACGCACTCATCGCGTCCTCTAACTGTAGGAATGGGGCAGAGACAGGGAGAATCAATGCAGGGAGCCCTCGGCTTACGACCACAACTGGGCCCAACATTCCTGTTGCTAAGGGAGACGTCCCTTAAGGGAATTTTGCCCCGGGGTTTACAACCTTTCTTGCCTCAGCTGTTAAGTGAAGCACTGTGGTTGATAAGCGAGCAGCACAGTTGTTAAGTGAATCTGGCTTCCCCCGTTGACGCTGCCCGTCACGAGGTCGCAAAAGGGAATCAACTGACCTCGGGCACAGCGGCTGCCATACATACGAACCAGTTGGGCCAACCGTCTGAATTTTGATGTCGTGATCACGGGGGATGCTGGAAAACGTTTTTCGACTGTGAAAAATGGTCTTCCTTTTTTTCAGGGTTATAACTTGGAATGAAAGCAATAGTTAGAATATTTGGGACATGGGATGCAACATCGGGAAAATTATGGCATCTTTCACTTAAATCCTCCCAAGGAAAGATCAAAGGCAAATGAGATCCAGGCAGAAGAACTACATGGCTTCAAAATCAAAGGGATTGGTTTAGACAAAACTCAACAGGAATTTTTTGTGTGGCTGTTGATAAAAACAGGATCGCCAACATCTGATGATGGATATGGAAGGAGGAGGAGGAGGAGGAGGAGGAGGAGGAGGAGGAGGAGGAGGAGGAGGAGGAGGAGGAGGAGGAGGAGGAGGAGGAGGAGGAGGAGGAGGAGGAGAAGAAGAAGAAGAAGAAGAAGAAGAAGAAGAAGAAGAAGAAGAAGAAGAAGAAGAAGAAGAAGAAGAAGAAGAAGAAAAAATTGTAATGATATCTTGTTAATACCTGCCTGCTGAAAAGTGAGACTCTATTTAGGCCTTACTATTGAAGGATTCCCCCAAAATACAGCATCCTTCACTTAATCCTCCAGGGAAAGATGGAAGGCAAACAAGGTCCGGGCAGAAGGAGAGCATTATGGCTTCAAAATCGAAAGGACTGGTTCGGACAAAATTCAACAGCCCTTTTTCATGTGGATGTTAATAAAAATAGGATCGCCAACGTCCGATGATGGATAGGGCACAAAGAGAAGAACTTTGGTCACTAAATAAACTGCTGTATGTCGAGGAATACTTGTAGATGGATAGTGACAAACATTTGGCCTCCGCAGTGCTTTGGAATCGAAAGAGAACTGGCCATTGGAACATGCCAGATGCTCAGTTGGGAGTTTCTTAAAGCAGCCACATTTTAATATTTAGTATTTATTTGATTTGTCAATCGCTTACAAGATACATCCTGGGAAACACACATCTGTATGAGGCATATCCACCTTCCCTCTGAAGCATTATTATCTGCCTCCAAAGAAAATATAGGAGATGCTTGTGGTACTAAATCAGTGATCTGGTCCAAAAATTCCCCTTTTTGGGGTGGGTGTGTTTCTTTCCGGTGAATGCCTATTTGAATGCTTTTAGCGATTTAGGACTTGCCTAATGAACTTCCTTTCCTTTAAACCAGATTTATCCAGGAATCTTTAAAAAAAAAAACACCAGCATCCTAAGACCAAATGCTTAGATTCTCTTCTTCCTGAACAAGTCTAGGCATCCGGATTCCACAAGGCAAAGTACCCTTTTGACCCTTTTTTTTGTCTGTGCATAAAATACTATTAATGTTAACCTGCGTTCGATTTTACAGTTTTAAAACTTAAAAATTATGGCGGTGGGGGGGGCGGTGGGTGGAGAGAGAAATTGCCTGTCGGTGGCAAAGAGCTGTAAATCTCAAGGTAGTTTATTGTGCCTAGAAGCAACCGAACAGGAAGCCGAATAGCCGTTAAACGAAGGAGCGAGTCTGGGAGCAAAGTTTGTGTAGGCCACCAAAGCGTTTCCATGAAAAGATGGCAGCCTGATTTATTTGCAGTTTGATGGGAGAAGAAAGTGATTCATAGCATCATTGATAGTCATAAACAAGGGGTGAGGGCAGACATCCATTATCAGAGACATCTCAGGTGCTGGCCTCCAATTTTAAAAGGGTGCCTCAAACTTTTAAAGCTTAGCATTTTTTTTTTTTGGGGGGGGGGGGAGGTGAAAAGGGCAAGTACCAAAGAAAATACTGAAAGAAAAAGGATTTTTCTTCCCTGATCCTGGAAAGGGCCAAGAATCTGGAGAGAGTGAAGTAGAATCAAAATGCCAATCTAAATTACAACTGATTTGCTCATTGTTTTGCAAAGCCCAATACACCTAGGCTATATTGGTTCACTGGACTACATACAGATCATCCTTGATTTAAGGCCACAATTGAGCCCAGAATTTCTGTTGCTAAGTGAAACATTTGTTAAGTGAGTTTTAACCCATTTTCCGACCTTTCTTGCCACAGTTGTTTAAGGGAACCATTGTTGTTGTTAAGTTGGTGATGTGGTTATTAAAGTGAAACTGCCTTCCCTGCTGACTTTACTTGTCATGATGCAGGGACGCTGCAACCGCCATAAATATGAGTCCACTGCTAAGCATCCGAATTGTCAACTCATAAATTTGATCACGTGACTGTGGAGATGCTGCAGTGGGTCGTAAGTATGAAAGCTGGTCACAGGTCACTTTTTTCCCAGTGGTGTTGTAACGCTGAACTGTCACTAAATGAACGGTTGTAAGTCAAGGACTGCCTATATTAAGGGAGTAACTCTAATTCCGAGATGCTGCTTTTATTTGGGTTATGGGCATCTCTACCCTCTAGCTTTGGGGGTTAACTTTTGAAATCTGAACTCAAGACATGATCCAGGATGTAATTAGCCGATAGTGTTCTGGCCTGGGCTTCCCAAGATCATGAAGCAGGCTTCTCATCCCGTTAAACCCTTTTTATTTAGGTTAAAGGGAATTCCTCTCCAGCAAAGCCCCACCAAACAGTCTTTCACGAGATTTCACAGCTACAGACCTTGATCAGGCTTGGAGAGCTGCCAGACCGATATCTTCCAAATGCCACTCTGTAGCAGACGATACTTGGCAAGAAGTCAGGAAGAGATCTTCACCCTCATGAATTGAACTAATTGTCTCCTGCAAATCCCACTCCCCTTTCGCTCCTCTTTATCCCCTCTGGGAGGGGCCATTCACCTGTGCCCTTACTCCCGAGTTGACCCTTGTTCCTTAACTGTTCCCTTCTCCTGGCAGCTCTGTGCATGCGCACACTGGGAACAGGCTCCAGCTGTTCTTCTGCCTCACTGATCTCCGATTTTGAAGGCAGCTGATGACTATCGGGTGGCCCTGGCCCCATCTGTTCCTCTGACGCAGAGATCTTGTCAGAGTCTTCCTCAGACTCCAGGACTGGCCTATGTTTCTCCCTAACCTCCTTACTGTCTGAGTCTCCTGCCAGCTCAGCTGGCCACTGGCAGGCCACAACAGATAGTGACTCCAATTTTGATGTTCAGCTTTTTATCTGACAGCTTAGAGGAATGTCAAAGCTCAGGGCTACAGCACATGCGTTGCATGAAGGAAAATGAAAACCTAATTCTCCACCTGGCATCCCAATTACAAAGAAATTAGAGGGCCAGATCTGGCTGAGGACATGACTGAAAGTGTCCTTAGCTGTTATCCGTGAGGCAAAATACTGATTTGTTAGAAGGTTTATGGTAAAGGAAATGCTTTATAGGACCAGGAATCTAAATACGGACTCAGCGTTGCTAGCCCAGTAATTTGCATATGTGTGGCTATTTTTTTTTTTTTAATTCAGGTAGCTTCTGCTAATCAATTCTGGGAATGTGAAAAGGCGAAGATTAATGTAAGAGCTCATTCCAGATGTCGAATCACATCCTGCAACAAAAGAACCTTAAGCAGACTGGCATTCAGGGTTGTTACCTTTACATGTAAATGTCCAGCGGTTGGTATTGCCATGATGGTCACCAAAACCTTGGTGAGCTGGAGGCTTATTTCTTTGCAGTCTTCCTGGCACAGCTCAATGAGACTTTCCACACAGCAAAGCAGCTGCTCCAGATAAAAGACCTACCAAAAACATCAAAACATTCAACAATGTACCTGCAGAGGTAAAAACATCTGTCATACCTATACAGAGTTCCTTGGGAGACAAGCATTACTTTAAAAAAAAAAAGGTGGGTGGGTGGGTTTAATGGACCAAATCCCACAATTTCTTTTAAACCTCTTGTGAGATGCTAAGATTTGGGAATGAGATTGTAGCACCTCCCAAGGCCTGGCGATCTCACAAAATTTGGGAGTCCTGTGAGGGTGGTGCCCGCAGCTTCGAAAGTGGTCAACCTCTGAGTGTGTTACAAGGCAGTCCTTGACTTACAACAGCTCATTTCATGACCAAAGTTACAAGCTGAAGGTGCTAAACAAACTTCAGAGAAAAGACGTCTATGCACTGAAAAATTGGTTGCCCTCTCCCTTCTTTGGAAGAGCTTTACAGCTCCTGCTACTTTAAGAAAGTTCAAAACCTTCTCAAAGATCCATCTCATCCTGGGTACCCCCTTTTTTTGAACTATTACCATCTGGCAGACCGTACAAGAGAATAATAAAAACAAGGACAAAGGCTGAAAAACAGCTTCTATCCCAGGGCAGTAGCTCTTTTGAATTCTACTGCATAGTGCAGTGTTGGTGCGGTGTCGGGGGTTTTCGGTTCTAAGTGTAGAGGGTGAAAGATGTGTGTGTGTGCATTTATTTTCATGGTCATGATGTGCACTGAAGATGGGGTTTGATTTCGTTGTTGTACGAGGTGCAATGGCAATAAAGTAAACTAAAGAGGCCTGTTTCGTTCAGTTGGGGTTCTCCTCACCTCTTCCGTCTGTTGACTGACTTCAGGGTTGCAGAGCGCGTTGCCAAGGGACACCAAGTGGGGTTGCAAGACTTGGCGGGGAGATCCCTGGATAACCGCCGCCAGGATCGTGAGGTAAGACGCCATGGGTGATTTTCCGAGATCGGACAGGATTAATTTCAGAGAGACCGCTGGGCTGACAAAAGCTCCAATCAGCTTTGTTGCTTTCAAACACTGTTTTAAAAAAAATACACACAGAGAAACTGGTTGTAAGATGCTAAAGACCAAATGAACTCAGCGGAGCTTCTTTTTTTTTTTTTTTTAAATGAAGAATGGAGGATGACAACTGCTTTCTCCCTTTTCTCATGCTTGAAAAACTGCCTCGCAAGCCTTCAGCTCCATCCCTTGTTCACAATTAGGTGCACAGAGGAGATGATTTCATTCAGGTGTAAAAAAACATTTCATGTCAGCCCCCAAATGAAGCACCCCTGTGTCTTCTTTCAGCACGACCTCTCCAACTTCCCCCTTGAATGAACGGAAGCTCTCAGTCCCTCTTAGACAAAGGCCCCCATGGGATTTACAGGATCCCTTTCACACAGCCGCCCCTCTTGCCAGCTTTGAAGAAACAAAGAAAAGGTTCTACCTTAGGATGATGGGTTATGGGCTGTCTAATTTGTTCTGGGGGGAAAATATGCCTTGTTTCCAATATCTCAGGGGCTGCCCCAAAGAAGAGGGAGTCAAGCTATTCTCCAAAGCCCCTGAGAGCAGGACAAGGAGCAACAGATGGAAACTGATCAAGGAGAGAAGCAACTTAGAACTTAAGGAGGAATTTCTTGACAGTTAGAACAATTAATCAGAACAACACTGGAAGTTTTTTTTTAAAAGATGTTGGACAACCCTTTGTCTGAAGTGGTGTAGGGTTTCCTGCCTAGGCAGGGGGTTGGATTAGAAGACCTCCAAGGTCCCTTCCAGCTATTCTATTCTATTCTATTCTATTCATTTTTCTTTCAGAGAGGAATGGGGACGGGGGACAGCCAAGTTTGAACTATAGAGGTCTTTTCCTTCTTGGCTGTTAAGAGGGATACCAAAAAATGAGCATCTTAGGAACCTGCACGCTTGGATGCTTGTTAGATAGAAGCCAAGATTTATTCATCAAGAATCCTGGTCACAGCTCCCAGTTAAGCCTATCGTTATGAGATAGGAATAGGAGACGTTGTTGAATAGGGAGTCCATTTCAGCCTTGTCCCACTGATCCAGAAGGGTTCTCCAAGGATTCAGAAAGGTTTTTTTTTTTTTAAATAAACTACAGGCAGTCCTTGGTATACAACAGTTCATTTAGTGACCCTTTGAGGTTACAAAAACGACTTAGGATTGTTTTTCATACGACCATTGCAGCATCCCTGTTGGTCACGTGATCAAAATTCAGGCGCTTGGCAGTCGACTCATAGTTATGACCTTTGAAAGCATCCCGGGGTTATGTGATCCCCTTTTGTAACTTTCTGACCAGCAAAGTCAATGAGAGAAGCCAGACTCACTTCATATTCGGGTTACTAACTTAAGAAGTAACTTAAGAAGAACTAGTTGTTACTAACTGCAGTGATTCGCTTAGCAATGGGGGCAAGAAAGGCTGTAAAATGGGGGCAGAACTCACTTAATAACCCTCTAATTTAGCATCAGAAATGTGGGGCTCAATCGTAGTCTTAGGTCGAGGATTAACTGCAGTTTCTAACTGGAGATGCTTAGGGGTTAAACACAAGACTATAGAACTCAACGCTTTTAAAGTTTGGCCTCTTCCTATTTGTAAAGGTCAGGAGATGCCGCTGCCAGTGATATCATTCTGCTGACAGATAACAATATCTGGGGAAAACTGTATTTTGCTTGCTATCTTTGTTGTAAGCCACAAAAGGAACTCGTGTTTCTTCTAGACAAGATTAAGGGAACCAGCAAGATGGGAGCACGTGAGCCTCCAGAGACTGAATCTTCCTCAGAGCTACTGCCAGGGATACACATACCTTATTACTGTGGGAGGATTATAGGCAGGAAAGGAGAAAGAGATAATATGGTGAAATTAACTAGAAAGGTTGTGAACTATGCATAACTTGCAAATGGAATTTATCCCCCAAAGGCATTTTACATTTTAATCTCCTGCTTATGATTTTTAAAAGGCTCTTACTACTCCACTTTGGCCAGCACCACAGGTGAAGCACAATTTGTACAATCTCATCACTGATCGGTACAATAATCAAACAGAAAGTACACTTTGCTGAACAGTAACCGTATGAAGTTGCTTTGGCTCGGATAGGTTGATTAACAAAATTAATGCCCTTGTGGGTCAACCTCAATACATTCTAAAAGCAGGAGGAATTTGGGGCCCAGAAGATTTTATTATCAATCACGAGCTATCTGATACTGTGACATGGAAAAAATCTCTGGAAACTGTCAGGGAAAAAGTCGGTTCCACATCTTTTTCGTCTACTTCTGTGCATATTGAATAAAATTAATAATCACAGCTCAGATCACGTTACCATGGGTGTTATAATCAGTGTTATGCGTTGGGCTGGTTACTTGGGAAATCTGCCTTCACTCTTGGGCTGAGAAGAAGTGACTGGTGATTGGCCCAAAATCACCCAGCTGGCTTTCATGTTTAAGATAGGACTAAAACTCACAATCTCCTAGTGTTTGGCCCAAAATCACCCAGCTGGCTTTCGTGCCTAAGATAGGACTAGAACTCACTGTCTCCTGGTAGCTGGCCCAAAGTCACTCAGCTGGTTTTCATGCTTGTGTCTAGAACTCACAGTCGCCTGGTTTCTCACCTGGTGCCTTAACCACCAGACTAAATAGTCTCGCTAGATCAAATCTCTGTCAACTTTAGGTTAGCAGGACCTCCTTTCCCCAGCAGGGTTTTGAAAGGAGCACACTTACGTTGCTAACCACGCTACTTTCTTCATCAGAGCACACGCGGTACAACGTCCGCAGGAGGAGTTCCATGTGTTGTGTGATGTGATCCTCCGCATGCTGTAACAGTATAAACAGGAGCTGAGATGCCTTCACTCGGGTGCCTTTGACCCAGTCAGTGATATCGTGGCAGAGGCCGGGAAGTATTTTGAAGATGTTTCTGGTTACCAGCTCTCGACATCCCAGGTCCGGACGAGTTACTAGGTGAAAAAAAAAAAAAAAGAAAGAAAGGAGGAAAGAATTCAGGGAGAGGCAGCAAAAAAGTCTCAAGCTCTTCTAATATTCTCATTTTTAAGTCTGAAAATGACACCTGGGTAACAAGTACGAAGGCTTGGGGATATTCCATGCCAGTGAATTCCTGCCCCCAAAATTCACCCTAAAATGTAGGTGCCAGTTTCACAAAGTTTTTTTTGGGGGGGGTCTTGTTTTTATTGACCCAAGGATGAAATATATAAACAACTGTTACACAAAGACATTGATTACTACAACTGAAGTTTTTGTTGTCTTTTTTAATATGGTTTTTATGGTTCTGTTTCCCCTCACATTTCATCAAACGTTTTTCATTTATTGCTACTTTTCCCTACCACTTTGGAGAGTTTCTCTCTCTCTCTTAATTTTTCCTAGAGACACACACAAATATGGCGATGTGTGAAACCTACACTTTTGGGAAGTGAACACACAGGAAGTTACTAGTGGTGCTTTTTGGTAAAATGATTTTGCTTGAAGAAAGAAGATGATGGGGTGGAGGGGGAGCCTCGGATCATCTCAGGGTCTCGCCTGAGGCTCTCTGCTTGTGTGGCTAACCCAAGGCAAAACTATAACAATATGCAGGAGTGTTTGTGAAGCACCTACTTAAAGGGAAGAATCTTCAAAGGTACTCTGAGGTATGACTTCTTTTTGTCATGGAAGAAAAAGCATTGGGATTATAGAAACTGACAGCAGGCAACAAAGAGGTCAAAGACAAAAATCTTGAGAAGATGAAGGTGAGAATGGCATCCCTTTTGACCAGAGGCGCTGTCCCCCCCCCCCCCCGAAAATAATTCTGACTGGCCCTTTTCAACAGTTCCCTTCATTCCTAATGCGCAAATGCAGCTATTTCATCCTGCAGGGCAGGATATCTCACCGCTGTCAAAAGCTCCTCTCTCTCCACCTTTCCTTAACTTGTCTGCACCCACAGCCTGAGGTGGTGATTTTTTTTCTCCTCCCCCCCCCTTTTTTTTTTCTATAGAAAGTCAGTCTATTGTTAAGGTGGCTTTGAGCTCTTTTCTCTCCTTCTCCCACTGACCTGCAATCTCTGTCAAACAGAGATCAAAGAACAAAAAGAGAGAAGTGTCAGGTTCATTAGCTTGCAGCTAGGAGGAGACTGGGGTGAAAGAGGATCCTTGGGGGAGAAGCCAGGACGGGCAGGGAAACTGACAGGTGGGCCTTTTAGAGGTAGAAGACTTCGCTCTTTCCCAATCCACTAAACAAACAGCTGATTGATTTAAAAATATGTTGTTAGAGGCAGATGTTGGAAATCCAGATGGAATCAAAGGGCAGAAAAATTAGCACAAACGACATTAATAGGCAAGTTAAGTTGCACCTGACTTTCTGTGACTTTTTTTTTTTTGTACTGGCCCCCAAAACAAAGTAAAATAGCAATAGCATTTATAGACTGCTTCACAGTGCTGCACAGCCCTCTCTAAGCGGTTTAGAGTCAGCCTCTTGCCCCCAACAATCTGGGTCTGCATTTTACCGACCTTGGAAGGATAGAAAGCTGAGTCGACCTGGAGTTGGTGAGAATTGAACTACTGGCAGCTGGATGGAAGGCGAATGATATTTTTTAAATATGGGTAAAGCCAGCTGCTTTCAAGCATTGGACTGTAGACTTTGCTTCTGAACTTCAAAGCCATAAATGAGACTCTTAAGTGAACGCAAACACACTCTCGCATCCAACTTTGGCCATCTTCTGGTTCCATGAGAAGATATGTGAAATGGAAGCCTAATCCCCCAGCCTTCCTTAGAGGCCTTTTGTCTTTCTCCAGTTACTTAAAGAATTGTTCGTTTTCCAATTCAGTCTGGGAGGAAGATGTAAGGGCATTAACAGCAGCAGTAATACAAATTAAATTTAAAAGATCTTGAAAGTGGAAGACAGCAATATTGTCCCATGTTAGGATTCAGCTTCTCAATGAACTTATATGTATATTATAATATATAGCATGCTGATATACTGAAGTGACCACGAAAGCAATATTGTTTCACATTTAGTCTTGAACTCTGGCACATTTGCCAAAAAACCTGCCCTACCATGGAAGGCTTATCTGCTACATCTTTAACATAGAGAACAAGAACCTCATCAGAAAACAATTTGAAAATTCTTAAGAGAAGGGGGTGCAAATTTACTAGGTCAAATTTCTAATAGACCACACAATTATCTGTTAACTTTTGTTACTGGAGATATAATCTAAGAATGTCACAATGCTTCTAAATCAGACAAACCCCAGTGTAAATAATAAATAGATTGAAAAGTAGCAGAGTATAACAGGGCTTGTTCCTTAACAATAGCAAAAGGTTAATCTGTTGATCAATCTTCTGGTAATCTGTGGGGCTTCTGGTTAGGAGCTGGGGCAAATACAGTATTTAAGAAAGTGCATAACATTAAAAAACCTTAGATTAAATTTGTGCAAACAGACAGGGCTATCTTAAGGAAACCATTGTTCATTTGTGAAGGGAATGAGAAACTCCAAAAGTCCTTCTATTTGTATCTTACTTTATATTTTCTCTTGAAAATATTCCAAATGCCCTATTTTTAAAAGTTATACAATAAAACCTGGGAAATAATTTGCAAAAAAAAAATAAAATAAAATTTGCACTATGAGCATTTTACACTGTACTCACATCCTGGTGGATAATAAGAAGGCTCAGTATAAAAATCGAGTTTATCCTTAATATCGTCTTCATTTTCTTTTTCCCACTGCAACCCCACTTTCTTCCAGTAAGTTAAAGCCAGCTCCCTAAACACAAAGCAAAATGATGACAAATATTGTCGATTCTATGCAAAATACATAACCTAAAAAAAATGGTTGCATAAGAAACTAAATCTGCTACATTTTTTACAAAAAGAACCCATTCCTTGGAGGTGATTTCTGATTAAAGCTAGTCCCAATTGTGCTTTTAAGTCAAAGACTGCACATATACAAGAATGCTTCTTCACAACTGCACAGGGTTTTTGAATCTTCCATATTTTCTTTTTTGTCGATGTTAGGTAGACAAGGCTGAAAGATGTTAATTCTTTGCTCAATGCAAGAGCTCTAACATCTGCATACAAGTTTAATTTCACACATGTTGTATCATCCAGTCTGATCATGCTAAGAATTCTGGAAGTTGCTATCCAAGACATCCAGAAAACAGCTGGTATAGAGTATCTTTGCAGATACAACAGAGCAATCTGATGTTTTATTTTTCTTTTTACAAGTGTGCGAGGCGACACATTTTAAAAAGGGGTGGGAATTCAATTGCCCAATTGTGCTTGGCACTTTGACGTCCCTGACCATCCTCATAGACAAGAGCTCTGTTAGTGTAAAATAGTTTGAGTTTGACTTACTTATTCTCATGCATTTCATCAGTCAGGCCACTGAGTAAGAGAGGAATTAATTTATGGAAATAGGAATAGCGATCCCGCAGGTGCAACAGCCATTCACCAACAACGCTTATAACAGCCTCTCTGACCTGAATGAAAAACCAGGGAGCGGGTGGTGGGGGGATGAGAGGTAGAGAGAAAGAAACCATGTATCATGCATTTTGCAATTCCATCCACATCAAATGATTTTGCAGCAAGACACTTGAGTTTACAAAAAAGTAGTGAATTTAAACTCTGGCCAACGTTACCTGTGGAATGTCATCAAAACATCGCTGGGCGAGGTGAGAAAGCACATCATCCAGCGATTTGACGTTGCCGAATTGGATCACGGACCCTGTGGCATGAATGACAGCAACACGGACCTTGTAGTGTTGATGGGAAATGGCTTGCATTAAGGGGTTGATCAAGCTTTCTGACTGCAGGTGAAAATGATCTGGAAGGTGGAAAGGTTTTATTTAGCGACTGGAAATGCTAGAGAAGGGCCCACTCAGTGCAACGGGAGGGGGAAAGTAGCTCTTATTTAGGGTTTGTTCTAAGCCAGGCAGTGCTAACTGACCTGAGGCTGATACCAACGACATAAAACAAGGCTGACCTTAAACTGCTTTAAATCTACTAAATACTTCCCCAGATGGGGTACACTTGCAATGTGCTGCCATTTTTTTCCAACAGCACATTACATATACCCACAACATTGTATCTATGCTTCCATATATGTATTATGTGCATGTGGTTTGATATATACTATGTGATATGTGTGGTATGTGAATGCCTATGAATATGTGATATTTTATACACACATACACACTCACATATATGATACATATATACACACACAGAGTTGCTCAATAACGAGAGGGTGGCATATAAATGTAATAAACTGCATTGGCCCATGCATACAGTAGTTTTTATGGCCAATATATGTACAGATTATCTGCCTGTCTGTCACTCTATCTATCTATCTATCTATCTATCTATCTATCTATCTATCTATCTATCTATCTATCTCTATATCCATTCGTCCATCCACCTACATACCTACCATCTGTCTACCTATCTCTATATCCATCCATCCCAAAAATTAATCAACCAACCAACCAACCAATCAAATCTACCTACCTATCTTGTCTGTTTATCCATCTACTATCCATCCACCTATCACCCCTCCCTCAATATCTATCCATCCATCCATCCATCTCTATCTACCTACCTACCCTCCCATCCAGCCGTCCAACCATCCATCCACCTACCTATCTACTTACGAGGCATCTTTTAAGATGTGTGGATTTCAATCCCCATCATACCCTGGCTAGCCAAAGAGCTCTGGGAAATGACACCCACAAATCTTAAAAGTTGCCAAGGTTGTATACCCCTGATCGTGTCAGGTATGCCTGTCATTGAATTTACTGGACACCCCTCTTACCGCATGGCAACTGCGGGTGCCCTCTGTGTGTGTGTGTGTGTGTGTTGTATATTCTCTATATATAAAATATAAATTCTCTCTCACACACAACCCCCCCCACAGACATTTACGGCAGGGCAAAAAGCTCCTTAGAATCATAACCCCCCCAAGGAAGCCCGCCCTCTCCCTCCCCTTCTCCGTGAGCCGGGCATCACCACTCCCATCCTCCCCTGCCGGGCCCCCGGTGCGAAAGCTGCGCGGCCGGGGCCCCCACCTGGCAGGGCGTAGGCGGCTGCGGCGGCCGCCTGACATCCCTCTCGCTTGGCGGGCGGGAAAGGGTCGAGCAGGGCCGCTCGGAGGATGCCCACCGCCTCGGGCAGGAAGGGCGCCAGGGCGCGGCGGTCGCAGCGGCGGAGGAGCTCGGTGAGCAGCTGGAGGAGCCCGAGGCGGAGCTCCTCGCAGGCCTCGCCGGGGCCCTGGGGCAGCCCGAGCCGCTGAGCCAGCGCCGGCATCAGCACGGGCAGCGCCTCCGACGGGTGGGCGCCCTGGCCCAGCCCCAAGCGGAGCAGCTCCAGCGCCAGCTCGCGGCACCGCTCGGCAGGGTCGCCCGCGAGGCAGCGGGTCAGCGGCCGCAGCAGCGCCGGCCCGAAGACCTCGCGCACCGCCAGCGGAGGCCCTTCCGTCATCAGGGCCCTCAGCGCGCCCAGCGCCCTCAGACGCGCCGCCCGAGACTCCTCCTGCAGCCCGGGCAGCTGCCGCGACACCGCCTGGCCGAGCTCGGTCGCCGAAGCGCCGCGGCCCTCTTCGTCCGGCTCGGCCATGCGGAGGGAAAAGCACGCGTTGCTAGGCCGCCGGGCCGTTGCTAAGGGCCCGCGCGGCGGGTTTTTGCGACAGGCGACGCGCTTGACTGCTCCCGCGCTTGACGGCTCCCCGCGCCGGAAGGCCGGAGAACTTTTGCCTCAGGCTTGGGTGGGAGGGGAGAGGGACTTCAACTCCCAGCATTCTCTAGGACAGAGGTCTCCACACTTGGCAACTGCATAGCTGGCTGAGGAATTCTGGGAGTTGAAGTCCACAAGTCTTAAAGTTGCCAAGTTTATAGACCTCTGCTCTACGAGAATAAACATACCTGTATTAGGCCGTCCTGGATTTACAACAGTTCGTTTTGTGACCACTCAATGTTACAGTGGCTCTGAAAAAAGTGACTTAGAACCACTTTTCACATTTAAATCATTGGACATGGGATCAAAATTCAGGCCCTTGGCAATGACTCATATTTACGACGGTTGCAATGTTCCAGAGACATGTGAGCCCCTTTTTACAACCTTCTGACAAGCAATGTCAATGGGACCCTTAACCATGTTGCTAACTTTAACAAGGGCAGTAATTCGCTTAACAGCTGTGACAAAAAAGGTCATAAAATGGGGCAAAACTCGCTTAAACAAATGTTTTGCTTAGCAACATACATTTGGTCCCAAGTCGAGGACTGCCTATGTACATTTCTATCCCCGTTGGTAAATTTTGAGGAATTTGCTGCTCAGTTTTGCTTAAAGTAAAAGAAAACAAAGTAAAATTTAAAAGATCAAGCCGTTTTAATGCTGTGTTCAAATCCAGTGTGCAAGGTATTGCCAGGTTCCCCAAAATGTTTGCAAAAAAGCAAACATTCTGGTTTTCTGTGGTGTTGGAATGACATTTTTTAAAAAACAATTTGATTTTTTAGCATGATGTCCAGGAGGAGGATGACTCTGTTTATAGATTGCAAATATATTCTTTGGCAGATCTAATGTTGCAAAATGTGCGTTGTTTCTTCAGAAGAACTTTGACAGTGATACAATATATACCAATCTAAATAAATATCTTTTTTATATTTATACAACTAGTTACATTCGTATCTTTCAAGAACTGCATCAGAAATACTCTGCTTTTTTATTATTATAATGCTTTTATTTAAAACAAAGTTATATATTTTTAAAAAGATACTTATGAATACATTACTGAGAGCCTGCAATTATTACTTAATAGGACACTTGTAAAGGTTGTCTATTCAGTCATGTTTTGTGATATTATTTGAGTACAATACCAACAAGTCTATTTCAGAGTATCAGTCTTTTTTCTTTTATAAGTCAAACTGGTCATCTCTGCCATTTATCCAAACTGAGTTAATTAACTGAGTTAATTTTTTAATCTGAGTTAATTAACTGAGTTAATTTTTTAATCTTCCACTCGTCGTTTCACTGCTTTTTCAATTTTTGTTTGCCTATCTTGCCTCAAAAACAACAGTGTGAATTTTCCATATTTATTTTCTAATTCCTTGTCATTAATTCCCAGTAAGAATAATTTTGCTTAAATCATGACATCCATCTGTAATATCTTCTGTGCCAATTGCACCCATTTCTTTTGCTTTTTTTTTTTTTCACAAGTCTACAGTGTGTTGGAAGAAATATCCTTCTGGGTTCAGTTCCAAGTGGGGAAGAAAGACACTGGAAACATGGTGACTACTTGGAAAGATGGTTTAGTGGTGGACAGGATCACATGGTTTGGGTGAAGAAAGAAGGGCTGATATGCTGAGAGTGCAATTGTTTTATACCCTCTGTTGGGATTTGAATTTGAGCTTGTATTCCGATTGGTTGTCAAGCTCCCATGGGGCCATGTAGGGGCAACTGTGTAGGCTATCCTGAATCCCAAGCTTGGTTGAGCCTTGCTGGATGATGATGTAATGAAAGGGCTTTGGGCAATTCCTATTATAGCTTTACCTGGAGTAGATCCTTGTTATGTAAAATAGACTGGCCTAGGCCAGAGTAATGGTCCATTAGCAAAGGCAAGGGTGGGGGGCTGAATTTCTGCCTCTCTGAGTTTGTTTGTTTTTTAAGGGGAAATATTCTGCCTTTTTAGTATATCCTAAAATATTTCATTTTCCTAGGAGAGGGCTGGGTTTTAATTTCCAACACGTGCATGATAAAAAGTCCCCTCTTCCTTTTCATCCTTCCAACCCTGGCTTGATATTCACCAATACGCTTTTTAAAAAAAAATAATAATAATAATTTAACTGGTGCCACACATTACAGGGACATACTCCAAAGCAAAACCAATCATTTTGTTTGGGGAAAAAATTGTCCACTGCCCTTCTGTCCACCCTTGGATTTTCATTTCCACCCACTCAAAGGATGCGATTTCCCCCCAGTTGGGAATCCCCCCACTGGACCTCATCCAACCCAGCTTAGAACTGGTTCCTTTCCAGCTGCAGTTTATTTTTTCCCTGCAGGGGAATAAAAAAAAAGAGAGAGAGAGAGAGAAGAGGCTGAGCTTGTATGACGGGGGTAACTTTCTGCGCAAGGAATGGATGTTGGAGCCAGAGATTTTTTTTAATGCTTTGTGTGAAAAAAGAGGGGAGGGGGGAAGGGAAACACACACTCAGAAGGGGAGTTGGGGGGAAAATAGACAGTGAGATCATCTAAGGACGGGGGTGGGGGGTGATTGCCTGACTCCATTGTCTTTTAACTGGGGATTTATTTTTATCCCCCTAAGAAGATACCCATTGTGGGGAGAAGGAAATGTAGCCCCCACCTCAAGCCACCTAGCAGCTGGAAGAGATTTCTACTGCGAATAACGAATAACGGGAAGAGCTGGAAGAAGCTGCTGGCTGAGCCAAACATCAGGTATTTATACACTCCCTGTCCATCCAAGCCTGCGCTTACTCCCCCACTTCTCCTTTGTGTATATTTGCATGCTCTCTCTCTCTCTCTCTCTCTCTCCCTCTCCATCCTCATTCCCTCCTTCTCCCAGCAACAATGGCTGAGATTTTAATTCTGCACAATAGTGCTATTGCTGATGGAGGTACAGGACCAAAGATTTACAGGAGGAAGGCAGAAGGGTCTTTTCCCCCCTTCCCTTTCCATACATAGCCAGGGAGAGAAGGAAGCGTGCTGGAAGCAGGGGATGGAGGATTTCTTACCCCACCATTTCAAAAAGAATGCAATAATAATCAGGCATGACAATCCTGGGATGCTTTTCTGCTTTTTGTTTTTTTTTGTTATGAGAGAGAGAGAGAGAGAGAGAGAGAGAGAGAGAGAGAGAGAAACAGGGACCTCCCTACTCAGCCCTCTTTGACGATAGCAGAAAACCCTGGAGTCGAAAATTTAATTCCGATTCTGCCTTCGAAGATTCCGTGGGAAGGTACGCGCTATTATTCTCTGATTGGGGAAGATGAATGTGGGTTTTAATAGCCCTGACCATCTTCCAAAGATAGATTCTTTTTGAGGTAGGGGTCCCTGTGAGCCAAAAGCCTTTGGAATTTTGGACCCCAAATCCATAAATGAATAATGTTGGGGGAATCTGCCTTCTTGCTCTCTTGCAAATTCCAGGGGATGTGACAAAACCTTTCTGTTTTGGTTGAACCTGCCATCCAAAACATCGCAAAAAAATAGAAAGCACTGGTAGAAGAAACCCATGTGAGAAATCCAGCTTTGCTGGCTTCAGTGAGGAAGAGGTGGCTTCCTTCCCATGAGATACGAAATAATAAACCATGTTTTCTCAGGAGGTAACCCTAGAACAGGGGGTTGGGTCTGCCCACCAACGGATGCAGGAGGATACTCCTGAACGGTTAAGGATGTGATGGCCATGCAGCCAGTTTGAACCACAGGGTGGATTTTGTGGCCTCAAAGGGGAAAAACAAAATCCCAATATCTATGAGCCCCTGTTCTTCTATTCCCCAATTTTCAAAGGCAGATCTGTCTCACAGGAAGGAGTGATGCTCACAAGGGTTTTGGGCTTGGAGAAATAGAGGCTGCACTGTTTTTTTTTAAAAAAACAATATCTCGAATAAAGAGATTTGTAAACCGTGGAGCATTTGCTGGTGCTCCAGCCAGAGGACATCACGCATGATGCGTTCCAGGCGTTTCCAAAGAGCCTCCTCCTCTTCCTCCTCCAGGGTTGTTATCCGTTGACCCTCAGGAAGATGGCGGCCGCTTCCTCCTCCTCCTCCTCCTCCTCCTCCTCCTGCAATGCAGAAGAAGACGAGAGCTTAAAAGGATGTGAGCTCTACGTTCAGAAGCACAACATTCAGCAAATCCTGAAGGAGTGCATTGTGAACCTCTGCATTGCTAAACCCGACCGGCCGATGAAGTTCTTGCGGGAACATTTTGAGAAACTGGAAAAGGTAAAGGGGGTTTTCAAACAAGGGAGATGCTGGGATGCTTGTATTTATTTATTTTTTATTTTTGTAAAAAGAAGAGTATTCTGATCTTCAGAAGCTGCTTCCTCGGGAGTCAGAGCACAATTCAACTGTTTTCTAGGGTTGGTGGCAGGACCTAGGCCAACCTTAACTGGAGATACCAAAGTTTGAATTAGGGGCCTTTCATAAGCAGGTTGAAATTGTTCTACAAAGACCTTACACTTTTTTTAAAAGCAGACTTTCTGTCTATATCACCTCTATGGTTGACATTGATTGGCAGCACCCGTCCAGTATTTCATATAGGATGTCAACTCATAAAATATGTCTATGGTCTTTTTAAAGTTGCCAGAAGGAAGGGAAGGGGGAGCAATGGGCAACTTGCATCCCATAAATGTTTTTAAAGATAGTTTCTAGGTGACTAAAGTTTCTGCTGTGCAAAAATCTAACTGGAGGACATGATTGATGACTCTTGGCTATGGATGTGTCCCATTGGAGAATATGAATTATGATACATCCAGGGGGCAGGGGAAAACCAGGACCAAGGGTGACAATGAATGATGTGTCTCAGAGTCGGCTACACCCAGGCAGCGCCGGCTTGTTTACCCCTAATAAATCTTTTTTAAGTTTTGAAAATTTGGCTAGAGACTTGTGATTTAAATGGGGGTAACTACCGGAGCCCTGACATAGGAGTCTTTCTAACCCTCATGTCAAGGATTGAAATTAGAGTTGTAGGAGATGACCAGGCTGAGCTCAAGGGAGGAGTCAAATGCGTCCTAAGTCACGAGTCCATGCATGTCCAGAAAAGATCTAAGTCCAGCCTTTTTGAATGCCTTTCTTATATCCCGCTCATTTCCCTTGACTACTAGTTGGCCAGATTCTTGTAGAGAGCTTCAGCTTGCAATAAATGTTTTGTACTCGTTCGAACTGCCTGAATCTCCTGATTTCCTCCGGTGTTTGACAAAATCTTTGAAATGCAAAATATTTATTAATATGTATTAGTATACTGATGCAGTTAGTCCTTGACTTACAACTGTTCATTTAGTGACCATTCAAATTTACAACAGCACTGAAAAAAGTGACTTACGGTCATCACACTTATGACCATTGCAGCATCCCCATGGTTACATGATTTGCATTGGATACTTGACAACTGACTCACCTTCATGAAGGTTGCAATATCTCGAGTCCTGTGATCCCCTTTTGCAACCTTCGGACCAGCAGAGTCGACGAGGAAACTAAATTCACTTAACAACCGTGTTACGACTTTCAGAACTGCAGTGATTCACTTAACAACCATGGCAAGAAAAGTTATAAAAAGGGGCAAAGCTCGCTTCACAAATGCCTCACTTAACAACAGAAATTTTGGGCTCAATTGTGAACTGTGGTCGTAAGTTGAGGACTACCTGTATAATGCTAAGTACAATGGGGGTTCCTTTGACTGTGGATATTGTGGTTTCTGGATGGGGCTCTGTTTCCTTACATGGTTGTGCGCATTTTTTTACGCCTTGCTTAATTTTAACTTGAATTTAATTTGTGAAGTTCTAACTTTGTTTGAGCACTACTGAAGCACTACAGCAAACGGTAGCAATTCAGACCAGTCATTTGGTTGATAGGGACACATAGCAGCATAGATGTTGTTCATTAGTTCATTCATTAGTGCCATTCATTCTTGGGTGATAAGCAGTACTTAACCCCTATAATGAACCTATCAACTGGATGAACTCCTGTCAAAACTGAGCAGTAAACTGCACCCTTCGATCTGATATGATCCCCTTTGGTACCCCATGTAATCGAAATATATATTTTTAAGAAATAGGGTAGCCAACTTCCAGGCAGATGGCGGACGTAATAGATGGCTAGTTACGTTGCAAACAGGTGTCACAGGATCTGGTTTATCTCTTCTTTCTATTGGAAAATGCTTACCTGATTGGCAGCCTACCTTTTACTTTATTGTAATCTGTTGTTTCCTTTGCTGTCCTGCACTTAATTTTTTAGTAAAAAAAACCAAAACATATTAATAGTGACTGTCTTGATGCAACGGACTAGCATGGCTTAAAATGACAGGCAGATTTAACCAACCAGTTAAAACATAATTTTGAGAAGCTGTAGGATGTCATGGTTGAAGGGGTTTGATTAGGACCCTGAATGTTCAATTTTGCAACATTTTCAGAGGGGGAAAGGGTGACTTTACACCAGAGGTGATATTCAGTTGGTTCTGACCAGTTCTGAAGAACCGGTAGTGGAAATTTTGAGTAGTTCGGGGAGGCATATTTTGTGAATGAAGGAAAACAGTGGCTCCCAAAATGTGGGCACCAGGGACTGGTTCCGTGGAGAGAGGTTTTTCTATGGGGAGTGGTTTCAAGTCCTGCCTGCATCCCTCAGATGGGGCTTTACTTGTTCCCATGGCCCAGTTTCTAGCGTGCCATGGCTCCTTGGTGGTCCATGGACTGGGCGTTAGGGATCCCTGATGTAAATAACAGAGGAAGTGTGCCTATGGAGATTTTCAGTCGTCTCAAGTTATGGTTATCCCAAAGCTTCTTTCTTTCAAACCGTAACTGGACTTTTCTTGTTTTGCTAGAAGTCATTTCGCTTCTCATCCCAGAAGCTTTCTCAGTTCTGGCTGGATGGTGGAGAATGGAAGGATTTATATCCCTTGCAGTCATCTGATCTTTAGCATTCTTTCTGAGTGTCATTGAGGCCATTTGGAAGGTTAACTGTGCCCTGCAGACGACTGCAAGGAATATAAATCCTTCCCCCATTCAGTCGGAACTGAGGAAGCTTCTTGGATGAGAAGCGAAACATCTTCTAGCCAAACAAGGAAGCAGTGTCACAAATGCAACCCTGAGCTGTTAGATATCACTCTAAAAATAAAAATAAATAAATCTGATTTATTTGGTTTAGCGTTTGAGATTTGGAATCTATAATATGTGACTGATGTGGCAATAAAGCACCAGGCTAGAAAGCAAGAGTATGTTAGTTCTAGTACTGCCTTAGCCATGAAAGCCAGCTGGGTGACTCTGGGCCAATCATTAGGAGATGGTGAATTCTAGTTCCACCTTAGCCATGAAAATCAGCTGGGTGACTCTGGGCCAATCACTAGGAGATGGTGAGTTCTAGTCCCACTTTAGCCATGAAAGCCAGCTGGGTGACTCTGGGCCAATCACTAGGAGATGATGAGTTCTAGTCCCACCTTAGCCATGAAAGCCAGCTGGGTGACTCTGGGCCAATCACTAGGAGATGGTGAGTTCTAGTCCCACCTTAGCCATGAAAACCAGCTGGGTGACTCTGGGCCAATCACTAGGAGATGGTGAGTTCTAGTCCCACCTTAGCCATGAAAACCAGCTGGGTGACTCTGGGCCAATCACTAGGAGATGGTGAGTTCTAGTCCCACCTTAGCCATGAAAGCCAGCTGGGTGACTCTGGGCCAATCACTAGGAGATGGTGAGTTCTAGTCCCACTTTAGCCATGAAAGCTTTCTCTCAGTCCAAGCCACCTCACGGGGTTATTCCTGTGGGGAAAATAAGAGGAAGGCCTGTTGGATATGTTTGCCACCTTTGAGTTATTTTGCAAAAATAATCAAAGAGGGATACAAATAAAGAAATAAAAACCATCTTATGGATTATTAGGCAAGCGGTGAGTTTCATTGTGACCTCTCACCTAAGAACCTTCAGCCAATCACGCTCCAGGCCCACCTGGTTCCATTAGGAGCCTAGGGAGGCTGGTGGGAGGTTGTAACTTGGACTATGTGACCTCCAAAGGCAAGAACATCTGCCTGGAACATCACAAGAAAAGAACTGTACCCAAGACTCCAGAGTGTCATGGTAACTTGAGGATTGGAGAAGCCGAGCAGTGGACTGGTTTCTGTTAGGCAGGAAGGAATGAGAGCAATAGGAGTAGCTCTCCTCTCCTCTGTCAGATAGGATGAGGTCCAAGCTGATCCATTCACATGGGGATCAGATTAACAGAGTTGGAAGGGACCTTGTAGGTCATCTAGTTCAACCCCTCCACCCAAGCAGGAGACCCTACACCATTTCTGACAGATGGCAGTCCACTCTCTTCTTCCAAGCTTCCAGGGATGAAGCTCCCACAACATCCGAAGGCAACTTCTGTTCCATGGGTGGATTGCTTTCACTGTCAGAAAATTCCTCCTTATTTCCAGGTTGAATCTCTCCTTGTTCAGTTTCCATCTATTGTTCTTTGTCTGGCCTTCAGGTGCTTTGAAGAATAGCTTCACCCCTTCCTCCTCTCTGTGGTAGCCCCTAAAATATTGGAAGATTGCTATCATGTCTCCCCAGTTCCTGAAACCGTTCGTTGTATGTTTTAGTCTCCAGTCCCCTAATCCTCTTGGTTGCTCTTCTCTGCACTCTTTCTAGAGTCTCAACATCTTTTTTATAGTATGGTGACCAAAATTGGATGCAGGTGTGTACTTTTGCAATGCATCACGATCACACTTTCCCTTTCCCCCCTTTTCCTCTGAGCCACTCTGCCAATCAGCCTTTGGGTTGATCAATTTTTCCAGCAAGAAGAATCAGATTGCTGGTGGCACCAACCTGTTTTTTTTTACCAACCAGTTCTTCTTGTTGGTTGGAGGGAAAACATGCAGGGGTCCTGTCCCTATTTTCATAGCTGAGGATTGTTTGGTGGGTGAGAATGTTATAGGAAAGAAGGTGGAACTACCAGAAGTAGATTAAGCATTAGGTGAGGAATACCTCTACCTCAAAGGCTTTTAGTTTGCTTAGAGTCACATTCTTCTGACCTAGAGAGCCTGGGAGAGCCATGGTGGCGCAGTGGTTAGAGTGCAGTACTGCAGGTTCCTTCTGCTGACTGCCAGCTGCCTGCAATTTGGCAATTTGAATCTCACCTGGCTCAAGGTTGACTCATCCTTCCATCCTTCCGAGGTCAGTAAAATGAGATTGTTGCAGGCCATAGGCTGACTCTGTAAACTGCTTAGGGAGGGCTGGAAAGCACTGTGAAGTGGTATATAAGTCTGCTATTGCTTGGGATGGATGGATGGATGGATGGATGGATGGAAGGAAGGAAGGAAGGAAGGAAGGAAGGAAGGAAGGAAGGAAGGAAGGAAGCCTGAGTGGTGTATTTGTTACAATGCAGTGTGCAGGCTAACTTTGCCCCCTGCCATGAGTTCCATCCTGCTGGCTCAAGGTTGACTCAGCCTTCCGTCCTTCCGAGGTGGGTAAAATGAGGACCCAGATTGTTGGGGGCAAGAGACTGACTCTATAAACTGCTTAGAGAGGGCTGTAAAGCACTATAAAGCAGCATATAAGTGCTATGGCTATATAGGGTTCAAATCTGTGACCAGGATGACTGAGAATCTCCACACATGTTCTCTTCTTTTATTTCTCTTTATTTTATGCATGCGTTGTGTATCCCCTGGCACCTTTCCTTGTTCCTGGTAATGTCAAGTCTTGAAACTCGGCTTCCCAGCATGAAACAGAAAGAAAGATGTCGAAAACTAAGTCCAGGGAGGCTCCTGCCACGCCAAAGGAAGACAGTGAGAAAATGCTTGAGGGCTCCATCCAGGTCAGCGGAGCAGCTTACGGGGACCCAGAAAACATGGTCACAGGGTCTATGAATATCCAGGGCCCGGCCAGCAGCTATGCAGGGAAATCCATGATGGGCTCTATGCACATCAGAGGAGGCAAGACACTGATGGGTTCCATGCATATCCAAGGACCAACAGATAACATCGCAGGGTCATCATTGACAGGTTCCATGAAGGTCAGAGGACTGGCGAACGCTCTTTCAGTGCAGGAAACAGAAAATGGTGTAAGTTTGCTGAAATCATGACAAATCAACTAGAGGGGTTTTGTTCTGGCCTCTCTTATCACCTTGTTGGAAAATCCCCTTATAGCAGTGATGGCGAACCTTTTCAGCACCGAGTGCCCAAATCGGAACATGCATGCATGTCTGTGCATGTTAAGGTGACCAATCGTCCTCCTTTAGGGAGGACAGTCCTTCTTTTGTAAGTTCTGTCCTCTCTCGAAAAGTGTCCTCCTACATGTCCTCCTTTTTGATATTTGAAGATTAATCTGTAAATCTCCATATTTGATCGAGGCCGATGCCGATCCGTTGGGTGTGATGCGATGTATTTGTATTTGACATGATGATTTGTCAAGGCTCAGTACAGTGCGGCGAGACGCGATTATGAGATGCATGCGCTCTACACAGGATAATTGTTTGAGAGAGTGTGCCATGTGCAAGTGGCTTTGTTTTTTTTTCTTCAATTTATTTGTGTCCTCCTTCTCATTGTAAAAAAGTTGGTCACCTTAGTACATGTGCATGTGCCGGAGCGCCGGAAAACCGAAGACCAGCTGGCTAGTGCGCGCATGCCTGCTTTTTGGGCTTTTGGGGGGCCATTTTGGGGGGCCTTTCCCAGCCATTTTTGGCTTGAAAAAAGCCCCCCAAACAGCCTGAAAATGACAGCCCTGTTTTTTGGCCGATTTTTTGGCCATTTTCCAGCGCTCCTGCACCCACGAAGACCAGCTGGCAATGGCACATGTGCCCACTGAGAGGACTCTGCATGCCACCTCTGGCACATGTGGCATATATTTGCCATCCCGGTCCTATGGCCTGTGTCCAGGTATTCCTTTAGGAACTTAACAACCCCAGCATTCCATTAGTAAGTGAGACAGTTAACCAAGCTCCCTTTCTGAGTTTCTGCATGTACAGTAGAACCTCTGGTCATGGACACTTCTGACCATGACCAAATCGGGTTCTGACAAAAAAATTCACAATTATTATTATATTTTTATGATTTTTTTTAATAACAAAGAACAACAGATAAAACCTTTTTTCAGTTATACAGCTGGGTACATATCATGTGCACAATATTTATCCATTTCTTCTTGAGTTTACATTCATATTATACTCTAAACAACATTATATATCATATTATATCATTATTAAATCATCATTTTTTTATTTCAGTTTCAAGCTATCCTTAAAGGCAAATCCCAACTTTTACTAAGTTATATTCATGTTGTAACTTATTCAAAGATAATCAGTTATTGTACTGTATATCATTATTATTACAATATCCTTTCATATCTTACTCTACTTTCCCACCATCCATAAAATAAATCCCAAATCTTATAATACTCCTTGCTCTCTAATTGCTAACGTGAATCTACTCATTTCTGAATATTCCATTATTTTCTTAAAAAACCAATTATTTTTTTTCATGGCTGATTTCCCCTTCGACGCCATTTTTTTTGGTAAGTGCCAAAGTTCCAAAATGAGGTTCGGTTGCCTGACCAAATCGGGTTGTGACCAACATTATGGAATGAATTATGGTCGTGACCGGAGATTCTACTTCTGGTTCTCAATGTACGACCACAATGGAGCCCAAAACCTCTGTGGTTAAGTGAGACGTTGGTTTAAGCGAGTGTTGTCTCATTTTACGAGCTTTCTGGCCATGGTCGTTAAGTGAATCACTGCAATGATGAACTAGTAACCCTGTTGTAAAGGAAATCTGGCTTCCCCATCAATTTGTCAAAAGGTCGCAAGAGATCAGGTAACCTTGGGATGCAGTGATGGTCATAAATATGAACCGGTTGCCAAGCATCCAAATTTCGGTCACACGATTATGGGGATGCTACAAAATTGTAAGTGTGAAAAACGGCCATGAGTCACATTTTTCAGTGCTGTTGTAACTTTGAATGGTCACTAAATGAACTAAATGAATCTTTATTTTCATTTAAAGCAGGGGTCTTCAAACTTGACAGCTTTGAGGCTTCTGGACTTCCAACTCCCAGAATTTCTCCTCCAGTCATGTTAGCTCAGGAATTCTGGGATTCTATTCTAAACTCTATTCCTATTCCAAATTCTATTCCTATTCTATATTCTATTCCAGGGCTCTTCAAACTTGACAGCTTTAAGACTTGTGGACTTCAACTCCTAGAATTCCTCCTCCAGTCATGTCAGCTCAGGAATTCTGGGAGTTGAAGTCCATGGGTCTTGGACTTGCCAAATTTGAGGACCTTGATTTACAGTACAAAAATGAGATAAACTCTAATTAAAAAATGTTGCAAGTTGAGGACTACCTGCATATAACTCATAAAGTGAGCTAGATATTCTTGCCTACTACATAACTCCAATTTAACATAGCTGATGGGATTAGTTCAGTATGTCCATTGCACCCAGGAAATGGAGTAAACCTTGGGTAAATTAATCCCAGGAACACGTACAATGGGAACGAGATCGTAGCTAAAATATATCAGCTGAGTCCACCCACGGTCTACAGTTCATGTGATTTGATTCTTCAAGGGTTTGGGTGACTCCAACCATTGTGTTTTCTAAGCTATGGTGGATGGCCATGTGTTGTGGTGTGACTCCAACTAATGTTGGTCAATTGAACAAACCCAGGTTGAATGGCTTAGCATAAAATATGAACCTTTGTAGAACCTCAGGCTATGATTTAAGGTCTCTCTCTCTCTCTCTCTCTCTCTCTTCCCCTGTGTTTAAGGAAGTAAAAATTGCCAATATTTTCTTGCTTAATAAGATGGTGAGAAGGCTGAACTTCCCGTAGGACTTCCCATATCTTGAATCTGCTGAATCTCAAGGCCACCTTGGCACTCAAAACCAATAGGGTTTGGGTTCATCCAAGCATGTTCCAGGAATGGGAATTCATCCCCCATCATATCTGTACTTGTGAATGACAAATGTCATTCATTCCTGCAGAGACACGGGATGTCATTGCAATGTCATTCGCAGGTCATGTGAATCTCTCTCTCTCTCTCTTTCTGTGTGTTTTTGAAGGATGGGTGACATTCCGTTGACAAGGAATTTTCTGGAAAGATTTGCAAGAATCTACTTTTGAGGAATGGCCTTTTCAAAGGGCTGCTTTCGGAAAAGGTTTAATTTATTATTCCTTTCCCAAGACTTCGTACATTTACAATTTAGGGGTGAGAATGAATGTATCTGTGATGGCAAAAGGCATGTGTATGTGATGAAAGTCCTAAGGAATGTTCTTTAAAAAAACAACAACAACTTATCTGTGGATCCTGGTGTATACTTGAGACTTGTGGGCTGGAAACATTTAAGAGAGCAGTTCTGATGCCTAGCAGTGAATTAGCAATGCATAGAAATGCTAGCCTGTCTCTTGTTTGCACCAGCTGACAGTGGAGTTGTGTAGCAGAGATGCTCTTATAAAGACACAGAGGAAGAGAACTATATGGTAACTTGCTTGTGCTTCTATTTCCCATCTGGAGTGGGGTAGAGGTTGAAGAGCTAGCTACGGGTTAATCGTGCTGCAGCTTCTAGAACCTTTCTCCTTTCCTTCTGAAGGTTTGCTATTTCACCGGTGCCTTGTAAGAGCGAGCCATTGATTAATTCTGGTTTTAATATTTTTATTTCAAGCGTTTCCAATTCTCTTGGAGACTGAGGTTTAAGCTCATCCATCTCAGCGATGCATGTTATCGAGGGAGGATCTTGCAAAGTGTGTTTTGAATCTAAGAAAGGGGATGGGGATGTAGGAGCTGGGGATATTGATCATCAATTGATCACCGAACAGAAGGACGGACATTAGCGAAAAAAATCCTTGAGGGTCTTTACAAGGCAACCTTCAGGGAAGGCTTCAGAATTTGAGGTCAAAGTATGTATGACATGATGGTGACTATCCAAATATTAGCAAGCCAGAGGTAAACTCTGCAGTATTTTTCCACCTGGGAAATCTCCTATGCAGAACGGGGAGATTTTGCTTTTCCTTGCGATGAACATGGCTTCTCAGCTTCAGGGAGCTGGTTGAAAATCTCCTGCATTTCTGAATCGTGGACCCAAGCCAGCTGAATCCCAACGATCCCGTCCTTCCAATGATGACGGAGCTGCCTTGATGGGTGGGGAGAAGAGGGGATGTTTTGAAGATGAGAAGGCATGTTGCCGTTTGGCTCTCTCACATGGTCTGAGGTGGGCAAGACCCTCCCTGGGAGAAAATCAGGTTTCCTATCTGTCTGCTCTGCTGTGGTTTCTGGGAACATGTTTGATGTGGCAGGTCAGCAATCCTTAATGGCAATGATACAGGTATGGCTTTCCCACTGCTTCCTCAGAGTGGATGCTGTGCTGTCATACCCTTGGACTTCTTAGAGAATTGTGTGTGCCTGAGTGTGCGACGCTGTCATTGGTAAACCCGTACTAGCGATGTGCTGGGATTTGTGCTTCTCACAAGTTTTCTTCTGTTGAGCGAGAGGCTCCTAGTTTCTGACCTGTTTTGGAGGGTTTGGGAAGGCATTTAGGGTTTCCATGGGGACAGTTTGGGCTGACTTACTTGTTGGATGGGGTTCTACAATGGTGTTATGTTACATCTCTTTTTTTTTCCTGGCTTCTTCTGGGTTGCCCATCATTCCTAGAAGAGAATTGTAGAATCATAGAACGATGGCAATGGAAGAACATTGAAGATAGAATGGGAGGACTGGAAGGGATCTTGGAGGTCTTCTAGTTCAGGGGTCGCCAACCTTTTGGACCTCAGGGACCACCAAACTCATAATTTTAAATCCCGCAGACCAGAGACTCTGGGAAAATCCCGAAAAAGTCTGCAGAAAAGATCCCCACCCCATTTTCCTACCGATCGATCATTCTTTATTTGGGATTGCAGGATTTCGTCTCCAGCTCCATTTTCAGGGGGAGAGAGAGAAACACAGAGAGAGACTTTTGTCTTCATGCAAAGAAAGCAGCAGAAGCAGCAGAAGTCTTTCTTTCTCTCTCCCAAACTCCACCAGAAACGAGTCTTTGTGAGACTTGTCGCACTGGCGCAACCTCTTGGAGCAGGATGTCTTGCAGAGTCCCATGATTTGGGGGTGACATTTCTCTGCAGACCACCAAAATTTTCTCATGGACCACCAATGGTCCCTGGCCCACTGGTTGGTGACCACTGTTTTAGTTCAACGCCCTGCTCAAGGCAGGAGAACTTATACCATCCTGGTCAAATGGTTGTCCAGTCTATTTTGGAAAACCCCCAGTGATGGAGCCCCCACAACTCTGGAAGACAAGCTAGTCCATTGATTCATTATTCTCGCTGTCAACAAAATTTCTCCTTAGCTCTAGGTTGGATCTCTCCTTAGCAAGCTTCCATCCATTATTCCTTGTCCTACTCTCAAGTGCTATGCAGAAGAAGTCAACCCCCCTTCTCTGGGACAGCGTCTCCAGACCTTTATCATGTCCCCCCAGTCTTCCCCAATCGATTGGTTAGTTAGACAAACCTAGCTCCCTCAACTGTTCCTCATGCAAGTTAGCATCTTAGACCCATTATCAACTTTGTTACTCTGCTCTGTCCTCTTTCCAGGATCTCAGCATCTTTCTTTATATTGTGGTGGCCAAATTCTACTCCAAGTATGGACCTACTAGTGTAGTATAAAGTGGTACTATCACTTCTTCACAACACTGATCTAGTACAAACCTTGCACAGTGATTTAGTACAACTCTTGAACACGTGGTGGCTGTTCAACCTCATCCTAAAAGCCTCCTGAGATAGACAACCTACAATTCCGTAGTTGGTTCCACCCTTTACAGATTTTAGCATCAGAAAGCCCATCTTTATATTGAAATAAGAATGTCCAATGGGAAGAATTCTGTCCTCCTGTTTTTCCTTTGGGATTAACTGGGAAAAATAGGAAGCCAAGGGTTGTGGGGGCTGATGTGCTGATCAAGATCATTCGCATATATACTTATTTTGGTCCTCTTCTCCCTAAGCGTCAGACCAACACCTAGGAGAATTTCGCCAAAAGAATACCTCGTGGAAGATAATCCCATGCCAGTGAGTAGTGGAAAAACGTGGAAGGGTCTTGCATAGCATCATAATATATCTTTGAAGGCTTCTCTTGGGAGGTGTGTTGTGATTCCTCACCCTGGTAAAAAGGATGGTCTGAATTTAGACAGTCTTAGAATTACCTAGTACCCATTTTGGAGAACAGTTCCCTGAGAAAGAACAACTCTGGTCTATGAATGCACTTTTTTCCCCCGCGAGACAATCATAAAAAATGTTGCTAATAAGAACTTTGAACATGGATGGTTCTTGGGACTTTTGGGAAGGTGCCACTGCATTAAGAAGCAGTTTAAGGTACTTCTTTTGATTTCTCTTATTATCTCGGATGAGCAATCCATAAATCATTTCCTGACTCCCTATGACCAGCTGATTAAGATGATAATTAATCACATGTCTGCTCTTCAGGCCAGGGATACCCGATATGTTTCCTCCTCCACAGCCTTCTATTTAGTAGACGCATTTCCTAAATTATCTCCTCAACGTAATATAAGAGCAAGCAAAGACTTGGGAAGGGTTTGGCATGACCACACATGGCACAACAATGCATTGTGAGTCCCAGTTGGGTATTATTATTATTATTGTTTGTTTGTTTATTTATTTATTGAATTTATATTGCTGCCTATTCGCCATGGTGACTTGAGGCGGCTTACAGAATGTAAAATCATATTACACAATAAAAACTAACAAAAAGAACCAAATAAATTAATAAAGTATAATAGAACAAAATCTGGATTTTTTTAAAAAAATAAAGTTATGCCATGTTGGCTTTTCCCAAAAACTATGTGAAAAGCAAACTTGCAAGTGGTGGGAATAGATGGATGGATGGATGGACAAACATCTGCCCATCTATTCTTCTGCAGCGTTTTGGTATTTGTGGGACAGCTCGCTTGTGAAGATCCTGTAAATAACTCCAAAAGTAATAATTTAGAGTGTCTATTATCTTGGGTATATATGTACTTTTATATACTGTATATATAATGTTTTGGGAGTTTACAATTCAAAGGGACCACCAAACTCATAATTTTAAATCCTGCGAACCAGAGACCCTGGGAAAATCCCCCCAAAAAGTCTGCAGGAAAATTCCCCACCCCGTTTTTCTACCGATCGATCGTTCTTTATTTGGGATCGCAGGATACCATCTCCAGCTCCGTTTTTGGGAGGGGAGAGAGAGAGAGAGAGAACGAGAAAGAGAAAGAGACTTTTGGCTTCATGCAAGGAAAGCAGCAGAAGCCGCAGAAGTCTTTCTTTCTCTCCCCCAAACTCTGCCAGAAAGGAGTCTTTTGTGCCGGCACAACCTCTTGGAGCAGGAGGCCTTGCAGGGTCCCAAAGACTCGTTTATGGCAGAGTTTGGGGGAGAGAAAAAAAGACTTTGGCTGCTTTCTTTGTGTGCGGAAAGAAGCATCCCGGTGGTCAGGCCAGGCGCGTGGGGCACATGGGGCAAGTTCCCCCCCTCCACCCTTTCCCCCCTTCCCTCACTTCCTCATGTTGTTCACAATGCAAGTGACCCAAGCCTTGTGTTCCGGCGGGCCATGTGGGTGGTGCAGCTTTGTGTTCCCGGCCCACTGGTTGGCGACCACTGTTCTAAATAGTCTCATTCATTCCAGCTAAAATATGCAAAGCTTTGTTTCAGAAGAACTGGAAATGAAGATGGGAGGGAATGATGTATAAAGTAGTCCTTGACTTACGACCAATTATTCAGCAATGGTTTGAAGTTACAAGGGCACTGAAAAAAAGAGACTTAGGACCGGTCCTTGCATTTGGGATTGCAGTATTCCCATGATCAAAATTTGGGAGCTTGGCAACATGTCCCAGGAGTCATGTACAGTCACGTGATTGCCATTTGCTACCTTCCCAGCCAACTTCCAACAAGCAGAATCAATGGAAGGAAAGCCAGATTTGCTCAACGACCATGTGCTTCGCTTAATGGCTGCAGTGGCTCACTTAACAACCATGGGAAAACCGGTCAACAAATCGGGTGTGACTCATTCAACAGTTGTTTTGCAGAGCAATGGGAAATTCTGGCTTCCAACTGGGGTCATAAGTCAAGGATTCCTGTGTGAGCTTTATGGCTTTATGGCCACAAGAACCAAATCTCTCTGGCTTTCTTTCGCCTTCACAGGAAGAAAGCAAACAGATCCAGGCTTGGCAGAAATCCAGCTCTCAGTCAGATTCTCATGATGATGAGGTTTCTCCTCCACCACCCAATCCAGTGGTCAAAGCCCGACATCGAAGGGGAGGGGTCAGTGCTGAGGTCTACACCGAAGAAGACGCAGTGTCTTATGTCCGGAAGGTAACACTATATTGTTATTCTTGGATGGTTGCTGTAAATGATGCATGGAAATTGTGTTTTAGGGGACATCAAAAGCTAACTGGGTGTAGCGTTAAAGCAGGGAACGTGAGTTCTAGTCCTGCCTTAGGCATGAAAGTTAGTGGATGACTTTGGGCCAATCACCAGGAGATGGTGAATTCTAGTTCTGCCTTAGGCATGGATGTCCTTGATCCAGTCCTTTTCTCTCTGCCCTGGGAAGGAAGCAATGGCCAACCAGTCCTGAAGAACCTTGCCAAGAAAACTGCAGGATCTTTTCCAGGTAGTCTCCAGGAATCCAAAACTGCCTGGAAGGTACATTCATACATCAAAAGACCGACTTATTTAGCAAAGCTAAATTTTCTTACGGATCGGGGATCCCTATTAGCTTTTGAATGTTGGGCTGAGATGTTATCAATTTGTGTTTTTATAAAAGAAGAGTACCCAGATGCTCTCCAGAATATCTGCCCCAAGAAAGCTTGGTCAGGTCCCAAAAAATAGCTATTAATGCTCAGAAGGATTTTTATGGATAGATTCTGTGATGTTCGCTCCTGATTTTTAATACCAAATCAAATCTATATTCTGTCCCAGCATTTCAGTGAAGTAAACCTGGCAACTGCCCAACTTTCAGAACCAAGTTCAATAATTAATGCATCTCGCTGCTTAAGATGCATTTGAAGAAATAATATTAAGTTCTGCCAGATGCTGAATTATTTGCTATTCAGCCTTTTAAAAAAAACAACATTCCCATTAGATACTCCTTACAAGCTAATTCTGATTTGCTTCTGGCCCACCCCCGTTGGTTCAATTATGTTAGAAGAAACCCTGTTAGGTTAAATCAGCATTTTATAGATGATGTTTGATGCTCATGGCATCGTTGCCTTTTATTTGAGATGAAGCAATTTCATAATTCTCTCAATGTTCTCTCAAAGCCATTTTTGGAAGTTTAACTCAGGTCTGGAATTATGGAGTGGCTTTGTGATTGCTTTTCTTTGATTAGTCCAAATACAAAACTCTTAATTTCTGGCTGTTATACATTAACATGGCTTTCCTACAAAGATTACAACCGGAGCCTTGGACTGATCTCTTACGAATCATCTGGAGTTCTGCTCACTCCTAACTTTGGCTTCTGCTCCTTCCTTTTCCATCCCAGGTTATTCCAAAGGACTATAAGACTATGACGGCTTTAGCTAAGGCCATCTCCAAGAACGTCCTCTTCGCTCACCTTGATGACAATGAGAGAAGGTATGATGGGATCTAGGATGTTAGACTGATGACCTAGTTTGGTCATGAAATATCTGCAAGAAAATAACCAAGCTCAGAGAGCACCAAGGACCTCATAGTCCTCCTCCTCCTCCTCCCCCTCCTCCTCCTCCTCTCTGCAAACCCCACTCCCTTCTAAGACTGATGATGGGTATCAAATATCCAGATCAGCTTTCAGCCGAAACATAGATTTCATCAAAACTCTTGCCCCAACAATATTTTCTCTCTGCAATGGACATTTGATGCTTCACCTCTCAATTCTTTTCACCTGTCCAAAGTGCTCTAAAAAAAAAATCATGCTTTATTATTATGATGATTATTTTAAAGGGCAATGCATTTTTACATTAATCCAGTCAATCCAGCTGCTGGTTCGTGTTAGTGGATTTACAGTATTTTGGAAGAACATGGTTGCCTTCCTTTTTTTTTTTTTTTTGTGGACCCAAACTGCTTTGCATTGTGTGAAACAGCTGGTTAAGTCTCATCCTTACAAAAAAGTAACCGTTTCTAAGGTTTCCAGAAACAAAGGTGGCCTTTGAATGGGCTACAACAGCTGGAGAGATCTGTTGCGTTAGGCGTCTCAGCTGCCCCCATGCACAACAGAGACGGGCAGTAATAGAATATTTTAAGCATTTAGTAATTCCGGATTTGTCATGTTTTAGAAAGATGTCTCATTTTTAAATTTTTCATTTCATCTTATACAAACAATCCATCTTCCGTTTAAACAGCGTGTCGCCTGGGTACAAGTATCTTGTGCAATGGCAATTACACTGAATTCATTACTATAATATTAATGTTCTATTCTTACTATCTAATTATTATAACAACCCCCCCATCTTAGCATATGTTTTAGAAAGATGCCTGTGTCTTGGGAGGGAAGGGAACATTGTAGAGGTCGTCCTTGATTGACAACAGTTTATTTACCGACTGTTCAAAGTTATGATGGCAACGAAAAAAAGTGTCTTATGACCAGGGGTGGGATTCTACCGGTTTGGGTGAACCGGATATTAAAGTTACAGCTGGTTCATCAAACAACTGGCCCCTCCCCTTCCTCCCCTCCCCTCCTAGGAGTCGCCATGCAGTCCATTTTCGATGTAGGTAAGTGCAGGGTCCGCGTGGAGGCTCTGGGAGGGGGAAAAACAGGCCTTCTGGAAGTCCCAAAACAGGCCTGTTACCAGCTTCCGGTGAGCCTCCAGAGGCCAGCAAGGGAGGCTGTTTTTGCCCTCCCAGAGGCCCGGGGGAGGCCTCTGGACCTTTGGGAGGGTGAAAACGGCCTCCCCCAGGCTCTGAAGGTCCGCCAGAAGCCGGAAACAAGTTCTATAGGCCCCGCCTACCCAGCAACCGGGGTGCGAACCAGTTGGTGGGATTTTTGATTACGACCCTTCTCCACCCAACCATTGCAGCCTCCCCAGAGGTGGTATTCAGCTGGTTCTCCCCAGTCCTGGAGAACCGGTAGCGGACATTTTGAGTCGTTCAAGAGAATCGGCCAATCCCACCTCTGAGTGGCCCCGCCTGCATCTATTCTCCGCCTCCCATCGAGTCCCAGCTGATTGGCTGGGTCTTCTTTGGTCGCCCTGCACAGGAGAACGGAGCTGGAAAGCAGGTTAGTGGGGTGGGGGAGGGAATGGGGATTTTGCGGTATCCTTCCCCTGCCACACCCACCAAGCCACACCCACCAAGCCAAGCCAAGCCACACCCACTAAGCCACGCCCACAGAACTGCTCGTAAAAAAAAGTTTGAATCCCACCACTGAGCCTCCCCCATGCATCACACGATCAACATTCGGATGGTTGGCAACTAACTCATACGTATGACAGTTGCAAGTGTCCCTGTGGTCCCAGGATCTCCTTTTGTGTCCTTCTGACCAGAAAAATCAAAGGGGAAACCAGACTCACTTAACAACCATGTTTTAGTAAGGGTGACTTCTGGTCAGCAGAGAGTGACCATTTTACTCCTTGCCAGCTGGTGTCACTGTATTCAAGACCATGTTTTGTATTTTTAGAATATTTCAAAAAAAAAAAAAAAAGCAAAGCAAAAATGTATTTGGGGATACTTACCCACTGTCACAAACTCCAAAGACGCAGCTAAAACTTTTTAGTGTGGAAGTCAGAAATAGTCCTGGTGAGAACATGTGTCGTTGTATTGTTAATACATATGTTTACATTCAAATATATATTTTTTCATTTTCTAATCATCCATTGTTTCACTTTATCATTTTACTGCTAATCATATTTTTATCCATGTTTAATAATACCATCATTCAAGCTCTCATTTTCCAATTAATGCTTATTCATAATTTTTCCATCATTCTCCTATTTCACTCTTCACATTTATTTATATTAAAATATTAAGGATTCTCCTTTTTGACAACGCACTACGAAAACTGCTGATGGCTTTATTTTTATTAATTTGTATGCAAAGTTCTCATGTGTCTTGCTTCTAGCCAGTGGTGGGATTCAATTTTTTTTTTACTACTGGTTCTGTGGGCCTGGCTCGGTGGGCATGACGTGGCTTGGTGGGCGTGGCAGGGGAAGGATACTGCAAAATCTCCCTTCTCTTCCCACCCCACTAACCTGCTTTCCTGCTCCGTTACCCTGTGCAGGGCAACCAAAGGAGACCCAGCCAATCAGCTGGGACACAATGGGAGGCAGAGAAGAGATGGGGGCAGAGCCAGTCAGAGGTGGGATTTGCCAATTCTCTGAATGACTCAAAATTTTGCTACCGGTTCTAAAGAACCGGTGAGAACCGGCTGAATCCCACCTCCGGGGGGGGGTGCTTTTGTGAAGGCGGAGGGACAGATCTACGGCAGGTGGCAACAAAGAAGGCAGCTGGAAGTCACATCTGGAGAAATACGCTCTCCACTCTGCATTCATGCAGCTGTTTGGCCTGCCTGGTTCTGTTTTTAACATTCGGAGCAGTGGACTTTCCTCCCACATCATCTGCGACTCTTCTTCCTCCCCGACCTGTCGTTCCAAAGCGAGCCGGCTGGCGGTTTCTTCTGCGGACACCAGGCGTTCAGATTAATGGGGATCTCCCCCAGGGAATCAGGATAGAAGCTTGTCTGAATCTGCTTCTTCCAGGTGAAGGCTTGGGAACATTGCTAAAACAGATGGGAAGAACGCCTAAATGTCCTCTTGAATGAACGAGAGGAGGAGGAGGAGGAGGAAATGGTGGAGATGCTTGGCCCCAAAGAGGTTGATTTTGGCCTGGAACTTTCTCCCAGATGGGGGTCAGAGGGAAAGGGTGTTGTGTTAGCTAAGACCTGGCTGTAGCAACAAGCATCTGCTTTTTTTTGGAAATAACATAGACTTTAGGAGAGGTGTCATCATTGGACAGGGCACCAAATTGCTTTGTGAGCATTCCAGATTTGAAATCTCTTAGGGGCCAAGGATGGGAAAAGGCTGGTCTTGACATATTTTTTTAAATTATTTTTATATGGCAAATTCCATTTCTATATTGAACAGGGTGTTTTCTAAGTATCAAAAGTGTTACAGTATAAATATCATTCTAATTAGTGGCGGTATTCAATTTTGTTTACTACCGGTTCTGTGGGTGTGGCTTGGTGGGCGTGGCTTGGTGGGCGTGGCTGGGCATGACAGGGGAAGGATACTGCAAAATCCCCATTTCCCTCCCCACCCCACTATCCTGCTTTCCAGTTCAATCTCTTCTTAAAGGCCTCCAGTATTGGAGCATTCACAACTTCTGGAGCCAACCCATTCCACTGGTTAATTGTTCCTCCTGTCAGGAAATTTCTCCTTAGTTCTTGGTTGCTTCCCTCCTTGATGAGTTTCCATCCATTGCTTCTTGTCCTGCCCTCAGGAGCTTTGGAGAATAAATTGACCCCTTCCTCTTCTTTGGGGCAGCCCCTCCAAATACTGGAATGCTGCTATCAGGTCACCTCTTGTCCTTCTTTTCTCTAGACTGGCCATATCCCAATTCCAGTGATGTACCATAGTTAATAAACTAAGCAGGATCTGCTGCTGCATGATTGTTTAAAGAATTTTCCTCCACTCTTCTGCATATCAAGGATCAATGTATAAAAATTAAAAAATGGGGTGGGGGTGGGGGAGGATTTGGCATTGTGTTGTTCTGTTTTGTCAAGGAAGGTTGATGTTGGATGCTTATGTGGCTAACTCCCAAACTCAGTTTTGGCTAACCGCCCCTTGCAGCAAAAGTCAACTTGAACAAAGTCTATGAAACCTCTGCGAGCAGTTGAAAATATCCCTGTGAATCATTTCCTTAAAAAATCTCACTTCTAGAATCTTATTTCCATTTTGCAACAGTCGGGCTTTTATTGCTGGGTTAATCACTTTCTATTTTTTCTCTCGGCTTACTACATTCTGAGAGGCTTCCTTGACTGTAAGTCGTCGGCGGTCACAATGGGAGGTGGGACCTTGGCATGACCTGCACAGATTTTATTTGGATTAGCCCATTCTGGAAGGAGATAAGTGCCCTCTTGGGAATCGTAGTTACCTTTCAGCTTGGTCGCAGAAAGCCATCATCGCTTTGAAAAAGCCCTATATGGCTTGAATCTGAGTTATTCCCGAGAATATTTTCCTATGTCAGATTTTATTTCCTGGTTTCTTTCTTTATTAGGTTGTTCTTTTACCGTTATTGCTTTGTCAGTAACTCAAGGTGGCGAATATACCTAAAAGCAATAGTACTTAGATTTACATATACCACTTCACAGTGCTTTCTAGCCCTCTCTAAGTGGTTTACAGAGTCAGCCTCTTGCCCTCAACAATCTGGGTCCTCGTTTTACCCACCTCGGAAGGATGGAAGGCTGAGTCAACCTTGAGCAGGTCAGGATCGAACTGCTGGCAGTGGGCAGAGTTAGCCTGCAAGACTGCATTCTAACCACTGCGCATCATGGATGGATGGAAGGATGGAAGGAAAATAGCAAAAGCACTTAGACTTATATACCGCTTCACAATGCTTTCCAGCCCTTTCTAAGTAGTTTACATAGTCAGCCTCTTGCCCCCAACAACCTGGGTCCTCATTTTACCCACCTTGGAAGGATGGAAGGCTGAATCTACCTGGAGCTGGTCAGGATCAAACTGATGGCAGTGGGCAGAGCTAGCCTGCAACACTGGATTGTAACAACTGTACCACTATGGCTTCCTTCCTTCCTTCCTTCCTTCCTTCCTTCCTTCCTTCCTTCCTTCCTTCCTTCCTTCCTTCCTTCCTTCCTTCCTTCCTTCCTTCCTTCCTTCCTTCAATACTGCATTCTAACCACTGCACATCATGGATGGATGGATGGATGGATGGATGGAAGGAAGGAAGGAAGAAGGGAAGGAGGGAAGGAAAATAGCAATAGCACTTAGACTTACATATTGCTTCACGGTGCTTTCCAGCCCAATCTAAGCAGTTTACAGAGTCAGGATCTTACCCCCTCCAAAATCTGGGTCCTCATTTTACCCCCCTGGGAAGGATGGAAGGCTGAGTCAACTTTGAACTGGTCAGAATAGAACGCAGAATTTGCAGTAGTCTGCAATACTGCATTCTAACCGTTGCGCCAATGCTTCCTCCTCCTCCTATTTTAGCTACAACGACAACTGTGTGAGGTGGGCTAGGCTTAGAGAGAAAGAGACTGCCCCAAAGTCACCCAGCTGGCTTGCCTGGCTCAGGCAGGACTAGAAACTCACCATCTCATTTGCGTTTCAAGTTTAAATTCTTTGGTTGGGATTTCTTGACTGCCCTGTAGACTACCTGTGAATCCGCCCATTGACTGTGGGCAAAAACAGCTTCGAGTGACATGTGAACATAACCATTTCCTAAAAGATTGCCATTTTGTCTAGTTTTTGGGGAACAAGTTAGATTTTTTTTTTAAACAAATTTTATTGATTTTACAATTAAAAACAAATCAACAACACACACACAAGTAGAAAAGAAAAAAAAGAAAAGAAAAAAAAGAAAGAGAGAAAAGAATGGAAAACGATTAAAAACATTCTCATTTTTTTTTTTAACAAAGTGAATCCAACTTAGCCCCGATTGTCTAGCCAGGAAGTGAATCACTTCACTTGTTTTGTAATTATATGAAAGGAGACTTGTGAACCTCATCCAGTGGAGGATATGTACAAGCAGGTGCATGGATTTATGGAGAAATGGGTGTAGTCTACTCAACTAAGGGCTGAGAAGGCAAATTGTTGAGAGGTGACAAGAACGACAGAATGAAAACTACTGGAATAATAGATGATAATATTTGTAGCTCAGAGTTGAACTGTGGGGTCCTCTGAGGTTGGTGGTTTCCTTGCAGACGTTTCATGACCCAGCTAATAACATCATCAGTACTAGAGGGAGTGGGGTTTGTGGGGAGGAGGTGGGGGAAGGGGAGGAGGAGGAAGAGGAGGAGGGGGAGGAAGAGAATCGAGGGGTCCTTGGTGCTCTCTGAGCTTGGCTGTTTCCTTGCAAACATTTCATGACCCAGCTAGATAACATCATCAGTGCTGGAAGGGAGTGGGGCTTATGGAGAGGAGGAGGAGGAAGAGGAGGAGGAGGAAGAGGAGGAGGAGAATTGAGGGGTCCTGAGTGCCCTCTGAGTTTGATGGTCTCCTTGCAGACATTTCATTACCTAACTAGGTAACATCACCAGTAGGGAGTGGGGTTTGCTCTTATTTTACATGCTTCTACATTATATACACTGCATACTCTATTACTCTTGCTACATTTTATATGCTTAATGTTTAAAATGAGAGCAAGCCCCACACTCCCTGATAGCACTGATGAGGTTACCTAGCTTGGTCATGAAACATCTGCAAGAAAACAACCAAGCTCATGGACCCCACATGGAGAGAATTGGTGGAGGTAGCCAAATGTTTGTTTGGCTGTTCAGAGTTCTATCTTAGAATAGCCTGAAGTGGAAGTTGGAAAAATAAATAAATAACGCTAGTTAAAATGAGGCCATAAGTTGTCAGTTCCAAAGAAGATTGCTGTTTCTAGCGTGGTCTTTCTTCCTTGAGTTGTGTTGTCACAGTTGGTAGCAGAACTGACCATTTACTATTTCCTTCCTTTCTCACTCCATACCCCGTCACTCTTTTCCCCCCACCCTTCAAGTGTTACCCAGAATGGTAATGGTATCTATGCTTGGGGTAGCTACCTCTTCTCCCTGCATTGTCGTCAACTCAGGATATTTACATTCCTTTTATCTTCCATCTGAAACAACAGAAGTTGAATTCCCCCCTTCCCCTTTGACCTAAGGGCTCGAGAAAGGTTGCATCATTTTTAGCGGTCTTAACCTGTCCTTCATCTTCAGTACGGAGTAGTTTAACATTCCTGGTTTAGGAAAGTCAATCCAACTGTCAAGAGGTGCCTGTCAAATCCTTCGGTCTGAAAAGGCAAATCGTAGAACAGAGGTCTCCAAACTTGGCAGCTTTAAGACGTGCGGACTTCAACTCTGTTAATCTGTATCTGACCTAAGCTTTGTTTGGCAATTCAACCACAAGCCTGTCCATTTTGGTGGCTTTATAAGTCTCACAAACACATACCTTAAAAGAAGCCGTGTCTTTGGATAATGCATGAATGCAACCCACAAAGTTAGAGCTTGGAGTGAAAGTTCAGTTCTCTTTAGGCAGGTTAAAACTTACAATCCCCCTTTGATCTCTACCGCTTTCTTTTTTGGGGGGTGGAAGTGAGGGGAAATCAAATGTGATTTTCTTTGGGAAGGCACCTAGGTTCCCTCACCTCACCAATTATCCCATCAGCAAAGCGTTCATGTCTGAACAAATTCTTGTGCTTTATTCTCTTATCGCTTTAAACACTGTACTTCCCCTTAACACGAAGGCAGTTGTCCTTCCGTCTGCCCACAAGTCCAGTTTCAAAGCAAGATTTATCCCGATGAAGCTTTCCATCCTCAAAAAGGCATCGCGCCGCCGCTCCTGGTTTTACAATCTCCTTTTGGAGCCGTCGTTAAGCAAATACGGCCGTTGTAAAGCAGAGCCAGTGGTGGTTATTGTGGTTGTTAAAGAAACCCATTGTCTGCAATGGGCATTTGTGTATGTGTTTGTGTGTGTGTTTGTGACTGTGCATGTGCTGTGAACAGGAAATAAATCCGAGTTCTTGGCATAATAATAATAATGAGGATGATGAGGATGAGTATGAGTATGTTGGAAATTGGGATCACGTAATCAAGTGCCGTAAATGCGGGCCAGTTATCAAATCCCCAAATGTGATCACATGACCAAGGGCCCTAGTAACTTCAGGTCTGGGTTGTAAGTCTCTCTTCTTCTTCTTTTTTTTTTTTTTGAAAGTCTACAGTCATGTTGGTTGCTAAGTGACCTGTTGTTCTGACCAAGGCTTCCTGAGACACAAACAAACACACATTAAATCCAAAACCCTTTTATTTTAGTTCAACGGCTGTGAATTATCATCATTAACAGCCTGTAATGAGTTTCAAGCAGTTATAAATAGTCTCATGGAAGTCTGCCAAAGTCCTTCGGGAGAAGTCTGATAAGGACACACCTTTATCTTTATTGACTACTTAGAGAGGGCAGTAAAACCCTGGGAAGGGGTATATAAGTCTTCTATTGCTTGGGAAGGAAGGGAGGGAGGGAGGGAGAAAGGAAGGAAGGAAGCCATAGTGGTGCAGTTGTTACAATCCAGTGTTGCAGGTTAACTCTGCTCACTGCCAGCAGTTCGATCCTGACTGGCTCCAGGTTGATTCAACCTCCCATCCTTTTGAGGTGGGTAAAATGAGGACCCAGATTGTTGGGGGCAAGAGGCTGACCCTGTAAACCACTTAGAGCAAGCTTTGTAAAGTACTATGGAGCAGTATATAAGTCTGCTACAGCTTTCGAAGGAAGGAAGGAAGGAAGGAAGGAAGGAAGGAAGGAAGGAAGGAAGGAAGGAAGGAAGGAAGGAAGGAAGGAAGCCATAATGATGTAGTTGTAACAATCCAGTGTCGCAGGCTAACTCTTGGGGGCAACTGGCTGACTCTGTAAACCACTTAGAGAGGGCTGTAAAGCACTGTAAAGCAGGATATAAGTCTTAAGTGCTATGGCTATTGCTATATTTCAACCTTTCTTTGACGTGGTCCTCCATCGACTGCTCCAAAGTCCTTCAGCTGGGAGAACAGGGCAGTCAATAAAGAGAAGAATATAACAGCCTCAGCCGTGAAATGCGATACATCCTGTTGTGGGTGTTGTGATGCATTTTTGTCTCGAGTTAATACAAGTTTAACGGAGCAAGGAAAATGCCAGGCACCTGTTTCTTCTCCTGAGCTGGAATCGACAGCTTAGGACGGTCCTTAAGTAATGCATTTGTGATGGGCCTTTTCCCCTTTTTTCTCCCGAGCTAAATATTGCCCCTGTTCCCACCCTTTCTCCTTATGAAAGCGAGACCGAAGTTTCCTCTAAAACTACAGCCTCTTTCAGAAGGATCCAGGAAGTGATTTCTAAGCCCTGTGGATCGCTAAAAGGCCCTATTCAGGCACTTTCTGACTTTAGGAAATCTTTCTTTGACCTTTGCCAAGAAATCTTTGCATTTCTGCCAAGAGGGAAAAAAAATTGCCATGGGGTTGAAGATTGGAGACACTTTTCCTGGGATGGTTTTTCCCTAAACTTGGTTGCTCGGGAGGTCAACTCCCATCGTCCTGAGTGGCGAAGGAGGGGCAAGGGGAGGGACTACCATAACCCTCCTTAGCCCCAAATAGAGGGTTTCCAAACTTTAGAAGTCAGGACCCCTCACGTAGAAGCGTCCAGGTAGCCCAAGATTCATGCTGCTAAGTGACACATTTGTTAAGAGAGTTTAACCCCCCCTTTTTTTGGCCTTTCTTGTTGTTAAGTGAATCACTGCAGTTGTTAAGTTGGCAAATTGTCAGGATTCTGGCAGTTACCCCCCCCCCCCCCATTTAAATCATGAGTCTCGAGCCAAAGTTCCGAAACTTCCAAAGGATTTATTGGGAATTAACATGTCCGGCACTGCCTGGGTGTAGTTGACTGGGATACATCATTATTGTCACCCTTGACCCTGGTTTTCCGCCCACCCCCTGTGTCAGGGTTCCAACAAATCCACTTTCATTCAGATCAAAAGTCTCTAGCCACATCTCAGAGAAAAGTAAATTGATTTATTAGAGGTTGCCATGTTGGCGCGTGGCTGGGTGAAACTGATCCTAAATCACATCATATATTTCCCCCTTGACCCTGGTCTTCCCTTCACCCCCTGGATGTGATTTCTCCAATGGGACACATCCATCTCTAAGAGTCATCCATCATGCTCTCCAATAACCTTCTTATACTCCGACAACTTTGGACTACCGGGGTGATTATCTAGGCATTTCAAGAATGCTTTGTTTTCCCCCAGTCCCTTTTTCTAGCAGCTAAAAAGGACCAAAGGATTATCTTTTTAGTTGACCCCCTGGGTGTATCGTAATTCATATTCTCCAATGGGACACACCCATAGCCAAGAGTCATCATCAATCATGCTCTCCAGTTAGAATTTTGCCGGGCAGAAACTTCAGTCACCTGGTTACTATCTTTGAAAGCATTTGTGGAATGCAGTTTCGGTTTTGCAAACCACTGCACTGCTCCCCCCTCTCTCTTTCTGTTGGCCACTCTAAAAAGACCATAGGAATATTTCATGAGTTGACAGTAGCATGCATGTATTAATCGGGTATATTTGCCTTTCTGAACTTGAAATGCAACGGCTGGGGGAATCAACCTGGATCTGACCATGCCATTGAAGAGTGGACTTCAGTCCTTTGATCATCCCCTTCATCCCAACTAGGGAATCTGCAAGGCTCAAGAAGAAAGATAAGACTAATATTCTTGATCTTCAGCCCAACACTCCAGGGATGAGGGGTGGGAGATGTGTAGGTTTTCGGAAGTTTCCAAACTACAAAAGACTACCTTTGGCTGGAATCATTGGGAGTTGTCGTTCAGCAAAATTTGGGATTAGCCAAACCATTGGACTAAGACTAGAGCAGGATTCGGGAAACTTAAACACTCAAAGAGCCACAAAGGCCCTAACCGGAAGCCTCCTGTTTAATTCTGGAGCTGACCAGAAGACCCAGGGTTGTTAAATGGGAAGAATCTGGCTTCCCCATTAGCTTTGTTCATCAGACGGTCGTAAAAGGAGAATCCCATGATCCCAGGACACTGGGAAATGCCATAACTACGAGTCATGGGGCCAAGTGCCTGAAATTTGATCGCCTGATCATGGGGAGGATGTAATGGTCACAGGGATGAACAATGATCCCAAGTCACTTTTTTTTCCAGTGATGTCGTAACTTTGAATGGCCGCTAAATGAACTGGTGTAAGTCGAGGATTACCTGTACAAGGGGTTGGAGCAGGGGAAGCAACCCGGTTCTCTTCAATGGGTTCTTTTCGTGAGGTACCCCATCCCACAGCAGGCCAGCTTCTCCCTACCCTCACCCCACCCCTCAACCTTCCCGAGTCTTCTTGCAGCTGGGGGGTTGGGCTAGAAGACCTCCAGGTCCCTTTCAACTCCCTCCTTCTCTATCCCAGAGTCCCTCCTATGTTTGTCCGTGAATCACTCTGAGCCTTTGTCCGCTGATATGATAACTCTTCAGGAATAAAGAGAATGGCTTAAATTTATGACCGGGTGTTTCCTAGAATCAAGGCCTGAGTGGGTTTTGGAACTGCTGGACAGGAAATAAGCTAATAATGGGATTTTTGCAAGTTTTCCCATATATGGGAGCAAAAATTGCCATAGGTTACACACTGACCTCTCTGTGTTTGGGTGAATCTTTTTCAAAATGTCTTTATTCTCCTTGCTCATGTCACACATGCACGCATACACACACACACACACACACACACAGAGGGAGGGAGGGAGGGAGGGAGAGAAAGGGGAAGGGGAGAAAGAAAGAAAGAAAGAAAGAAAGAAAGAAAGAAAGAAAGAAAGAAAGAAAGAAAGAAAGAAAGAAAGAAAGAAAGAAAGAAAGAAAGAAAGAAAGATGCTGTTGTACAACCAGGTTGTGCATTCATTGTGAAGGTCACTTTCACATTTTTATTCACATATTCACTGCTGTTGTGTCAGCACACAACCCACAGGCAGTATTTTTGTGAACCAATTTGTCAGTGGATGCAGTTGGTTTAGCCCTCACTGTTTCATCTTTCAACATCTGCAGAACTGCTGCAGACCTTTGGAGACATTTTCTCCCTTAAACTCTTCTTTCTTACTCATCTCTCTTTTTTCCTTTTTCTTTCTTTTCCCATTTTTAAAATTTGTTTCAGAAGATCAAAAGGCCAAATCCAAAAGAGAAAAAAAAAAGTGTAATAGAGACGAAAACAAAACTAGACAACATTTAAAAAACATGCAAAGTTAAAAAAAATACCCAAAGACAAAAAACACATATTCCTTTCCCTTTTTCTTGTCCACATTAAAATACAGGCAGTCCTTGACTTACGACCCCCAAAAATTTATCTTGCGAAGCGAGACGGTCATGAATTGTATCTTGCCCCATTTTACGACCTTTCCGGCCACAGTTATTAAATGAACCACTGCAGTTGCTAAGTGAGTCACACAATTGTGGAAGTGAATCTGCCTTCCCCATTGACCTGGCTGGTCAGAAGTTTGCAAAAGGGGATTGGTGTGACCCCTGGCAACCGTCGTAACTATGAGTCAGTTGCCACGCATCCGAATTTTGATCACATGACCACAAGGATACTGCGACGGTCATAAGTGTCAACTGATAAAATATTTCTATGGTCTTTTTAGAGAGGAGGGAAAGGGGTTTGAAAGGGCAGTGCAGCAGTTTGCAAACTGAAAGTGCATTCCATAAATGTTTTTCAAGGATAGTTTCTGGGCGACCGAAGTTTCTGCCAAGCAAAATGCTAACTGGAGAGCCTGATTGATGACTCTGGGCTATGGAGGTGTCCCATTGGAGAATATGAATTACGATACACCCAGAGGGGTGAGGGAAAACCAGGGTCAAGGGTGACAATGAATGATGTGTCTCAGAGTCGGCTACACCCAGGCAATGCCAGCATGTTAACTCCCAATAAATCCTTTTGAACTTTTGGGACGTTTGGCTCGAGGCTCATGATTTAATTGGGAGTAATGGCCGGAATCCCGACAATAAATATGAAAAATGATCATCAGTCGCTTTTTTCAATGCTGTTGTAACTTTGGTCACTGGATGAACTGTTGTAAGTCCAGGACTGCCTGTATAACCTTATAATAAAAACAGAACTGGTATTTTTTTGTCCTTCTTTGGTAGATTGCCCCAGAAGGGTTATAACCTCTTCATGCTTCACCCACCACTGCTAAATCATTGCTTCTTTTCTCTCTCTTTGCAGTGACATATTTGATGCGATGTTCCCCGTCACTCACATTGCTGGAGAGACTGTGATCCAACAAGGTGAGCTTCCAGAGTTGAAAGAGGGCGCATCCAGGGATGGGATTCTACCAGTTCGGACCAGTTCTATAGAACCGGTTGTTACCATTCTGTGCAGTTTGGAGAACTGGCAAATTGCGCCACTGGCTGGCCCCACCCCTCTCCTCCCACCCCTCCCTGTCCCACCCAGTCGCTCCTTATCTCGCATGCATGCCATCCAACTCGCCTGCATTGGGCAAGCAAATTTTGTGTGACAGACTCAGGCAGCAGATTGCAGAAAGGTAGATCTCTGAGTGAATCTGTGATTCTGCGAGCAACTCAATTTGCCTGCCTGCTTTGCCAGACTTTGGGTAAAAGTTGTTCTTTTTTTTTTAAATAAAAAATTCAATATTTACATACAAGCTACACCCAGCCAGTCACGTGACCACCAAGCCATGCCCCCCACAAATTAGGCCACACCCACAGAACCGGTTGTTAAGAAATTTGAATCCTACTCCTGAATGCATCTATCTATGTTGTCTGAGTTCAGATCATTTATGTCTCTAACCAAACCCAAATCCTGCAACCCTTCTTCATATGTTTTAGCCTCTAGGCCTTTGCTCATCTTAGTTGCTCTTCTCTGAACTCTTTCCACAAAGTCTCAACACCTCTTTTGTAGTATGGTGGCCAATATTGGTTGGAGTATTCCAGATGTGATCTTACTTAGGGTTTTATAAAGCTTAATTCATACCTTCCCACTTAGTTTTCGCTGGTTAAGTATTTTCAAAGCTGATACAAAATCACAATCTTAGTTTAAAGTAATGAAATCCCTATAGATGAGAATGTGATTAAGAAAATATTAGAACGTGCAGAAATGAATAGATTAACGCTTGCTATAAAAGAGAAAAGGGATATTATATGACATGGGAGCTCTTTTATGGATGGTTGGAGAATAAAAATAGAAGTGAGAAATAAATAGAGATTAGTAAAATAAAGAATAGATGTTAAAATAGAGATGTAAACAATACGATAGCCATTATATATGATTGTTAAAATGATCTTACTCAATATAATATCATATTTTCATTAGAAGATATCATAAGAGGGAGAAATGAATAGAGTTATAATGCTGATAATGAATATTGTAAGATTAGAGGGTTATTATCAATGTAATGAATATTGTAAACTTTGATTGTAATTGCACAAAGATATTTGTAGCCAGACGACAAATTGTTTAATGGAAGATGATCTGTTCAAGGTAAATTTTTTTTAAAAAAATGTTTAAAAAAATTCACAATCTTAGTTGACGGGCTCCTGATTTGTTTTTCTGTTCCCCTGTAGGTGATGAAGGTGACAACTTCTATGTGATCGATCATGGGGAGGTGTATGTAAGTTGTATTTGAAGGATTTGCTTTTCCTATAGTGCAGGGGTCCCCAAACTTGGCAACTTTAAGACTTGTGGATTTCAACACCCAGAATTCTCCAGCCAGCTGGCTGGAGAATTCTGGGAGTTGAAGTCCACAAGTCTTAAAGTTGTCAAGTTTGGAGACCTCTGCTTTTAGTGTATAGAAATTTGTTGATGTTCTGGCTAAGATATGAACAAGAGAACTTCTGACTCCTCCTTATTGGTGACCTAGAAAAAAAAAAAAGGATTGTGTGAACCCTATTCATAGATTGCCCAAATGTATGAAAGCACCATTCCCCGGATAAGTCCTCATCCCAAAGAGGCCTGGAGGAAGCTGAGAAGGCATTTCAGGAGCAATCTTCCCATGGATTGCCATCAGGGGCCAAGCTTATTTGTCCGTATAAAGCGGCCTAATGGCATCTCATCAGCCAACAAATTATTATAGGTTGAGAGCCTTAGAGCAACCACGCGCGTAGGCCATGCAATTTACTGCTAAACAATCTCAAGATGGAAGGTGATCAAGTTGGAATGCGCCTGAAGGGTTGGGTGAAACAGGAGCAAACTGTTTTGGCTTAATCATCTAGGATTAGGTCATCTCATGCCTTCCTCAAAGAGCAAGTAGGGAGCTGGGGGCAAGCTCAGTTTTCATCTTCAGAAGATTCAATTTGTTTTCCCAAACTTTGCTCTGAAGGGTTGAAATCGTGCCATGGGGAGGGAAACCTGAAAATGACAGTGTCATGCCCCAGTTGGACTCCGAGGGAGAGATGGAATAGTTTACAGGGAGTGGGAGTGTGGCTCCGGTGGTTGTGGAGGAAACTGGGGAAGGGCACAGGCTGAATTCAGAAGAAGACCCAGGCCCATCCCCTCTTCATCCTAGGGCACGCAGGGAGAAGCGGATAAGGGAGAAACCTGAGTGGCATGGTCTATGGGGAAGGAAGGAGCCCTGATCCCCTTCATGGGCTGCAGCTGGGAGGACTGTTTGAAAGGACAAACTGCACATAACAAAGTTGCTGGAAGCAAAGCGTGCATTATTTTTGTCGGAGCTTATCTGGGTTTTGGCTTCATCCCAACTGTGGTTGCTGTGTTATCTGGTAGAAGTCTGCAATTAATCATTGCCTGCTGTATTAATTACTTCAGTGTGGTTTGTGTTGGGTTTTTTTTTATTTATAATTAACTTTACTTTGGGTTCGGACTGCATTTACTCCCTCCGTAGACTGTTTTTTTTCAAGAGTTTGATATCCAGCCGAGAATAATTGGACATTGGGGCCAAGTTGGAGGCATTAAAGGGAATGTATTTTTATTTTTGTGACTTGGTTATTTTTGTGACACGCCCTGGGTCATCCTAGACAGCTTACCTCCAGATGGCTTGGGTAGGCCCGGAAACAGGGACTTTGTAAGGAATTTGTTAGGAAAATTATGGCACCGTTGAGAACAAATTGATTTTTTTTTGGAGTGGGGGAAAGCAGCATTGATTTTGTATCTAACAAAGTTTGAAACAGAAAGGGGAACTTCAAAAGACTGAGTCTACAAGTAGTCCTTGACTGATAATAGTCCTTTTAGTGACCATTCAAAGTTAGAACAGGACTGAAAAAAGTGACTTATGACCAATATATTGCAGCATGGTCACGTGATGCTTGGCAACTGACTCATATTTATGACAGCTGCAGCATCCTGGGATCACATGTTCCCCTTTTGCGACCATCTGACAAGCAAAGTCAATGGGAAAGGTAGATTCACTTCACAACTGGATTCCTAACTTAACAGCTGCAGTGATTTTCTTAACAATGGTGGCCAGAAAGTTGTAACATGGTGCAAAACTCAGTTAACAACTGTCTCACTTAAGCGACATAAATTTTGGGCTCCATTGTGGTCGTAAGTCTACCTGTACTTGGATGTACACAATGAACTACTGATCTTTTACATTAAATTGATTATTCTCACTGTCAGAAAGTTTCTCCTTATTTCTAGGTTGAATCTCTCCTTGTCCAGTTTCCATCCATTATTCCTTGTCTGGCCTTCAGGTGCCTTGGAAAATAGCTTGACCCCCTTCCTCCTCTCTGTGGCAACCCCTCAAATATTGGAAGGCTGCTCTCCTGTCTCCCCTGGTCCTTCTGTTCGCTAGACTAGCCAGGCCCAGTTCCTGTAACTGTTCTTCGTATGTTTTAGTCTCCAGTCTCATCCTGGTTGCTCTTCTTTGCACATTTTCTAGCGTAGCTGTGTCGTCAGATATCTCAAACAGAACAGAATAAGAACTGGAAGGCACCTCGTAGGTCATCTAGTCCAACCCCCCGCCCAAGCGGGAGACCCTGCACCATTTCTGACAAATGCATCCAAACTCTTCTTGAAAGTCTCAAGTGATGGCACTCCCACAGCTTCTGAAGGCAACTTCTGTTCCATCGGTTGATTGTTCTCATTGTCAGGAAGTTTCTCCTTATTTCCAGGTTGAATCTCTCCTTGTTCCGTTTCCATCCATTATGAGGGTGAGACAGCTCTTTCTGTGGCTTCCTAGATCGTATCAAAATAAAATTTGGCAGTCTTTCCCCACTTGGGTTCTATTTTAAGAAGCAGCTGGCATATTTTTAAGCCACCCAGCAGCGCCTGACAGCTATTTAGGGAGACATCGCCTCTTTTTATGACAAGCTCTTGGTGTGTCAGGAGGTCACCTAATTAGCATTGTTCGGGCGCTGGAAGCCGTCCCCAACTCACCGTTTCCTCAGGATACTCCAACTGACTCATCCTTCCGACTGGGGAAACGAGGATGTCTCAGTTTGAAGCCTGCCACATTTGCAGGGCACCGATAGAGACGAAATATGGTTTTTAGCATCATCGCAAGGATGGCGATGAAGATCGTTTTAAGTTCACCCACACACACACTCAGAGCTGGTCTTCAACCAGTTCTGACCAGTTCTGGAGAACCGGTAGCAGACCTTTTTTATTATATGTCACTTTTTAGTTTAGTTTATTGTCATTGCACCTTGTACAATAAAATCAAACACCATCTTCTCTGTGGCAGCCCCTCAAATATTGGAAGGCTGCTCTCTTGTCTCCCCTGGTCCTTCTCTTCCCTAGACTAGCCAGGCCCAGTTCCTGCTACCATTCATCGTATGTTTTAGCTTCCAATCCCCTAAATCATCCTGGTTGCTCTTCTCTACACTTTTTATAGAGTCTCAACATCTTTTTATACTGTGGTGATCAAAACTGGATGCAGTCCTCTAGGTGCGGCCTTACTAAGGCTTTATAGAGTGATCTTAATACCTCCCTTGATCTGGATTGTATCCCTCTGTTAATGCAATTTAGGATTGCATTGGCATTTTTGGCTGCCGCTGCACACTGCTGGCTCATGTTGTGTCTTAGGCCCAGCCTGTTGTGGCAGGCTTACAGGGCCACTTGTGAGGCTGCAGAAAACAGTCCTGCTTTCGGCTAGCTATCGTCTTCTCACCCACTTTCTCTCCAAAATATTTTTCTCAAAACAAAAGCCGTCCCAAGTCTCTGTTTTGAAAACTTCAGCTGACCACACTTCGGGGTGTTTTTTTAATGGGTGAGCAGAAGAGGTAAAAACAACAACATCCATCAGCAAAGCTTGTAAAATGAAAATAACCACTCAGGATGGGTTTATATTTAGAAGGACGGATTGGGAATTTTATTTTGATTTGATTTCCTCTTTTTAGCCAGTCCCACAAACCCACACTTCAGAGCAAGGTAGTTTCAACCTTTGTTGTTGTTGTTGTTGTTTTGTTTTTACAGGAAGCCTGCTATTTCTATTTTGACCCCAAATGTTTTTTTGGGCAGGCTGCCTGTTTCCACAACTACCGAAGCCGTCCGCCTGGCCACAAAAAAAAAAAAAAAAAAAAAAAACCAAAAAAATCCAAAAAAACCCTGGAACAGATCTCTCCTATCTGCTGGAACCATATTCCATATTTGGAGTTTCTGACTCAGGAATAACAAGCTGGGTCTTGTTACAGCTGATGGATCAAATGATATAATTCCAGCGAGGCAGAGGGAGCAGCAAATGGACCTGTGAGCTGTTTCTTTCTTAGAGACAATGAACGTTTTATAAGGAGATGCTTTCTCTCCGTTTCTTACAGACAGATCAGGGCTGGGAAATCTGGGGGTCATAGGGTATACAGCCTCCTTTTTCTGAGGACTAGCTTCTCCTTCTCCTTCTCCTTCTCCTCCTTTTCTTATTCTATTCTATTCTATTCTCTATTCTATTAATAGATTCTACTCTACTCTATTCTTAATAGGTTTGATTCTATTCTATATAGATTCTACTCTATTCTACTCTACTCTATTCTTAATAGATTCTATTCTATTCTATTCTCTATTCTATTAATAGATTCTACTCTACTCTACTCTACTCTAATCTTAATAGGTTTGATTCTATTCTATATAGATTCTACTCTATTCTATTCTACTTTATTCTTAATAGATTCTATTCTATTCTATTCTATTCTCTATTCTATTCTATTAATAGATTCTACTCTACTCTATTCTTAATAGATTCTATTCTATTCTATTCTATTCTCTATTCTATTCTATTAATAGATTCTACTCTACTCTATTCTTAATAGATTCTATTCTATTCTATTCTGTTCTATTCTATTCTATTCTCTATTCTGTTCTATATAGATTCTACTCTACTCTACTCTACTCTACTCTATTCTTAATAGATTCTATTCTATTCTATTCTATTCTATTCTATTCTATTCTATTCTATTCTATTCTATTCTATTCTAACTATCTCTTCATCTCGTGGAATATCTTCTTAATTTTCCCAGTATTGTGCAAAAATAATCCTCGCTGCTGGTAAAGATGTGTCATATCTGAGGCATATTTTTCCTATCAAGTTTTTTTTTTCTGATAATACACCTAATAAAAACCATTATTTCTGTAACAGTTGCTGAATTGCAGTTGCTTGCCAGAGAAAGGAAGAGGGGGTTAAGTGGGACCTGTTGGGAAGAAGGCCGTGCGTGACTCATATCAAAAGAGATGGGAAAAACAATAGAAGCTCAGAATGTTTTTGATCTTTGCAAAGCTGCAGGCCTTTGGCAGAATCATAACTCTTCATATTTGGGTATCTCCAGCTCGGCATTCCTTTGCAACAGACATGAAAGAGAGAAAGAGAGAGAGAGAGAAAGAGAGGGAGGGAGGGAGGGAGGGGGAATAAGGGAGATCTTTGGCTATTGTGTAGATGGGCTCAGCCGCTCCAGCCATAGAAAAGGAATGTTGGCTTGTTTTTAACCCACGTTTGCAGAGTCCCATGGATGGATACCTTGGCTGAGCTGACCTATTAAACTCCGAGTTGGAAGTTTTGTTCCGAAATGGTTCCTAGGATCTTTCTTAGGTGGATCCCTGCAGAGAAAATAAAACTGTGGATCTTTAAGTTTGATGTCCTTCTTCATCCTCTCGTGATACCTTTTCACGCAGGCCAAGTTTTGCTCTCGTCATTGGGACAGTGAGGTAAATAGAGACACACTTGCTTTCCTTCCTTCCTTCCTTCCTTCCTTCCTTCCTTCCTTCCTTCCTTCCTTCCTTCCTTCCTTCCTTCCTTCCTTCCTTCCTTCCTTCCTACCTTTTCTTCCTTCCTTCCCACCCTCCCTCCCTTTCCTCTCTTTCTTTCCTTCCTTCCCTCGCTTTTCCTCCCTTCCCTCCCTCTTCCTTCTTTCCTTCCCTCCCTCCCTTCCTTCCATTCCTCCCTCCCTTTTCAACCTTCCTTCCTTCCATTCCTCCCTCCCTTCGATTCCTCCTTCCTTTTCTTCCTTCCCTCCCCCTTCCCTCCCTCCCTCCCTTTCTTTCTTTCTTTCCTTCCCTCCCTTTTCCTTCCTTTCTTCCCTCCCAGCCTCCTCCCTTTTTTCTTCCTTCCTTCCTTTCCTCCTTCCCTCCTTCCCTCCCTCTTCCTTCCCTCCCTCCCTCTTCCTTTCTTCCCTCCCTCCCTTTTCCTTCCTTCCTTCCTTCCTTCCTTCCTTCCTCCCCTTCCCTCCCTCCTTCCCTCCCTCTTCCTTCCTACCTTACCTCCATTTTCTACTTTCCTTCCTTCCTTCCATTCTTCCCTCCCTTCCATTCCTCCCTTCCCTTCCCTTCCCTTCCCTTCCTCTGCCCAGAGGCAGATCATGCAAGTAAACTCAACAAGCAGAGGCCAGAATGACAGGACAGTTTATCATCAACCTATTTTCTCATCATCATAAAATGCCGGGTCGAAACCCTGAGGACCCTGCATTCTGTTCTCTAGCACGGAGACTCCAAAATTGGCATTTTCATCTGGGAAGCAAGTTGTCAAATTCAACAGAGGGACAGAAGGGTAACTGCATGCCATCCTGGCAGCCCTTTTTCGTCCTTCTCTTTGCTTCTGGAAAAAGGGCCAGCACGGCTTCTGCGAGGCCGGCTCCTCTGGATGGACCTCCTGACTGAGGCAGATGAGCTACAGTTGCCATAACCCGCCAGCTTGCTTGGCCAGGGGAAGGATCATGGGCCTTGTAGTCCAGGGCATCTGGAGAGTGTCCGGTTTAGGGAAATTGGGTGGGAGAGAAGGTGAGCAATTTTTCAGTGGAGAGAGAGCCACCAAAAAATTGCAACCTTGAAGGCAACTTCTTCCTACCTCTGAAAGAATTATCCGCTCTCTTTGATTTTTTTGCTAAGTTGTGTTTTCTTTGGCCACAGTTCTGTAGTTGTTTTCTCTGGTTATCTTCTGTGATTTTTCTGTTTTCTTTTTTTTCTTTTTTCTCCCTTAAATGTCCCTTGTTCCGCCTACAGCCCTGGACTTTTCAGGGTGGTCTCTTTGAGGGAGGGTTTTTATTTTTATTTTATTATTATTATTATCTTTGAAACCAGACTTTAAGTCAAGGCCACATTCAAATAAAAGGGAGTTCCTTCCAGCCGGCTGAAAAGGATTCTAAATCAAGAATGCAAGAAGGGACGGGAAGAGAAGAGACCTGGGTGTGTGTAGAATCTCAGATTTTATATGGGTTTCCTGTAGGAATATAAGCAGTCCTTGACTTATGACCACAGCTGAGCCCCAAATTTTTCTTGTTAAGTGAGGCATTGGTTTAGTGACTTTTGCCCTATTTTACCACTTTTCTTGCCACAGTTGTTAAGTGAACTATTGTATTATGAAGTTGGTAACACGGTTGTGAAGTAGAAGCTTTCAAGAAGAGACTGGCCTGCCCTCTGTCAGAAATGGTGTAGGCTCTGGGTCTCCTGCTTGGACCAAGACGGGTTGGACTAGATGACCTACAAGGTCCCTTCGTTCGACAAGTTAATAACCTGGTTGTTAAGTGAATCTGGCTTGCCCATGGATCTTGCTTGTCAGGAAGTCGCAAAAGATGATCCTGTGACTTTGGGACCCAGCAATGGTCATAAGTATGAAGCAGTTGCCAAGCAATTTGATCAGACTCAGATAATCAGAGATGGAAGGGACCTTGTAGGTCATCCAAGTGGGAGGCCCTACACCATTTCTGACAGATGGCAGTCCAGTCTCTTCTTGAAAGTCTCAAGGGATGGCACTCCCATAACTTCCAAAGGAAACTTCCGTTCCATCAGTTGATTGCTCTCACTGTCAGGAAAATTCTCCTTATTTCCAGATTAAATCTCTCCTTGTTCAGTTTCCATCCATTCTTCCTTGTCTGGCCTTCAGGGGCCTTGGAAAATAGTTTGACCCCTTCCTCCTCTCTGTGGCAGCCCCTCCCTCAAATATTGGAAGACCGCTATCCTGTCTCCCCTGGTCCTTCTCTTCCCTAGACTAGCCAGGCCCAGTTCCTGCAACTGTTCATCGTATGTTTGAGCCCCCAGTCCCCTAATCATCCTGGTTGCTCTTCTCTGCACTCTTTCCAGCATCTCAACATCTTTTTTATATAATCTGATCACAGGATCATGCTTCAAAGGTCATAACTCTGAAAATCGCCCGTAAGTCACTGATTTCAGTGCCACTGCAACTTTGGATGGTCCTTAAATGAAGAGGTTGTAAGTTGAGAAATACCTGTGGTGCAAGATCAGGAGACGTGGAGGGACTTGGCTCACAGAATCACCAAGAGTCAGACACCACTGAGTGGATAATCTCCTCATCGTATTTTTCCCCAGGTTGCTTTCCCCAAGAAAGTCCCTTTGCCCTTTGGAGAAATGGATGGCTGAGAATCTCCGTAGCCTCTTGTATGTGTCGTACGCTTGTGATCCGGGGTGGCCTTCAAAAATTTTAGCAAGGGGATTTCTGCCTGGTGTCTGGGTGGACGTGGCCTAGCCAGCCTCCTGCACCACGGCAGGGAAGGGGGGGGGGCGTTTTTGCCCTCCCCGGAATCCGGAGGCTCTCTGGAGGTTGGAAACGGGCCCATTTCCAGCCTTCTCGAACTTCCAGGAGGCCCGTTTTTTGCCCTCCCTGAGCCTCCACACACGCCCTGCACTTACCTGCCTCCAAAATGGGCCATGTGGGGACTCCTGGGAGGGGCGGGAAGGGGTGGGTGGAGCCAGCCAGGAGTGGAATTTGGGGGGTTACTTAGCTAGTGTTCTGACCCAAACCTGGTTCCAAGAGAGCAAACACAAGGCAAAGGTAACAGCACAACCGTTTACTGTTTCATTTACGAATCCTGTTTCTTCACAGATAAAAGGCTGCTTCCAACTAATTAGCTCCGACAAGAAAGAGCCTTGCCACAACTTGCCAAGAACAACAGATAAAGTTCTTAAACAATAAATCAAAACGTCTCCAAACACCAACTAAGATATTTTAATGTCCACCAGGCTTGAGTGTCAAACTTCTTTGCCTTCTGCAAAGAAGTGCAGTTTCTCAGCTGGCTTTTATCTCTTAAGGAAGGGGCCATTGCCTTCCAGCCTTACTCCTGAGTCGCCCTTGTTGCTGCCGCTGCTCTTTCCTTCAAGCAGCCCTGCGCGCATGTGCACTGGGCACAGGCTCCTCGGGGAACTCTTCCTCACTGCTGCCAGCCTCCACAATCTCCGAAGGCAGCACTCCACTCCCTGAGGGTCCTGGCTCCATCCCTGCATCCCACGCAGGACCCTCATCTGAGTCCTCGCTCTCCGAGATCTCAGCCGTCCACATCTGCTGCTGCCGAACCACAACAGCTAGGCGCTCTACCGAACCCCTGCGAACCCCCAGCAGCCCTCCCCGGCATGCGATGTTCGTTTTGGAGAGGATTTTTTTTCTCTTTTCGCTCTGTCCTTGCTTCTCTCAAGGGCTAACCTGCTTTCTCCCTTTCTTTAATGAAGGTGTACGTGAACGGAGAATTGGTCACCAGCATTGGAGAAGGAGGCAGCTTTGGAGAACTGGCTCTCATTTATGGCACACCACGAGCTGCGACTGTCAAAGCAAAGACGGATCTGAAACTCTGGGGAATTGACCGCGATAGCTACAGACGCATCTTGATGGTAGGTTTAAAACAAAAAAACCAAAAACCAACCAACTTGGAAGTCCACCTCTTCCAAGGCTTCCCCTCACTGGGGCAGTTGGTTAATGTGGGGAAAGGTTCTTGAAATATACTAGGCCTTGGGGAGTGTATATAGGGCCAGCTGTCTTTATAAAATGAAACGCATCATGGCCCATTAGTACTGGATACGATTTATGAAAGAGGAAAGCCTCCAAAATGAGACAAAACTCTATTTATGGGCATGAAAGGCCTTGGATTCTCCCTTTCTTCTGGAGAAATTAAATTAGGTTCATTTTGGGGTCACGGAGAGCTACAGTACGATCAGATCCGAAGGCGCAGTTCTGTTGACCAAAGGAAGCCTTGTAGGCAATGAACTTCTTAATATTTATCCCTTCCACACCGGAGGTTTCAAAGCAGCTTCGTTCAGCTGGCCACATCGGATGGGTTGGAGGAGAAACGTGGTGTTGGAATTATACCAACACACACCAGGCAACGGAAGGTTGAATTTGGTGGCCGGCTTTCAATAGCCTGCCTTCCTCTTCGTCATGAGCAGGGATGTAGGGACCATTTGAAGTTATTCACTTAACAAGGGTGACAAGGAAGGTTGTAAAATGGGACGAGGCTCACTTAAGCGATTGCCTTGCTTACCATTGGAAATGTTGGGCACAATGATTGTGGTCCTAAGTCAAGGACTTAGCTCTAGACCTACATAACTTGTAGACCATAGTTTCTATGATCTTGGGAGCAGAGAAACAGAGAGATGCTGCTTAGGACAACTTTCCCAAAGGGGTGGCCTCCCTTAAAGCAGGGGTCCCCAACCACCGGGCCCCGGACCGGTACCGGTCCGTGGAACATTTTCTACCAGGCCACCGGTTTGCTGGGCACCGCCATCTTGTTTCGATGATAAAGTGCTTCCGGGTGAGCTTTTCCGGTTGGAAAGCAGCGTTTGGGTCCTGAAGGAATCCTCACGCCTTAGTTTCATCGAGGGGGGGGCGGTTTCGAACAAAACTAAGGCACGAGGATTCTTTCAGCACCCAAGGCAAGGTGAGCTGAGCGACCATCCCGAAGCTGTCCCAAAGCCCATCGACAAAGGTACAAAGGAGGAGTTGAAGGTGGCAGGGAGAAGCGGGGGAAGGCTGGCTGGCCGGTCGCTCGGCTTGCCTTGCCTTGTCATGCGTGCTGATGCCGGTACCGGGCCGCGGATCATTTTGTGATGCCGGTACCAGGCCGTGGCACAAAAAAGGTTGGGGGCCACTGCCTTAAAGAGACCTCTTTAATGCCCAACTACTCCCCAATGCATTATGGATAATACAAAACCCGATGGAAACTTAAAATGGCAACACCCAACTCATTCATTCGTCCGAGTGATGCTATTGCATATTCTGGGGGAGTGAGGAGCCCAGAAAGATGCTGTCTAATCCAAGGGAGGCCTTCAAAAATTTTAGCAACAGTTTCTCTGCCCGGTTGCTGGGTGGGCGTAGCATTGGTGGGCGTGGCCTAGTTGGCCTCCTGCACCACGGCAGGGAGGGGGGGCTCCTGAGTCTTTCCCCAGGCTCCTATCAACAATTTCCCCTCTTCCTTTTCCTATTCTCTTCCTTTCCTTTTATCCCTTTCAGTGTCTTGCTTTTCATTCCTGGGACTCTTCTAGCCCTTCTCCACTTTCTCTTTTCTCCAACTTCTCTTGGAAATAACTTTAACGCTTCCAGTCCAGTTCCAAGAACCTGTTTTCCAGCAGCTCTTCAAAGGGAGGAAGAATTGAAAAAAAAAATTCCCAGGCCGCTCAGAAGCGTCCAACTTTGTTCTTTAACAGAAGAAAAATATGGAAATATTTGAAGTATTTTTTTCTTCTTCAAACTTTCAAATACATTGTGTCTCTTGGCTGGGGATTCGTGATTAAAAAAAAAAAAGTTTTTAAAAAAGTTTCAAAACCTCCTTTAAAAAACAAAACAAAACACCACTTGGGGTGTTTTTCCCCCATGGTCAAAATTCAGATGCTTGAGAGTTACGACAGTTACAAAAGGGCCCCCCGTAATCCCCGTTGGCAACTTTCTGACAAGCCAGGTCAACGGGGAAGCCAAGTTCACTGAACAACCCTTATAAAATAGCAAAAGGTTGTAAAATGGGGTGAAACTCACCTAACGACTGTCTTGCTTAGTAGCAGAAAGGTTGGGCTTAATTGGGGTCATAAGTTGAGGACTACCTGTAGGTTGGAGTAAAAACTGGAGGCCAATTCAATGCATCTCCCATGTCCACAAGGGCTAGTAATGGGACCTTTGTTCCTTTTCACTTGAGGAGTGTGTCCTTTGTGTTGTTGAGCTCAAAACTTAAAAGTTTGTTGCGTAGTTCAGCCTAGATAGAGATGAAAGGAAGCCATTATCTCTCGTGGGGAGGTTTTCTTGGGGAACTGAAGCCTGGCAACCTTGTACAATGGGCCTTTGTTGCTTCGCCTTCTGAATTCAAGGTCTTTTTTGGGGGGGGGGCAGGAGGGAGGGGTGGAAGTGGCCAGTCGGACAGAGAACAGGTGCCACGTCTGGGAGATAAGTGGGATGAATGGAAAGGAAACTTGGAAGTAAAGAGAGGCCGAAAGGGTGGGAGGAGAAGGAGAGAAGATTGGCTGGCACCATGAAAGGGGTTGCAAAAATCAATCAATCAATCAATCAATCAATCAATCACACGGGACAGAGTGGGTGGAAGGGTGGAGAAAGCTGGGGGAAGCGATGGAAGTTTGGAGGCTGCAGAGGGTTTAACTCTGCCTGAGAAGACACAGAATTACTTTCCACAATTGTTGCTCCTTCCTTCCTTCCTTTTCCCTCCCTCACTCCCTTCTTTTCTCCCTCTCTCCTGCAAGCACAGTTATTGTTCCTTCTTTCTCCCTCCCTCCCACAAGCACAGTTATTGCTCCTTCCTTCCTTCCTTCCTTCCTTCCTTCCTTCCTTCCTTCCTTCCTTCCTTCCTTCCTTCCTTCCTTCCTTCCTTCCTTCCTTCCTTCTTTCCTTCCTTTTCCCTCCCTCCCTTCCTTCTTTTCTCCCTCTCTCCTGCAAGCACAGTTATTTTCTCCCTCTCTCCTGCAAGCACAGTTATTGTTCCTTCTTTCTTTTCTCTCTCCCTCCCATAAGCACAGTTATTGTTCCTTCCTTCCTTCCTTCCTTCCTTCCTTCCTTCCTTCCTTCCTTCCTTCCTTCCTTCCTTCTTTCCTTCCTTCCTTCCCTCCCTCCTGAAAACACATTTAGTGCTCCTTCCTTCCTTCCTTCCTTCCTTCCTTCCTTCCTTCCTTCCTTCCTTCCTTCCTTCCTTCCTTCCTTCCTTCCTTCCTTCCTTCCTTCCTTCCTTCCTTCTTTCCTTCCTTTTCCCTCCCTCCCTCCCTTCTTTTCTCCCTCTCTCCTGCAAGCACAGTTATTGTTCCTTCTTTCTTTTCTCTCTCCCTCCCATAAGCACAGTTATTGTTCCTTCCTTCCTTCCTTCCTTCCTTCCTTCCTTCCTTCCTTCCTTCCTTCCTTCCTTCCTTCCTTCCTTCCTTCCTTCCTTCCTTCTTTCCTTCCTTCCTTCCCTCCCTCCTGAAAACACATTTAGTGCTCCTTCCTTCCTTCCTTCCTTCCTTCCTTCCTTCCTTCCTTCCTTCCTTCCTTCCTTCCTTCCTTCCTTCCTTCCTTCCTTCCTTCCTTCCTTCCTTCCTTCCTTCTTTGAAAGCTTAAACCCGGAACCATAGACCTATGAAATTTAGGAATGTGCGTATTGACAAAAAAAACGATCATCCACATTAAAAAGACAACTCGAATGCATTTTTGGGACGTTAACATTTCTAACCCAACCATCTGTGTTGAGGCTCTCAGTTCCCCTAAACATGTAAGCATCCCCCCCCCTCAAAAGATAAAACCACAAAAAAAACCATCACGGTTTCTTAAAATCTGCAGCTCTTCTCATCCCCAGGTTTTCCTGCCATAGATCATCCTTGCGTCAATCCCAAACTCACCACCAACAAGGAGCGAAGGGTGAAATCACCCCCTCCCCTTTAAAAATGAAGACATCTGGGCGAGATTTTCAAGGGTAACTGGGTGATGGTGGTAGAGAAAAAAGCCTTTCCAACTCCCCTTATCAGTATTTCTGAGCTGAATGAAGCTGGCAGTTGGCTCTGCCTCCCACGGCTACGCCTAATTGTCCCCCCAAGGCGAGTGAAAAGGATGGGGCAGGAGGTAATGAACAGGTGTTTAATCTTGGATTGGCCACAGAGCGAGATTCCTGGTGCCAGCACCACTGAACAGCATTCAGATAATCACTCCCTTTGGCCTGGTTTTCGAGCCTTTGTACCGGGAAGGCTTTTGTTGCCAAATTGACTTGGTATCCTCTCTCCTGTCTTCCTTTATTTATTAATTCTCCCCATTAGCACTGTTTACTGAGCTTAATCGACCATCTACCACCTCCTTCCAACCTGGCACATGTACTTGGGTCATTTCCCTGCAGGAACATTGATGAGTCTTCTCTTTCTTTGGGATGGTTGCCCGCTAGATCTATCTTCTGACATTTCCCCCCACCTCCTGCCCACCCTTGGCTTCTCTCTCGGTCCATGTCAAGCAAAAAAATAAAACAAAAATCCATCTAGCTTGGAGCAGAAGGCCTTAGAAAAGCAGTAATAATCCCAAAGCTGAAAAGCACCTCGACTCGGTCCATAAATCACGGTGGAGGGATTTTTTTTTGAGTCCTACATGAACTTTTCGGTTGGGTTGGTTGGGACCATCTTGGCGATGGGATGACCAGACGGAGAGAGCACAAAGGCTCAGGTATGATGCTTTGTCAAAACCAGATGACTTTGGCTGTCACTTTCCTGGCCCGTTGCTCAGGTGATGTGTTTGCAAGGACTAACTGAAATGACATTCACGGTTTATTATTTTTCAGTTGCATATCAAGTTGCAAATTCTGGACTCGCTGGCTGCCTGTAAATCTTTTATTTTCCAAGCTGGCTTGGCATTGCTTTCCTCTTTCTTCTTCTACTTTTTTTCTTCTTCTTTTCCCACAGAATATGTGTGTTTCTTCCTCCCTCCCCCGCTTCATTCTTGCCCTTGTCATTTTATATATCTAAAAAATCTCTCCTCGCAGCTTAAATGCCCGCTAATGTTGTGCAGACTTTTGGAACAGATTCCTCAAAGCTGAAGCTTTGCAACAATGGAAGGTGCATAGGTCATTAATCCCTTTTCCCCTGGGTTAATTGGTGTGACATCTTGGCATCTCTACGGAGATTCTCAGTCATCCAGGTCATGGCTGTCTCAAAGGTGCTTTTTTCAAGAGGCATCTGGACTTTCTGGTTTTTCTTGGAAAACATTTCGCTTCTCCTCCAAGAAGCTCCTTGGCAATTGCCTGATCCCATGGAGAGATCCAGCAGTTTTGTAGATTTTCACAGGCTGCATACTTTCAGTTGAAGTTCTCCAGATTTAGGGAGAAGGTCTACTAAAAAGGATGTTCAACAGAACCAGGCTATTTTGATCCCAATGCTTAAAACATTGTCTTGACCATCAAGCACACTTGACTTCAAGACCACTCCATCTCTTGCAGCGACTTTAGAATTGATTTCAGATGCTGTGGGTGACCTTGGAGAGAGAGAGAGAGACAGAGAGAGAGAGAGAGAGACAGAGAGAGAGAGAGACAGAGAGAGAGAGACAGAGAGAGAGAGAGAGAGAGACAGAGACAGAGAGAGAGAGAGAGACAGAGAGACAGAGACAGAGAGACAGAGAGAGAAGTTCCGTTTTGTGTACTGCTTCGGTCAAAGACACATGTACAATCTGGAACAGGATCGCCCCGAGCATGTGATTTAATGGAATTGTCTTGGGATCAGAGACGGTAATATATAACAGCCTTTGGAAGAGGATCAGTCTCTCTACTCCATTGGCCTGTTATTTACCTTTGGCATGACATTTTCCCTTCTGTACATCACTCCAACCAACCAAAGGGATCGCTTTCATTTCCTTTTTATGACTGGTTAAAAGAAAGAAAGAAAGAAAACAGAACTTGGAGTTTCTTAAGGGGTCATTTGGCCATCGGCTGCCCCAAACTGGCGATTCTGTTGGTAAAAAGCAACAGGGAGATTTGCAACTTTGAGAAGCCAGACAGTGGAGTTTAATTTGATATCCTGGTCTTTTTCACACTCCCTCCTCACTGAATCCTAACCTATCTCTGCTTTTAATTACCTCAGTGGGTTGGAGAGTGCCTCTGCTTGGGGATTATTGCTTCTTAAAATTTTTGGGCAACCCACAGATGGTTGGAAGGCAGGATGCAACCTCCAGATCGGTTCCCCTTACCCCCCCACCCACTCTGGTCCCATTGCAGTCTGTGGGCGTGGGGCAGACACCTGCCTCTCTTTCTCCAGCTGTCAGTGTCTGCTGGCCACTGGCAACTTCCCAGCCTGGATTGGTGTGGGAGGTTGTCCAGTTTTCCCTTCTTGGTCTTGTGCTGAGCTGTCAGTCTTTGCTGTCTAAATGTCTGGTCATTCCAGGGCCCTGGAAATTGCCCCCACCCCCAATTTCAAAGTGGACCTTGCATTTTGAAAGGAAAAAAAACAAAACCACCTGGATTTGACCACAGTGGTAGGATTCAGCCGGTTCACACCGATTCAATTGAACCGGTTGTTACCTTTCTGAGGAGTTTGGTGAACTGGTTGTTGGAAGAAATCATTAGGGCAGAAAACGGGTTGTTAAATTATTTGAATCCCACTACTGTTTCACCAGCAATGGACTTGTTGCTTGCGAATCCTGGGGTTGGGTGTATGTGACTCTCCAAGCAAATCTGGTGGAGGCTGGGAAAAAGAAACAGACATGAATTGAGTAAGGTACAGTAGAGTAGAGTAGGAGTAGGAGAAGAGAGCTGGAAAGGACCTTGGGAGTCTTCTAATCAAGCAGGAGGCCCTATCCCATTTCAGACGAGTGACTATCCAGTCTCTTCTTAAAACCCTCCAGTGATGGAGCACCCACAGCTTCTGAAGGCAAGCTGCTCCATGGATTAATCGTTCTTGCTTTATGGCAGCCCCTCAAATCCTGGGATACTGCTACCCTGACCCCCTTAGTCCTTCTTTTCTCTAGATTTAGCCAAACCCAAATCCTGTAACCATTCCTCAATATGTTTTAGTCTCCAGGCCTTTAATCATCTTAGTTGCTCTTCTCTGCACTCTGCGTTCAACATCATTTTTGGGGCAATAGGGTGACCAAAACTAATGTGTGTGTCCCATAATGCCTTTCCTTTCTCTCATCTGGCCAGTCTCATTTCTTCCTCCCCTCCTAGAATTGTACTAACCCCTCTAAGAAGAATATGGGTCCTTTTGCCCTACTTTGTAAGCAAACATTCCTGTTTGTTTACAACTCAACCATCCAAATTGGGAAGAGGGGGAAACTTCCCCCCCTCTGCTTTTCATCTTCCTAAACTGGCAAGGAGAAAGCTGGGAAGTGTCCGATTATCTGCTTAAGTCCAGGTCCTTTTAGATGTGTGATGGCGGGCTCTAATCGATTCTTCACACTCATTAGGCCATCAAGATGTGGATCATAGCTAATTTTTTTTTCCCCCTCTTGTTTTGAAGCTGCTGGGAAGGGAAGGGTGTGGGTCATTGTGCCCCATCCACCAATGTTAAATTCCACCCACTTAAAAAGACCTGATCCAATTTAGGGAGGGCGAGGTTCGCATTTGGTGGGAACTCCGTGGGCTCAAGAAAATGGGGAGGATTAAGTTCTGGAGCGTATTTTTCCCCCTCTTGCGTTGCATCTTGACTTGTAGGATCTCCTCTGAGGTTGGCAGCAATGTGTGTGGGGTAGCATTACTTCTTCTCACCCCCAACTTGTCTCTTTTTCTCCCCCCTCTCTTCTCTTTCTCAACAGGGCAGCACGTTGAGGAAACGGAAAATGTACGAAGAATTTCTGAGCAAGGTTTCCATTTTGGGTGCGTTGCTTTGTTGTATTTTTTTTGGGCGGGGGTGGATTGTTTCCTTCACCGGGGCAGAGTCTAACGGGCAAAACAAGATAATGAACCCCGGGGTGGGCGGTAGGGGGAGACGTCAATCATAAATACAAGGGTCCTGATTGAGCTTTTAGTCTTAAAAATTGAAAAAGAAAACCCACCCTGGTTATGGTTTGTTCCAGGATTGTAGTGTGGTGGAACAATGGTAAGGTAGCTGGCTTGGGGCCCAAAGAAGTTTTCATTGGGGGGTGATTAATAGATTAATAATAATCCCACCTCCCCCTCATTTATCCTCCTCCCACCCTCCCTCCTCCTCTTAAAGTAGTGTGGCTGAGTGGTCTAAGCAGCTGGAATAAGGCTCCAGTCTCTTTGGGGGGGGGTTCGAATCCCACCTCTGCCTGATCCCTCTGCTCCAAAGAAGAGGGAGTCAAGCTATTCTCCAAAGCCCCTGAAGGCAGGACAAGAAGCAACGGGTGGAAACTCACCAAGGAGAAGAAGCAACTTAGAACTCAGGAGAGATTTCCTGACAGGACAACGAATGGAACAGCTTCCCTCCATCACTGGAGGTTTTCAAGAAGAGACTGGACAGCCGCTTGTCTGAAATGGTGTAGACTCTCCTGCTTGAGTATGGGATTGGACTAGATGACCTCCAAGGTCCTTTCCAACTCTGTTACTCGATTCTATTCTTTTAGCTAAGTCTGTGCACTGCATTTTTCATCATCGTATTTTATTTATATACTGTTTTTTTTAACATTGTAAGCTGCCCAAGGTTAGCTTGTGGTAAGATGGGCAGGCAATAAATTTAATAAACGATAACAAATAAATAATAATCAACTGGAATCCAGCTTGAGAAATAGCACCGGCCTGCAGTGACAGGTAGAACCACTATACCAGGGGTCTCCAACCTTGGCCACTTTAAGACTTGTGGACTTCAACTCCCAGAATTCCTCAGCCAGATTTGCCAAGGTTGTGGCCAAGACTGGAGACCCCTGGTCTGCTGGCTGAGGAATTCTGGGAGTTGAAGTCCACAAATCTTAAAGTTGCTAAGGTTGGAGACCCCCACACTATACGATTAGTCCTCAACTTGGAAGAGTTTATTCAGTGATTGTTTGAAGTTCCAACGGCACTGAAAAAAGTGACTTACCGCCGTTCTTCACACTTATGACCATTGCAACATGCCCTTGGTGATGTGATCAAAATTCGGACGCTTGGCCACTCTCTCATATTTATGATGGTTACAGCCTCTCCAGCATCATGAGATCCCCTTTTGCGACCTTCTGACAAGCAGAGTCAGATGAGGAAACCAGATTTACTGAACAAACCATGATACGAACGTAACAACTGCAGGCACTCACTTAACAGCTTGTGGCAAGAAGGGTCATAAAAGGGGCAAAACTTACTTAGTGGTTGTAAGTTGAGGACTGCCTCTATGTGACAATGGGCCGTTTTTGCCCTCCCGGAGGCTCGAAGAAAGCCTCTGCAGCCTCGGGAGGCTGAAATATGGACCTTCTGGAAATACTGTAAGTGCCGAAATGGCCCCGTTTTTAGCCTCCCGAGGCCCTCCAGAAGCTGAAAACGAGCACTTCCAGTATTTCTGGAAGGCCCATTTTTCGGGCTACAGAGGCTTCCCTTGAGCCTCCGGGGGGGCAAAAATGGCCACAAATTTCACTGTCCCAGTGCTCTTTCGTCTCTTAGGATCGCTGGACAAATGGGAGCGCCTGACGGTGGCCGATGCGCTTGAGACGGTCCAGTTTGAGGATGGACAGAAAATCGTGGTCCAGGGGGAGCCAGGGGATGACTTTTTCATCATCACAGAGGTAAAGCCTCTCGTTCTCATGGCAGTCTCTGGCCCATCAAATGACGCGGCCTTCTCCTCGATGCGGCCATCACTCCAATGGTTAACCACTCTTGGGTACCAGTTGAGATTTCAAACCTTAGAAGGACAAGATGCGCCTGGTTGCATGTCCTTTGGTCACCATTGCTACTATCTCTCTCTCTGTCTTTCTCTCTCTCTCTTTTAACCCCTCCTCTCTCCCTCCCTCTCCCTGTCTCTCTTTTACATCTCTGTCTGTCTGTAAGTCAGTCAGTCTGTCCATCCATCCATCCATCCATCATCTATTTGTCTGTCTGTTTGTCTGTCTATCTATCTCCCCCCTCTCTATCTCTATCATCTATCTATCTATCTATCTATCTATCTATCTATCTATCTATCTATCTATCTATCTATCTATCTTTATCTATCTATCTATCTATCTATCTATCTATCTATCTATCTTTATCTATCTATCTATCTATCTATCTATCTATCTATCTATCTATCTATCTTTATCTATCTATCTATCTATCTATCTATCTATCTATCTATCTATCTATCTATCTTTATCTATCTATCTATCTATCTATCTATCTATCTATCTATCTATCTATCTTTATCTATCTATCTATCTATCTATCTATCTATCTATCTATCTATCTATCTTTATCTATCTATCTATCTATCTATCTATCTATCTATCTATCTATCTTTATCTATCTATCTATCTATCTATCTATCTATCTATCTATCTTTATCTATCTATCTATCTATCTATCTATCTATCTATCTATCTTTATCTATCTATCTATCTATCTATCTATCTATCTATCTATCTATCTTTATCTATCTATCTATCTATCTATCTTTATCTATCTATCTATCTATCTATCTATCTATCTATCTATCTATCTATCTATCTATCTTTATCTATCTATCTATCTATCTATCTATCTATCTATCTATCTTTATCTATCTATCTATCTATCTATCTATCTTTATCTATCTATCTATCTATCTATCTATCTATCTATCTATCTATCTATCTATCTATCTATCTATCTTTATCTATCTATCTATCTATCTATCTATCTATCTATCTATCTATCTTTATCTATCTATCTATCTATCTATCTATCTATCTATCTATCTTTATCTATCTATCTATCTATCTATCTATCTATCTATCTATCTATCTATCTTTATCTATCTATCTATCTATCTATCTATCTTTATCTATCTATCTATCTATCTATCTATCTATCTATCTATCTATCTATCTATCTATCTATCTTTATCTATCTATCTATCTATCTATCTATCTATCTTTATCTATCTATCTATCTATCTATCTATCTTTATCTATCTATCTATCTATCTATCTATCTATCTATCTATCTATCTATCTATCTATCTATCTTTATCTATCTATCTATTTATCTATCTATCTATCTATCTATCTATCTATCTATCTTTATCTATCTATCTATCTATCTATCTATCTATCTATCTATCTATCTATCTATCTATCTATCTATCTTTATCTATCTATCTATCTATCTATCTTTATCTATCTATCTATCTATCTATCTATCTATCTATCTATCTATCTATCTATCTATCTTTATCTATCTATCTATCTATCTATCTATCTATCTATCTATCTATCTATCTATCTATCTATCTTTATCTATCTATCTATCTATCTATCTATCTATCTATCTATCTATCTATCATCTATCATCTATCTATCTACTATCTTTATCATTATCTATCTACATCAACATCATTATCATCTATCTGTCTATCTAATCTTTCATATATCTTTCTTCCTCCTCCTCCTCCTCCTCCTCTTTTCCCTTCCCCTCCCTCCCTCCCTCTCTCTCTAATCTCTCTCACTTGTCTTCTCCTACCCTTCTGCCTCTTGTCTCAACGTTTTTTTAAAAATTATATTATGCATTCATTAACACATAATCAACAGTTCAACAGCTCCCCCCCCCCCCCGCCAAAGAATCCTAGGACTCGTAATGTCTCCAGCCACAGAGAAATCTCTAGGAGGGACACTTAACCTCACCCCTCCCATGTAAACCCTGCGCTTCTCAGGGCTGCCTGCGGAGAAGCCAAATGATTGATAACCTCATTTTAAGTCTCCAAGGAAGGAGTTGCTCCTGGACGACCGGCAGTCCTGGTTTTCTTTTTCTTTTCTTTTTGGTGTTGTTTTCTGGTTCTCCTGTCGGTTTGGGACTACAGCTTTTAAAGGCTCATTTCCGGAGGATTTACAGCCATAACATGCCATGAGAATTTAAGGGCTCTGGGCGGGAACACCAGGAGGTCCCCTTCAGTGGTGGGATTCCAGTTTTGGTTTTTTTTTACTACTGGCTCTGTGGCTGTGGCTTGGTGGACCTGACTTGGTTTGGTGGGTGTGGCTTGCTGGGCATGGCAGAGGAGGGATCCTGCAAAATCCCCATTCCCTGCCCACCCCACTAACCTGCTTTCCAGCTCTGTTCTCCTGGGCAAGGCAACCAAAGAAGACCCAGCCGATCAGCTGGGACTCGCGAGGCAGAGAATAGATGAAGGCAGGGCCAGCCAGAGGTGGGATTTGCTGGTTCTCTGAACTATTCAAAATTTCCGCTACCGGCTCTCCAGAACTGGTCAGAGCGGGCTGAATACCACCTCTTGTCTCCTTGTTTCGCATAAACAGTATATATTCACCAGCCTGCTTGCTTCCTGAAAGCTGTGCTGGATCTGTCATACAGGGAGAGGTGTAAGAAGTTTTTGGGCAGGACAGAGCAGAGAAGGAAACTGCAAAAGGAATCCAGCTGTTAATGGTCTCCGTGCTAAAAGATTCTCTTTCCTGGCATCTCTTAAGCCCGTTACATTCTGTTTGGTGTACTTTAAATTTCCTGACAGTGAAAACAATTCACCGGTGGAACCACTTGCCTCCAGAAGTTGTAAATGCCCCAACACTGGAAGTTTTTAAGAAGAGATTGGACAGCCATTTGTCTGAAGTGGTGTAAGGTTTCCTGCCTAGGTAGAGGGTTGGACTAGAAGACCTCCAAGGTCCCTTCCAACTCAGTTCTTCTCTTTCCCCACTTAACATTTTTTCATTAAGTTATAAAGTATTATAAAATACAAAATACAAAAGCAAATAAGAGGACAGTGAGAGGGGAAGGGAAAAGGGGAAAGAAAAGGGAGGAAGGGTAGGGAGAGAAAAAGAAATATTGACTTCCGACTCTGTGACAAAACAGGGCGATATGTCAAAAAAAAAGTCACAACTTTTCGTTTGATCAAAATTAGCACGAAACGAGGTCATTCCTGCAAAAGCCCATCTGTCAAAATGTGCAAAATCTTGGGTTTTTGCAGATTTGGACCCATTCCATTATTCTCTTGCCGCCAAACCAAACCCAGTCTTTTGCACATGTCCGAGATCCCCCTTCCTACCCAGCTTTTCACTTGACGCCAGGTTTTTCCCAGACTGGACAGATGTGGAATGCATCTGGTGGATTTTTTCAGGTCATGGAATTATCCCCGTTTGAGATTCCTGGCACTCAGGCTGGAGGACCTTCGCAACTCTGTGCAGGAGCGACTGTTGCCATGAAGAATTACAATTTGGCAGGAGGGACACTCGGCAGATGCTCGGCTCCACAATAACAAATGTGTAGCCCTATCGTAAACGGGGCTCCGTGTGCTATGGGGAGCTTTGCCTTTTTCAAAAAAAAAAATCCTCAAATTTGGTGGTGTGTTTGTGTGTGTGTGAAGGCGCTTGTTTTTAAAGAGCCAGGCTGGGGGTTTCTCCGTTTTCCAATCTAGACTAAGAGACGTATTTTGTCAAATGTTTAGACGGTTTGCCTGAAATGGTCTAGGGCGGTGATGGCGAACCTATGGCACAGGTGGCACACAGAGCCATTTGTGCCGGCATGCAAGCTGCAGGCAAACTTACGTCAGTGCGCATGCGCGTGCCTCACAGCTGATTTTTGTTCGGTTTGAGGCCTTTTTCAGCCTCCCAGAGGCTTGAGGAAGGCTTCTGCAGGGGTTTGCAGGCTTTGCAGGCTGAAAACTAGGCCCGTTTCATCACTTCCTGTATACCGGAAGTGATGAAATGGGCCTAGTTTTGGGCCTGCAAAGCCTGCAGAAGCCTTCCTCAAGCCTCTGGGAGGCCAAAAAAGGCCTCAAACTGGCCGAAAATCAGCTGTGAGGTGCAGTGCAGGTAAGGGGGCGTGGGGTGGGTAGGGATTGTATGTGCATGCGTATGGAGCATGGGAGGGGGGCAATGCGCCTTCTGGATGCTGGAACGCAAGCATGAGTGTGTAAGCGCGTGCACAATTTTTGACACAGGAGCCCAAAAAGGTTAACCACCACTGGTCTAGGGGCTCCTGCTTGAGCAGGGGGGTGGACTAGAAGACCACCAAGGTCCCTTCTGCCTCTGTTGTTCTGTTATAAAATATTACCATGGTAAACTAGAATGGACATACTAGAAATGGCATAGAAATCCAAAGGACTATATTGCAGGTAACTTTGCATGAATACAGCTAGTCCTCGGCATACGAGCAGCTTGTTTAATGACTGTTCTAAATTATGGCTTGCCTTAGATATGAAAGCCGGATGGGTGATTTTTGAGTCCATGTCTCTCTCTCTCTCTCTCTCTCATCCCAATCCCCCTCACAAGGTTGTTAATGTGGGGAAAATAGGAGTATTATGTACCTGTGTTGAGTTATTTATAAAAGTAATAAAGGCAGGATAAAAAAAAAATCAAGGGAAGGAAGGAAGTAAAAGAAGAAAAAAGGAGAAAGGAAGCAAGGAAGGAAAGAAAGAAAGAATGAAAAGAAAGGAAAGAAAATGAAAAGAAAGAAGAAAGGAAAGAAAGAAAGAAAGAAGAAAGGAAAGAAAGAATGAAAAGGAAGGAAAGAAAGAAAAAAGGAAAGACAGAAAGAACAAAAGAAAAGAGAAAAGGAGGAAGGAAAGAAAGAAAGAAAGAAAGAAAGAAAAAGGAAGAAAGAATGAAAGGAAGAAATACTCTCTCTTTTAGCCCATCTGACTTTTAGCCCATCTAGACGCAAAACTACAGAAGGGAGCCTTTTCTATATAGAAACACGCAGCCAAATAGCTGAAAGATACAAGAAAAACCATGGGGCTGGGCCCTTTCCCCTTTGCCAGGCCTTGCTGCTGCCTCTGGCATCTACTGCTTGAGATCCTCTTCTGTGCCGTGCCTCACCGGGACCCCTCTGAGTCCAGAGAAGCCAAAACAGCCTCTTCATCACCTTCCTCTGTGGGATCCTTTATAACGGGAGACACCAAGAATTAATCCAAGGACTGACTTCTTTCTTTCTTTCTTTCTTTAAGCTTCAGCCACCGAGTGGGAGGCTCACTTTGTTTTGAACTTTACAAAGCACCTTGAGCTTATATCATGGAACAAAAGCTGGAAAGAGAGAAAAACAGAAGGCCAGGAGGGACATAGGGGATGAAAGAGAAACCCAATCAATCCCAACCCTGTTGGTTGGAGGAACTTCTAAAAGATCCTAATTTAAGGTCACTGGGCTTTTCCTCATTTCCCTCCAGCTAGCCTAAAGATGGTTAATTGAATGCAATGCATCTGGTTACTCCCTCTGCATTTAACTGTCATTCCCCCCCCCCTTCTGAGTTGTAGAGAGAGAAAAAAAGATGTAATCTGGTGGGAAGGTTCAGAGGGCCACTGAGATCTTCGGTGGACCCCAGTGGAGGCTAAAACACAAAGAGAATGATTTAGATAAAAACGGTAAAAGTTCCCCTCGCACATACGTGCTCGTTTTTTTCCCTGGGCGTGGTGCTCGTTTCCGTGACAAAGCCGAAGAAGAGCCAGCATTGTCCGAAGACGTCTCCATTGGTCATGTGGCTGGCAAGACTAAACGCCGAAGGTGCATGGAGGAACGCTGCTCCCTTCCCACCAAAGGGGTCCCTATTTTCAATTTTTTTTTTTACATGCTTTCGAACGGTTAGGTTGGCAGAAGCTGGGACAAGTGACGGGAGCTCACTCCATGATGCGGGGCAAGGGATTTGAACTGCCGAACTGCCGACCTTTCTGATTGACAAGCTCAGTGTCTTAGCCCCTGAGTCACCGTGTCCCCGATAGTTTTCACATATATAGAGATATACCTGGAAAGGCAGGACTTAGCCTGATCCAGCAGGGCTGTTCTTATGTGGACAAACATTTTTTTTCCAGGATGATATAAAAATGATATATGGATTCTTCCTTGGCCAGGGAGTTGGACTAGATGGCCTCCAAGGTCCCTTCCAGTCCTATGATTTTATGTTCTTCTGTTTTCTGTTGAGGGAAGCGGCCCATGAATACGTTCTCAGCATGAGAACTTTGTAAGACCAACTTGGACCTTCTCTGAAGGTTGATTTTAGCAATAGCACTTAGACTTATATACCACTTTACAGTGCTTTATAGAGTCAGCCTCTTGTCCCCAACAATCTGGGTCCTCATTTTACCCACTTCAGAAGGATGGAAGGCTGAGTTAGCCTTGAGTCGATCAGGATTGAACTGCTAGCAGTGAGCAGAGTTAGCCTGCAACACTGGATTGTAACAACTGCACCACTATGGCTTCCTTCCTAAGCAATAGAAGACTTATATATCGCTTCTCTAAGCAGTTTAAAGAATCAGCCTCTTGCCCCCAACAATCTGGGTCCTCATTTGATCCACCTCAGAAGGACGGAAGGCTGAGTCAACCTTTGAGCCTGGTGAGATTCGAACTGCCAAATTGCAGGCAGCTGGCAGTCAGCAGAAGGAGCCTGCAGTACTGTCCTCTAACCACTGTGCCACCATAGCTCATAAGCCACAGCTTTGGAAGAAGCTCTCCTGATTGAGAAGTTGGGAATGGATTGAAGTTCACAGCTGTGCTCAGCCAGCCTCCGGCCTTCTTCTGCTCTCATTCTTCTTCTGTGTCTGATCCTTTAGCTACAGTGAACAGCAAGTCCCATTTATGGCCAGACATGTTTGCATGGAACGCTTTCCAGAATGTGAAGCGAGAACTTCTCCCGCCTTCCCTGCCTTCCTTTCTACCTTGCAATATCAGTTACACATGGAGAGTTTCATCATGCTGGATTAGCACTTGGGCTCAGTGCCACGATGTGGATGGGAAGCCATTCCAACAGCGATAACTTGCAGATTGGGAAGAGAGAGAGAGACAGAAATAGAGAGACCAAGAGAGAGGACACACACACACAGAGACAGAGGAAGAGACACAGAGAGAGAACAATTAACCAGTTGAATAGCTTGCCTTCAGAAGTTGTAGGGGCTTCATTCCTGGAGGTTTTTAAGAAGAGACTGGGCAGCCACCTATCTCCTGTTTGAGAAGGAGGTTGGACTAGAAGACCTCCAAGGTCCCTTCCAGCTTTATTCTGAATTTGAAGAAACATTCCCACCCGTAGTTTGAGCTCTTCTATCTTTTCTGAATCATCTACACATGAGCATCTCCTAAGGAAGTCCCTAAAGACATGCACCAGCTCGTAATGCTGCAGGAGGAGAGAAACGATTTAATACATGGGGAGTAAGAGTAATTGCCCTCATATTTAATCGGTTTCCCTTGAATTAAAATTAAATTAAATGAGCAGAACTTTAATTCCAAAACCTGTCATTCCTGGGCATATGCTCACCCTTAGCCAAGTATTAAAATAGATAAGAATATTAATCCAAAGTTTCTCAGGGGAAAGGGGAATAATACATGCTTTGCACATCATCAGATTATTTGGGGGAGGGGTGCAAATATACAGTTCTCAGGTTTTCAAAAGTGATATTTGTGTAGTTTATAACTACATCATTTGCGGGCAGCTCTCTTGAGTAATGCAGATTATAAATGTGGGTTTTTCTTGTCTCCAGTGAAGTATGAGGTCAGATGAGTTTGTTAAAATCTACGTGGTCCTGGGTATGTATGGGCGATTATATCTTCTTTCAGATGATAATATGAAGAAGGAAGGAAGGAGGGAAGGTCAAGAGGATGGAGAGAAAAGGAAGGAAAGAAGGAAGGGGAAAGGGAAGGAAAGAAAGAAGAAAGAAAAAGAGGAAGGGAGAAAAGGAAGGGAGAGAAAAGGGAAGGGAAGGAAGGAAAGAAAAGAAGAAGAAAGAAAATAGAGGGATGAAGAGAAGGAAGGAAGGTCAAGAGGATGGAGAGAAAAGGAAGGAAGGGGAAAGGGAAGGAAAAGAAGGAAAGGAAAGGGAAAAAAAGACAAAGAAAGAAAATTGAGGGATGGAGAGAAGAAAGGGAGGGAGGGAGGGAGGAAAGAAGGAAGGAAGGAAGGAAGGACTTTATCTTTCACAGCCCTCTTAACATTTAACCCAAGCCTGGGCCCATGCCTGTAGTGTACCAAGCCAATCTGTAAATCTCAAACAAACATTTATCTGGGGAGACCAGCCAAGTCTGAGCCTACCCCACTGTTCGCTCTTCGAGGATAAATCTCTTGAGGAAATAAAGTGGGATTAATGATTAAACAGGAAAGATGAACACGATTTCCAAGGAGCTGTAAGCGCCAGTCAGAAAGCTGTTTCAGACCCCCCCTTTTTTTTGGAAGAGGAAGGCGGGGGGCTGCCAATTCCTCAGGAACCCAGCAGCCTTTCAAGTGATCCTTACATCCTAAGTCAACACAGGCCCTCCTTAGATCAGATATCGCAACTGGCCTCTGTTTCCCCCTAGTTTCTAGCACTTGTCCCTAGTAAATGATTTCCTGTTGTGCCCTTAGATTTGACTTTTGAGAAGGCCTGGATCACTCCCCTCTCCCCCCCTTTTTTGTAAGGGATGTGAGATGTTTGGTTTAGGTTTCTTCCCAGGGTCTCCCTAGCCAAATTATTCTGGGTTATTTGGATAACCCATCTGGCCTGTCCCGGCCGCTGTTTTCCTAAAATCCCTGTTTCCTCGTCCAGTTTCATAGGGGCAAATCAGGCTGTTCTTCATTGATATAGAAGGATGGTTCCAGATGTGCAACGAAATTCCAGGAAGAGAGGTTGTGGAGACCATTAAAGTCCCCAAGAAGAGAAGATAAGTGAAGAATGAGAGTTTAAAACCAGAAGTGTTCAACCTTGGTGACTTTAAGACTGGTGGACTTCAACTCCCAGAATTCTCCAGAAAGATACTATGGATCAGGAGTCTCCAACCTTGGTGACTTTAAGCCTGGTGGACTTCAACTTCCAGAATTCTCCAGAAAGATACTACAGATCAGGGGTCTTCAACCTTGGTGACTTTAAGCCTGATGGACTTCAACTCCCAGAATTCTCCAGAAAGATACTATGGATCAGGGGTCTCCAACCTTGGTAACTTTAAGCCTGGTGGATTTCAACTCCCAGAATTCTAGACTTAAAGTCTTAATTTCAGACTTAAAGTCACCAAGGTTAGAGACACCTGCTTTGGATAGTTCCTACTCCACATACACTCTCTAAGGGTGTATGGGAATAATATGTCTCCAACTTGCTCGGATATCATCTTTGTTGAAACATAGCACTTGATTCCTTCTACTGGTGGTTTTAAAGGATTCATTTCTTTCTCCCTTGTTTCTCTGAAGGAAAGCATTTCAAGTAAGTTGGGGGAGTCATCCACAGAGGTCAAAAGCTTCAGAGAGTGGTGGTCATCCAGCAATGGACAGGGCCACAAATGACTGAAACCATCCCTTTTCTCCTTTGCTTCCAATATGGTCCAAATAATGATCACCAGATGTCCTTGGAAGTTCTCCATCCCATTTCAAAGCAATGCTACCCCTCCATTCTCCCCGCAACATCACAGATAGACTTTTCTTTATTCTTTCTGAAAGGGCAAAAGGTCTTCTTTTCATTCCAGCCATTGCAGATTGGGACGTTCCCCATGAATTCTGTCCAACCAGCTTACCTCACCCGGTCCAAAATATCATGCATTTTTGGTGCCCAACCCAGCAAAACCTTGGCCAACCAAGGTTTGAGCTCCATGGCCCGTCCACAGCCAGGCCCTTGCGTCACCGAGACTTATGAGAGTTTTTCTCATCCATGCTCAGGGTTGTCTACCCAAAGTTGGAACTTTATTGCAGCCTTTCCATGACTGATTTTTCTCCGTGGAAGGAAGAGGGAGCTGAGATGTTCTACTCGGCTACTTTTAATAGTGTTTTTAATTATTATTTTTTTTGAAAGGAATTGCCTTCCAATTCTTCACATTCAGCCTTGCTCCCTTGGCGTGGGGGTGAAGCTGGCAGCCCTCGTGCAGCGTATGCACTCCGAACACGGTAACGGTGAAGGTCAGTTCCAACTCTGAAGAGGCGATGATGAATACGCTATTCTTGTGAGCAACTTCCCCCCCCCCCCATTTCTTTTTCAATGTTGACTCAGTGGACATTTCCTGGCTTCAGAGAAAACCCAGAGAATGGGATGCTTTGTCTCAGGCAAAACATCTTTAAAATGCAACATTTCCACACTTGGCCCTCCACCCCCTCCCTCCCTGATTGTATGGCCTTTGTTTGCTGGCATGTGTGAAGGAGGGACTTTTCCTGGCCTAGGGCCACGGGCTTGGCATGGAACAAAAAAAAAAAATCTGTATCAGGAGACACGTTAAGATTGTTGTTCGGGGACTTTTTCATTCCAAATCCCTTCAAGGACTTGATCCGCAGTGTAGAAGGAGACGAGGGATTCGGCGTTTGCTTGTTCCCCAACTTTATTTGCCAGCTCTGGTTTGGAGGCTGCTGCAAGATTTTATTCCAAGAAGGGTTTCCCTTTGAAGTGGATTTTTTTCTTCCTGTTTTGGGGGATCCAGGGTTTATCCCAAACAAAAGCACCAAACGGAATTGATTTGAGAAATCAGCAGGAAGTTGAGATTGAATGGCAATCAGTTGAGAAGAGGAGAGGAGAGGTGGAGGGGGCTCTCTTTTTCTTCCCTTAAAGATCTTCGGTGGAACGAATATTGCTGCAATTTTTTTTTGGAAGGAGATATTTGTCATTTGGTTTCCTACCTGGGCAATGGGGTCCAACAAATGGGTTTAGGACAACTCACTATGGCCAACTTGCCATGGCCAACTGTTACACTAAGGAATGGTGGACTAGAATCTTTAAAGAAAGGATGTAAAAGGAGGGACAACATGAAATGCAAATGATGCAAATTAACATATTTTAAAAATTATTTTTTTAAAATTAAATTGAATGGTTGAATCGTCCTGCAGTGAGTTGTCTCGTGGGGAATTGGCCATGGTGAGTTGGCCATGGTGAATTGGTCATGGCGAGTTGGCTATGATGAGTTGGCCATGGTGAGTTGTCCCATTACAGTAGCAGGCCAGTTTCCTTCTCCTTCCCCTTCCTTGATTTGTAGTGGGGAAAGGCATTTCCTGGTGATTAATAGCCTGTGGGGTGGAGTTGTGCCAGAGCAGTAACCCTGCCCTTTCACGGACCTTCCGGAAATGTCCTGTGGCTGAGCTGTTTTTGCTACACTCCAATCTTGATGTATTGTCATCCTGAGAGGCATTTCTCCCTTTTCTTCCTTTTCTGTTCTGGTGGCTATTTCTATGCCCCCCCCCCCCCCAAATAGAGCAAATGAGCTAGCTCTTTTGCTTTGTTCCCCTTCCTCCCAAAGGAGTTGGCTTTCTCGCAAGACGTCCTCTTAACAAAGATTGGAGAGGATGCAGAAGAGTGGTTGGGCCAGGCTAACCTCCTGGTTAGGCAAGAATGGGGCAAGATGCAGACAGACTTCACAAACTACCTTCTGCTCCTTCTTCCTGTTGGTTCATCCAGCAAGTAAACTGAGTCAGGAGGTCTTCTAGGGGGTTGAGGAAAGGTCGCTTGATTAAATCTGGTCAAAGAGAACCAGCTGGCTTCTTTCTTTCTTTCTGAATAACAGAGAAAACAGAGTTGGAAGGGACCTTGGGGTTCTTTTAATCCAACCTCCTGCTCAAGTAGGAGACCCTAGACCATTGCAGACAAGTGGCTGTCTGGTCTCTTCTTAAAAACTGAGAGTGACAGAACAAGTAAAACTTCTGGAGGTGCTGTTCCACTGATTAATTGTCAGGAAATTTCTCCTTAGTTCTAGATTGGGTCTTTCCTTGATTAATTTCCAACAGTTACTTCTTGTCCTGCCTTCTGGTATTTTCGAGAATATGTGGCCTCCCCTCTTCTCTATGACATCCCCTTAGATATCAGAAGGCTGCTATCGTGTCATCCCTGCTCCTTCATTTCACTAAGACTAGACATACCCAATTCCTGCAACCGTTGTTTGTATGTTTTAGCCTCCAGACCTCAAATCCTCTTTGTTGCTCTTCTCTGCATTTTTTCCAAAGTCTCAACATCTTTTTAACAATGTGATGACCAACAATGGATGCAGGATGCAGTTTCTTTGCCCTTGTCTTACCTGTTGGAGCCCCTATCCTATCTTTGGAATTGCAGTCCTAAGTGTTACTACCATCACTGGGACGACTTTGGCCTCTACTTTCCACATCCTCTCCAATTCCTCCAGTTTCTTAGACTTCTTCTTCCTGATGTTACTGTCACTTGGTACCACTATGTCTAACACTATCACAGTCTTCTGGTCCTTGCTACTACCACATTGTCTGGTATACATATGCCTGAGTGGTGTATAAATAAAACATGAAAACATAAAAACCCTATATAAAGTTTGAAAAGAGTCAAAGAGGCTTTTAATGGGGTTGGACTTCATTCCCCCCAAAACACGTGCTGGATTGCATTAAATACAGCCATTGTTCAGACATTCTTCTTCCTCTTGAATTCTATTTCGTGGTAGGGTCAAGATGAGCTTATGTGGGCTCCTTAGAAAGCCTCTGGAAGAAACCAGCTCTTGACTTTTCAAGATCTGACAGGTATTTTAGAAAGGAACGTGTGGTTATCCCGAGCCGCATAATTTATATTTTAGTGAAGAAATCACCCATTCTTCCTGTTGCTTGAAGCTGGTCCCTCTCCAAGCCAAACCAAGTTTCTTTCATCCCATTATGGTCCAATTAATGTTCGTGAACCAAGAATAGCATGAATGGCTTGATGGACATCGCTCCAAGAAAGGGCTTATTTTTGAAATCCAAATCCTGAGGCCCATTCAGGAGGGTCCATTCAACGGGGGTAATGGATATTGCAGGCCAAAACTAGGAGCGTGTTTGCGAGCAAAGACCTGCGAAATTGAACTGAAGGGGCTCCAAATTACGCTAGTGTAGAGTTTAAATGAAAACCAGCTGCTCTGTCTTTCAAAAACATTTTTAAATGGTTTTCAAAACATCACCTTGAGGTTGGGTTGAGTCCTGGAGCATCTGCTGGAATGATTAGGGTGTCTCAGTTCCCAAACTTGTAATTTTGGTGGCTTGAGCTTCAGCTACTGGTAGGAATCAAGCTAATCGTGACCATGAGGCTGAATGCCGGTCTCATCCATTTCTGGTAAATTATCCGGCACGTGAGTGAAAAGACTGAACATTTGCAAGCTGGATGGAGTGGGTTTTTGTTGTTGTTCTTGTTCTTCTTGGATTCGGTCCAGCTGCTACAGCCAACAGCAATTTCCATTGGATTTGATGTGACTTGAAATTTGCTTCTGCTTGGCTCAAGCTAAGGTAGAATTGGGCACTTAAAAAAAAACCACAGCTTATTTTCCTTAGTATGTTTAGCCAATTGTTCAGTAATAAGAGAGCCATGTGGTTTGGTGTTGAAAGCATTAAACCAGAACTGGGGAGATACAGATCCAAGTCCCACCTGTAACCCACACAGAAGTTCCTTGGATGACTTGGAAGATGCAGGTTTAAATCTACACTTAACCACACAGAAAGTCATTGGATGACCTTGGAAGATGCAGATTCAAGTCTGCCCTCACTCTTACAGAAGCTCCTTGGATGATCTTGGGAGACGCAGATCCAAGTCTACCTTCGGTTCTACAGATGCTCCTTGGATGACCTTGGAAGATGCAGATTCAAATCCACCCTCGGTCTACAGAAGCTCCTTGGATGACCTTGGGAGATATAGGTCCACCTTTGATTCTACAGATGCTCCTTAAATGACTTTGGGAGACACAGGTCCAAGTCCACCCTCAGTCCTACAGAAGCTCCTTAGATCACCTTGGGAGACACAGGTCCACCTGGTTTTACAGATGCTCCTTGGATGACCTTGGAAGATGCAGATTCAAATCCACCCTCGGTCCTACAGAAACTCCTTGGAAGATCTCAGGAGATGCAGGTCCAAGTCCACTTTCAGCCACACTGAACCTTCTTGGAAGTTGGATCAGAACTTCTTGCTCAGCGTACCTACTTCACATTCTGGAGGGAAAAAAATGGCAGGAAAAATGATACCCCCCTTGAACTCCTGGAGGAAACTCTTCGAACCTCCTAGGAGTAACTCCTTAGTTGGCTGAAAGGAGACATAAATATGCAACCGTGCCCAAATTCACAAATTCTACCCATCTAAAAAAGAGTTTTACTAGGGTAGAGAGCCCATGGTCATTCAGCCTCCTTCATTACTAACCAGGTTGACTGAAGTTTTCTGAAAAACTCCCGATTGCCCATTCCTCCTTGACTTCAGGTTTTGGAATTGCTTTCTTTAATCTGAATGCTAGTGAGCAGCCTGATCTTAAGAGATGTTGAATTCACATTATTCAAATCTTTGATGTCTTACTCATTTCAGAAGGTGATTTGACCTCGCAACAGCTCTTGGGCCAGAGTGGGGAATTACTCCTCAGGCTAATAAATGTTTGGTAGTCAAAGCAATAAATCTTCCCTGATCCCTGGAATTTCTAAAAACAGTTCTTTGGGAACTGTTATTATTATTTCCACTTCTGGGCTGAGCCAATTTGAGCTCCGGGTGGTGAGAATGACAGGAGCTGACCTAGAAAAAGCACTCTGCCATAGCCACTGATTTGGGATTCAGAATCTTTATCTGCCCCAAACTTTCAAGGTCATACTTTCATAACCAGACAGCAATCTCACAAGATCCCTAATGATTTGCTGGTACAGTCATGATACTGGGTGCAAACAATAATATTGTCATAATACTAGAATTATAATTAGAATAGAGTAGAATAAAATAGCATAGAACAAAAAATAGAGTAGAGTAGGAGAGGAGAGGAGAGAAGAGAGAAGAGAATAAAGAACAGAAATAGAAGAGAAAAGAACAGAATATAGAGAACAGAGTAGAGAAGAGAAGAGTAGAGAAAAGAAGGGAAGAGAATCAGAAATGAACAGGATAGGATAGGATAGAATAGAGTTAGAAATGGAAGGGGAGGGGAGGGGAGGGGAGAAGAGAAGAGAATCAGAAATGAATAGGATAGGATAGAATTAGAAATGGGAGAGGAGGGGAGAGAAAAGAGAAGAGAAGAGAATTCTTTATTGGCTAAGTGTGATTGGACACACAAGGAATTTGTCCCCTGTGCAGAAGCACTCAGTGTACATACAAACAACAGAGTGATAGGTCATACATCATAAATCTGAGTTGCAATCATTAATCATAAGATACAAACAACAAGTGATAAATCACAAGATAGCAATATGAGAAGAAAGTAGGAAAGATCAGAAATGAGAAAGATCAGAAAATGTAAACGATAATAGCAACACAGCCTACTACATGAGTAAATATATTTAGGCCAAAGACAGCGCTGTAAGAATTAGGTGTTCAGCAGAGTGATGGTACAGGAGAAAAACCAACTCTGTGTCTGGTCATAGTACTAATACCTGACGCCACGCTGAGAGTACTTGAGAGGAATTGAAATGTCTCACTTAGGAATTTACAACCCCTTTTCAAGTCACATGCTGCATTTTACAAGGCAATAAATATTTCAGGTGTGGGGTATGTGTGTGTCTGACTGTATCTATGTTTCAGAGATTAGCCCACCAGGTGAGAAGCAGATCCAGTGTGCCTCTTATTCTCCTGATTTCCCTGGGATTAATGATTTCAGTAGTTGGCAGCCAATAAAGCTTTTTAAGGGTGCGGATTCCAGGTTTTCCAATCAATCCGGAGGGTTTGGAGCTGTTTTTTGAAAGGAGATATGTTCCTCCCTGACTTAGTGCGGTTTGGGTTGGGTGATGTGTTGTGAAGCAGACACAAGCATTATTGAGCAGATGGAGTGATGAATTAGCAACCCCAAACTCTGTGTCCCTGGGAGCCCATCTTAAAAAAGACCCTCATTTAGGTCAGGAAAAAAAGAGAAAATAAGAACAAAAAAGACCTCCATTTCTTTTTGGACCAAGTGCTGATGGTTCTAAGCCAAAGACTATCAGTACTGTTTTACTTTGAGACCCATCTTTTAAGAGAAGAGCCCCAAGACCTTCTGCAAAGTATGATCTGAAAGGGCCACTTCCCAAAGGTAAGCAAAGGAAGAGAGTAATAATGCACCTGATTCTTTTGGTCTTCTCTTCTAGGGCACAGCTTCTGTCCTCCAGCGTAGGTCTGACAAAGAGGAATATGTAGAAGTCGGACGCCTGGGGCCATCTGATTATTTTGGTAAGCTCCATGGAATGGAATGGTTCAGAAACACCAGGAAATATCAGCATTTATCATCCAATTTGCCAAACATGAGCCTTCCTGGAAGTTGACAACCCCTTGCTAAAAATTTTGAAGCCCACCCCTGGTACAAGGTGATGTTAGACAGGCATTCTTTGATGTCCTTTGGGTAGATTATGATCAAGCAAAATATTGATAAGGAAGCAATTGAGGAAAAATTGAGAAGAAGACCTTAGCACGGACGACTGAGACGAATCAGACTGGTGGATCAGAAAGGAAAAAAGGGAAATAGGTGACCACTTTAAGATGAGCGATCCTTGCAGTCTCAAATTATCCCACTCGTTCTTCCTCAGTATATTTTAAGGATGATGTTGGTGTCTGGCTTTCTTGTCCAATTTGCCAAACAGGGCAGAATAATTGCATACTAAATTCCTGATCTGGAAATCTATACATATAAAAAGCGAAATACCACTCCACGCATCATGACAAACTCTCCAGAACTGTAAAGCCTACAAACTTGAAATTTGGCATGTATGTTCCTCTTGGCTTCTGGGTGCTCACTAAGAAAGGGTTTTTCAAAATGACCATCAGAGCGTTTAGAATATTTTCTATATTATTATTATTATTAACATCCTCTGATGCTAAGGAGTTCTACTCCCCCTCCCCACCTGGAAAGAAATCTCTTCCAAATGCAAAACACAAGCAGAGGAGAGGAGTTTCCGTTTCAGTTTCACAGCACCAAGCAGCTTTAGTCCAGAACAGTTGAGCTAAGCCATGCCCAGGCTCCTTGCTGTCTCCTTCTTGCTCACACGGCAAACACTTGTTCAGTTTCTAAACAGCCCTCAACTCTCTCACTAACTGACAGGACGCTAGCCAGATGAATACCGATGGATGCTGGTAGGCAGAGGCAGAATTTTCCCCCCTTATTTTCCTTCCCCAAAACTACGCCCGACCACATAGTTTTGTAGCGAAGCAGGAGTATCGAGCTAGGAGCTAATGATATGAACTGAGATCAGAGCCAAAGGCATCTTCTCCAGAAGCACGATGTGACGCTACGTTTTCTTCCCACTTCCAGGGGAAATCGCCCTCTTGCTCAACAGGCCCAGGGCTGCTACGGTGGTGGCCCGCGGGCCCTTGAAGTGTGTGAAGCTGGATCGCCCACGCTTCGAACGAGTCCTCGGCCCTTGCTCCGAGATCCTCAAGAGGAATATTCAAAGATACAACAGTTTCATCTCCCTCACTGTCTAAAGTCCTCTTTGGCTCCTCTTTTACGTTTAAACTTGTGCACTTAAAAAAAAAGGAAAAAAAAAAAGAGGAAACGATCTGTGGTGTTTCATAGCTTTACGAAGGAAAAGAGAGGCACATTTATTTTACGCAGATGTTTTTCAGTGTTGAGGTCTAGTGTATTAGATATCCAATCACTGTGTATTGTCAAGAGGACTGCAGGTAGTTGGCTGTCCATTATTTTATGGAATCTTAGATTTTATTGTTTTGCACTTTGGGTTACATTCCAGATTTATGTGTCTCTGGTTTCTCCAAACCTCTTATCATGCAAGGTAAAATGTCCAGATCTTTATGATGGAAAACCAGCTTGCTATGTGCTTCAACTTTTATTTATCCTGGTTGTGCTGACAAGCTACATCCAATTCTAACTCTTCTAGAACAACATAGAGTACTCTTTTTGAACATCTCATCTAGCGAGACTACACAACCCATATTATAACTGGGGATTGATGGACACATGGCCCCATGTAGCATTGCAGAACTAAACCCATTAAGACTTCCAAACAAATAGCCATTTTAAAGCTGACCTAAAGTTAAAAAAATGATGAAATGCCCAACTGGTAAGAGTAAAATGTCCTATCAACTCAGTTGAGTTTGAACTCGAGATAAAGTCTACACATTTTCTTTGATGGCTTTTGTCTTGGCACAACGCTCCCTGCATGCTGCTCACAGGCTATTTAAAGTCTATTGAAAGCAAATGGTGAGCTTTGACCTGGAAGGAATCGTGAAGCCCCGTTGGGCATCAAGTCATCCCTCCTCCATCTGGTTGACAGTGACTTGAATAAACCATCATGGCCACTTGAGATACTCAGCTGGCACCCAATCAGTGTCAAATTAGTGTCAAGCTGTGTTTTTCCCAGCTTTTAAGATGTGTAGGCTTCAACTTCCTACTGGCTGAGGGATTCTGGGAGTTGAAGTCCATGCATCTTAAAGTGGCCACGTTGAAGAACATTGGCATACCTCAATCAATCAGCCAATCAATCAATCAGCCAACCGATAAGTCAGTCAGTCAGTCAATCAATCAATCCATACACAATAATGTAAAATCTGTTTTCTATAAAACGTGTCAGTATTCTATTCTCTGTGTATTTTTAAAGAAACCTTTTCTTTGCAGTTAATGTTTATTTACATGATTCATTTTGCTTATCATATTGTGATACACAGGGGAAACAAAATAATTGTGATTGGAGAAATATGTAGTAAATCTTTGAACACTGCCATATGATTGAGGGCCATTGGCCTCAGGGTATCTAGAGTCTAGGATCTCAGGTCTAGGACTAAGTTTTACAGATATTAAAAGATATTGCAATACAACGATGAAAGAAGGGATACTACCAAAATGGATGGAACTTGCAAAATTAAGTTGCAAAATCCACACAGAATTATTCAGGCATCTCCTCCCAATCCTATTGCATTAGAATTGCATTTTCAAAATTTTCAGCTGGCAAAATTATCATCAACTGGATGATATCCAGTCAGGGAACATTTAGAGGGTGCCAGATGATGGTCAACAGGATGAAATATCCAGGTTGATGTCAAAATTCTTGAGCTGGCTGGGTATCCATCCTTCAGATCAAGAGAAGAACAATTGTCCATGGAACGTAATTGTTCAACTTTATTCGGCATTGGGTCTATCCTTTCAAATTCTTCGTCCAGTTCTGCATGCTGCCTGCTCCTCCCAAAAAAGATTCAGAGAACCTAGAATAGGTGCAGAGAAGGGAACCCTAGATGATCAGGGGGACAATAAACATAATTGGCCCAGGAGAAGTTGAGGGAACTCTTTTTTTAAGGACGCAGGAGAAAGTCTAAACTCTGTCACCTTAAGAATGTGGAGCATGGAATCATGGATAAAATTGAGAGGAAAACCACTTCCCAGTTGAATATTAGAAGAAACTTCCTTCTAGTTGAAGATGGGTACCAGTTAAGGAGAGAAGTGATGGGTTCTCCTTTGCGCTGGATTTCAAATGGCTCTTTCTGGACTTATTAATACAAGTAGGGCATGGTCTCTTGAACCCCTTGGATGCAGTTTTGATTGGATAGTGCAGTATTTTTTTATTTCACTGTGACCTGGGCATGCTTATAATCTTTTGTGGGTTGCATCTATTCTTTGGCCCAGATGACCTTGTAATTGTCATGATAATTCTTCTGATGGAGAAGAAGAAGCCCCTGGAAATGAAACAGCATTCTCTTGTCTTTTTAAGGTGAACCGAATGGGGACATGAATAAAATCCCTGGAAGTTCAGAAGTACTCATAAGTTTATTCAAAATCAAGAAATGCCTCTTAAGGGATTGAGGTAGTTGAGGAGACACATGCTTCATTCACAGGAACAGAGATGAGTTTAGGAAATGTGAGTCCTCGTTCTATGGCGTCAAATGCAAAACACCATCCAAGAGGTGAATTCCATGATCCAATCTGGGTTGGTCACCAGTACCAGACTTTTTATCTTTTAAGCTTTTGGACTTTTGCTAGAGCCCATCTTCAGGGAACTTCTAACAGAATGTGTGTTGTTCTGTGTGTAGAGCCTGTTATATGTGGCTTTTTAGATGTTGATTGGAGTGTGTTACTTTTAAGTCATTGGCTGTGGAATGTTTATGCTGTCCGGCCCTCGCCTTCTAAGTACTTGATAGTCTGGTGATAAATCAGCAGTTCTATTGACTGAGGAGGGTCCTGTTTCCAAAAGCTTGGAAGACAAAACTCTGGTCCAACCTAGATTGGATCTTACAACATTATCCTGGGACACATTATATTCGCCTTCATTTGTGGGTGAATTCCATGTTGTGGTTGGGACAGACAGTTGAAAGGTACAATTTGACTTCTGCGGCCAACCCCTATGTATCTGCTTGCACAGAAGGAACTCTGGCAGGATGGTCTGGAGGAATAAAGTTCTAGATGTACTTTCATTTGGTTATCTCAGGCGGGTTGATGTACACTCATGGTCTCATTGTTAGGAGAAACAAACATGAATATAGTAGCAGTTCGGTTAATGGAATGCTTCTGAACTTCTCAAGAACATCTTTGTAGGTAGAAGAAGACAGTAGCAAATGGTTCTTCTATTGGATCATGTATAGTCTTCTTTTCTTAAGGGTGTTATTTCAGTTGGTGTTCCCTCTCAGCTAAAATCCAGTCTAATTTGCATAGTGTTTTTTCTCCAATCAATCAATCAATCAATACAGTAATGGAAATTGAACTAGGACACAGTAAGCATATAAGGGGACTCATCTGATCACACTACAACGTTAACTTATTATTATGGTTGGTTGTACAATCAGGCCACCTTTATCCACCTATCAAATCCTTTCCAAGGACCCGGGGTAGGCAGTTGTTGATGTCTGATGGTGTTGAAGGAATCATTGCAGGATATAAACTATTCTAACTCAAGCTGCCTTTTGCAATTGACCAATGGGCAGATTGCCAATGCCAACAGTTTTCAAGTTTTTGAATAATAAATTATTACTATTATTATGGCTTATCACACAGTCAGCCAGAAGTTTAGATTACATTTGGCATTTTTGTCCACCTGTTGAGTCCTTCCCAAGGGCCTGGAATTGGCATATGTGGTGGTTTGATGGTGTTCAAGTTGTCATCCGCAGGATGTAAGCTGTTCCAAGCAAAGCTGCCTTTTGCAATTGACCGATGGGGATTTTGTCAATGCCAATGGTTATTATTTTGCAAAAATAGGTTGGTGGTTCTCCTCTGCTCTTATGGAGTTTTGGAATTTTCTGGTCAGTTTGGGTTAGGGGAACAGCAAATGGAATTCTGGCTGAGTTTGGTAGTGGATCCAAGCAGCTTCTTTTCAAGAGCCCTGAGGAGAATGTTCTCTTGGTTGTTCAGCTGAGGGAAAGACAATGCCTTTGTTAGGAACACACTCAACCTTGTGTTTCCTTTTTTTTGGTTAAGCCTGAAAGAGCTGGTTCCGGGAATGGAGCCATTACATTGGGTGAAGGAAGACCCTTTTGAGAAATGAGGGGTGGAGAATTATGAGGAGGCCAATGTGTTATTCTCCAGGCACAAGGCATGCACCTGCCAAGCCATGAAAATGTGGAATAATTACACTTGTGAGAAGAATGAAATGCTACCCACCTCCCAACATCGGTGGCTTGGCCAGACAGCAGTGAAAATCAGGAAGAAAAGATCTATTTATATGCAAACTTTGCTTCTCCAAGAGCAGGTGCCTCCAAACTTGGCATCTTTAAGACCTGTAGACTTCCGCTTCCAGAATTCCTCAGACAGCCATGCTGGTTGGGGAATTCTGGAAGCTGAAGACCATAAGTCTTAAATTAAGACTTGGAGGTCTTGGAGACATCTGCTCAAGGGGAATGCTACTTCTCTGGAGGACATCATCACCTCAAAATATTGGAAGTAATGTCAACCGTAGGAATTGGATCTACCCGGCACCTGAAGAGGACGCTCAAAAATTTCATTTCTGCATTTTCAGTGATAGTGAAATAAAATCCAGATAGGCAGGTCCTCTTTGGCAGGTGAGTAACTAGAGTCTGAGAAAGAGGTTTTCCTCTGGGGCTCACTTGGAAATAAAAGTGAATTTCAACCCTTCCAAAGTCTTTAGGTAAAGAATGACAGGATTAAACAAGAAGTCAGCTCGTACGCTTGAGCTTGCCAAGGAGATTTATAATAAGATTAGCTGGATTTTCTGCATCAAAAACTCGGTGGTATTGATTTTTGAGCATTAACCACAATTTCTGCTTTTCTTCGCTTCTGATATCAATAATTGCCCTAGGCTAAGAAGAAATTAATCCAGAGAACTGGATTACTGGGTACGGCAAAATTACTTGAGAAGGCAACTTTTAATGATATAGTATATTTAGTTATATAGTATACATCCTTGACTTACAACCACAGTTGAGCCCAACTTTTATGTTGTTAAGTGAGGAATTTGTTAGGTGAACATTGTCCCATTTTATGACCTTCCTTGCATCCATTGTTAAGTGAATTGCTGCAATTGATAAGATAGTAACCCAGTTGTTAAGTGAATCCATTACCTTTGCTTGTCAGAAGGTCGCAAAAGTGGATCACATCACACCTGCACATTGCGACTGTCATAAATATGAACCAGTGGCCAAGCACCTGAATTTTGATCATGTGACTACGGGGATCCTGCAAAAGTTGTGTAAAAAATGGTTGTAAGTCACATTTTCCAGTAACTTTGAACGCTCACTAAACAAACGGTTGTAAGTTGAGTACTACCTGTGTTTATGCCCAGAAATTTCTACCCAATGAGGATGATTTAAGGAGTGTAGTCCTTTGTATCTGAGGTCAGCTTTTCAAGGAGGTCTCCTTTGGGTAGGGTGGAAGCATCGTACTTCACCCCACTTCATCTTCTCTTTGTAGGGTTGGCAGAAAATTTCAGAAAATTTCATGAACCTTGGAGACCAGAAGATCCATCAGATGCCATTGCCTGATACCAAGGAGAGATCCAACCTAGAATTAAAGAGAAATTTTCTGATAGGGAGAACAATGAATCAATGGATGAGCTTGCCTCTCCCAGTTGTGGTTACTCCCTCACCGGAAGTTTTCAAGAAACATAGGAACGGTATCGGGTTGGAGTTGGGCTAGATAGAAGACCTCCAAGGTAGCTTTCAACTCTGTTGTCTATGGAGATTCTCAGTCCTCCAAGTCATGGTTGTCCCAAAGGTGCCTTTTCAAGAGGCAACTGATGTTCTGTTTTTTTTTTTCTTTGAAGACCTTTCACTTCTCATCCAAGAAGTTCTTCAGGTCTTGGATGAGAAGCGAAACGTCTTCAGACAAAAACCTGGAAATTCTAGTTGCCTCTTGAAAGGGCACCTTTGGGATTTCAACTCTGTTATCCTGTATTCTGCCTGATCAATCTGTACCTGGAAGATCCAGAGATCTCAAGAGAGTGGAGATGTAGGACCAGAGAAGGAGTGGATAACTATAAGAATTTTTGATCTGCGCATTCCAACTCCCTCAATTCTTGAGGCAGCCATGAGTTGAAGTCCGTAGGCCATAATTAGTCAGAAGCTCCTCTGACACCATTTCAGGAATCATAAAATGTTGACCTTAGAAGACTTTAAATAAATACTTATCAAAAGATGGAATGATAAGCAAATTGTACTACCAGCTTCCATCCTGTTATCCATTTACTTGGGAGGAGCTCCCATTGAACAAGTCTCAATAGCTCTGGGCCAACACAAATACATTCTCAGAACACAATAAACCATTAAATTAAATTCCTGTCTGAAGTGAAAGGGGGGAAAAAAACACCTCCCAGAAATCCTGTGTGATACTATCTTTTGACCTCCTTGAAGTTTATTTAGCTTTTTCCTAAATATTTTGGAGCACGAAGAGTGAGGAATAGCCCTCTTGAAGAACACGGTCACATTATTATTTGGAAAACTGCCACTGGAAGCTTCCAGTGCCTGTTGTGTTCCTGTATCTTTGCAAATTGTACTTTAGTTATGCAAGTTAGACGCCTCCTTTCCTGTTGAAGAAAGAATGCAGTGCTGCTTTTCTCCAATAAAACAGAAGGAAAGAAGGAAGAAAGCAAGGAGGGAGATGGGAATGAGAAGAGGGAGGGGAGGGAAAGAAGGGGGGAAAGGGAAGGAGGGAGGGAGGGAGGAAGGGAAAGGGAAGGAAGGAAAGAATGAGGGAGGGAGGAGGGAGGGAGGGAGAGAGATGGGAATGAGAAGAGGGAGGAAGAGAAGGGGGAAGGAAAGGAAGGAGGGAGGGAGGCAGGAAGGGAAAGGGAAGGAAGGAAAGAACAAGGAAGGAAAGAATGGGGAAGGAAGGAAAGAATGAGGAAGGAAGGTAGGAAGGAGGGAGATGGGGATGAGAAGAGGGAGGAAGGGAAAGAGGGAGAGAAGGAAGGAAAAAACAAGAAAGGAAGGAAGGAAATATTAGGTCAGATCAACTCAGGTTAAGCTTTGCAAATTCTATTCTTCCTCCTTTATCCGGAACCTCTCTTGTCCTCATGAAACTTGGTGCACCTGATCTTTTTCTGGTAGATGGGGTCCCTTTCTTTCTTTCTTTCTTTCTTTCTTTCTTTCTTTCTTTCTTTCTTTCTTTCTTTCTTTCTTCCTTCCTTCCTTCCTTCCTTCCTTCCTTCCTTCCTTCCTTCCTTCCTTCCTTCCTTCCTTCCTTCCTTCCTTCCTTCCTTCCCTTCTCTGCCCACCATTCCACCTCCAACTTGCTGGCTTCTTCTCTAGTGCCTCAATTCAAGATGCAGAAGGAGCCTTATCCCTCTTCCTCTGTCTGGCAAGCATCCATCTTGGCTCAGCCCAGCCAAAGGATAGTCACGAGTCCTGAGCCAGAGGGGTGTGTGACTCCTTTGCGTATCTTATTTGCACATTATTTACATACCGTGGGCACGAAACCACTTCGCACCAGGCGAGAGCTGGCAGATGGACTGCAGGGCCCATGCCACACCGTCTGTAGCATTGCAACAGCGTCGGGTGAGAACAGTTGCTGTTTAAAAAAATGTTTGGAAAGGACCCTGGCTCATTGGTGGATTAGCAAAGAAACTCTTTTAAGCCCAGAGAGGAGGGAAAGCGTTTTCAAAAGCAGCTGATTTCTCATTCAGCACACTGAAAACACATAAATATTGAGTAGAATAAGTTCTCCAAGATCTTTGATGCTCCCTCAGCTTGGTTGCTTCCTTGCAGATGTTTAATGACCCAACTAGGTAACATCATCAGTGCTAGAAGGGAGTAGAGTTTGTGAAATGGAGAAGGAAGGGAGGAGGAGGACTGTGGGGTCCTTGGTGCTCTCTGAACATGGCTGTTTTCCTGCAGATGTTTCATTATTCAATCGCTAACCAAGGACCCACCCAGCTGAACCCTGAATTATAAATATTCTCTTCTGTTAAAATAAACTCCATTCAAATTATTCAGTTGAACAGAATAAAAATAATTGGTGGATTTCAGGAAGGGCAGATAATCTACTTGTGAGATTACTAACCAAGGACCCACGAAAAACATCTAAGAACATAAAAATAGCTGAAGAATATTCTTGGATGAGAAGCAAAACGTCTTCCAAGCAAAATCAGAAAGCCCAGTTGCCTCTTTTGGGGGGGGGGGAGAGAGAGAGAGAGAGCATCTTTGGGACAACCAGGGCCTGGATGACTGAGAATCTCCATAGATAAACATAAAAATAGAATCATAGGGACCTTGAAGGTCTTCTAGTCTGACCCCCTATCCAAAGCAGGAGATCTTATACCAGCCCAATCCAACAGTTGTGCAGTCTTATTTCAGGAAATCCTCCAGTGATGGAGCACCCACGACAAAGAGACACAAGCTGCTCCATGGATTAATTGTTCTCACTTCCACGGAATTTCTCCTTACTCCTAGGTTGGATTCCTTTGCATCTGGCAGATAACTGCAAGAGTGATGAACAGAGTTCCTTAACTTCACTGGGTTTAGGATGAGGGGACTTCAACTCCCAGAAGTCCTCAGCCAGCCTGCTCCTTCCCTGACCAAGAGAAGGAGGATTGGTCAGAAAATACAGAGGAACGTGTCCAGTGGTGGGATTCAATTTTTTTTTGACTACCGCTTCTATGGGCGTGGCTTGGTGAGCATGGTGTGGCTTGGTGGGCGTGGCTTGGTGGGCATGGCGTAGCTTGGTGGGTGTGGCAAGGGAAGGATACTGCAAGATCCCCCTTTCCTTCCCTCCCCACCCTATTAACCTGCTTTCCAGCTCCGTTCTCCTGTGCAGGGCAACCAAAGGAGACCCAGCCGATCAGCTGTGGGCGTGGCTTAGTGGGCATGGAGTTCTGTGGGTGTGGCTTGGTGGGCGTGGCAAGGGAAGGATACTGCAAGATCCCCCTTCCCTTCCTTCCCCACCCCACTAACCTGCTTTCCAGCTCCCTTCTCCTGTGCGGGGCAACCAAGGAAGACCCAGCCAATCAGCTGGGACTCAATGGGAGGCAGAGAAGAGATGGGGTTGGCGGGGCCAGTCAGAGGCGGTATTGGCCACTAACCGGTTCTGGAGAACTGGTCAGAACCGGCTGAATCCCACCTCTGAATGCCTCCTCCAGGCACCAGGGGAGCCTTTTCCCCTTATGACAAAGTTTTAATAAAGTTGAGAGGTGCCCAAGAGGCAGGAGAAATCAACAGGAGTGCCAAAGGGAAGATAAATAACCATAAGACAAGGACTGGCAAGAGAAGAAGAAGAAGAAGATAAGAGAGTTTTCTGACTTTGAAGTCCTGAATCTTGCTGGAGAAAAGATCAGGAAAAGGGCAACGTTCCAGCCAACGGTGAGGAATTTTTACATCATGCGTCCTGAAGACTTATCACTCCGGGCCAACTCCGAGAGTCAAGCTGTACTATTTGGTTCTCTCTCCACATCTGGTCTTTTGGGAACAGGCAGAAGAACCACCTCTGGGCTTGTGGGGCAGCAGAGAAAGCCCTCAAGAACTTCCTCCAGCGAAGTCCAAGAAAGAGAAAACCTCTGGGAAGGGAAGGGGACGGATAAGTCTGGAGTCCCCTCTTGTTCTTTCTTTTTTTGTGTTTGTTTGTTTTTAACCTGATATGGGTTTCTTGCTCTCCAGATGCCCAGCCAGATGTTCCACAAGGCATCTCTGAAAGGGAAAAGTCCTGGCACTTCACTTCGTTCCAATCCATTTTCTAGCATCTTGCATAACTTGGCCTGGGAGTGTCCATGGAACATGGTCGGAAAAGTTAAGGGAGAGATTGCAACAGCGCGATCCAAGTTCTTCCTGATATTTAGGGGCGTTGCAATGCGCTCTTTCCTTCCTTCCTTCCTTCCCTCCCTTCCTTCCTTCCCTCCTTCCCTCCCTGACTTATAACTAGATTTCTTCCTCCCTCCCTCCTCTCTAGCCTTTCTTCTCTCAATCTTTTCCCTTCCTTCCTTCCTTCCCTCCCTCCCTCCTTCCTTCCTACTCTCCCTCCCTCCTTCCTTCCCTCCCTTCTTCCTTCCTTCCCTCCCTCCCTGACTTATAACTAGATTTCTTCCTCCCTCCCTCCTCTCTATCCTTTCTTCTCTCAATCTTTCCCTTCCTTCATTCCCTTTCTCTCCTTTCTTCTTTCCTTCCTTCCTTCCTTCCTTCCTTCCCTCCCTCCTCTCTATCCTTTCTTCTCTCAATCTTTTCCCTTCCTTCATTCCCTTTCTCTCCTTCCTTCCTTCCTTCCTCCCTTCCTTTCTTCCCTCCCTCCTCTATCCTTTCTTCTCTCAATCTTTTCCCTTCCTTCCTTCCCTTTCTCTCCTTCCTTCCTTCCCTCCCTCCCTTTCCCTCCCTTCTGACATAACTAGATTCCTTCCTTCTTTCCTCCCTCCCTCCCTCCCTCCCCTCCCTCTCTCCTCTCTCTCCTTTCTTTTCTTAATCCTTTCTCCTTCCTTCCCTTTCCTTCTTTCCCCTTCTCTCCTTCCCTCCTTCCCTTGCTTGCTTCCCTTTCTCTCCTTCCTTCTTTCCTTCCCTCCCTCCCTCCCTCCCTCCTTCATTCCCATTGTTTGGGGATCAAATCTTCCCCTCTTCATCATACAGCTTTTTATTTCCTTTCTTCCTACCATGTCTGGCGCTGGTGTTCCCTGGTCTTTTCCAACAGCTTTCTGTTCCCTCAGTCAGGGAGCAAAATTTAACCTGCCATTCCCCTGTTTTACCCTCTGCTCAAACCTCCAGTCCACATTTTCCTTTACAGCCAAAGGGGAAAAAAGTGTGTGGAATTGGCTGAAGGAGAATTGGCTGTTTCCGTGACATATGGAAAGACAAAGAAGGAAGGAAATCTTAGTTTCTGAAAAGTAAAAGAGAGAGAAATAACAGGAAAGTACATCCTGTACTTTGTAGAACAGAAAAGATTTCCCCCCCTCCTTTTTCCTTTAAAAAAATATCCAAAATAGCAGAATCCACCTGAACCCTACCCCCCCCCCCTTGCATTTTGGATCCTTTGGGAATGTGTCAATGACCGTATGATCCATTTAACAACGGCAGGGCTTCGCTTAACGACTTTGCCGAAAAGAGTTGCAAAATGGGCCGCCGCTCCCTTTACAACAGCTTTGCTTAGCGATGGAAACTCTGCTCCCAATTGTAGGTCGTAAGTTGAAAACTACCTGCATTTTTCCTTTCACCCTACTTTGTCTGAAATGGCATAGGGTTTCTTGCCTGAGGAGGGGGTTGGACTAGAGCAGGGGTCACCAACCTTTTGGATCTCAGGGACCACCAAACTCATAATTTTAAATCCCATGCAGCAAAGACCCTGGGAAACCCCCCTCCCCCCCCAAAAAAAGTCTGCAGGAAAATCCCCTACCCCGTTTTCCTACCGATCAATCATTCCTTATTTAGGATCGTAGGATACCGTCTCCAGCTCCATTCTTGGGGGAGAAAGAGAGACTTTTGGCTTCCTGCAAGGAAAGCAGCAGAAGCTGCAGAAGTCTTTCTTTCTCTCCCCCAAACTCCACCAGAAATGAGTCTTTGCCGGCGCAGCCTCTTGGAGCAGGAGGCCTTGCCAAAGACTCATTTCTGGTGGAGTTTGGGGGAGAGAAAGAAAGACTTCTGCTGCTTTCCTTGCATGCAGCGAAAAGCAGAAGAAGAAAGAAGCGGAAAGAAGCAGCCCGGTGGCCAGGCCAGGTGTGTGGGGCAAGTTCCCCACCTCCGGCCTTTTTCCCCTCCTCTCACTACCTTATGTTATTTGCAATGCAAGTGACACAAGCCCTGTGTTCCTGCGCAGCCTGGATTAATTGCTTTGGGGGTGACATTTCTCTACAGATCACCAAAATTTTCTCGCGGACCACCAGTGGTCCCTGGCCCACTGGTTGGTGACCAGTGGACTGAAAGACCTCCAAGATCCCTTCCAACTCTTCTGGTATTCTGGTTCTGCTGCAATTTCGGGGTATCTTCCCCGCCCCCCCCCCCAAAATATGGACCCAAACAGTGTCCAATCTTATCTGAAGCAGAGCTGTGGAAAAAGTACACGCCACTTAATCTGTCTCCTTCTGAGCTTCTGGGTTTTCCGTTTCAATTTTTCCCCTTTTTCTCAGAGAATAAAGATCACGAGTCACCCAGCGCCTCTTCCTCTCTACGATAAATGGCTTTTCAAATCTAATTTTCAGCCTTCCTGCACACGACACAAGTGTAAGATAAAAATGTCCCTCAGATACACTGAGGAGGGAAATGCTATCTGGATGACACCTCGGCAGAACAGTATCTGGTGTGTGTGTGTGTGTGTGTGTGTGCCTGCCACCCCCAATCTCTTTGCACCATGGAAACCCAGAATTGGCTCTGATTTACATTGGGCAAATTTTCAATCCATGCCTCCTTGGCAAAATTTAGTTAACCAACCAAGGTGGCGTGGAGAGAGGGGGGAAAGAGAGAGAGAGAGAGAAAGAAATAGAGAGAAAGACAGACAGACAGAGAGAGAGAGACAGACAGACAGAGAGACAGATGGAGAGACAGAGAGACACACAGAGAGGCAGAGAGAGAGAGAGAGAGAGATAAAGAAATGGAGAGAGAGAGAGAGAGAAAGAAATAGAGAGAAAGACAGAGAAAGAGAGAAAGAAATAGAGAGAAAGACAGAGAGAGAGAGAGAGACAGACAGATGGAGAGACAGATGGAGAGACAGAGAGACACACAGAGAGGCAGAGAGAGAGGGGGGAAAGAGAGAGAGAGAAAGAGAGAGAGAGAGAAAGAAATAGAAAGACAGAGAGAGAAAAATAGAAAGACAGAGAGAGAGAGATAAAGAAATAGAGAGAGAGAAAAAAAATAGAAAGACAGAGAGAGAGAGAGAAAGAAATAGAGAGAAAGACACACACAGAGAGAAAGAAATAGAGAGAGAGAAAGACAGACAGACAGACAGACAGATGGAGAGACAGAGAAACACAGAGAGGCAGAGAGAGAGAGGTGGGGAGAGAGAGAGAGAGAGAGAACCATTGAGTTCTGCCCTCTGAACAATTGGGATTTTTCTTGAAAACTTCCAATCATATGTCTGAGCTTTCAAATGAAACTTTGGCCTTACCTCCGCAGTCATGAGGACTAGAAGCACCAAAAAGTGCGATGAGTCCATAATGTGTCTCCTCATCCTCTCTTTCTCTCATTCCTCATGCCTATGACAATACTGGGAATCAGTGCAACAACAGTGCAATCAGTGGAGCTTGGTAGGCATGGCTTGGTGGGCGTGGCAGGGGGAGGATACTGCAAAATCTCCCTTCCCTCCCCACCCCACTAACCTGCTTTCCAGCTCCGTTCTCCTGTGCAGGGCAACCAAAGGAGACCCAGCCAATCAGCTGGGACTCGGGAGGCGGAGAATAGATGGAGGTGGGGCCAGTCAGAGGTGGGATTGGCCGGTTCTCCGAACTGCTCAAAATTTCAGCTACCGGTTCTCCAGAACTGGCTACAACCAGCTGAATGCCACCTCTGTTCGGAATGTTGGGGGACCCCTACCAATATTGCAGAGAATGGCCTGGGATGTTTGCCCCCAAGTCCTATCTAGATTGCGCTGCTGACCAGCACCTTCGTTATCGCTAGAAAGCGGGGGTGGGAAAGGCAGTTAAAATGACCCATCAAGTTGAATTCTGCTCTTGGACTGTCTGCCTCTCCCCAAACCAGCAGGGAGATATGTGTGTGTGTGTGTATGTGTATGTGTGTGTGTGTGTGTGTGTGTGTGTATATTCAACCCTCGTTTTGTTTCCAGCCAACATTTCTAGATAAGCCCTTGCCAACAGAACTCATGTGGGAGAAGTAAACATGAGATGGTGATTAAAAAGATCTTTGAGGCCTTTGGGAAAGGGGAGGGCTCTTTTTGTTATCGCCATGACAACCATAATCACAACTGGAGGGACCCTGGAGGACGCATTTCCATCTGTCAGACACAGTTAGCGTGATGGTGGGTCGCCCGGGTCATCCAGATGTTTGGACTGGGTTTGGCGTTTTGGGTCCACCTATCGTGTCCTTCCCCTGAGATAGGCAGATGTGGTGGTTTGTTGATGATATGAAAAGTAAAACTGCCTTTTTTTTGCAATTGACTGGTGGGGATTGTGTCAATGCCGGTGGTGTTGAAGTGGTGCTCCAGATCAAGAAAATACTATTGTGATGGTTGGTGGCCTAGATTGGCCTTTTTCTCTACCTATAGAGTCCTTATTCCTGTCTGATGGCGTTAAAGTTAAATCTGCCTTTTTGCAATTGACTGCTGGCAATTGCGTCAATGCCAATGACGTTCAAGTGATGCTCCAGACAATAAAATAAAATTGTGATGGTTGGTGGCCTTGTCAGCCAGATGTTTGGACTGGATTTGGCCTTTTTGTTTCCCTATGGTTCCCTATTGTTCTTGGTTGATGGTGTTAAAGGTAAATCTGCTTTCTGCAATTGACTGCTGGTGATTGTGTCAATTGCAATAGCATTCAAGTGATGCTCCAGACAATAAAATACTACTATGGTGGTTGGTGGCCTCGTCAGTCAGATGTTCGGGCTGGATTTGGCCTTTTTTGTCCACCTATCTACTTCCCGAGGACTTGGGATAGGCAGAAGGGGATGTCTGATGGTGTATATTAATAATTATTATTATTTGGGAAGCTGCATGATGTCATCGCTTGCTCTGGATTCGGCCCAGTGGGGAGATAAAGAAGTGGTAACTGTTTGTCTGCTTGGCTGCTGTCCATTTCTAACTCTTCTGTCTGGAAGGATGAGCAATCAAACATTTTAATCATACAGCAAAAGCACCCTCCCACGAGGTCCCCTCCAAAAAGAATGCATTTTATCTTCTTTAAAAAAAAACATCAACTCGCTATTATTATCTGAAGGCAAAACTTTCTCTTCCCCAGCTGGCTGGAAAACAGCTTCTATCCCAGGGCAGTAACTCTATAGTGCAATATTAACACAACATCAGGGTTTTCTTTTTTCATTTTCTTTTTTTAAAAACACCTTTATTGAAAATTTAAAACATGAAAATACAAACACAATACAAATATTTAAAATGAAAGTGTTGTGTATATGATAATCCATTTTGACAGTTGCTTACATTTCAATTGTTATTCCAGTGCATATTTTATACTCCCATTTGTTCTTTTGTATATATCTCTACCTTTCTAAATTATACGTTCTTTATTTATCCCATTGCTTATTTCTATCGTTTATCCAACAGTACCAACTTTCCCATACTGTGTGTAATAAACGGAGTCTTCCTTCTCTTTTAATTCTAATGAAAGTTTGTCCATTTCCGCGCAGTCAAAAATCTTTTGGATAATATCAGGGATTTTCAGTTCAACGTAGAGAATGTTTATTTGTGTTTATTTTCATAGTCATAAGGTACACTAAAGACGGTGTTTAATTCCATTGTACGAGGTGTAATGACAATCTAGTAAAGTAAATTAAACTAAAAACACAACTAACCACATTCTGGTGAGCCTGTCATAACGAACTGGAGGACAGGTTGGGTACATTGCTGTGATGGTACAATTCTAAATTAAGAGGTGTGGAGTTTATAAGCAGCCTGGCCTCACTTGCTCTCTGCCCTTTACACTGTAACAGCGCCAAAGCATTTCTGAGGGTGCACAACCCTTAATGCCCTTAAAAACAGAGCCATAGAATTATACCCATTTTATAGATGAAGAACAGAGGAAAGAAAGCAAAATTTGCAAAGGAACCAGTCTGGGTTTAATTTTTAGTTTACTTTATGGTCACTGCACCTCGTGCAATGAAATTAAATGTCATCTTTCGTGCACATTATTACCAGGGGTAGGCTTCAAACATTTTTAGCAAGGGGTTCTCTATCAGGTGGCTGGGTGGGCGTGGCCAGCCAGGAGTGGGATTTGAGGGTTCTCCCAGCTGTGCAGAATCTTAGCTAGGGGCTCCCCCGAACTCCTGCAAACCCCCAGCAGCCCACCCCTGTTTATAACTACAAAAATAAAATGCAAACACACCTCCTTCGCATTCTATACAATTGAATTGAAAACTCCTGATATTGCATTAATAGTGCACTATGCCAGTGGGTCGCCAACCAGTGGCAGACAGGGACCACTGGTGGTCCACGAGAAAAGTTTAGTAGTCCACAGAGAAATGTCACCCCCAAAGCAATTCATCCAGGCTGCATGGGAACACAAGGCTACGCTGCCCACCTGGCCTGTGTCACTTGCGTTGTGAACAGCATGAGGTAGTGAGCGGTGGGGGGAAAGGGGGGAGGGGGGGAACTTGCCCCACTTGCCCCAAGTGCCTCACCTGGCCATAGGGCTGCTTTTTTCTGTTGCTTTCTTCTTCTGCTTTTGGCTGCATGCAAGGAAAGCTGCCGAAGTCTTTCTTTCTCTCCCCCAAACTCCGCCAGAAATGAGTCTTTGGGACCCCGCAAGGCCTCCTGCTCCAAGAGGCTGCGCCGGCACAAAAGACTCCTTTCTGGCAGAGTTTGAGGGAGAGAAAGAAAGACTTCTGCGGCTTCTGCTGCTTTCCTTGCATGAAGCCAAAAGTCTCTTTCTGGTTCTCGTTCTCTCTCTCTCTCTCTCCCCTCCCAAGAACGGAGCTGGAGCTGGTATCCTGCGATCTAAAATAAAGAATGATTGGTTGGGAGGAAAACAGGGTGTGGAATTTTCTTGCAAACATTTTGGGGGGATTTTCCACAGGGTCTCTGGTCCACAGGATTTAAAATTATGAGTTTGGTGGTCCTTGAGGTCCAAAAGGTTGGCGACCCCTGCACTATACAGTATAATTCAATAGAGTTACTGCTTTGGGATAGAAGCTGTTTAGTGGTTAAAGCACCAGACTAGAGACCACGATAATTGTGAGTTCTAGTTCCTTTTTAAGCATGAAAGCCAGGTGGGTGCCAATCACTGGGAGACCGTGAGCTCTAGTCCCACGTTAAGCATCAAACCTAGTTGCTCAGTCACCCCAAAGTTGCTCCTGGACTTAAGTCACCACGGAGCGCAAAATTTCCCTTGCCAAGCCCAGAAGTGAGTTGTGGTTTGTGAAGTGAGTTTTGCCCCATTTTACAACCTTTCTTACCATGGTTGTTAAGTGAATCATTGCAGTTGTGAAGTAAGTAACGGGGTTCTTAAGTGAATCTGGTTGGTGAGAAGGTCACAAAAGGAGACAATGCAACTGTCATAAAAATACGAGTCAGTTGCCAAGCATCCGAATTTTGATTCTGTGATCACGGGGATGTGGGAATGGTCATAAGTGTGAAAAATGATCCTTTGCAAACCAAGGACAGCTTGAATTAAAACTCATTTCATCCATTGGACTTGTGCTCTTTTTTTTAACAATTATTTTTTATGTTTTGTATACAATAAATCCATCCCATTTCAACCGTGCATCGATTAGGTACATTTTCATGTGCTTACAGATTATAATTAATAATTTTCTTATCAGTATAACAAAACAATAATAATCACGTTTTCACATAACTAATATCCAATGTATCTGTTTTACAACCTTTTCTTATTACTTTATATATGCATCTAATCCATTTTATTTGATTTTCTAATCATTGGTAAAACAAACCCCATTCCTTATAGTACTCAGAGTCTTCTTTTCCTTTAATTTCCAGTGTTAATCTATTCATTTCTGCACATTCAAATATTTTTTCAATTTCTTTTCCCTCTATTGGTATCTTATCAACTTTTCCAATTCTGAGCAATTACAATTCTAGCTGCATACATGTATGATTATTATTATTTTTTCTTTACTATAACCTTCAGATACCATTCCTCATAAAATATTTCCGATTTCAAATCTATATTTTGTTTGATCATTTTTTTCCAACCATGTGTGAATTTTTGTCCAATATCTTTTAGCTTCTATGCAAGACCACCACATATGGTGGTATGTTCCTGGTGTCTGATGACACTTCCAGCATTTAGTTGATTTATCTTTAAACACTTTCACTAGTTTTGCTGCTGCTAAGTGCCATCCATAAAACATCTTATACAAGTTTCCTTTATATGCTGTCGATATTGTTAATTTATAATTCCTGTCCCAGGACTGGTGCTCTTTAATCGGGCCTTGGTCTCCTGGGTTGGAGAAAAAAAATAATAAAAAAAATAATCCATTTACGTGTGCAAGGAAATAAAAAAAAATAATAAAAAAAAAGAACAGTTGTCCTGATATTGGAGAAAGTATCCAAAAATTAATTTTTAACAAGGACCGCAGTAAGTTTTTGGCTCCCGAGACAGGGAAGTAGAGTCTGAATCAATAGGAGGCGGGATTAATATGTAACTGAAGAATAAAGCAATTGACTTTGAATTTTGTTGGCCCACACCCAATCACCCCTAAGATAGACCGAAATCCAAGGAGCTCCAATTTCACATCAGGTCCAAAAATTGAGAGGCCCCAAGTGGGAGAGAAACATTTCTCCTTTCCTCTCCCACAGATGTGTCCATTGCCCACTGGATTCGACAGGTAAACCACAATTTGCCCACTGGATTCGACTTACTACAATTTGTTTAGTGACCGTTTCCAAAGTTACGACGCTGACACTGTAAAAAAAGGTGACTTAGGACCGTTTTCCCCACTTAGGACTTTTGTGGCATCCCCCTGTGATCCCTTTTTGTGACCTTCTGTTTGTATGGTAAGAAAAATCCACCCAGTTGTTATGAGAAGAAGTCAAGTCCCCTTTCCCCTTCAAGGACCCCCCCCCCCCCCCGAAGGCAGAGAAGCAATGGAGGTGGAATTCCCTCCTAGGAGGAAATGCAGACGGACACTCCATCACTGGAAGTTTTTAAGGAGAGATTGGACAACCCTTTGTCTGAATTAGCAGAGTTTCCTGCCTGAGCAGGGGGGCTGGACTAGAAGACCTCCGAGGTCCCTCCCAAGCTCTGTTATTCTGTATTTCCCTAGGCTTTAAAATCAAAAGTGAACACGGTTTGTTGGTTTGGAAACTCCAACTTTCTTCTGGTTTCAAATTCCCAACGGAGGCAGGCTGGGTGTCCATGGCTCTCTTGGGCCCCGAGGTTCCCAATTTGGACCATTTTGAAGACCTATGGACTTCAATTCCCAGAATTCCTCAACCCAACTATGGCTGGGAAGTTCTGGGAATTGAAGTCCAGGTGTCCTAAAGTGGCCAAGATTGGGAATCCCTCTGTTTTAGGGATAACTGAGACCCATTTGCAAATTTATGGGTAAGGCAGGAATAGTTTCAGTTTTAGTTTTAATTTTAATTTTACAGCTTAAAGCTCCCCCCCTCCCCCCAGAAAAGGGGCAACCTGTGTTTTTTTTGGGGGGGGGAGGAGTCAAAACCTTCCAATCTAGAAACGGGCCGGTCCGCTTGCGAAAAGTGGAACGGGAGGGGAAGGGGCGTTTCGACCTCAAGATCAAAGTTTGCCATTCTCTTTATCCCCTGCGCAGGTTTCTTTATTTTAGGGAGAGAATAAAACAAATCCCGGACGGTTGACTGCCCCCCCCTTCCTCCCCAAGACGGGGGCTGCAGGTTGGGGAAACCCCCGCGGAGGATGGTGGTGGGGTGGAAAGGAGGGAGGGGCCCCAGAAACTGCCCACCTGCACACCTGCAGTTCCCCAGAGGCGCATCTCTCCCTTCCTCACCTTGCGCGTCCATCGGTCTCTTCCTAAGGGAGGCTAAGGGGAATAAACATAAAAATGAAAGCAATGGAGAGGGGGAACCCAGAGGACATCTCCTCTCTCCTCCTGCCCCCCCCGCCCCCCCCTCCGCATCTTTCCAGTGCTGAGGAGGAGGGCTGCTCAATCCCGACTCGCTTAAAGCTGACTGGTTTTGCTCCGCAGAATAGATAGAATAGAACAGAAAGATGGCATGTACAATAGAATAGCATAGGATAGAACAGAATAGAAAATAGGCATAGAATAGATTAGAATAGGACAAGGAATAGAATAGCATAGAATACAATAGGGAATAGAATAGAATAGAACAGGGAATAAAATAGAATAAAACAGAATAGGGAATAGAATAGAATAGAATAGAATAGAATAGAATCGGGAATAAAATAGAATAGGGAACAGAATAGAACAGAATAGAATAGCATAGGGAATAGAATAGCATAGGGAATAGAATAAAATAAAATAGAATAGGGAATAGAACAGAACAGAATAGGGAATAAAATAGAATAGGGAATAGAATAGAATAGAACAGGGAATAGAATAGAACAGGGAATAAAATAGAATAAAACAGAATAGGGAATAGAATAGAATAGAATAGAATAGGAAATAAAATAGAATAGGGAACAGAATAGAACAGAATAGAATAGCATAGGGAATAGAATAGCATAGGGAATAGAATAGCATAGGGAATAGAATAGCATAGGGAATAGAATAGAACAGAATAGAATAGCATAGGGAATAGAATAGCATAGGGAATAGAATAGAATAAAATAGAATAGGGAATAGAACAGAACAGAATAGGGAATAAAATAGAATAAAATAGAATAGGGAATAGAATAGAATAGAACAGGGAATAGAATAGAACAGGGAATAAAATAGAATAAAACAGAATAGGGAATAGAATAGAATAGAATAGAATAGAACAGGAAATAAAATAGAATAGGGAACAGAATAGAACAGAATAGAATAGCATAGGGAATAGAATAGCATAGGGAATAGAATAGCATAGGGAATAGAATAGCATAGGGAATAGAATAGAACAGAATAGGGAATAAAAGAGAACAGGCAATAGAATAGAATAGAATAGAATTCTTTATTGGCCAAGTGTGATTGGACACACAAGGAATTAGCTGGCTTTGCGCGGGTTGTGTCCTCCGCAGCCCGGCGCGACCCACGCGTGGCTGGAGGGCGCGCGTGGGAAAGCATTCCTCCCACCCACCCACCCCCAGGGGAAAAAAACACTCCCCCACCCGAGTCTGGCCGCCTCGTCACCATGGCGTTTCCTCCTCCGCCTAGCTAAGCAGCAGGTGGGCTCCTGAAGGGTGCGACAGCGGGTGTGTGTATCTGTGCGTGTGTGTCTGTGGGGGGGAGGGAAACCTGCCCCGCACCCCGATACCCTCCCTCTTTCCCCGCGAAGAGGCGGCTGCTCTCGTTCGCCGCCGCGGCTGCGGAGGAACGCGGGACCGGGGGAGGGGAGAGAAGGAAGAGAGAAATTGGGGGGAGGCGGGGAGGGGAGAGAAGAGGCCGCGTCTCCCCGCATCTTGACGCAAAGTAGTTGGGGCAGTTTGCAAGGCGCGTACTTCGTCTCCCCCCCTTCTCTCTCTCCGGCCCTCCCCCCCTTTAAACGCTCTTTTTGGGGCGAGTTTGCCCGCGTGTGTTTGTGTGCCACCTTGGTGCAGAGCCCGGAGGCGTGTGCGTATGTGTGTGTGTTTGCTCTCTCTCTTTCTTTCTCTCCCTCCCTCCCTCCCTCCCTCCCTTCCTTCCTTCCTTCCTTCCTTCCCTCCCTTTTCTATCTTCCATTCCTCCCTCCCTCCCTTCCTTCCCTCCCTCCCTCCCTTCCTTCTTTCCATTCCTCCCTCCCTCTCTTCCTTCCTTCCCTCCCTTTTCTATCTTCCATTCCTCCCTCCCTCCCTCCCTCCCTTCCTTCCTTCCTTCCCTCCCTTTTCTATCTTCCATTCCTCCCTACCTTCCTTCCTTTTTTCCTTCCCTCCCTTTTCTATCTTCCATTCCTCCCTCCCTCCCTCCCTTCCTTCCTTCCTTCCCTCCCTCCCTTTTCTATCTTCCATTCCTCCCTCCCTCCCTTCCTTTTTTCCTTCCCTCCCTTTTCTATCTTCCATTCCTCCCTCCCTCCCTCCCTTCCTTCCTTGATTTTCTTCCATCTCCTTTGCCACAACAACCCCGCGACCCCTGGCGCGCCGGGCTGCGTTTGCAGCAAACCCCACACGCCCCGCTCGCACTGGAGCTGCCTGCTGCTGTGGGAATCGAGCAGGGTGGAGCGTGCCCTGGGTGGGTGGGTGGAGGAAAGAAGGAAGGAAGGAAGGAAGGAAGGAAGGAGGCGCCTCGCCTGGGGCAGAAGGAGGGCGCCCAAACCCCCCATCACCACCCTATGGCGGCGCGCCTCTCCGCCAGGGATCTCTCCAGCGCATCATCTTCCATCTCCCCTTACCACCCCCCCGCCCCGAAATCTCCTCCCCCCCATGCCCTCCGCCTGCCCCCGCGCCCCAAATTCCCCAGCGGACCCAACCCCTGTTTGGGCGATTCCCCCCCCCCTCCCAAATACCCCGCCCGCCCCCGCCCAAAAAAAGACTCAAACCGAGCCGAGCCTTTGCAGCAGCTCTTTGGCTGAAAACGAAAGGCGGGGAGAAAGGGAAAGGGAGTGAAAGTGAATCCGAGCCGCTTTCGCTTCCGAAACCGCCGCGTTCGACCCCGGCCGCCCTTTGATCTCAAGCCTCTCGGTTCTGCAAAATAAAATGCGATACAATAAAACAACAACAACAACAAAAACAAAAACAAAAAACAATAAAATAAAATAAAACGCGGATGCCAAGCGGCGGCCCCGCTGCCTTGCACCTTCCTCTCCTCCCGGGGAAACGGGGCGGCCGCGCTGGGGAGGAGGAGGAGGAGGAGGAGGAGGAGAAGGCTGTCGGATCACCTGACGGCCCTTCCTGGAAAAATTCCCTCGCCTTGCCCGGGGAAAAGGCAGGCTGCAGTGCGCCCTCTTGGGTTATATTTTGCTTTCTCGCTTTCCTCCCTTCTTCCGCCCCCCCTCTCCGTTTGTGTGTGTGTGTGTGTGTGTTGAGGAGCGGGGTGGGTGGGTGGGAAAAAAAAAACCCCCACCAGGTTCTTCTCCAGCTTCTCTTTTCCCTTCGCTGCTGCGCTTTGCCTCCTGCTGCTCCGGGGTGGGTCGGTTGGGTGGGTATTTGGAAGGGGTGGGGGAGAGAGGGAGGGGAGAAAGGGGGGAGGGAGGGAGGAAAGGAGGGGACTGGGAACTCTTCGGCTTGTCTGGGAAAAAGCGAGCGGCTCGCAGACAGGTGATGGACGCCGGGCCGGCTCGCGCCTCCTTCTCCTCCTCTTCCTCCTCCTCTTTGCTAGCCTTTCACTTCGTCGCCCTCCCGGCCAAGATGTAGAACTGACCGCTGCAGCAGCAACAGAAGAGGCGGCGAAAGCGCTGGTGGCACCTCGGGAAAGCGAGGAAGGAAAGAGGGAAGAGTCCGGTGGGGTCCGTCCGGCTTGCCGAAGCGCCCTTCCTTCCCTTCGTTTCCCCCGTCCCCCCCTCTCCCCTTTCTCTCTTTTGCCCCCTTTGGCTTCGGAAGCGCGGAAAGAGCTCCAAGGGGACCAGCCGCCTCTTTCCCCCTTCGCCCCCCCAGCCCTCTGCAAGGAGAGACACCCCCCCAAACACACACACACACACACACACACACGGAGCCAACCGCCGAGAGACCTTTTTAGATGCCCTAGGAGGGACTTCAAGGAGGAGCGCCCTCTGTCCAGAGTTCGAGCCCGGAGGACAACTGCCCCCACCCCGGTCCTCCGCCCAGCGCCGGTGGTGGCTCCCTCGGCCCCCCCTCCCTTGAGGGATGGTTGTTATTTTCCCAACCCAAGGAGGCGGGGGAGTGCGCCTCCCGCGCTGCACCGTTGAGTCGTTTGGCCGGCCGAAGTGATGAGCCCGCAATGAGGATCATCGGCGCAGCATTCTGGGTTATAGGCTTTTGCACTCTCGTGTTGGCAGAGGTAGGTGCACACCTGGGCAAGGAAGGAGGGAGGGGAGGGAGAGAGAGAGAGAAAGAGGGAAAGGAGAGGGAGGAAAGGCAGAAGGTTCCCCCCCCGCCCTCTTCCCAACTGATTCCAAACACCAATTTTTTTTCGCCCCCTTCATCTTTGGTATTCTTCCTTCTCTCTCCTCCTCTTCCTCCCTCGACCTGTCTCTCCCTTTCACCTGCACCCCCTCCTCTGCGTGGGTTTGGCCTCACCTTGGACCCTCGGGAGGTAGTGGGGGGGGGGAAGAGAAAAAGAGGGTCTCCCCTTCCCCAATTTGCCCAGCTCCCCTCCCTCCAAGACCGAAAGGATGGCGCGTGGGAAGGCAGCCCTTTTTCCTCGCGCGGCTAAACTGCCCTTGCCCCCAAACAGCGTGGGCTCTCTTCCTCGTCCGCCCCACACCTAGGGAGCACCTAGGTCGGCTGAATTCCCCAGCCCGTCGTGTCTCCTGTGGCGCGCGTGCAGACGTGCAAGGAATGGGGCGGGTGTATGTGTGTGTGTGTGTGTGTGGCGGGGAAGAGGGAGCTAAAAACGCGCCTTGCGGGGCGAGCCAGCCTCTGGCGTGTGCGGTTTTTGCATGTGTGTGTGTGTGTGTGTGTTTGCAAAAACGCAACGCCGGCCTGGCCGGAGAGGGGAATAAGATGGAAAAGGCGAGAAACGCGTGGGCTTAAAACCAGCTAACTTCCTGCTCCTGGGAGAAACTATCCCACGGAAAATAAAATTTCTACCTTTCTAAAATAGGAGAAGGAAGCAATTTACAGTAAGAAGGCTGCCCCTTCGGAGATGCCACCGCGTGTTTAATTCCACCTCCCCTTCAAACTTCTCCGCTCTGAAAATTCACTTTATAAGGTTATCCACAGAGACAGGGAGTTTTCAGGGGGGGGGGGGGTCAGGGTCGGGGTGGTGGTGAAGGAAAGGAGACCCAATTGTATATCCCAGCTTGACTTTGGCGCGTTTGGCTTAGAAGTTAAGGACTTTTGTCTTTTGAAAAGCGCTTGTTTCCTCCCCCCCTCCCGCCCCCAGGGACCGCGTTCAGACGACCCGCTCAACCCAGGTGCGTTTCCACAGTCAGGGGGTGAAGAGGTCTCTCCTTGCAGGAGCAAGTTGGGTGGCGAAGGAGAATCGCAGTTAGTTTTTTTTTTTTTTCTTTTTTTCCAACAGCCGGAGGGGGGGGGGGAAGGGTAAGGAGGGCAGTTGCCCGGACGGAGCTCTCGCCTCTAATCTGGTTAACTTGTGGCTCGGGGCGTTTGAAAGGTAGAAACTGGGTTCGTTTGAAGGAAGCTGGTTTAGGTGGGTGTGTGCGTAGCTACGAAGGTTTTGGAGGGAGGGGGGAGCCTGGGAGAATAAGAACGTAAGAAACGGAGCCTAATGGTGGGATTTACACCCGCCTCTTCCTCCTCCCCCCCCCCCCCATCCTCAAATTGGAGAATTGTTTCTGGTAGCCAGTGCGCAGCAGCGTGGGAATTCAGTGGCCAGAAAGAAGGGGGAATATTTTCAAAGCAGGAGTTTTCTGGCTCTTAAGAAGGGTGCTGAGGGAAAATAAAAACGAGGTGCTTTGTGTGTGTGTGTGTGTGTGTGTGCTGATTTTCAACCTGTAGGATTCGGGCCCACCCACTTGGGGAAATTTTGGGAGAAAAGTGGGAAGCCAGAATCAGGAATTTTTTTTTATTATTATTATTGTTGTTGTTGTTGTTTGCAGGTGGAAACTTATTTTCTTGCAAGTGTCCTGCTTATTGCAAAGAAAAAAAGAAAGAAAGTTGCCTTGGGTCAAAGCTTTCCTTACACCTAACAATGGGACAAAGGAGAGGGGGAAAAAAGAAGTTCTAGGTTGTTTTATCTCATTCATGGAGAACAAGCTCCATAAAGCTATGGCATATTTCAACTTGATCTCTAGTCCCTGTCTCTCTGTCTCTGGCTCTCTCTGTCTCTCTATATATCTCTCTGTCTGTCTCTGTCTGTCTGTCTGTCTGTCTCTCTCTCTCTCTCTGTCTCTCTCTGTCTATGTCTGTCTGTCTATCTCTCTCTCTCTCTCTCTCTGTCTCTGTCTGTCTGTCTCTCTGTCTGTCTGTCTGTCTCTGTCTCTCTGTCTGTCTGTGTCTGTCTCTCTCTCTCTGTCTGTCTCTCTCTCTCTCTCTCTCTCTCTGTCTCTTTCTGTCTCTGTCTGTCTGTCTGTCTCTCTGTCTCTCTGTATATCTGTCTGTCTGTCTGTCTCTGTCTCTGTCTCTCTGCTCTCCCTCTCTCCTTCCCTCTGTCCCTCCCTCCTTCTCTCATGCCTTCTCTCTCATAGATCTAGGAAGGTTGATTCCAGGTACTTAACCCCCCACCCCCAAGGCAACCCCTGGAAGGCAAACCATAAATGGGACGGTTTTGTAATTGTAATGAGATGGTGGGCCCAAACAGCCCCCCTCCTGGTGATATTATGGATGTTTTTAAAGCCCAGCCTGCTCCATTTCTTTTTTTTAAAAACCAACCATCTCAAACTCTCCAACTTTGAGCCGCTGAAGGAATGCTAATCCCTTCTTCCAAGATACCCGCTCCTGCCCCCCCAACACATGATAAAAGGAGATAAATAAATAAATAAATAAATGAAAAGGACAGAATTCTCCCATATCACAGTATGTGGTGGGGAGGAGGAGGAGAAGGAACGGATGTTAATGGTGGGTTGCAGGGCATTGAAAAAAAAAAAGAATTTTTTTAAAACAACAACATTGCAGTCCTTCCTTTCTCCATTGGTCCTGAGCACCTGGAGATGGAAGCCGTGAGCAGATCCAAGATTCCATTTCAGAGTGGATCAAGTTCTGCTCCAGAGGGGATTTGGAGAAAGGCTGATGGAGATCTGGTGATCTGCGTGGCTAGAGATCAAGATCTGGCCCAGGGGGTAATGGGGAGAAAGACTCACTTAGAGATCTCAAGATCTAACCGACTAGGGATCTGCACCAGAGATGATTTGGAGAAAGAATCCCTAGAGATCTGGTGATCTGACTGACTGACTCGAGGTTAAGATCAGGTCTGGACATGGTTTGGAGAAAGAACCCCTAGAGATCTGTTGACCTGATTGGTTAGAAGGTCAAGATCTGGTCCAGAGATGGTTTAGAGAAAGACTCACTAGCGATCTCAAGATCTGACTGATTAGGGATCTGCACCAGAGGTGATTTGGAGAAAGAATCCCTAGAGATTTGGTGATCTGACTGACTGACTCGAGGTCAAGAGCAGGTCTGGACATGGTTCGGAGAAAGAATCCCTAGAGATCTGGTGACCTGATTGGTTAGAAGGTCAAGATCTGGTCCAGAGATGGTTTAGAGAAAGACTCACTAGCGATCTCAAGATCTGACTGATTAGGGATCTGCACCAGAGGTGATTTGGAGAAAGAATCCCTAGAGATCTGGTGACCTGATTGGCTAGAGGTCAAGATCTGGTCCAGAGATGGTTTAGAGCAGGGGTGTCCAAGCTTTGCTGGCTGAGGAATTCTTAAAGTTGCCAAGGTTGGACACCCCTGGTTTAGAGAAAGACTCACTCGCGATCTCGAGTTCTGACTGATTAGGGATCTGCTCTGGAGGGGATCGAGGGAAAAACCTGACTAACCGGAGGGTCTTGTTCTCTCTTTCTCCTCTCTTTCCAAAGGAAGCAGAGATCCCCCAAGAGCTGATCGAAAGGCTGGCCCACAGCGAGATTCACAGCATACGGGATTTGCAGCGTCTCCTGGAAATTGATTCCGTAGGTAAATTATTCCCTCGCATTTCTTCCTATATTCCAACCAAAACATTGTGTGTGTGTGTGTGTGTGTTGGGTGGGGGGTGGTTACCAAGAGAGGGGGGGTGGACTCCTCTTGGCAAATGGCCTGCCAAGAGCCAGTTTTAGAAATGCAAAAACCATTTAGGAGGAGGAGAGACTAAATTTGGCTCCTCAGCCCACAACTTCCCAAGCCACCAGAAAGGGCTTGTTTCCCCCCTCCTCCCCTCCCTAGGGGGCTGTCCACTTGTGTATGATATTCCTTTCATTCCGGTTTAAAATCCATTTGTGAAAACCACACAGAACCGAAGGACTGTATTTTCCTGGATCCTCCTCCTTCCACTTCTTGCACATTGGCCTGGGCCTTTTTTTGTTTTGCCTTTTTGGCTTGGTGGCAGGTTTTTATTGGTGGAAAAATGCAGCCTTCCTCTCTCTTCCATTGCCTTGCACCTGTCCCCTTTGCTAGCCGGTGAGAATTCAGGGATACGCTGCCACTGGTGTGGAAGTTCCACCGTTCTGGGTTATGCATAGCCCTTGATTGCGTTGGACATCCAAATGGCTCTGGTTTGTAGTGACCCCCTCATGGGGAAAACACCCCCCCCCCCATTATTTTATGAATTGTATTGCCTTGTTTTCTAGGTGGTGCATTACCTTTTCACAAAAGTATTTATTGTGTGTCAGTTGGGGTGTTTGTCTCTTCCATCATTCTCTTTTTATGGTTTTAAAATATGGGATATTGTCATGCCCTTGGTAGAATTGGACTCTGAGGGAGTGGAGGAACAGTCAACAGGGAGTGGAAGTGTGGCTCTGGAGGTTGTGGAGGAGGCTGGGGAAGGGCTGAGCAGTCAGAGGAGGACCCAGGCTCATCCCCTCTCCATCCTAGGTCACGCAGGGAGGAGAGGATAAAGGAGAGATGTGGTCTCCTCGGGAGGAGAGGGCCTTGATCCTCTTCATGGGCTGCAGCTGTGACAACTGAATAAGAGGATGGACATGTGTACGGGCGGGTGCTGGAAACAAAGCATGGAAATATCTCTAGTTTATGGTTCCTCTCTGAGTTTGGCATCCTTCCCAGTGCGTGTTCTGTTATCTGTGGACGTCCTTATCTTGCCTGGTTTGTGTTGCTTTATTCCTTCTTCATGTAACTGTTTGTGTGGGAGGTTTTTTTTTGCCTTCCGTCAAGAATATGCAGAGCTTGGAAACAAAGTGAAGGAATAAAAGGGGCTTCAGCTGTTTTCTGTGACTGTGTTTGTTTTGTATTCCACCCTGGGTCATCACAGATATACAGTTGATCCCTTTGTTGAGTTCAGGAGTACATTACTCCTGCCAAGGGAGGCTGTGTAGGCTCCCATTTTACAGATAATGGATTGAGGCAGAGTTTTCAGAGAAATTTTGAAATGAGGCTTTGAAATTTTACTGGTACGTCTTACTGATTAAAAAGAAAAGTCAAAAGGTTTGTCACTTTCCATTGGGACAAACCTGGACTAAGTACTTGCTTTTTGGAGAGATTATTAACCCTGGAGGTTCCAAAGCTTGCCTCCAGAAATTGTGGGTGCTCCAACACTGGAAGATTGGATGATCATTTGCCTGAAATTGGTATTGGGTTTCATGCTTGGGCGGGGAGGGGGTTGGACTAGAAGACCTTCAAGGTCCCTTCCGACTCTGTTATTCTGTTATGATTCTACTTTTCAGTTCAGTGGGGACCTGTTTCTGGGTAAACATGAGTAGAATTGCACTGTTGGGTTGTTTGATGAATGCCAAGTGGAAGTGTGAAACGTCCAACAAACATTGCACTGAAATTGACTTGCCCTGTTGACATTGACTTTGAAATTGACTTGCCCTGTTGATTGAGATGCTCAATTGAAATTGACTCACCCTGTTGAATTGAATTGCCCTGTGAGATTGTTGTATCAAAATGACTTTCCCTGTTGACATTGAGTTGCCCTGTTGAAATTGACTTGCCATGTTGGTATTGACTTTCTCTATTGAAATTGACTTGCCTTGTTGAAATTGACTTGCCCTGTTGAAATTGACTTGCCCTGTTGATATTGAGTTGCTCAATTGAAATTGACTCACCCTATTGAATTGACTTGCCCTGGTGACATTGACTTGCTCTATTGAAATTGACTTGTCCTGTTGACATTGATTTGTCTTGTTGAAATTGACTTGCCCTGTTGAAATTGACTTGCCCTGTTGGCATTGAGTTGCTCAATTGAAATTAACTCACCCTATTGAATTGACTTGCCCTGGTGACATTGACTTGCTCTATTGAAATTGACTTGCCCTGTTGACATTGATTTGCCTTGTTGAAATTGACTTGCCGTCTTGTTGACATTGACTTATTTTTTTTAATGCTATGAGAAATCTAATCTACAGCTCTGCAAAATAAATGTCTTGAATTCTCTTTGGTCCTACAGTTTGGGAGGGAAGAGGAAGTCATTCAGCACTGTGTCCCCAGAACAGGTGACTTTATTTGATGGGGTGTGCCTATTTCAATAAAGGAGGGGGACATTTATCTGGGGACATCCAAAACAGATGGGAGTTTTTCCAAAGCTATCCTGTTCAGAAAAACAGGCAGTGCCATTCACCCTGTCCCCCCTATTTTCAGCGGGGGGCCTTCCCTCGCCAACTCTGCTGTGGAGACAGGCCCTTTAAAAAACAGAAGATGACTTTTCTGGTTCTGTGGGTATTCGAAACCCCTCCCCGGATTATAACTCCAGCCACAAACATCACCAAGCTCTTGTCAGTTTTAAAAACCTTCTTCTGGTTGAGGCTATGCCAAAGTCTATTTAGGAATGAAGTCCCGCCTAAAACGAGACTGGTGCCTTTGGTTTGCTGCAAAGCGAAAAGGGAAAGCAAATAAATTCTTCCTTTCCACTTGGACCAAAAAACAAAAAACCTCCCCCAACCAGTTCCCAAACAATTAGCCCTGCCTATCTTGCTATGGCTTTTTAATAGCCCAAGGTTATTTTCTGAATCATTAGACTGACGAATGCTTCAAAGGACCGTCGCCTGTTATAAAATGTGATCCCTGCAGATTTTTTTTTTTTTGTCAGAATTAATTCAAAGCGAGGATCTGTAGCATTCGGGAGAGAAGATAGCTTTGTTTTTGTTTTTTTTTGTAGTTGTTGTTGTTATTATTTTGCAAAGGTAGGAAAGAAATAACTGCGGTTTCCTTCCAACTCTTTTCTCCCCGCTCTCTTGTCTTTCTCTCTCTCTCTCCCTCCTTTTTTTTTTTTTGTAAGAAGGGAAGTTTCTACCCATCTCCTATCCTGAGCCAAGAATCTAGCAAGTTGTTGCTTGCGCTGCTTAGAAGCAGAGCCATTCCATCGAAACAAAGACAGCCCAGTTGTTCTGCTTGTTGTTATTGTTATTATTAGTTTTTTCTTTTTTAAAAAAAGAAGAATTACAAGGAGCCTTTCAAAGTTTGAACTCTTGATTTCATCAGGCTCTCTCCCTTTTTTTTTTTTTTTTGGAAAGTGGCGGAGGGGGAGAGTGACTTTCATTTGGCCTGCCCAAGGCGGAATCCATAGGGGAGATTTTGTTGTGTGCTGTTTTTGTGTGTGTGTGTGTGTTTTTTTTCTCTCTCTCTCCCCCTTTTCATTTTGGTGGAATTGCACAAGGTGGTAAGGCAAGCAGGCAAAGTCTTCTCTGAGCTGTTCCTTTTCCTTTTCTTTATCTCGAGAGAGGGGGGGGGCAGCAGCAAGTGGAGGAGGGGAAACTCAACCCTGAAAAAAAACCCCTCCCCACTTGTGGTCTCTCAAACGCGCCAATGAAAAATGTCATTCGGCCTGTCCTGTCCCTTCTAAAGGAAAAATGGTTATGGATCCACGCAGGCTGTTTAATTAATCGAAAAGGAAATCTGCTTGCATGTGTTTAGATTTGTTAGTGTGGGGACTTGTCCCCTTGGGGAGGCTGGTGGCCTTGGCGAGTCATTCACACAGGCCCTAAAGAAAGTTGCTCACTTAATCTTAGCAGGCCTTGAAGAGCTAATCAAGGTCAGAGCTGGCTGAATTTTGGACAGGGGAAGCCCCTGGTTTTGCTCCCAAAGAAACCAGAGTGATAAATTACTTTTTCTGCCAAGAAAAATGCAGGGCTCCGCCCTGGACTTTTATGCAAGGGCAGCATGTTTCTTGAGCTCGCTTCTTTTCTCGCAAACCCAAGCTTGTTTCATGACCCAAACTAGCCAACATCATCACCTAGTACTGGCAATGTGGCCTAGTTTGGGACAAGCAAGCTCAAAAGAGCACCAAGGAACCCCTCGTGTCAACCCTGAGCTACCAAGAATCTTCTTTATTAGTAGCACCGTGTCTCCTTTCGTAATGCTAGTGTGTCAGGTTAGATTTATTTTGTTTCCGTGTGTTTGCTTGCTTGCTTTTTCCATGCTGCAGCTCACAGTTTCTGTATGGAATGCTTTAGCCAACCCTTTTCAAGGTGGACTCTATGCTGGTCAGTGGGGGGTCTTCCTGGATTGCCCACCTAGGCTTCGTCCCCGGATAATTTTGGTTTCAACCCCTTCTAACTTTGGCAGAGTGGACAGAGCGCTACAATTCTCCCTGGTTGAAATTTTTGGCGAACACCGTATGCTCAACCTTCTCTTCAAGTTGCCAGTAGAACGTCTTTCTTAGTCATGGGGGTTGGGAGTCAGGATCGGCCAATTGTTAATTCTGTTTTTCTGCCCTTCCTTCTTCCAAAGGAAGACTTTTGAGATATTCAATCCAGATGAGTATCAACAGATGTTTACCTATGGGGAGAACGATAGGTTTAGGTTAGGACTTTTAACAGGTGGCATTTCTGGACTGAGAAGGACTGGACCAGCCCTGCTGTTGGATAGGTTGAGTCAACAATTAAGGAGCTCAGGATGATGTTGGTGGAGATGTTGCTCTGACTGAAGTACCGTGTGGCCTCATGAGTAAAGACCACGTGTTGCATGGAAGAACTAGTCATAATCTGAATATCCACTGAAGGTGAGCTGGGAATCTCTCACCACCTTATCCCTTCATATAAATTAACCAATGAAGTTGGCTAAAGCTGGAATGATGTTGGGCTTATTGGATTATGCTCCGATGTTGCCATAGTTCTCACAGTGCACCAGAGGGATGTTTGGGTGTGCCATAGGTCTATGGTCATGAGAAGTGGCAATGAGGATGTGTTTATTGAGTGCATCATTTGGATAATCAAATTGTGCTCCCAATATCTGATGCAAGCATATTTATGTCATTGTGCATTGTCCTTCCTGTAGACATCTGTGGCTTTTATGGGCCTTTAAGTGAAGCTCCATCAAATCAAGATCTGTAGTTGTCCACACTGTTCTCTGCAATACGTTGTTTGGAAGCAATTGGTATGGGCTTCAGAAAGAGGTTCTGACCCAGGCCCTTTTCCAACAAATCAAACACAATCCAAAACAAACAGAAACCTTGTAATGCTTCTGCAAAATAATTAGCTGTGATAAACACAAGCCTTGTCAAACTGTACGAGACTGCCAAAAGATAACAGGCAAGAAATAATTTGCAATACAAGAATCTTCAAATACAAACTCAGGATACTGGAATGTCCACGAGGCTGAGTTTCAAAACATCTTTGCTTCCTGCAAAGTATGTTTGTTTCACAGCTGGCTTTTATCTTCTTGAAGAAGGGGCCATTACCTTGCAGCCTTACTCCCGAGTCACCCTTCCTGTTGTAACTGCTCTTTCCTACGAGCAATCCTGCATGCATGTGCACTTGGCACAGGCTCCTTGGGAACCTCCTCATCACTGCTGCCAGCCCCCACAATCTCTGAAGGCAGCAGTCCACTTCCTAATGGTCCTGGCCCCTCATCTGAGTCCTCACTCTCCTCAGCCGTCCGCACCTGCTGCTGGCTAAGCACAACACAAGAACAAAATTGTCAATCAAAGAATATATATGTACAGTAGCTCAAAGTTGCACTGTGGACCTCTTGGTGTTCTCCAAGCTTGGTGGTTTGCCTGCAGATGTTTCATGACCCAACTAGATAATTGGATTAATTCCACCAAAAGCTGCATTATGTAAACAGAGAGCAAACTCCACACTTACCAGCCCTGATAGTGTTACCTAGCTAGGGAATGAAATGTCTGCAAGAAAACAAGCAAGCACAGAGAGCAGCAAACCTGACACAATATTGTCGATTTGATTGTTGAGAGCTTAAGAGAGGGAGCACCAGTGTACAACTGACACGTGAGATAAGGAAGTTCTAGCGAATTCATGATTAGCTACAAACTTAACCGAGTTGGGGGATACCTCCTGCAGACTTTAATGTGATCTGGAGACGATTTGGCTATGGGGAGAAGGTCGCTTTGCTTCAAACCTTCTTTTGTGAAGAAGGTCAACCCCTGCAGAAGTTTGGCTGACAGCCGATCCCAACCATCATTGCCGTCTGGTGGTTGGTTGACGAGAGGCACCCAGGAGGCCCACCAACAGCAGAGTGGATACCTTTTGGGCCAACAACACATCACTCAATCATCATTGAAAAGGATCTCTGTGCAGGTTGGAGTTGATGTTGGCTAGGGTTGAGTGTGTGTTTTTTTTTCCTGACTGCAGTGTTTCATCAGCCACGTCAAACTCTTCGCCTCTCTCACCCTTGAGAGGCAGTGAGTGATGACCTCATCTGTATGGACTAGCTCTCTTCATTGCTTCTTTTGACATGGAGCTAAATAGATGGCTAAGAGAGACTGTCCTGGGTAAGGGATACATTATACTGTCTGGCAGAGTTTGAAGTTGGATGTCAGAAAGCTGAAGTGTCTATTGATAGACACGTGCTTGTAATTTATTGGCCTGGTTCCTGCAACGGTCTAGGCCAGAAACTCCATTTAACAAAGCACAGTACAGGTAATTCTTGACCTACAACCGTTCATTTCACTATCTATCTTTCTTTCTTTCTTTTTCTTTCTTTCTTTTTCTTTCTTTCTTTCTTTCTTTCTTTCTTTCTTTCTTTCTTTCTTTCTTTCTTTCTTTCTTTCTTTCTTTCTTTCTCATTCCTTCCTCATTCCATCCTTTCTTTCTCATGCCTTCCTCCTTTCTTTCTCCTTCCTTCCTTCCTTTCTTTTTTCTTCTGTCTGTTTTTCTCATTCCTTCCTCCTTTCTTTCTTCTTTCTTTCTCATTTCTTCCTCTTTTCTTTCTTTTTCTTTCTCTCATTCTTCTTTCCTTCTTCCCTCCCTCCCTCCCTCCCTCCCTCCCTCTCTCTCTCTCTCTCTCTCTTTCTTTCTTTCTTTCTTTCTTGGCTGCTGTTGAGGGCAGAACCTCACTGTTTTCACATCTTCTCCAGAAATCTTTTAAGCTGTTGATGTATCCACATTTCCCCTGTGAAGATCCAGCTTTGAACTTTCAATAGATGTGACATCATTCTTGGTGTCTTCCACCTCTGTTAATTGTTACATCCTTCTTTTAAGATCTTCCACTTTCCTTCCAGCTGTCTTCCAGAAGCTCAAGATAGCACAAGGGGCAGGAGATTCTTCCTTTAATTTGTCCCATAAAAATCCTTTGATTAAGGTTGGGTTGAGAAGTTATGGCCAACCCAAAGCTATCTATCTGGCTTTATGCTCACGAGGGCTTCCCAGGGTCTGGTGTTATTCCCCTAATCATATCAACCTTCCAACATGTCGACACCATCAGTATCTGTTTATCCTTCATCTGCAGTGTTAAATAATATCATTGCCTTCTTTGTGTTGGTCAGTGTTTTTTCTCTCTCTCTCTCCCTTGAAAGCCTCATTGTATGGGTGGCCATCAATTGGCTGTTGTGAGAAAGGGGTTGATGGTCACAGCTAACAAAGATGCTCATAATGTTCTTTGGAGCTTAGATTCAATAGCGTATTCAAAGGTTTGGAAGGCTACCATTCTGCAGAAGCTGCTCTACTTCCATCTTCTCTTTCCGCTGTTTTGCTATTGGCTAGTCTGTTTCCCTCCTTCTTGTGACATCCTGATAGTCAATCCAATGGTACCCAGAAGGCTTTAGATCAGGTTTCTCCGACCTTGGCAACTTTAAAACTTGTGGACCTCAACTCCCAGAGTTCCTCAGCCAGAAAATTCTGGGAGTTGAAGTCCACAAGTCTAAAAGTTGCCAAGGTTGGTGACCCCTGCTTTAGATCATCTTGCTGAAACTCAGGTTAGACTGGCATCACATGTTAAACCTAGCTGAAAACATGGTCCTGTTTTTGTGTCCATTACCCTGTGGGAATCGGCCGTTGTCTTCCCATCCTTTGTGAACCCAATCATCCCTTTAAGACATTGTATGCTTGACGTGAACAGGATATGTGAGGTGAACATAGGAATTGTGGTTCTTCAATCCAGATTTTTGAGGGTTGTATGAACCCAGCAGGAGCTGATGGAGTGGTTCTTTCACTAAAAGAGACATCAAGGAAATCGTTAAAGGATCAAAACTATTTCAGAGCTCTGGACCATTTAATTACCTCCATCCCACCCTCAAACAGACCTGGAACCCTGGGTCCTAGTATGTGATTTTTAATAAATGGGAGAATTCAAGCAAAAGGGAGAAATTTCCCCTGTGATCCTTCAGCAAGCAAGAAGTCAGATCTTCACTTGTGTTTGGTTTATAGTTGTCAACTGTCCAGAATTTCATCCTTTTGGCAATGGGCCAGAACGGAAGTTGTAAATGCATCCTTAACAACTCTGCTTGCTGTTCACAGTGGTTTCTTACTGTAGTTTAAAACAACAATTATCCCATCTATTCTTGAGATGGGATTGCTTTTCCATGCTTGACTGGAACCTTTTGAACAACTTGAAGAAACTCCTTTCCTTCAGAAATGGAAAGGATGCTGACCATTGCTTCATTTTACCCAGAGTCCTTTAGATACACACCCTTGCAAAGGATTTGAGCACATTTATGGAGTTCACTTTAGACGAGTGTTTTTCAACCTCTACAACTTTAAGCTGGGTGGACTCACAACTCTGGGAATTCTGGCTGGGAAATCCACCCAGCTTCTGCTGAGAAATTCTAGATATTTTTCACAAAAGTGGGCAATTCAAATGTGAACCTAGTTTTGCTAAAAACCCAATTTGGACATCAAGAACCATCTGACCTTCTCCAAATAGAGTTTTTAAACATTTCCTTATTAGTTTTTCATTGACACCTGAGAAATTGGAACCCATTGCTTCTTTTCTGCTACTCCTAGTCCTCAGTACAATTTTCCTGTCAAATCAATGATGGTGGGATTGCATTTAAATGGGGTCAAGATGAAAAGAGAAAAAAATGGAATCATTCCTGAAGACTTTCAGAAGTTCACCAGTAGGAGCAGAGAGTTGTGGTGTAGAAGTGTTGAATGAAACTCAACTTTTGTGGACCTCATGAATCCATCCAAGGAGAACTTCTTGACAACCCATGCAGAATTGATTTGTCACCATGATGTCTATTTTGGAATGCTTTCTGATTCCCCCAACTTCATCTCTAGCCCTAGAATTTTTCTGGTTGTATTCTATCCAGGTTTGAACTAGATCAGTATTTTTAGAATGAACCAATGTTTTGTCAAGATGCTTCAGCAGTTGAGAGTCAATTGTTATCACTTCTCTTGAAATTTTGCCTCTTCAGAGAGATGCAGGAATTGTGCTGTACATGTGGGAAGGACTTTGAAAGACTGGGCATAGAGATGTTATCCAGAGAAGGGTAGATAAGAGAGCGTCCAGCCTGGAGATGCAAAATGGGAAGAGGAAAAAGGTTCAGAAGAAATCAACCTAGTTTCTTAGGCTGTAAAGGAGATGGTGGCTCTTTTTAGACCTCTACGAGTCTGTCAATGCAGCTTTACTATAAAGTAGAATGGATTTATATAGTTGCATTTCTTGTCTGGTCTACTTGGTAAGACTGACAATTTTGTATTTGTTGTTCCTATTATTTAAGCCCAAACTCCTTGATGCTGTACAAATAAGCTTCCTTCTGGCTATTTTAATCAGTTTCATCCTTTGGAGTTCATGGGTTTACAGAGATTTGGAATTTGGAACCCAGAATTGGGGAAAGACAGATATGAGTCTATGCATTACTCTTTAAAGCCAGTTCAGAAATGTGAGCTGATTGAGCAGATTGTGTTTGTCGGAGTCTCGGTGAAAGATATGTAGGAAAGTTGGGTAGGCTTCTTGCTTTAGGTTTGACTGAATTCCTCGAAGATAGAAAAAGTTAGTTGAATTTCTTAACTCTTAAAGCTTATAGTGGTATAATGCTTCCTAATATTATTTTGGAAATGGTTACTATAGGAATGTAGCTTGCCCATGGTTCTGATGAACTTGGGAAGGTTCAACCCTCAACAAGAGTGAATTCAATCTCTCCCTTGTATTGCAAATTTCTCTGGCCTTGGTTTGCTTCCCAAATTTTGCTCAATTTCAGTTTTTCCGAGTCTGCAATGAAATCTGGATTTTGCAAATGTAACAATGGTGGATGAAAGGTTAGCTGATTATGACAGCTTGAAAGGCATCTTTCAAAGGGTTCTTAAGGATCAACTATCATCAAAGAAGGATCTATATGGAAACATCTGTTGAGTTCAATAACTGTGACCTCAAACTCAACCATGAATGAGCAGCAGCTACGAGATCCATGAGTCACTAGGGTATCAAACAGGAGTGTACATCAGTGAGCTCATGCTTTGAAAAAGAAATTATATATAATCTAAGGAAGAAAGTACTTTTTTAAAAAGGAAAACACAGTCCCTGTGGCAAAGTTGATCAATGACCACCATCTCCAGAAGACAACTTGTGGAGGGTGTGTACAGTGGGGGTGGAAGACACACCTAACAGTATATACTAGGCAGTAGAGCATCAAGAGTGATAACACAATACTCTTACCATGGAATATACACTGTATTTGAGATCATGACCTTTTGGAGAAAGAGTTCAATCAAGATTAGATAAATTGAGCTTCTAGAGCAATGTTCTTCAACCTTGGCAAGATTGAGATGTGTGGATTTCAACTCCCAGAATTCCTCAGTCAGCATGTGGGTTTCAACTGTTGACTGGAAAATTCTAGGAGTTGAAGTCCACAAATCTTACTGTTGCCAAGGTTGAGTTGTCAAGGTTGAGAAACACAATTCTAGAGAATTTAGATATCAGGAACCATAAGTTGCTCATTTCTCTGTGGTCCTGATGGTGATAGTCCTTTCTCTCTGCATACAATGTAAGGAGATATGGATGGATGGATGGATATTCCTAGATCCTAGTTCAAGGGTCTTCAAACTTGGCAAGTTTAAGACTTGTGGACTTCAACTCCCAGAATTCCTGAGCTAACATGACTGGAGGAGGGATTCTGGGAGCTGAAGTCCACAAGTCTTAAAGAGGTCAAGTTTGAAGACTCCTGTCCTAGATCCTATTGGGGCTCCTGAAAATCTTCAGTAATACCATCAAAGATATCCAGAAATGGTAGCCAATGTGAAATTACCTTATGGAGCAGGAGAGGAATTATTCAATACCCTTTTCATGACTCTAAACTGCTCAAAGTCTGCAGGCCTGGAACCCCACAAGAAATGTCATTAAAATGCCAACATAAATAAAATCCTATTAAATCTCACGTAGTTGTAATTTAATATAAATGCACATGAAATCTTGGCTACAGTTTGTCCTTGGGAATTCTACAGCTGAGAGAAGTGCATGAACATTCAAAGGTGGAACATGAAGAATTATGTGTTCTAACTTGAAAGAGAGTAATAAAATAGGTGTCATGGAACAGTGGTTGACAGCCATCGGTGTGCGTATCGCAGCTGGGATCCAAAAGCTAGTTAGGTGAGATGCAGACCTCTGGAACAAGCCCTGATCAACAGGATGAACCCCAGTGCATCATTATGCTTAATGATGCTGGGAAGTCAATTGCTCCTCCTAATGATCCCTCCATGGATAGCTACAGACTTTAGCTAAGGGTTTAAACATTGCTCAGAATCAATGATAATTACAATACAAGTGCCTGCCAACAGGTAAACCTTCCGGAGAAGAAGCGGTGCCACCAACTTCTTCCCTGCTGCAGTTGGAAGACGGGAGATAGGAAAAGATTGAGAAAAGTTGGGCCTTTTTTTCATGGCTGGATGGCTGGGGGTTCACAGGGGTTTGAGAGAGTCCCCTAGCTAAGATTCTGTGCAGTTTGGAGAACCCACAAATCCCACTCCTGGCTGGCCCCACCCACCCCACCCCTCTCAGGAGTCCCCAGGTGACCCATTTTGCATGCAGGTAAGTGCAGGGCGTGTGTGGAGGCTCAGGGAGGGTGACAAATGGGCCCATTTCCAGCTTCCAGAGAGCCTTCGGAGCCCGGGGAGGACAAAAACCCCACCATGGTGCAGGAGGCTGACTAGGCCATGCCCTCCTGCACCACGGCGGGAGGAAGGGTGTTTTTGTCTTTCCTGGGCTCCGGAGGCTCTCTGGAAGTCTGAAACAGGCCCATTTTGGCCTTCCAGAACTTCCGGGAAGCCTATTTTTCACCCTCCCGGAGGCTCGAAAAAAGCCTCCGGAGCCCGTTGAAGACAAAAACACCCCCTCTTCCTGCCGTGGTGCAGGAGGCCAACTAGGCCACCAGGCAAAGAACCCATTGCTCAAATTTTTGAAGGCCACCCCTGCCTTCCTTGCTAGCCAGGAGAGAGAAAGCAAAGGGGAGAGGAATTCGGCCGACTCTTGTATACTGGGCAAACAAAAGTCTATTGAGCGGCTGAAGGATGGCTCATCTACAGCTGTGGGAATTGTGTAGCTGTTTCATTGTGTTTGGGTATATTTTAAGGCTGTATTTGTTGCGCGCCGGGGAGAATATGCTGAAGGAAAACACACAGGGGGGCTCACAATATAGCTTTTGAAAAACGGGTGAGCAAACCAAAAAAAACACGTGTTTTTTTTTTCTCTATGAAAAAAAAAAATCCTGCGTTTACCTAGTTTTAAGCTTCACTTCAGTGCCCTACAATTCGGTGTAAGCAGAAAGTACCTAGCTCTGGTAACCCCTATGGCAACTCCTCATGCAAGCGGGACTTGAGGGAAAAGGGATGATGAGCAATACTTTGACTCTAGCACTCTTCAGGATTAAAGACTCCCAGTTCAAGCCTGAGTGGCAGACATTCACGTCCATGGATATGTATTATTTATTCCACAAACTTTGCTCTGGGTTTTGCTTTGCTAAATGTTACCAGCCTTCTGCATGACAGGGCGCTTTGTAAAGTGATGTGTCTCTCCAGCAGAAGGCCACTTTCTCTGTCAAACCAAAGGTGCAAACCCATTTGCAAAGTTTCTTTGGGAGAATATCAGAATAGAAATGGAATAGGAATAGGAATAGAAATAGAAATATAGAACAGAACAGAACAGAGTAGAGTAGAGTAGAATAGAATAGAATAGAATAGAATAGAAGAATGAAAAGAGAGCAGTATAGAATAGGAATAGGATAGAATAGAATAGGAAAAAGAAAAGAAAAGAGAACAGTATAGAATAGGAATAGAATAAAATAGGAATAGGAATAGAATATAGAATAGAATAGAATATACACTAGATTGCAGAATAAAGAACAGAATAGAATAGAATAGGACAGAATAGAATAGAGAATAGCATAGCACAGCATAGCATAGCAGGAAGGGACCTTGGAGGTCTTCTAGTCCAATCCCCTGCTTAGGCAGGAAACCAGAGATGGTATTCAGTTGGTTCTGACCAGTTCTGGAGAACCAGTAGCAGAAATTTTGAGTAGTTCAGAGAACCGGCAAATGCCGCCTCTGACTGGCTCCGCCAACCCCATCTCTTCTCTGCCTCCCATTGAGTCCCAGCTGATTGGTTGGGTCTCCTTTGGTTGCCCTGCACAGGAGAACAGAACTGGAAAGCAGGTTAGTGGAGTGGGGGAGGGAATGGGGATTTTGCAGTATCCTTCCCCTGCCACGCCCACCAAGCCACGCCCACAGAACTGGTTGTAAAAAAAAAGTTGAATCCCACCACTGAAGGAAACTCTACACCACTTCAGGCCAATGGTTATCCAGTCTTTTTAGGTATTTAAAGTTATTAGTGGCTCTGCAAGATAATAAGAGAGAGAAAACCTCCACAAATCATTTTAGCTGTTTTGCAAGGGCACAGTGGAACAAATTGGCTGAGCCATTCAGTGCTTTGTTGAAAATATTGATCATGCCGTAGTGAATCAAAGATTTAAGAGATTCTCCTCATTAGCTCGTTCCTGGGAGATTCATAGATATTTCGATTCTTTCGCTTTTCCAGAACTGTTGACAAGAGGAAGGCATTACTTCTTGATTTTCCGCCTTTTTACTGGAGGAATCAATTCCATGGATTATGGTCTCAGTAAATATTTGTGTATAATAAAAATACGACAGTGGGATTTCTTTGTCTTGTTATATTTTGGTGGCGGCTCATAAGGCATCCACAGATGGTTGGAAAGGAAGGCTCTTTGAGTTGTGGTCTCCATCTCAGGCCTCTAGAGCCAAAAATGTAATTTATTTATTTTTAAATGATGAAGTTGCAATTTGGTAGCAGTTTGAATGGTTCCCACCAGTGGTTTGATTCCAAGCTGCAGGTGAAAAATTCAGAACTAACTGCAGGCACTAACGATAAGGCCGGATTTTGCTTAGATAGTAAGATGGTACCAATAGAAGAGAATATTTTAGCTTTAGTTGAATTGTGAGGTCCTTGGTGCTCGCTTGATGCTTCTGGAGGTTTTGTTTTCATGATCCAACACGCCTTGCCTGTGGGGCATATAAACAAGAACACTCAGGAACACTGATGATGTTCCCTAGGTGGGTCATGAAATGTCTGCGAGGAAACAACCAAGCTCAGAGAGCACCAAGAGCTCAGTTCTCCTCCTCTTTGGATGCCTCACTTCCTTCTAGCACTGATGATTTTATCTAGCTGGGTAATGAAACCAAGTTCAGAGAGCACTAAGGATTCCATAGTGAGATGGGTGACATATAACTTTAATAAAACAATAAAATGTTCGTGTTTCCTCTGCCCCTTCCTTCCTTCCCTCCCTTTCCTCTCTCCCTCCCTTCCTTTCCTCTCCCTCCCTTTTCCTCCCCCTTCTTTTCTCCCTCCCTCTCTTTTCCTTCCTCCCTCCCTCCTTCCCTTTTCCTTCCTTCCTTCCTTCCCTGCCTCCCTCCCTTTCCTCTCTCCCTTCCTCCCTTTCCTCTCTCTCTTTTCCTCCCCCCTTCTTTTCTCCCTTCCTCTTCCTTTCTTCTCTCCCTCTCTTTTCCTTCTTCCTTCCTTCCTTCCTTCCTTCCTTCCTTCCTTCCTTCCTTCCTTCCTTCCTTCCTTCCTTCCTTCCTTCCCTGCCTCTCTACCTCTCTTTCCTCTCTCCCTCCCTCTCTCTCTCCCTTTCCTCTCTTACCTCCCGTTTTCTCCCTCCCTCCTTCCCTTTTCCTTCCTTCCTTCCTTCCTTCCTTCCTTCCTTCCTTCCTTCCTTCCTTCCTTCCTTCCTTCCTTCCTTCCTTCCTTCCCTGCCTCCCTGCCTCTCTTTCCTCTCTCCCTCCCTTTCCTCTCTACCTCCCATTTTCTCCCTCCTTCCCTTTTCCTTCCTTCCTTCCTTCCCTCCCTCCCCTCTCTCCCTCCCTTCCTTTCCTCTCTCTCTTTTCCTCCCCCCTTCTTTTCTCCCTTCCTCTCTTTCTTTCCTCTCTCCCTCTCTTTTCCTTCCTTCCTTCCTTCCTTCCTTCCTTCCTTCCTTCCTTCCTTCCTTCCTTCCTTCCCTGCCTCTCTACCTCTCTTTCCTCTCTCCCTCCCTCTCTCTCTCCCTTTCCTCTCTTACCTCCCGTTTTCTCCCTCCCTCCTTCCCTTTTCCTTCCTTCCTTCCTTCCTTCCTTCCTTCCTTCCTTCCTTCCTTCCTTCCTTCCTTCCCTGCCTCCCTGCCTCTCTTTCCTCTCTCCCTCCCTTTCTCCCTCCCTTTCCTCTCTACCTCCCATTTTCTCCCTCCTTCCCTTTTCCTTCCCTCCTTCCTTCCTTCCTTCCTTCCTTCCCTGCCACCCTCCCTTTCCTCTCTCCCTCCCTCCCTTTCCTCTCTCTCTCTTTTCCTCCCCCCTTCTTTTCTCCCTTCCTCTTCCTTTCTTCTCTCCCTCTCTTTTCCTTCCTCGCTCCTTCCTTCCTTCCTTCCTTCCTTCCTTCCTTCCTTCCTTCCTTCCTTCCTTCCTTCCTTCCTTCCTTCCCTGCCTCTCTACCTCTCTTTCCTCTCTCCCTCCCTCTCTCTCTCCCTTTCCTCTCTTACCTCCCGTTTTCTCCCTCCCTCCTTCCCTTTTCCTTCCTTCCTTCCTTCCTTCCTTCCTTCCTTCCTTCCTTCCTTCCTTCCTTCCTTCCTTCCTTCCTTCCTTCCCTGCCTCCCTGCCTCTCTTTCCTCTCTCCCTCCCTTTCTCCCTCCCTTTCCTCTCTACCTCCCATTTTCTCCCTCCTTCCCTTTTCCTTCCTTCCTTCCTTCCCTCCCTCCCCTCTCTCCCTCCCTTCCTTTCCTCTCTCTCTTTTCCTCCCCCCTTCTTTTCTCCCTTCCTCTCTTTCTTTCCTCTCTCCCTCTCTTTTCCTTCCTCGCTCCTTCCTTCCTTCCTTCCTTCCTTCCTTCCTTCCTTCCTTCCTTCCTTCCTTCCTTCCTTCCTTCCTTCCTTCCTTCCTTCCTTCCCTGCCTCCTTACCTCTCTTTCCTCCCTCCCTTTTCCTCCCTTCCTCTCTTCTTCATTCCCCCTGATCTTGCAGTGCTTTTTAAATCATGACAATGAGTATCATAATATCAGACTTTTGGAACTAATTTATTGTAGTGGCTGTTTAAGCTTGTGCTAAACAACAGTGGGATTTTATGCTTCTCGATATCCTGCTTGGAGCATCCAAATGCATTGAGATAGCTGGAAGGGCTGACAAACCCAACCAGACCAAACATGGTTTTTCGTGTCGAATTCTTGAACTGCACAGACGATTCCAAAGAGGGTAGCCTGACATGTCCTTCAGTTTTACAGATGCGGCTTCAGAAAGATAATTTATATAGTATGTTTTTTTATGGTCATAATCCACAAGCGTATAAAAATCTTTGGGAGACTAATCACATCCACACATTCACCATTTTAGCCAGGCCTATTTAGAAGCCTGAAACTATAATCAAAGAACAATTGTCATGGCAGTGGAATTTGGTCTGACTTCATTGTATATGCCAGACGCCTTCAAACATCCCCATAGCAAAACGGCTATAGGTCAAGGCCACGACAGTTACAATTACTGGAGTATTTCTCTCCATGTGACACTCTGACTCAAAAAGTAGGGAGAAGTGGGCATTTTTCTGCTGAGATCCAAGCGTATTCCTGGCCCCAAATCTTAAGCCACGTTTCTGTATTGTAGCTTATTTCATTCATGCTGGCCAGGGAATTGTGGGAGTTGAAGTCCACACGTCTTCAAGTGGCCAAGATTGAGAAGCACTGGTTGATTTGGTTTGGGTTTTAATGCATTTGGGTTTGCTCAAGAAGCTGGCTTAAAAAAAAAAAAAAGAAATATAATGAGTTCAAACTGATCTGTGGGCTCTGTTGAGCCACAGTGGCGCAGTGCTCAGAGTGCAGTACTGCAGGCTACTTCTGCTGCCTGCTGGCTGCTGCAATTTCGCAGTTCGAATCTCATCAGGCTCAAGGTTGACTCAGCCTTCCATCCTTTCCAGGTGGGTAAAATGAGGACCCAGATTGTTGGGGCAAGAGGCTGACTGTGTAAACTGCTTAGAGAGGGCTGGAAAGCACTGTGGAGCAGTATATAAGTTTGCTATTGCTTGGGAAGGGAAGGGAAGGGAAGGGAAGGAAGGCAGGAAGGCATAGTGGCAGAATGGTTAGAATGCAGTGTTTCAGGCTAACTCTGCGCACTGCCAGGAGTTCGATCAAGATTGACTCAGCCTTCCATCCTTCCGAGGTCAGTAAAACTGAGAACCCAGATTGTTGGGGGCAAGAGGCTGACTCTGTAAACAGCTGTAAAGCACCCTGAAGCTGTATATAAGTCTAATATGCTCAAAATTAAAGGCTGGCTGAACCACAGCCATAATTGAAAAATGATCATCAGAGTGCCTTTAAAAAAAAAGAAAAAAGCTGGAATCATGCTGATGTAAAGAAATAGGGATCCAAGATCCATGAGGACAAAGTTCTACCATGTATTGCACAACATTATAGGTAACCTCAGTTCAAATATTTCATGAAGTTATTGTATAGCCAAGGAGCGACTTTACACTTCTACGTTTGGTGCCTTATATGTTGACACGAGTAGGAGGGGCGGTGGCTTGCTTGCTAGCTAGTTGCTGCAGAAGAATAGAATAGAATAACAGAATAACAGAGTCAGAAGGGACCCTGGAGGTCTTCTAGTCCAACCCTCTGCTCAAACTCATTTTCAGACAATTGGTTATCCAATCTATTCTTAAAAACTTCCAATGTTGGAGCATTTACAACTTCTGGAGGCAAGTTGTTCCACTGATTAATTGTTCTAACTGTCAGGAAATTCTTCCTTAGTTCAAAGTTGCTTCTCTCCTTGATTCATTTCCACCCGTTGCTTCTTGTCCTGCTTTTCCAGGTGCTTTGGAGAATAGCTTGACTCCCTCTTCTTTGGGGCAGCCCCTGAAATACTGGGAGACTGCTATCATATCACCCCTAGTCCTTCTTTTCATTAACTAGACCAGAGTTCTGCAACCTTAAACGCTCACAGAGCCATTTGGATCTGTTTCCCACAGAAAAGAAAACACCGGGAGCCACAAAACCTGACTGGGCGTGGTCAAGTCAATATCACTCCCCCCCCCAGTCACATGACCCCACCACGCCTCCCCAGGTTTTGTGGCTCCTGGTGTTTTCTTCCTCCCTCCCATTTCTGTTTTTTGAGTTTTACCTTCTCAGGCCAGGTGAGGAGTGACTGAGAGGGAAGGGCGAGGGGCGGGGCCAGCCAGTGGTGGGATCACCCAACAGGGAGCCACAACGGAGGGCCCAAAGAGCCACATGTGGCTCCAGAGCTCCAGGTTGCTGACACCTGAACTCGACGTAGCTAATTCCTGCACTCGTTCTTTTTATGTTTAACCTCCAGTCTCCTAATCATCTTTGTGGTTCTTCTCCATTCTAGAATAGAATTCTTTATAGAATAGAATATAATTCTTTATTGGCCAAGTGTCTTTGGACACCCAAGGAATTTGTCTCTGATGCATAAGCTCTCTGTGTACATACAAGCCACAAGTGATAATTATGATCATAATCATCAGATACAATCTTCATAAATCATAAAACACCAACATAAAGTAATAGTGATAAGATACTAAATAAAAGCAATCAACACAAAGCATGAGATACAAACAACAAAGTGACAGTCGAAAGAAGCTAAGGAAACAGGTAACAGGAAAGATAAGAAGGATAATAGTAATAAAGCCCTTTAGAAATGGATAGATGAACGCTTACAATTAAAGAAGAAGAAATTGAATATTTCTTAATATGGGACACTTCACCAATGGTTAGATAATAAAAAAGGGAAGTTAGAAATATGGAGATATCAAAAGGACTAATGTTATGAAAGAGATTTGTTAAAGTAGATAAGTAAAACATTATCATTATTATAGAATTAATATGATTGTGATGAATACTATTATACATATTTTGATTATGATTTCTTAAAAACAATTGTACCCAGACAATACACTGTTCAATTGAAATTGAATTTTTACATGTTATATAAATAAAACAAATATTTTTTAAAAAAATAGTAGTAAAGCCCTACTACGTGATTAGATATCCTTAGGCATAAGACAATACTGTGGGAATTATGTCTTTAGCAGAGTGATGGCATGGGGGAAAATTGTCTTTGTGTCTAGTTCAGGGGTGTCCAACCTTGGCAACTTGAAGACTTGTGGACTTCAACTCCCACAATTCCTCAGCTAGCAAAGCTGGCTGAGGAATTCTGGGAGTTGAAGTCCACAAGTCTTAAAGTTGCCAAGGTTGGACACCCCTGGTCTAGTTGTTCTGGCATGCAATTCCCTACAGCAGGGGTCTTCAAACTTGACAGCTTTAAGACTTGTGTTGTTGTGGTTCTCCAGCAACAGGTGTGGGCGGTTGAGGTCTCGGAGAGCGAGGACTCAGATGAGGGGCCTGCGTGTGATGCAGGGATGGGGCCAGGACCATCAGGGAGTGGAGTGCTGCCTTCGGAGGCTGGCAGCAGTGAGGAAGAGTTCCCTGAGGAGCCTGTGCCCAGTGCACATGCTCGCAAGGCTGCTTGAAGGAAAGAACAGCTGCAGCATCACTGGTGACTCAGGAGTAAGGCTGTAAGATAATGGCCCCTCCCTTAAGAGATAAAAGCCAGCTGAGAAACCGGAGTTCTTTGCAGGAAGCAAAGAAATTTTTGCACTCAAGCTTGGTGGACGTTCAGAAGTTCTTGGTTGGTGTTTGGAGACTCTTTGTGTTTGAACTATTTCTTAGTAACTTTATCCAGTGTTCTTGGCAGCCTTGCACAACCTTGGCAAGGCTCGTTCTTATCAGAGACAATTAATTTGAATCAGCCTTTTAACCATGAAGGAACGGAATTTGCAAAGAATCATTAAAAGGTTTTGCTGTTTCCTCTGTTTTGTGTTTGTTTCCTTGGAACAAGGTTTGGGTCAGAACATGTGGACTTCAACTCTCAGAATTCCTCCTCCACAGTCATGATAGCTCAGGAATTGTGGGAGTTGAAGTTCACAAATCTTAAACTTGTCAAGTTTGGAGACCCTTGCCCTATAGTATGGTCTTGAGAGAATAAGTTGAAGTAGCTTATGTCGAGGATGTGAGGGTTCTGTAGATATTTTCATGGCCCTCTTCCTGGATCATGCAGTATGCAGGTCCTCAATGGAAGGCAAGCATGGGAAAATTAAGTTAATATTTTGGTCTGGGTCCAATTAATTGCCATATCTCACACTACCTATGGTGACAACTCCACATGTCTCCAGATGCTTGGCAACTGTGAATCAATTGCCAAGCATCTGAATTTTGATCACATGGCCATGCCATGGTCATAAATGTGAAAAACAGCAACAAGTCTGCTTTTTTCAGTGTCCTTGCAACCCTGAAGAGTCCCTCAATAAACTATTGTAAGTCAACCTGTAGCCTTATTCACTCTTCTTGCTTTAATTGCTGCCATAGCATTTCAGGGCATCTCGACAAATGATCCAAAGTTCATACTACTTGATAGGTGTGGTACTGCGGTGGAATGATAAAATTGCTTGCTCCTTCCAGAGTTATTTTGATCTGCTTTGTAAAGGCTTGAAGCAACCAATCCATTTTTGGCCCGAGGCCCTTTTGAAAGTCCAAAGTTCACGGGCTGATACTATAAAGTACTGAATCAGGGGAATTGCTGTAATTGGTGAGATAGCACCATGTGTAAAAGGTGATTTCCCCCCCCCCCTTCTGATCCAGAATGGGGGCCATTCATGGAAGGGACCCGTGACCTCTTCTGGAGTTCTAGAAGGAACAGATCTAGACTTACTCAAGCTTGGTGGGACATTATGAAAATTCCAAGAATCTTTTTGTGATATTTCACAGGAAGAAGAAAGAAAAACAGGCTAAAACATATGAAGAACGGGTTGCAGGAATTGGCTTGGTCTTGTTTAAAGAAAAGAAGGACTAGGAGGGACAGGATAGCAGTCTTCCAATATTTGAGGGGCTGCCCCAAAGAAGAGGGAGTCAAGCTAGTCTCCAAAGCACCAGAAGGCAAGAAAAGAAGCAATGGGCGGAAAGCTAATCAAGGAGAGAGAAGCAACTTAGAACTAAGGAGAAATTTCCTGACAGTTAGAACAATTAATCAGTGGAACCACTTGCCTCCAGAAGTTGTAAATGCTCCAACACTGGAGGTTTTTAAAACAATGTTGGATAACCATTTGTCTGAAGTAGTGTAGGGTTTCCTGCCTAGGCATGGGGTTGGACTAGAAGACCTCCAAGGTCCCTTCCAACTCTGTTACTCGATTCCATTCTTTTAGCTAAGGCTCTGCATTGTATTTTTCATCGTTGTATTTTATTTATATACTGTTTTTAACATGGTAACCCACCATGTTAAAAAGATGGGCAGGCAATAAATTTAATCAATGATAACAAATAAATAATAATCAACCGGAATCCAGCTTGAGAAATAGTCGTGGAGACTTTTAAGAAGAGCTTGGATAACCATTTGCCTGAAACAGTATAGAGTCTTCTCCTTAAACAAGGTGTTACACTAGAAGGCCTCCAAGATCCAACTCTATTATTCTATTATCTAGATAACTTTAGGACTCTAATTTAGCAGTATAATTATTTGACTGTATAGTTTTCATTGATGGCTAAGATCTATCCTTGAATATTTTGCCTTGCTTTAAAATAAAGAATCAGTTAAAAGGAAGTGGAATAATTTGTTTGAAGAGCTTTCGTTTTTGTTCTTGTTTTGTCCTAACTCTGTCTATGTCTTGGTCTCAGCCCAATTTTGGGGTTGCTTCCTTTTTCAAGGATTAAATGTACTTAGCAAAATGTCTAGCGGGCAAGGTGAACCCTACACAGCAGTGTGACTTGGGAAGGATACAGCTACTTCACACTTGAAGGCAGACAGTTTCTCCCCTTGTTGAGAATTTGGATGGAAAGTTATGGTGTTTTTTTTTTTTTGAGGTTTGTTGGGAGTTGATGCTAGACTTTAACACACTAGGAAGAACTTCCAAGTTCTAAGAACTGTTCAGGTAAGAAGGGAGGCATTTCTCTGCTGATGTGATTTAATGGCGATGCGGCCAAAGTGAAATTAGATAGCATAATCCAGAAGTAGAAGACAGTATTTGGGAATAGAGGGCGATGAAAAGATTTCATTTACAATCACACTTGTCAACCATGCAAGGTAGGTCCAGGTAGGAAACACAACCAGTTACTAGCTCTATCCGTTATTGTAAGGTTGAATTTGTAGGAGAAGTACTGGCAGAATTTGGAGTCAGAGTCAAAAGAGGGATCAGTCTAGAATCTGTTCATAGCCACAAACAATTTTAATCCAACTCATTTTGAATTCTGTGGATCCTTATCTAACTCCTAGCAGGGGCTAATCATTAGTTAATGCCTCACACTTACATTAACAAAATCTTGCAAATCTGAAAATCTTTCTCTCCTCCTTTCCTTTTATTTTTTTGGCAACTGGAGAGGGTCCTTTCTGAAATGTTTCCCATGCCCCTCCCATTCTCCTTCCTTTGACTGAGATATCATTTACATGCCAGTTGTCCAGTCTGTGGCTTTCCCTCCTGACTTCAAAGATCATTCTTACATACCATTACATGCTAGAATAAATTTGGCTTCTTGGGAAAAAACAGCCCAAATGTTCTATTTGCAGGACCCGAAATGTCTATTGCAAGCTAAGCAGGATACTCACTGGTGCTGATGATAGCCTGTAGTCTGAGGATGACAGCGAATAAGACTTCATTCTCAGACTACAGACTGTATCCAATACTTGCCTGCAGTTGAGTGTCATACAATATGATATGGATTTCTGTGCCAGACAAGAGTTAAATTAGACCCACTATTATTCTGTGCTTCTCGGATTCTAGAGAGCTAGTTTGGTCTAAAGGCACCATGCTAGAAAGTAGGAGAGTGGGAGTTCTAGTCCTGCTTTAGCCATGAAAGCCAGCTGGGTGACTTTGGGCCAATCACCAGGAGATGGTGAGTTCTAGTTTTGCTTTAGCCATGAAAGCCAGCTGGGTGACTTTGGGCCAATCGCCAGGAGACAATGAATTCTAGTCCCACCTTGGCCTTAGCCTTGAAACCCGGCTAGGTGACTTTGGGCCAGTCACTCTGTCTCAGCCCAACCTACCTCACTGGGTTGTTGTTGTGTGTAAAATAGGAGGAATTTGTTCGAATTCCTCCAACGTTCAAGGCAACTGGACCTTTGTCATTCTGCTTTGTTTTGACAGCATCTGGCCCTCTTCTCAAGCTCCTTGCTGTGTCACGCTCTCTTTCCTTTTCCGTGCTTTTTGAGGCCGAGTCTGAGTGTTCTTTGCATTGTTTGTGTTATGAGATTATTGTACCAATCGGCCTCCTGGGCACCGGGGAAGCGATCAGACCGCGCAAACCTTCATCGTCATGAATCTGCTTTGGAGAATTGTGAAGTTCTGTTCTAGAATTCAAGTGTCCAAAAAAAACCTGAAAAAGGCTTCTTGCCACCTGCAATATTGCTATGAAGATTCCCATGGTGACACTTCGGCCAAGGATGGGATTCCAGCAGGACAAACGCTCAGGGGAGAAAGTAGGGCTGAGGAAGTTCTCCGAAAGGGAGAGAAGAAATATTGGAAAGGATGAAGGAGAGAACAAGACGTGCGTAGACGGGATGGTCCAAGAATGGTTTGCAAGGACGGAAAATTATGGCGATGCGGTAAATGGGCTTGAGATGGGCCAGTTTTTGCGATGTTTCCTTCTCTTGTTTTGTGCTTTAATTCCTTTGGCTTAGTGCTGTTCTGTTCTTCGCATAATGTTGTTTTGATTGATCATATGCCAATGAGCCAGGGTTGATCGATGTGGAAGTTATTTGCTCCCAATGGTGCCCCCCATCATCACGGTAATTGAATTCATCCACCTGGTTGCTGATTATACTTTCCTTTCCTTTCCTTTCCTTTCCTTTCCTTTCCTTTCCTTTCCTTTCCTTTCCTTTCCTTTCCTTTCCTTTCCTTTCCTTTCCTTTTCCTTTCCTTTCCTTTCCTTTCCTTTCCTTTCCTTTCCTTTCCTTTCCTTCCTCCCTCCCTCCCTCCCTCCCTCCTCTCCTCCCTCCCTCCCTAATCCATCCATCTTTTCTCCTTCCTTCCTTCCTTCCTTCCTCCCTCCCTCCCTCATTTCCTCCCTCCCTCCCTCTTCCATCCAGCTTGTCTCCTCCCTTCCTCTCTCCCTCCCTCCACCATTCATCTTCTTTCCTCCCTCTCTCATCCATCCATCTTCTCTCCTTCCTTTCTCCCTCCCTCCCATTCCTTCTTCCCCCTCTTCCCCTCTCTCCCTCCCTCCTCCATCCATCTTCTTTCCTCCCTCCCTCATCCATCCACCTTCTCTCCTTCCTCCCTCCCTCCCTCCCATTCCTTTTTCCCCTTCTTCCCTCTCCCTCCCTCCCTCTTCTTTCCTCCCTCCCTCCCTCCCTCCCTCATCCATCCACCTTCTCTCCTTCCTTTCTCCCTCCCTCCCATTCCTTCTTCTCCCTCTCTCCCTCCCTCCTCCATCCATCTTCTTTCCTCCCTCCCTCCCTTCCTCATCCATCCACCTTCTCTCCTTCTTTCCTCCCTCCCTCCCTTCCTCATCCATCCACCTTCTCTCCTTCCTTTCTCCCTCCCTCCCATTCCTTCTTCCCCCCTCTTCTCCCTCTCTCCCTCTCTCATCCATCCATCTTCTCCCCTCCCTCTCTCCCTCTCTCCCTCCCTCCCTCCAATTTTCTTGACAACAATATAAAATTCCTTTGCTGCTATCTTCTTTCAAAGTCAGCTTGACTCCTGACTCTAGCTCATCTGCGGAGTCCTGGCAGTGCCATGTCCTTGGATCTGTTCTTTTGGCGGTACAAATATTCCATCGGGACCAGAATTCCATTCCCAAGTGAGATCGTCGTTAAGTGGCTTGCAGCCTGTCTTTTTCAATGCAATTGTTAAACGAATCGCTGCAGTCGTTCAGTGAGTCACATGGTCGTTAAGTGAATCTGGGTTGCCCCGTTGATTAGGCTTATTGGAAGCCACCTGAGAAGGTTGCAGGTGGTAATCCCATCACCCTGATCAAACACCACAATGGCTGTAAATGCACGGCAATTTTTGATCATGTGACCATGAGGATGCTGCAACAGTTGTAAGCACGAGGACCAGGTGTAAGTCACCTTTTTTTGGGGGGTCCTACATTTGAATGAATGGTTTTACATCCAGGATTACTTTCAACTGGGCTGCAGGTCACAAAAATTACAATGACAAAGCGAAAGATATTGTCACACTTACTGTTGTAGTTGGCCAGCAGCCTGTGCAGATGGCAGTGGAATCGGACACTGGGAAAGAACGGGGATCAGTCCAGCAATCTGGAGAGGACTCGGTTGAGGGTCCTGCATCCAATGCAGAGATGGGGCCAGGATCATCTGGGAGTGGGGTGCAACCTCCCAAGCCTCCGGAGTCTGGCAGCAGTGAGGCAGAGGAACAAAGGGAGCCTGTTCCCAGTGTGTGTGTGCACAGAGCTGCCAGAAGGCAAGAGTAACTGAAACAAAAGGGGCAACTCAGGAGTAAGGCTGGGAGGCGATTGCCCCTCCACTAAGGGATAAAGGAAGTGCAAAGGTAAAGAAACCTTTGCAGGAAGCAATGTTGTTTGCTCTGTTCGGATTAAACCTTGAAGCTCTGTGTGGACTTTGTACTTCATTTGGCTTTTTACAGTTAATTTGGCACTTTAGTTGTTGACAGCAATTCAAAGGAGAGAAAGGTGGGTGCTTATCTCGAGGAACTGTTGGGACTCATTATGGGCTGGGAATGAACATAATTCCCAGTGTTGAAATAAAACAAAAGTTGTTTGGACTAAGCGTGTGCTTAATTAGGGTCTCAGGAAGCTTTGGGTCAGAACACTTACCTGTCTGTCCAGGTGGACATCTTTGGAAGCATCTTACAATTTGGAAATCGAGCCCAAATCATACCAGAAAATGAGAGCTTTGTTGTCATTCTCTGATACGATACGAGTGCCTAGTTTTCTATCATGTTCTCATGGTTCTTTGATTGACGTGGCTGTTTCAGGTGCCTTTTTTTTTTTTGGAAAGCTCATTGTTCTTTGTAAAAGTGTTTGTTCTGGAATGGAGAGGCAGCCAAGGCAACTCCAACAGGTTGGGGCGTGTTTTCATTTTGTTCCTGGCTTTTGAAAAAGAAAAAAGAAAAAGAAAGAAAGAAAAATTATGAACAGAGGCTGCATTGTCACGACGCTGATGGAAAGGTGCAATCATCGCGTATATTTTTTAAGACTTTCAAGAAGATAGCATGTATGAAATGGCGGTAATTAAACATCATAAGTCTAGGCCCTCAGGCTGTGGATCTCCACATTTCTGAGGGGAGATTTTACTGGCTTTGAAAGACTGCTTTCTTATTTATTTCTTCCACCGATCGGGGTATGTTTCTTCCAAGGCCGCATACGTGACTTGTTCTCTTGCCATTTTGATTTCGCGATTCAATTCAGGCAGAGAGAGAGAGAGAGTAACAAAGAAAAACTGGGATGAGAGATTGGAAAAAAAACCAACCCACCAACTAACCAGGGAGAGCATTTAAATTGAGAATCTCCGTAGACCTTTAAAATGGGGAGATTTATTGCCTCAGAAATCACATCTGACTGACTTGAGCTGGCAGTGGGAGGCCAGAAAAGGCTACAAGGTTTAGCTTAGACCCAATGAAGACACAAGTTGGCAAACTAAATCAAAGGCAGAAGACTTATTTTTCTGCTGTTGAGACTAAGAACAAAACCAATGAGTCCATATTTTAAGAAAAGAAAGGGCGATTTGGCCTGGGGTTTTGGTAGGTAAGACAAGCAGTTCATAATAATAATAATTGCCTCAAAGGAGGGAGGACTTTCCCAGTCTACAGCTTTCAGAATCTGCCACCTGTTGTGAATGCTGAAGTAATGTTTATCTCTTTAGCAAAGGACTTCTCTTGATGCTATTCAAGGTATCTTCCAGCACATTCTCAGACCTTCTCTGGTGTCTGTTAGAACCACAATGTTAGTAGGTCGGCATCTATGGAAAAGCTTTGCTTCACTGCCACCCCCTTCTTTCTTTTATTGAAAACTTTAGGACTTCATCTATTTTTTTGTGACTAGAAAGATTAGTGCAAAAGTGGATAATAAATATTCAAATTCTCCAAATCTGAAGAGTGCCATAAACAAGATGACCAAGTAGGAATTCTTTGTATGTTCTTGCTTCACATTTTTCCCCCTGTGTCAAAAGTAAAATGAATTGCAGACTGTTTTTAAGATTTATTTGAAGGTCATCCAGTGTTATCCTTAAATGATAGTTCTCAAGCAGGGATATGATTTGGTTTATTGTCTTTGGGGAGGCTCAAAGAAACATGAAATGCCAAGTCATCCTTGGTTCATCCAGCACATTAGTGCCAACACGAACTGAAGTAGGTTCTCTTGAGTTTTGGGCAGGAGCTGCTCCAGACTCCAACTCCAGATGGTCAGGAAGCTGTAGTATGGAGTTGTGGACACCACTCCACCCCGGTCCATATTTTGATCTCCTTTCAACTTCTCCAAAGTGTGTTGTAATATTTAAAGCAAACTAGGATGCTCTCCAGATGTATCAAGATCAACGCTCAGAATTTTGGAACCTACAGATCCAAAGTCAATTGCTTTGTTGTGGCAGATTAGGATTTTGGAGTGGGGATGGGGTCTCATAAGGCATTTCATGCAAGGTTTTTTTGCACCAGGAAAGAATCAGCTGTAGGCCCAGTTGTGTCCTGGGAGGGTACACACCAACTATGGTCTATCCAACACCACAAAAGATCTGGTGGTTTTAGGTTCAGGTTATGAAGAGCTTGTGGCTAGTTCCAATTCTTTGCTTCATCCCACCATCTGACTCCTTCTTCTACCACCCTAGAAGTTCAACCCTTGAGGTTCAGCCAAACAGCCAGATCAATGCAAATGAAAACAACCCCACATTTGGCTTAACCTGCTTTTGAGGAATTCAGAGTAGAGATTGTGGTAATGGGAGTGTGCAATCAGCCTCACCTGCCTCATAAAGTCTTCTGAAAAGAACATTAAAGGCAGAAACTATGCCAATTGTTATCATATAATAAAAGTTAACTATTTGTGGTTGGATTTTGCAATAGTTATGTACCTCTAAGCATACGAGATGTCCAGAGTTATTTGAGGACACATTTCTTTCTTTCACGTCTCATGGATATTCTCATTTAAAGCCTGTAATTGGCCCAGACCAAGGAAACAACCAAGTTTAAAGAGCGTGAAAGGTCCATGACCATCCTTCTCCATCCCACAAACCCCACTTCTTTCTAGCACTGATGGTGTTCTCTAGTTGGGCAATGAAACATTTATAAGAGAACAACCAAGCTCAGAGAGCACTGTGGATTCTGTGATGAACATGTAATTGGTAAAATGGAAACATTTGTTGAGAAACTGTGGGTTGGACAAAAAAGCTCTTTGCAACTCTTTCTTTAAGAATCATCCTTTGAAAGTGAAATGCTTTGAAGGTGAGCTGTCCAAGGTTTAACCTCAATTGAAAAAAAACTTGAACCTGTGATGATTTCTTTCTCTCTTAGCCATATCTCTGATTTCTATTAGCCATTGGGGTGATTTTGAGCCAATTACTAGGAGACTGTGAGTTCTAGTCCCTTAGGCATGAAAGCTAGCTGGGTTACTTTTGGCCAATCTCCAGGAGATGGGGAGTTGTAGTTCCTCCTTAAGTATGAAAGCTAGCTGGATTTCACCAGGAGATGGGGGAATTATAGTTCTGCCTTAGGCACGAAAGCTGATTGGGTGAACTTTGGGCCAATCACCAGGAGAAAGTGAGTTCTAGTCCCACTTTGGGCATGAAAGCTGGTTGGATGATTTTGGGCCAGTCGCTCTCTCTCAGCCCAACTTGTTATAGAAATCTAAAAAACAAGCAAATGAACATTCATTGAAAATGAGGACCATTTCCCCCCTGTCCATGGTACGGACAGAAATTCTGCCTTAGTAAACCCAATATCATCTTCCCATGGCATGGGCATATGTGAGTGTGAGTGAGTGATGGAGATCAAGATCCTAATCTAACTTAAACATAGTCTGCACCAAAGCCAAAAGGAATAACAAAAATCTGACTTCTTTGATAAAATACCTAAAATATGAGAAAAGTGCTGAAATGGTTTCATACAATGCCACCAAATCCAGCTGTACGGAAATGTGAATGCAAATACTTTTGTCGAAAATTCCTGTCGAAACAAGTCTTGATTGTTACTTGACTCCCAAATATTTTCAGACTGGTTTCTCTTAGGAGGCAGCTTCAAAGTCGTCTCTTGCAGATACTACTTGTGTGCGAGATAAATCTCCAAGCCATGATTTGCACAAGACCCCTACCTCTGAAATAGTCTTTAAAATGTGTTGCCAAATGTTTTAACGTCAGGGGAATATTGTAGACTGTTGAATGGAAGAAGTATAAATGCACAAACTCAGTTCATACTCAGTTTGCAACAGTCCCAAAACCTTTTCCATAGCTTTGGTGCAGCTGGGTTGGTGCATCTTCTGATACAAGGCAAGGTCTTGTTTTTCTCAGCAGGCTGGAAGAACTTACGATTAAAGGGGGAAAAATTTGTGGCCATATAAGAGAAAGTCTTGTGTTCACAGCAGGCTGTTTTCTGTCCTGTCTCATGCACAGAGGTGGATTTGTGGCTGTGCAGATGCAGATAAATAATTCCACAAAACATCCATAACAAAGTACATTTATTGGTACATCAGGTATCTTCATAACTCACATTTGTGATGAAGCTTTTCTATAATGACCAGTCCTTTGTATATAAGCAATTGCAGGTAAAAGATGGTTCTTTTCCTAACCCATCACGTAAGATGCTTATCAGTTCATGAGTCTAGGTAAGAATGGAGGAAAACCTCCCTCAACCTCTCAAGGGTCAATTTAGTGACCAATCAGGATTACAGATGTAGCCACGTGACAGGAACTACATTTCTCAGGATACCTTTAACTACATTTACCATGATGCATTCTCTTAAGGGGACAGCTCACAATTCCTAAGTAACTAACCAATTCCCATAGACCGGCTGGCCCAGCACAGGCTGGAAGAACTTCTTACAAACTAGAGGGGCAAAGTTTGTGATCAAGTAAAGGAAGAAGGTTTTCTCATCACCTGGTTGATATTGTGCATGGTACTTAGGTCTTAGATCAGGCCTTCTCCTTGGAGACACTGAATCAAAGAGGTGGGAATTGAGTATAACAGAGACGACAATTCATGATGTGGGATTGACAATTTTTTTCCAGTAGGGGGAGATGAGATGGTTGGTGGGACACCGTGGTCAGCTGGGCTGAAGCACATCCTTGGTGAAACCCATGCTAAAATTGGTGGATGCTACAGTTCTCCCCACTTCTCATATTCTCTGTGACTTCTCCTTCTCTCCCAATCTTCCTCTTTTGGACAGACTGCAGGAAGGGCAAAAGTCATGTTCACAAGGATCTCAAAAGAGATGTCATCATTTCGGAAGCTCATCGAGAACGTATCCAAATGTATCAGAGCCATATCTAAGGGCCTTCAGCAAGGGCCTTCAAACTTGGCAAGTTTAAGACTTGTGGATTTCAACTCCCAGAATCCCTCCTCCAATCATGTTAGCTCAGGAATTCTGGGACTTAAAGTCCACAAGTCTTAAACTTGCCAAGTTTGAAGACCCTTGCATTAGATGAGAGAGATGAGAGATGGATGGATGGATGAGTAGACAAACAGAGATGGATGGATAGATGATATAGATAGATGAGAGATATGTATAGATAGATATAGATGATAGATAGATACAGTAGATAGATCGTAGATGATATATAGATGTAGATGATATAGATCAAGGGTCTTCATACTTGGCAAGTTTAAGACTTGTTGGACTTCAGCTCCCAGAATTCCTGAGCTAACATGACTGGAGGAGGGATTCTGGGAGTTGAAGTGGCTAAAGAACCGAATGTTGGTTAAATGACACTTTTTTCGAATACCCCAAGAAAGTAATCCTTCATCTGAAATCCTGAAAATTTGACGTCTTTTTTTGTGTGTGTGTGTGTTTGTGTTTGTGTTTTAGGTTATGATGATACAGCAGAAACCAATCTAATCTCTCGCCCCATCCACTCAGCCAAGCTGTTGCAAGACAACCACCCTAGAACTATTCGCAGAAAAAGAAGCGTTGGTAAGAATTTTATAAATGCACCAAGGTGTAGGGAGTAAATCTTTGGAAGGACTTTAGTGGCTGGTGTAGAATTTATTTAAAAAAAAAAAAAAAAAAGCATAAGAGAGGAAATTATTTTGCAAACAAATAGAAAAGAGAGTGCATGCTATTGTGTTTTTTTTATTTTATTTTATTTTTCTTCAGTAGTTCGGTCATCTTCCAGGGTTATAATATCCTGGAAAAATGCCTGGCATTCAATTTTCATGTTCCTGCATGCTCCTGGTGAAATCTGAGCGAGAGAAGGTGGTGCTGGTTAGTTCTTTCAGTTCACTGATTTGCAACTAACTGGGGTTCTTCAAAAACTGAATGGAATAACAAGACTTTCCTCTTGCAAGAGGGATTGTTTGCTGACCCTTTCCGTGACTCACTTTCCCTTCCATTGGGAAAAGGCAGATTTTCTGCTTCTCTGGGTGCTCTTGTCAGATCTCAGTTCTCCCAGAGTGTGTTCCATAATTCTTCATTCCTTGGGGACTCTACCCGTTGTACCTCTGTCTGGGTTCCATGCTTGCCTACTTTTTAAGCAGAATGTAGAGACTGTGTTGAGAATATAGGCAATTCTCGACTTATAGCCACCATTCAATCAGAATTTCCATTGCTAAACAAGGCAATTGATAAATGAGTTGCATCCAATAATACAACATTACGAGAAGGAAGATCTAGTTTAATGAGAAGGAGGACGGGGTGTGTGTGTGTGTGACATGATAGCAATGCTCCAATATCTCGGGGGCTGCCACATAGAAGAGGGAGTCAAGCTATTCTCCAAAGACAGCAATGGATGGAAACTAATGAAGGAAAGAACCTAAAAATAAGAATAATTTTTTTCTGACAATTAAAAAATATTAATCAGTGGAACGACTTGCCTCCAGAAGCTGTGGATGCTCCAACACTGGAGGTTTTTAAGAAGAGATTGGACAACCATTTGCCTGAAATCATCTAAGGTTTCCTTCCTGAGCAGGGGGTTGGACTAGAAGACCTCCAAGGTCCCTTCCAACTCCGTTAATGTGTTAGATGATTAGGAAGATGAGGAATATGAACAGCCTTTATATACCTCCTTTCTTCTGTAAAACTGCAGGGCATCCATTTGATGGTCCTCTAGATTTACCTTCAAAAGAAACCTATGGGATGAATTGGGCTGAGAAAGAGCATCTTTGGTGATCAAATGGAAACTTGAATTTGGCTCTTCCCAGGCCAAGACCAATATCTTCCATGATTCTTTCCAATTTTAGGAACTGGTTCAGCCACCTATTTACGTCAAATACATTCACTGCCAAAATATACTATGATGAGAATCCCATCTAGGGGAATGAATTGCCACCAGAGTTGAAAAAAATAGTAGTAACAGAGAAGTAACAGAGTAGTCAAGTTGAATATAGTTGGGTGCAAAAAGAAGGGAAATTACTATAAATATATATATTTCCAGATCTTTTGCTGTTGCTCATATAAGTTGGGGTTTTGTTCTTACCCTAGTTTGTGAGGCAGCCTATGAAGGGATGGAACAGGACAGAAGTTTCCTGGATTGAATATAAGAGAAGAACAGACAGAGCTGGAGGGCAGAGTTAAATGAGTCATCAGCCTAGAGTCCTTGCGTTGCCACAAATGATTCAATTCCAACCCCTTCTGAATTCAGTTAACCTTTATCTGGTGCCAATTTAACACTGAACTGTAGTTGACCAGATTCTTGTCTATAGGCATGAGCAATAAATATTGCGAGGTGCAACTTAATATGGGGTCCTGATTCTTTGCACCTGACTTAAATCGATAAAATAAGAATATGGGCACCCAGTACCAAATAGCTATCTGATTCATCTGAATTTTCCCTGCCTTTCTTCAAGAACTCTGGCCAGTTTTTGGCAAATGAACCATGGAGCAGAACTGAACCCAGGGCATTCTATATGCAAAACAAGTGTTCTTTTATGAGCCATGGTGGTGCAGTGGCTAGAATGTAGAACTGCATGCTACTTCTGCTGACTTCTGGCTGCCTGCAGTTTGGCAGTTCGATTCTGGCCGTCTCAAGGTTGACTCAGCCTTCCATCCTTCCAAAGTTGATAAATTATTGGGGGTGGTACGCTGACCTGTAAACCTGCTTAGAGAGAGAGATGTAAAAGCACTGTGAAGCTGTATATAAGTCTATTGCTATTCTTGAGTCCCAACTCCACATCACTCTTCTCATTTCACCTTTCTACAGAGGAAGCCATTCCTGCAGTCTGCAAGACGCGGACGGTGATCTACGAGATCCCTCGGAGTCAAATTGACCCGACTTCTGCCAACTTCCTGATATGGCCTCCCTGTGTGGAAGTGAAGCGGTGCACCGGATGTTGCAACACCAGCAGTGTGAAGTGCCAACCCTCACGGATACACCACAGAAATGTTAAGGTGAGGGGAAGCAGAGTGCTGTCTTATTGGGGCTGGGTATCCCACACCTGTCCTTTGCTGTCCTTTGAAAGAATAGCCTGAGCGCCATCCAGAGTAGCAACCCTTCACATTTTCAACATGGGCAGCTGTTGGGAAACTCCCAGCTAGGCAGGAAGGAGGAGTCAAGCAGGGAACTAGCTTTGAATCCTTGCACAGCTGCAAGCGGCACTGTCCCCTCCAAGTTCCATGAAACCTTATCTTTTTGTTCCCAGAGAAGGCAAGTGTCATGGGTGGCATACAAGATAATTAATTAATTAATTAATTAATTAATTAAGTGGGTTCCCCAAAACTCCATGGGGCTAATTAGGGAGAAAAAATGTCACTGCAATGAATCCCAGTGAAATCGCAGGTTTTTAATTCACGAATGCAATTGTTCCATCTAACCAGTGGTGAGATTCAATTTTTTTTTTCTACTGGTTCTGTTGGCGTGGCATGGTGGGTGTGATGTAGCTTGGTGGACGTGGCAGGGGAAGGATACTGCAAAACCCCCCTTCCCTCCCCACCCCACTAACCTGCTTTCCAGCTCCATTCTCCTGTGCAGGGCAACCAAAGGAGACCCAGACGATCAGCTGGGACTCAATGGGAGGCAGAGAAGAGATGGGGATAGGGTAGTCAGAGGCAGGATTTTCCGGTCCTTCAAACTACTCAAAATTTCTGTTATCGGTTCTCCAGAACCTACTGAATACCACCTCTGCATCTAAATGCTAAAAAAAAAAAAAAAAAGGCAACTGGGAGGCAATTTTTGCTGGGGCATGGGGTGTACAGCAATCTTTTGGGGGGGCTTCCCACTAGCCCTGGTTTCTGGGTGCCATGGCTTCATAATCCGTGTGCTTCTCCCTTTTCTGCGCTAGCCCTTTGTAACATGTGAATGCAAATAGAAGGGCTAAACAGGAAACACCTTAAACACACAACCTGGGAGCGAGATAAGATGGCTATTGTGTACTCGAGTGGCCAGTTTTGACTTCCTTGAGGTCAACCGCATTTCAAATTCTTTCTTGAGAATCTTTCCTTTCCTTTCTTGGTGGTTCCTTTTTGTAGGAAACCAGCTGCCTCTGTCATTTTTCTGAGTGGAATTCAAATAGAAGTGTTTGGACAGTAGACAGAAGAACCTTCAACCCCTTCTGATAGTTGTTTCTGAGAATAAATGAAGAATTAGGTTGTGCAGATTAATTGTGCATGAGTGTGTGTGTGTGTTTGAGGTGGTGCTTTGCACCTCCTGGAGTTAGTTATAACCGGGGTGGGATTCTACCAGTTCACACCTATTCGCTAGATCCTGTTGTTAATATTCTAAGCAGTTCGGAGAACCGGTTGTGAGAAGAAATTACTGGCCTAATCCTGTAAGGAAGGCAGGAAGGAAACATTCTGGTGTTGCTTACAGAAACTGCCTCTCCATTAACCCTTATTACATTCTTGGCAGGACTAGACTTCCTGTCACAGGAGTTTTTTTCCCTTCCTTTGCTGGTACTTTGCTTGTGTGGAGTGACCATTCAAAGTTACAATGGCACTGAAAAAGGTGACTTATGACCATTTTTCACAGTTACGACTGTTGCAGCATCCCCACAGTCATGAGAGCCAGGCGAGGAGATGCGTGCCTCGATGTGAGTGATATTGAGTTGGCTACACCCAGCCAATAAACACGACCACCAAGCCATATCCACCCAGTCACATGACCATCAAGCCACGCCCACCACCTAAGCCACACCCACAGAACTGGTTGTTAAATTTTTTGAATCCCATCCCTGATTATAAAACCAGTGGTAGAATTCAGCCAGTTCGCACCAGTTTGAGAGAACTGGTTGTTAGCATTCTGAGCACTGTGCCGCTGTGGCTCATATCTTATTATCCAGGGTTCTAGATAAGAGTTAACAGAATTCAAGCTAGACTTAGAGACCACTTGTGGCAACTTAAGGAGTCCAGGTTGATGCCTTGCTTGACTCCACCCAGGCTCTGCCTGAATTTCTCCGACACTCAGTCGGGATAGCAGATGCTGAAGAAAGCTACTACACGAATTAATCTGATTGGCAGCTGTCTCAGTCTGTCCAAGCATTCCCAGACACTTCTAGCTTTAAACTAGGATAGCTGTAAACGGGAAGGGCGGTTTTTAACTGGTTGAGGACCTTGAGGACATCCAATGGAATTTAGATGTTTTTCCTCCCCCCTCCAGACCTCTCTGACGTTGTAGCGATGGTGGCACATTTTTGGAGACCCTTTGCTCTATGGTTACAAATAGCTCTTTAGAAAATAGTTATAGGGGGAGGGGAAGCTAGGCGCATGTTTTGCAGGCAAAGGATTCCACCTTCCATCCTAAGGTCTTCAGATGGCGCTGGGAGATAGTCTGAAACCCTCAAGAATGTCTACTATTTATGGCTGATCATGGTGGACCAGATAAGCCTATAGTTAGCTTCATTTTTTTTTTTTTTACTACCAGTTCTGTGGACTTGGCTTGGTGGGTATGGCTTGGCGGGTGTTGCAGGGGAAGGATAGACTGCAAAATCTCCATTCCCTCCCCAGCCCACTAGCCTGCTTTCCAGCTCCTGCAAAGCAACCAAAGAAGACCCAGCTCATCAGCTGGGACTCAATGGGAGGCAGAGAAGAGATGGAGTTGGTGGGGCCAGTCAGAGGTGGGATTGGCCGGTTCTCTGAACTACTCAAAATTTCTGCTACCGGTTCTGTAGAACCGGTCAGAACCGGCTGAAGGCTACCTCCGGTTAGCTTGCTATAAATCATCTTCTTGTGTTCTTCACTTGAGTGTGTCATCTGTTTTTCCGTGGATGCCTGATTTCTGTTCCTAATAAGAGGAGAAACGGCATTTTCTAAGAAAAGGTTGCTTGGATGTCCTTCTCAGGGCTGTTTTTAGAAGCAAGCTTCTGCCCAGCGTATGAGAATTGATCTTAGTTTACTCTAAGTCACTGCCTGGAAAAAAAAAAAATAACAATAGCATGCTTGCAAAAGGTCTTGAGAAAAATCCTCCCTCAGCTTAATGTTAATTAAAAAAGGAGAAGTGAAATGAGAGTGGTGTGTTTTTCGTCAGAGTTGTGACCTTTCTGTCACACCAGTGACTTCCAAAAGAAAATCCATGTTTCTCTCTTCAGTGACTTAAACATTCTTCTCCCTTTCTCCTCGTCTTTGATATAACTAATTGTTTCACATGCTCTTTGGAATTCTAGTGTGTTTTTTTTTGGGGGGGGGGGGATGAATGAGCTCTGTGTCCCATAATCCTGAAGATTCTCTTGCGGCTCATGCAGAAAGTTGTCAAGATTTCTGTTTTGCTTCTTCCCAGAAGAGCGTGCAAAAACTTGCCTTGTTCTATTTCCACTTGGTCAAGTTTATATTTAAACCCCTTCTATTTATTTAATTTGATAACCGAAAGCAGAAGGCCCTCTGTTTCTTAGGTTTTTTTTGTGGGGGGGACAAGATGGGAGACAATTGGTCAGTCCTCAGTGGACTTCCCGTGACTTAGGAAGCTGGAGAAGAAAAGCTGCTAGGCCAAAGGAAGAGGTGGAAACCTTCAGACTTGATGTCCAAAACAAAGTTTATAACACCTTTATTCCATCAAATGGACAAGGAGGAGGAGGAGGAGGAGGGAAGGGAAGAAGAAAATGATGAAGAAGAAGAAGATGAAGAAGAAGAAGGGAGGAGGAGGAGGAAAAGAAGAAGAGGAAGGGGGGAGGAGGAGAAGGAGAAGAAAGGAGGAAGAGCAAAAGAAGAAGGGAGGAGGAGGAGAAGAAGAAGAAGAAGAAGAAGGGAAGAGAGAGAGAAGGAGAGGAAGACAAAGAGGTAAGAAGAGGAAGAAGAGGAATAGGAAGGAAAAGAGGAAGAACCTTCTTTTTTTGCATTCTTCTTTTTCTCTCTAAGACCAGGAGAGTGACGAGTAGGGGAAGGTTGAGAAATGCAGATTTGGGCAAGATTGGGAATGGGCTAATAAGGGTGAAAAACCCATCTAGAGTGAAAAATATGATTCATTCAATTTCCCTCCAACATGGACTGATACGCAGAGCCATCTCTTGTCTAAATCAATGCAGCCTTTTTCTTCTTCCTTTTTTTATAAGTTGGACCAGTCGAATGGAAATGCTTTTATTCTCCTAAGATTTTAAGTGGGCAATTTGTGGTTGTGGCTTTTGGTGTTATTTTTAGGAACTGTTTTTCTTCGGTTTTGTTGCTCGCGTTTTTGAGCCTCTCCCCTTCCTTCATCCGGAACTTCTGAATAGATGCTAGACGAAATGATTCATTTGAATTCTTCTTAAGTTCTCTTCCCCTTTCTAGGGACGCCAGATGGCTTACATTTTAACCTTCCCTGGAACAAAGACACTTGTAACCATTGACTGTTGTCCAACTATTGACGTTGAACAGCATTAATTCAAGGATAGGGGATACAAAGCTGACATCGCACCAGAAATCCAAGGGTTAGCTGTGATGGAGGATGGTGGCAACCAAGTTTGATAGAATCACAGAATGATTCCATTCTGTGGAAAGGGACCTTGGACCTTGATCTTCTAGTCCAAACCCCTATCCAAAGTATCCTGGACAATTGGTTGTCCAATCTTTTCTTGAAAACCTCCAGTGATGGAGCATCCACAACTCCAGGAGGGTAGCTATTCCATTGATGAATCATTCTTGCCATTAGGAAATTCTTTCTTTTTTCCTTGTTGGATCTATCTGAGGAGTTTCCATCCATTGTTTCTTGTCCTGCCCTTGGGTGCTATGGAGGATAAATCACCCCCTCTTCCCTATGACAGCCCTTCAAATATTGGAAAACTGCTACTGGAGTTGTCATCTTCTCCTCCTCCTCCTCCCTCCTCCTTCTCCTCCTGCTGTTGTTGTTGTTGTTGTTGTTGTTGTTGTTGTTGTTGTTGTTGTTCTTCTTCTTCTTCTTCTTCTTCTTCTTCTTCTTCTTCTTCTTCTTCTTCTTCTTCTTCTTCTTCTTCTTCTTCTTCCTCTTCTTCCTCCTCCTCCTCCTCCTCCCTCCTCCTTCTCCTCCTGCTGTTCTTCTTCTTCTTCTTCTTCTTCTTCTTCTTCTTCTTCTTCTTCTTCTTCTTCTTCTTCTTCTTCTTCTTCTTCTTCTTCTTCTTCTTCTTCTTCTTCTTCTTCCTCCACCCTCCTCCTCCTCCTCTTTGTTTTCCTCCACTTCCTCCTCCTTTTCTTCCTCCTCTTCTCTATCTGATGGAGATCCAAGTCTCCTAGTTCTACATCAGACAAGTCTTGGCAATGAAGATCTTAATAGCTAAATTAACGTCTACTCTCTATTTTCCCAATTGTCTTTGAGTAACCAGATCCCTCTACAATTTCCCCATCCAGCATATGATTCCAATGCTGTCTTTGGTCCTGCTTTTTTGAGAGGAGAGACGAGCGCTGTAAATCCCTCTGCTTTTCCAAACATCTCCATCAGTTAATTCCTTTCTCCCCAAAAATGTAATCCAGCCACCCTTTCTCAAGATGCATTAGGCAAACAAGCTGGGCTGCTCAGCTGTTCCTTTTGTGCCTCTCTGGCTTTGTGTTGTCTATTTAAACCCCAACAGAATGTTGAAACTTTGGCCCTCTGACCCCTGCCAACCTTTTGGAATGGCCGAGTTCAATTGACTGTCATTCCCATCGTGCTGTGGTTAATCCGCTCTAGTCTTCCAGCAAGAAAATATCTTTGTAAAGAAGGGCAGGCCAGTTCCAAAAGGTCCTTCCTTAGTAAGTAGGGAGAGATCTAGTTTCTTGGGAAGAAGGCAATGTTTCAGCGTCCGAAGGCTCTCCCGTTGTGTGCAACTCCCAGGAATGGTTTCACAGCCAAGGAAAAGTTTAAGGAAACCATAAGACTCAGCAGAAGAAAAACTAGGACCAATAAAGGAGAATATTTGCAGCTCCGGGTTGAAATCAGGAGTCCTTGGTGCTCTCTGAGCACCTTGGGTGCTTTCTTGCAGATGTTTCATGATCCAACTGGGTAACATCATCAGTGCTAGAAGAGAATTGCATGGGGAGGGTGAAACGAGGAGGAGGGGGAGGACTGTGGGGTCCTCAGTGATCTCTAAGCTTGGTTGTTTTCTTGCAGACATTTCATTACCCAACTAGGTAACATCATCAGTGCTAGAAGGGAGAAGAGTTTGCTTCTTGTTTATATGTTCCCTGTCAAGACAAGCCACTAGTGCAGGGGTCTCCAACCTTGGCTCCTGGAAGCCTGGCGGACTTCAACTCCCAGAATTCCACAGCCAGCTTTGCTGGCTGTGGAACTCTGGGAGTTGAAGTCCGCCAGGCTTCCAGGAGCCAAGGTTGGAGACCCCTGCACTAGTGTGTAACAAAAGAGCAGCCCGCCCCCCTTATAGCACTGATGATATTACCTAGTTGGGTAATGAACTGTCTGCAAGAAAACAACCAAGCTCAGAGCACCAAGGGCCCTTCAAAAATTAGGAACCCTCTACAACAGGGGTCTCCAACCTTGGCTCCTGGAAGCCTGGTGGACTTCAACTCCCAGAATTCCACAGCCAGCTTTGCTGGCTGTGGAACTCTGGGAGTTGAAGTCCGCCAGGCTTCCAGGAGCCAAGGTTGGAGACCCCTGCTCTACAACATAAATGTAAGGACAGCTGCTATGTAGAACAAAGAGACACCAATTAGCAGTCAGAAGACAGGATCAAAGCACCTTAATTTCATGACACATGGACAGATTTCACTATAGTTTCAACCAGGCAACTCTGAGCATTCTAGACCAAGCCAAATCCAAAATCTCTAGAGAATTCCTGGAGAAGGAGGGGATTCAAGATGTACTTGCAGATTAAATATGCATAACATAACATACTCTTTGCTGCTTGCTTTCTGGGCCGTCGTTCAAGCATGTTTCCCTATAATATATTTAGAATACTGTTATCGTCAGTGGCTTTGCATGGAAGTTGGTCAATGTTGTGAGAAAAAAAAATGCGGGCATTACAACCTCATTGGATTGTAATTTATTTCAAGCATTGCAACCTTCTGTGTGGATTGACTGCATCACTGAACACGTGATGATAGACCAAGAGTGTTACATTTCACATCAGACTCTCTTGTCTGGTGTGAAAGTTGTTTTATTACCTCTGGGGTTCAGTCTGGATCTTCGTTGGCCAAGGTCTTGATTTGTGTTTTGTTGTAAATGAGACAACTGAGTCATCCTTTGATGTTGGATGACTCAGAGTGGCACTAGATTCCTTTCCTTCTCTATTTTCGTATTGTCAGACTTTGACAGAGAAAGCAGGGGATGGGTGTCAAAGCTTCACTGACAGGTCAGTCATTCTCACCAAATACCAGTCTACCCAAAATTACCAGTTTGGAAAGAGATGCAAATAGCAATAACAAAAGGACTTAGACTTATATGCCACTTTACAGTGCTTTACAGCTCCCTTTCTGTGGTTTACAGAAGCAGCTTATCACCCCCAACCATCTGGGTCCTCATTTTACCCACCTTGGAAGGATGGAAGGCTGAGTCAACCTTTGAACTCCTGGCAGTAGGCAGAGTTAGCCTGCAATTCTGCATTCTAACCACTGAGCCTCATGTCTCTTTGTGTCCCTGGTGATCGAAAGGGCAAGCACTTTATGCCCTTAGAGAAGTTGGTTTCTCAACAGTTGCAAAATTTCTGGATGACCTTCCAGTTTGAGTTCTAGGGAAGCTGCTTCTCTTTCAGATGGCTAGACTTGGTGACTTTTAATTAGTTCCCCAGTCTGTCTTTTGAGGCAACTCTGCTTCTGTCTGCATGGTCAATTATGAGAAAAATATTGCCTCAACAGAGTGGGAGTCATCCTGGCCTTCCGGTTTGTGTAATTCTACAAGGATGTATAAACCTGGAAAGGAATAGAAGGGTATGGAGGAATGACCTTGAGAGGAAGAAGAGCCACAGGCTAGATCAGAGGTCTCCAAATTTGCAACTTTAAGACTTGTGGACTTCCAGGATTCTGGAAGTTGAAATCCACGAGTCTTAAAAGTTGCCAACTTTGGAGACCTCTGGACAAGACAATAATTAGATAAGAGGCAACCGAGCCCACAGAAGGAATTGAAGCATGGCAGAAGAGACCCTCCCTAGTTTCTTGGACCCTATAGGTGAGGGGAAAAAAAGGTTTCATATTTGCTTTCTTTCAGAGTTGCAAGATGGGTGTAAGCTCTTCAAAACAGTCTGGACAAGAAGCACACCCAGGAATACTAGCTCTAGTCTTTAATGTAAGGTTACGTGATCAGAATTTTGCAATACACCAATCTGGTAAACTAACCAGGAATGGTATGTGGGAATTACCTCAGGAGACAGGAGAAAGAGCCATAGATAAGACAATGGTCAGATAGAGACGACTTAGCCCAGGGAAGGTATTAGGACGTAGTAAACATCTCAAAAGGACCTCCTCCCTAATTTCTTGGATGTAAAGGTGGAGAGTGAAGAAGACGTATTTTCAGACTTGCAAGAATCTGTTCCTGTAACCTTACAATAAAATTAGAGTTGGTACTTATAGGTGGACTTCTTGCCTGGAGGACTACCTCACAAGGCTGACAAAGTGTGTGTAGATGTATCAATGAATCCACAACCCACCTGGGTCAGTAAAGAAATAGATGGCTTTCCTCTTTAGTTTTCAATTTTTATTTATGCCTGTGAAGTCTATAGAGCAGTCGGCTTAAAGTGTCTTAGGGTGTATTTTGCAACATTAAATGTGACTCAGGATTGATTCAAGGCATGTTGGATGCCTACAAAACTGGATCTAAGAATGAAACTTCTTATTGGCATAAGGACAAGATGGATCTTACAGTTGTCATCCCCCAAAAGAAAGAAAGATTGTAAATCCATGACTTGTGTGACAGTGTTACAAATTCTTTGATTTTCAAAATACATCCACCCAAAGCTGGTAAACAGTCTATCACACAAGTCCACATTTCAGGATAGTAAATGCTGGTCCCTTTGCCATTTGTTTTTGTTTTTTTAATCTTTTTTTTCCTCAAGTGTATCTTGCCTGCCAAAATACTTCAGCTGCAAGGAACACTTTAAAAACAACTTCACTTGAACCAGGGAAGTTGTGCTAAGCTACAAAGTCAAACCTGAGCAACAATTGGCTAAATGCCACCCACGTTCATAAATGCCCGGAGAATATCCGGCTGATGAATGATCCCTTCCTTTTCCAGCATATTATGCCAACAAGCTCTTTGTAACAGAAGGGTGAGGGAGAGTTTGGGGATAAAACAGAGGCTTTACAAGATCCCAAGTCCAAGTTAGAAAAATTCCACTTAAAAATCCAAGAAGGCTTTTATTGGTGGTGACACAGCAACTCTGTGAAATGATGGGTCTTTTTTCCTTGCTTTGAATCTTGAAACCCATTCTCAAAGAAGTTATTTTGGAGGCAGTTTCCTCAGAGCAGTGCTCCAAATCTTGTTCTTGGTTACTGTTTGGCTAACAAGTTTCTGAATATTATTATTGTGTTTTCATCCGCTTCTAGGTGGCCAAAGTGGAATATGTTAGGAGAAAACCCAAATTAAAGGAAGTTCTGGTGAAGTTAGAAGAGCACATGGAATGCACTTGTACAATGTCAAATTCCAATCCAGATTTTCGAGAAGAAGAAACAGGTAGGTTGGAGTAGATTAAGAGACTGAAGTTGACGGGTGTTGGATGTGACAGGGTTTTCTGAGGTGCTCTATGAGTCTCGAGCATTAAGCATCTGGAAACGAGAAACATGCTTGTGATAACCACAGCAATGGAAAATAGTTCACGTTGCTTAAATCTACACGTTATGAATCTTAGCATAGGGGGATACGTCTTTTTCAAGACTAATAAGTCTTGTGCTTAATTCTGGGCCTTTTGAGAAGGATTTTGACAGACTAGAACGGCACCAAAAAGATGGATAGGGATGGGGAAATTAAACTTTTCAAGGAAAGACAAAGAAGTTGGGGCATGAGAATGTAGAATTTGGGTTTGGTGTTCTCTTAGTGGTATCCCAAAGATTTGAAGGATGGGGAGGAGCTGGTATTTAATAATTTTTATATATTGATTGATATTAAAAGTGGGTTGGTGGGTAGTCTTTCTCCTGCACTTTCTTTTTATTGTTACGATTACTGATATTATTATTTTTCATGTGCCTTATACATTTTATAACGTTTTGGGCAGATTTCAAGGTTTCTGATGAAGCACTAAAACTGACTCCCAATCTTTTGTTTCGAGAGTACAATCAAACCCAGCTGAGATATGTCAGATAAAATAACTTTAAATCCATTTATTTGTATGTCAGGAGGATTAAAATTAACCCCTGGGATTATCTGATATTAACTGCAGATAACCATAGGTGCCTATTTCATGCCATGTTTAGGATTATACACCATGAATCTTAGCATGGTGAATATGTCTTCTCTAAAGCTTTTAAATCTTGTGTTCAATTCTGGACCCTTTGAGAAGAGCTTAAGATAGAATTGAACGGACACCAACAAGATGGATATGGATGGGGAAATGAAACTTTTCAAGGAACGATGAAGGAATTGGCATGAGGAGGTAGAGTTAGGATTTGATGTCCTCTCAATGGTGTCCATAGAAGAAGTCCATGATTTGTTTGCCGTGGTCCTCAAAGAAGAACATGGAATACAGGCACTAAGAATCCCCCAAATTCAATCTGGATGTCAGGAAAATCCTTCTAGAACAGACCAACAGTGAACAATGTAGAGAGGTGATATTCTCTCCTTCATTAGATACATTAATTTGAATTTCTACAGTAAGGAAGCAAGTAGCTAAGGACTTCATTAGCTCTTTCTAACTCTGATTTTGATCAGTGTGTTATTCTGTAAAAAATGATTTGTTCCAATGGTTCTTCTCTGAGAAGAGTTTATTTTATTCCTTTGCTTCCCTAAATGCATGGCCTTTGTGGCTTATTTGTTTAATATACCAATGCTGCCATTATGTCAACAGGCAGACGTAGGAAAAAAGTTAAAAAACGACGGAAATGGTTAAAACCCTCCTTAAAATGGAGCCCATGACCAGGTACGATCCATATATGGAAACTGCCTTTAAGATCACAACCAATAGAAAAACAAACAAAATTGGGCTATTATTCTTCCCTTATTTGATAATTATTTAAGATTCTGGGCGTTGGCTGTTGCCGGGAGCGATCCAGCAATCAAATGTGATTGGCTAAGCTCAATCTTTTCTCCTTGAAGCTACATCTGCAGATGTTCCATTCTGAGGGGGCTATCCTTGATGCTTTAAAAATGATTGATCTGGAGGATAATCAATGCTGATATGTAATTATTGTTGATTTGGAAGGATCAGTTGGTTCTTGAGAACTCTACAGATGGATGTCAAATGTTTCTTTTGTTAGAGATATTTTGCAGTGGCTAGATTGCTAGCCTGTGGGTTTCTGCATGTTTTTTCAGCAATTCTTTTTAACCAAAAGAAAGCTAGGTAAGAAACTGACATGCCACAGAATAAATCCACAGTCTTGGGAAGATGTAGTCATTTGTAAAAACGGGTCCATCAAGACTCCATCCCTAATTCGAAAAATGAAAATGGCTAGTGAATGTTACTCAGTGAAGGCCCATTTCCCTAAAATATGGGCCTAATTAAACTGGAGTTGTTGAATGTTCTCTTAGGAGTGGGTGCTAGGTAACCTTCTGATTTGGGAGCATTTTGGCCTTCATGATGGGAAGTCCATGAGATGCCCTCAACATTTCAAATCCATCCCCCTGGCCCAGCAGTGGGACCCTACCTGTTCCACTACCGGGTCGGTGATCATCTGCACAGCTTTCCCCACACCAGCTGAGACCTGCAGAGCCAATCATCTGAGAGGATAATGAAGAGAAAAGCACAGAGGCAGGTGGGTGGGCTTGGCTTTTTTCTCTTCTTTCTCCTATCAGCTGATCGTCAGAGCCTTTTTTTTAAACTATCGGTTTGGCTGAACTACCGGTTCAGGCGAACCAGGCCAAACCAGTAGCATACCCCCCCCCCCACTGTCCTGATCCCCCCTTTCTCTGCCTCATCATCTGGACTTCCAACCTTATGACGGCCTTCAGATTTCAGTTCTCAAGTCAGGTGAATGAAGCTGTCAGCTTTATGAGCAACTTATATTTGGAGCATGGAAAGGGGGGAAACAGGCCCAGAACTGATGGATAGGAATCTCTTTTTTTCCTAGAGATTTGAAACCCACTTGGATATAGAAGGTGGTCTTTGTTATATGTCCTTGGAGGCCCCAGCATTGAACTTGGGACCTTGTTAACCTTCCCTTGGGGAGGAGGAAGGGGAAGGGAAAACCGTTTGCTTGATTTGAGCTCCCCCAGAAGCATCTATTTTGGAGACCAAGAAATTAATTCCAGTAGAACCACCATTTTGGAGTTTGTATTTTTGGAGGAAGTATAGTTTGTGGAACCAGTTCTCTTTTGTTGCTTCTAAAATTTATTTTGTTTTATTTATTTATTTGAAGCTGATGGTCTTTAGCTTGGTTTATGATCTCCAGCAAATAATGATTTGATTCAACAATTCTTTAATTATGGATGTCTCTTTCTTTCTTTCTTTCTTTCTTTCTTTCTTTCTTTCTTTCTTTCTTTCTTTCTTTCTTTCTTTCTTTCTCTCTCTCTCTCTCTCTCTCTCTCTCTCTCTCTCTCTCTCTCTCTCTCTCTCTCTCTCTCTCTCTTTCTTTCTTTCTTTCTTTCTTTCTTTCTTTCTTTCTTTCTTTCTTTTTCTTTTACAGATGTCAGGTGAAAATAAGCTAGAAAAGATTTCTTTCCGGGACTCGAATGTACAGGATCTGTTACATTCCTGAACCTACGCTGTATGGTGCTTTCTGGATAAATACTTCACTCATCTTCCTATCTGGGGGGGAAAACTGGTTGAGAGAGAGAGAGAGAGAGAAAGAAAGAGAGAGAGAGAGAGAAGAGGGGGGAGGGAGGGAGAGAGAAACACACAATGACACACACAGACATACACACTCACTTCACCAGAACACAAGAGACAAATGTATAGTTGTTTAAATATGACATCGCAGGAAGTATGTAGCAGTCTGCAAAATAATACGACGTTTCCCTATCCATGAAATCGAGAAACAGTGACGTGAATGGAATGAGAAGAAGATGAGGATGAACAATGAACACTACGTGGACAGCAGACTTCCTAAAAAAAACTGTCAATGGTGCTTTTATTTTATTCCCCTCTTGTCCGTTTTATTTTTCTCGAGAAATGTGCCCGAGGCCAAGATGCTGACGGACAGATTCAAGCGGAGTTTGGAGACACACACACACACACACACACACAAACAACAATGGCACAGTGATGACAACCACCAAGAACAGGAATGTATCAAATGCCAGGGCAGAATCTAGAGTGGGTTTTTTTATTTTATTTTAATTTTAATTTTTTTTGGCTTGGTGATTTAAAAGTCTATTAAAAAAATCCATCTGGGGCGCCTTAAGTGTTCGTTTTATTTGGGGTTGTGTGTTTTTTTTTACACCATCAAGTTATTGAGCTTTTCTTTTTATTCTTTTGCCTAGCATTTTATTATCTCTCTTTTTTTGTTTTGGACTACATTTACCAATAATCTGATATAAGAGACTGGTGTAGCGGCAATGAAATGGGATCATGCAAGACTTTGGCATTCTTATTTCTCCTAGCAGGGGGTGCAGACTAATGAAATGTATTAAAATAAAAATGGTATACCTATGCATAATTTTCTAAATGTTTCTTGGTTTGTCTACCCTTTTTTCCTTTCTCCCCTGGCCTCTTCCTTTTTCACAATATATTATTTAAAGCAAGTATTTGGGTTTTCCCCCCCTCTCCTTTGCCCTTCAAAGAGTTGCTGAAGCAAGATGGTGGACAGGCTTCATTGGATGATATCATGGTTGCCATCTTTTCTTGGAGAGCATAGCCAAGAAATGATGGACAAACTGCTGGGAAGTTTCCTAACAGTTAGAACAATTAACCAGTGGAATGGCTTCCCTCCAGAAGTTGTAAATGCTCCAACACTGGAGTTTTTAAAGAAGAGATTGGACAACCATTTGTTTGGGATGGTGTCGGGTTTCCTGTTTGGGCAGGGGGTTGGAGCAGAAGACCTCCAAGATCTGTTATATTCTGTTAACTGGAAGGTATTGGTTTGTGATCACTTACTATAAATCATATTTACTTAAATTTCATGGCTCAAAAGCAGAGCCCAATCATGAGAAAACTTCAAGATTATTGGACGAAGAATGCTAATTCTTACCCTCTAGAGAATGCAAAGTTGTGTCTTCAAATGAATGTTTAATTCTCAATGGGGTGCAGAGGTTCCATAAATTTCTTGGTTTTCTTGAAGATGCAGAGTTGGAGAATAATTTTTAAGAATGTTGACAAAAGGCTTGGTGTGGGTAAACGAGCACTAGGTTAAATGCAAGTAAAACCAAACCAAACCTTTGTGGAAAAACCAACTCATTTTGCTGATTTCATCTGTTTCAGTGGTGTGAGATGTACAAAATTCTTCTTGTTACTCCTACTGTATTGATATCGCTGTGGCCTGGAACACCTTGCTGGAAAACATAAAATTCTTTATTTTTGGTATTAAACAAAGAGAAAAAAAATGCTTTATGTGTATTCAAAAAGAATAGTGTTTTCTTTTGGGGGGGGGGTATGTGTGTTAAATGTGATGTTTGTATTTTTTAATCTAAAATGAATGGTTTTCTATACCCAAGAAATCCTGTTTTGTTTTTTTGAGTCAGAATATTAAAAAAAAAAAAGGAAAGAGATTGGGATATGCATTTTATGGACATATTTTTCTAGCAGAGATAGCTTATCTCATTTAAAGTATATTTATTTTACTAGGAAAAGGAGAAAGATGTAAGTATGGTGTCCTATATTTCCAAAGGAGGAGAAATGGGTTGGTTGTATGTGAGAATATCTCATCCAATGGTGGTGGATCTTCCATGACCTGCTTTCCACCATCACTGGTTGAGATCCTTCCATCAAGGATAGAAATGGGATCGAGTCTTAGTCCAGTTCAATGGGCCTTGAGTTCCTTTCTTGTTGATTTTGGCTCAGATAGCTGAAGGTCAACTTTCCTCTGAAAATATAGGACTCAATAATATAGTGATAGCCCAGCTTGCCAGCTTGTTTTTAATTTGTCGGATGGCCTTCCTTGACTTGGGTTAATTGTGTTTGCCACTGTAAGGAAGAAACCTCTAGGGGAGGTTCTTCTGTTGGACCCTTTCAGCTAAAATAGTTTCAGAGTTTGATCAGGTTGGGCAAAAGGGTTGTGGTGGTAGAAAGGGAAGGAGAAAGAGAGGTTTTTTGACCAGGAATTCATGACAGAACAAGATCTCCTGATAGCTGCAATCATGGTTGTGCAGACGACAGAAGTCCATAGTCCATGAGATCATGTTTCTGGGAGTTAACCATAGGGGACTTTGGCTCAATCCAGGATGCAGGAATAATAAAAGTGTTTAATTGAAGACTTCCTATGCAATAGGTCCTACGCTATACAGAAAGGTTAACATCCTATCTCATAATCCTCAGAATTCTTGGCTTAACTTCCCTGTGTCCTTTTTTGTACTGGAGAAGGCCAAGAAATAAGCAGAACCAGTGTAGGATGGTGCTTAATGGAGTTTGACTTGGTCTTGGGATTCTGGAACAAAGTCCTTGGCCATCCAGGAAGCTCACAGTGTGGCTAGGACCTAATCTTTCTTTCTCTCTCAGTCCAGTCTACCTCGTGGGGAATAAAATGAAAGGAGATGTCCGTTTAGACTCTTCTTGAGGAAAGTCAATGAATAAAGCTGAATTAAACATGGAGAGTTGAGATGCTTAGAATAGTCAGAGAAACCTCAAACCTTCCCATTATTGCAAAGGGGGCCATGGAGAACTCAAATATCGAATTTATAGATGGGAGTTGTGTTTTTCTCTTTCTCTCCTGCTCCTGATAACTTTATTATCATTGTGTTGGTTGTATGAAATCTTACCAAAACAGTTCCAAAGAAACCAGTCCCAACATCTATGTCTGAACAGGTTTCTGTTTCCAATTTGTACGTTTGGATGTGGATGTGTTTTTATGTGTCCAATGTTAAACGAACTCCATGTCCTTCCATGGACGGCAATATGACTGACGTTACCTTGATTTTATTCTTGATCAACATTGGATTTGGTTGCTGGTTTAAATTATTATTATTTGCCTCTCTTGGTGTTAAAATCGATCAAACAAACTTGGGTACTCACACGTTTATTAAAGTAATTGGAATGAAAAGGAAGTTTTCCTTTTGATGATTGCTTAGATTTCAAAGTCCCATTCATTCAAAATCTGGATGTATTGAGAAAGGAAAATACCTTACTAAAAATATCTGTGGGTGTTTTCCTATAAGTGTAACTCTCAGTGTTCTGTATGTGCTATGTGAACAAGGAAAAACTGTATAAAAATGAATTTATATATTTATGGTTGAAATGGTGATGTTGCTTTGAACTTGATTTCGTTCCCCTCGAAAAACATAACAAAACAAAACCTTCCACACATTCATTAAAAAAAAAAAAAATACAGGAGGCGAAAGGTTTAGAAAAATATCAATTTATCTCAAGTGAAATTTAAAATCAAATCAAGGTTGCTCATAATTTTATAGTCCATTAATTCTGGTTAGAGGGAGAAGAAAGGAAAAAACGGGAGAAGGAAGGAAGGGAGGAAATCGGGAACGAAGAAAGGAAATGGGGAAGGAAGGAAGGGGAGAAGGGAGGGAAGGAGAAAAGGAAGGGAGAAAAGGAAGGAAGGAAGAAAAGGATCCTGTATTCTCCCATTAGAGACAATCCCTGGGAACACCAGTGATTCATTCAAAACACTCTAATTATGCAAAAGCAATGGGAAACTCTGGGTACACCCATATAAGATCTTTTCACTGCCCCCTCAGATCAATTCCAAATTTGGCTGGGTAATTCTGGGGGTTGAAGTCCACTGATCTTCAGTTTCTATGGAGATTCTCCATTATCCAGGTCAAGATTGTCCCAACGGCGCTTTTCTAAAAGGCAACTGGACTTCCTTGGGTTTTTTTTTCCTTTGAAAACCAAGTTCTGAAGAAGCTTCTTGGATGAGAAGCAAAACATTTCCAATGAGTTAAAAAAAAAACCCAAGTTCTGGTTCTAGGTGAGGCTACAGCCATACCGACACCTTTGCCCCTTACCTCCCCCAAGCAAAACCAGGGTAGCTTTGTAGCTGAAGAACCCAACTCAAAACATGGAATGAAATGAAACCAATACCCTCTTTCACTCAAGAAGACTTCCCTCGATAAAATAAGCCTTTTGTGATCGGTCCTTTTGCCCAATTAGCCCGGAGACCAATCTGGCATCTTGCTTTCTTTGGTTTCCCGGGCTGGAATGAAAATCTATACTTGTACATCTGGCATGTCTTGTGTGAAATAAGAATTCACTTCCCAGGAGCCTGGCTGGGCCAGGCCCGGAGGTTTCATATTACGATGCTAACTTCTAACAATTTTTGGCCAGCTCTGCTGTTTCTTGATAATTTCACGCAATGCTCAGGGGATTGAGGGGATTCGTGCATTCGGCGATAGAGAGGTTCTCACAGTGAGGCTATCTTTCACGACTCTTTTTGCCCCCCTCCCTCTCAACCCACCCCCCAAAATTGGGATGGGCAATTGACCTCCTGCAGGCTTTCTCATTGCGATGCTGCTGTGAAGAGAGGACGTGTTCTAAAATCTGTTTGTTGGTTTTTCTAATTGGCATTTGTGGACATCCCAGAAATATGCAACTTCTCGTATGGACACCTAAGGCAAAGCCTGAGAGGCCCTGGGTCCAAATGTCCTCAGACTTGGGGATACCCATCATCCTAGGACATTGATGACTGTTGATGGGACATCTGGACAGCATGCAATGTTACCTTGGCAAAGTCTTAAAAACACCTTGGTGAAGGACACAGTGGTGTCCTTAGCTATATTTTTAAGGCAGTTCAAATTAATATAAAGGTTTATTGCAAGCTTAAGCTCTCTTCTTGGTCTTGGGAATCTGGAACCAAGTCCTCACCCAACCATGAAGCTCACAGTCTGGCTACAACCCCATCTTTCTTTCTGTCTCAATCCAGTGTACCTTGTGGGAATAAAATTAAATATGAATTATTAGCAGTCAAAGCAAATTGGCAGTAGATAAAAGTCAAAGAAGAGATGGTTGTCCTATTCTGTAAAGCAGCAGAAGGCAGGACAAGAAGCAATGGATGAAAACTAATCAAGGAAAGAAGCAAGTAAGACTTGAGGCTAATGACCCTTGGGCTCAGCCTGGTCATTTCCTATTTCTTCCTTGGAGAGCACTGTTCTATTCAGATAGTCCTGCTGATTTTAAAAAAAATGCATGCAGGGGTATCTGGATTTGTGTGGATTTAATAAGTATCAAGTTGGCATCTACAGTTGTAAACGTAATAGCTCTCAAGTTACAATTTACAATGTTTAGCAACCATTCAAAGTTACAATGGCACCGGAAAAGGTGACTTACAACCTATCCTCATATTTATACAGCTATTGCATCATCACCAAGGTCATATGATCAAAATCCAGGTGCTTGCAACCAAGGTGTATTTACGATGGTTGCAGTGTCCCACAGCTAGTGGAAGGAACCTTGTCAGCTGGAATTTCTACTATCAAAATAGACGTATCTCCACGTTACAGATGCATTATTTTACCATTATATCTTGCAATGCTCATTCACTCTTCCCCTGGCTTTAAATATAAAACAATAATATAATGAAGGTTTAGCTGCTGCCTAATTCATATATAGCTGCACTTTATGCAACAATAGGCAAAATAATAATACTAGAATTATAATCTCTAGGACTTCCATTAACTGATACCTCGCATCCTCTGTTGAGTTATTTTGTCCCAGTTCCTCACTCAGGGCAGTTTTTAGAAAGTTGAATGAACTTTCCAAATGATTAAGCTGGCTGCCAGTAAAAGAAATTACATTCTTTTGCAAATATGGACAGCGTGAAATGGAATGGGGAAAAAAACAGACTTGCTTTATCAGAACTTGCAGCTGTCTTCAGGTAATTAGATTTTCATGGTTTCAGTGTTGAATACGTTCCATCAGGATTCTACGTTTTTGTTCTCTGGTGTCTATGAAAATAGGCTTTGTACACAAGTGTCTGTTTCTAACATGTCTTTCCATATATATGGATTATCTGTCTGTCTGTCTGTCTGTCTGTCTGTCTGTCTATCTCTATCTATCTATCTATCTATCTATCTATCTATCTATCTATCTATCTATCTATCTATCTAGTCTATCTAGCTATTTATCATCTATGAAAATGTATATGGCTACCCAATTTACTCTCAGTGACTTTGGGTGGTTTACAAGAATAAAAACACAATATAAATTCAATAAAACAGCATTAACCCTCACCATGTTGGCAACAACAATCAAACAGTCAATTGATGGGCTCCATTTCATTGTTGTTAGTTGTGAAGTTGTGTCTGACCCATCACAACTCCATGGACAACATTCCTCCAGGCCTTCCTGTCCTCTACCATCCACTGGAGTCCCTTTAAGCTCACGCCGACCGCTTCAGCGACTCCCTCCAGCCCCCTCCTTCTCTGCTGTCTCCTCCTCCTCCTCCTCCTCCTCCTCCTCCTCCTCCTCCTCCTCCTCCTCCTCCTCCTCCTCCTCCTGTCCTCAGTCGTTCCCAGCAAAGAGAAGTTTTCATGAGGTGGCCAAAGTCCTTGAGTTTCATCTTCAGAATCTGTCCTTCTAAAGAGCAGCCAGGAGTGATCTCCTCTAGGACTGACTGGTTGGATGGCCTTGCAGTCCAAGGGACTCACCTGGATTAGCAATGGAAATTTTGATCCCAGCTGCAGTGATACATCAAGGACCGCCTGCATCACATTTTCACCCACAAAGCCTATTTAACTTTCAAGTTTACGGTCAAGATTTGGTTTCCTTGTTCTATCTCTGAAATAGCTTCTGCAGGCATCTGTTTTATCCCTCTCCCATCTGTTCCATCTTGCAGCTTAACTGCTCGTTTGAGTAAATGGGGGTGGTTTCCATGACTGTCCAAACACTCATATTTTTTGGGGTGTGTGTGTGTGCTGCTATTAACAGCAGGATTTGCAGCCTGTCTAAAGGAAAATATTGCAAACAGGCAAGACATATATGGAATAGAGCCATGATATTGCAGCATGCAGAAAACCCACGACAACAGAGGACAAAAATCAGAAGACTTTATTATTATTATTTTCTAAATTAATTTTTAAAAGCACAGAGTTGCCCTGGTGGCGAGGGGCAGTTCTTTCATTGAATTCCCAAGCAAAATTTCCTCTCCTGGAGTTGCCTTGCATGTAAAGGGTTTCCCACGCCTGCGATTAATTTTGGACAGCGAAGAATAGTAGCCTATTATTAGAATCCTAGCTATAATTGAAAGGGTGGAGTTAAACTTGGACGGTGGCTGCCTTTGCAGAAAGTTCCATCTGAGGTTGTAGAAAAATGGTAGTTTTCATGGAGACACCCAGCTAACTCAGATTAAGCGATTTGTAAGCTGGAACCTTTATAAGACCTTAATGTGATGGGACCGAGATATGAGGCTAGAAGCTGCTGAAGATATCATTCACCGATTAGAAATGCATCATTGTTGGCTTCTCAGTTCTATTATTCTCCCCCTTGACAATAGAGGAAGACCATTGGATGACAAACCAAAAGCCCTTCTATATTCAGGACACTGTAGGCCACTGTTTTCAGCCTTGGCCATGTGCAGGGATGTGGACTTCAACTGTTCAAATCCTTATCAATGGCCACAGTGGCTGTGGAATTGTGTGGGTTGAAGTCCACAAAACTTCAACATGGTCAAGTTTGGGAAACCTTGCTCTATGCTCAAATGGAAACCTGTTATTGGTTGAACACCTCATGGTAATCAGTAATGTTGACTCTCAAGTAACCTGTCTCCAAATTTTTCTTCCAGTAAAAGGTTTAGGGAACAGAGACCAATCAGCAGAGATTTGGGTAATCTCTGCTGACCCAATGGCTCCAACCCAACATTTGATTGGCCTGTCTTAATAGCAAAATATCCATTGGCTTCTTGTGATTGTCTTGTCTGGACAACACAATATCGATTGGCCTCTTGTGATTGTCCTTTCTTGACAACACAATAACCATTGGCTTCTTGTGATTGTCCTGTCTTGACAACACAATATCCATTGGCTTCTTTTGATTGTCCTCTCTTGACATCACAATATCCATTGGCTTCTTGTGGTTGTCCTGTCTTGACAACACAATATCCATTGGCTTCTTGTGGTTGTCCTGTCTTGACAACACAATATCCATTGGCTTCTTGTGATTGTCCTGTCTTGACAACACAATATCCATTGGCTTCTTGTGGTTGTCCTGTCTTGACAACACAATATCCATTGGCTTCTTGTGGTTGTCCTGTCTTGACAACACAATATCCATTGGCTTCTTGTGATTGTCCTCTCTTGACAACAAACTATTCATTGGTTTCTTTCAAGTTTGTCCAAACTTGAGAGCAGGAGAAGACAATGGACAACTTCTGAAGGCAAGCTGTTCCACGATTAATTGCTCAAATTGTCAGGAAATTTCTTCATAGTTGCTTCTCTTCTTGATTAGCTTTCATTTCCTGACTGAAAGAACAATTGGTCAGTGGAATGGCTTATCTTCAGAAGTTGTGGGTGCTCCAACCTCCATCTCTATTCTGGAGGTTTTCAAGGAAAAAAGAATTGGATCAGACAATCACTTGTCTGAAATTGGTGTAGGGTCTCCTGCAGGAGGTTGAATTAGAAGATCTCCACAGCCGCTCCCTTCCAGCTCTGATATTCTGTCATTCTTTGCTTCTTCCCCAGCTGGTAGTGAGATGATAAATCTGCAGAGATGGAAAAGCAGGACCTCTTTGTAGAATCATGGGCCTTTTCCCCATTTATTTGTTTTGTTCCAAGCGGGTCAGCCTTGGCAAGGCGCTGCAGCAAAGATGCAAATGGAAGAGTCTTTGTGGTTCCTTAGCAACAGGTTGCCACTCTTTGAACAACTTGTTTAAATACACAGAGGGCTGGTTGCCTTTCAAGTATCAATGGCAGCAATTTCTTCATCTGAGTTGGCTTTTCATGCTCTCCCACTTCCTAGCTCTTTTCTTAGCGGACTGAAGGCTAAAACATACAAAGAACGGTTGCTGGAATTGGGTCTGACTAGTTTAATGAAAAGAAGGTCTACTGGTGACATGATAGCAGGGTATTAATATTTCAGGGGTTGCCACAAAGGAGAGGGAGTCAAGCTGTTCTCCAAAGCACCAAAAGGTAGGAGAAGAAGCAATGGGTGGAAGCTAATCAAGGAGAGAAGCAACCTGGAATTAAGGAAAAATGTCGTAACAGTGAGGACAATCAACCAGTGGAACATCTTGCCACCAGAGGTGGTGAATGCTCCAACACTGGAAGTTTTTAAAAAGATGTTGGAAAACCATTTGTCTGAAGTGGTGTACGGTTTCCTGCCTAGGCAGGGGGTTGGACTAGAAGACCTCCAAGGTCCCTCCCAGCTTCTATTCTATTCTATTCTATTCTATTCTTATTCTACTCTATTGATTCTTATTCTATTCTATTCTTGTTCTATTCCTATTCTATATTCTATTCTATTCTGTTTTGTTCTATTCTATTCTATTCTATTCCATTCCATTCCAAATTCTAAAATTCTAATCTCATCTTAAAACCCTCCAGTGATAGAGCACCTGCAACTTATGAAGGCAAAGTCTTTCCACTGATTAGGATGGTTTGGGCCAGAGGTGGTATTCAGCAGGTTCTGACCAATTCTGGAGAAGCGGTAGTTGAAATTTTGAGTAGTTCAGAATCCCACCTCTGACTGGCCCCTCCCCCACCTATTCTCTGCCTCCCAAGTCCCAGCTGACTGGCTGGGTCTTCTTTTGCTGCCCTGCAGAGGAGAACAGAACTGGAAAGCAGGTTAGCTGGGTTGGGGAGAGAATGAAGATTTAATGGTATCCTTCTCCTTCCACGCCCATCAAGCTACACCCACAGAACCGGTAGTAAAATTTTTTGAATCCCACCACTGGTTTGGGCAGGTTGTTTCTTCATAGACTTCCTAGGACATAGCCTGTTCATTGTGTGTGTGTGTGTTATCCTTGGAAAGTCAGGAGACGCCATGGACTTACAAGCAAGCTCTCTGCCTTTAGGATCTAGCAAAATCCTCTCCTCCAGGGTGGAAGAGAAAACAAAAGACATTCCACTCAGTGCAGACAGGCTGTTATTTCCGATAATCTATCTCATTATGGTTGCCTAGAGGCAAGAATTTTGCAGTGTTTATGTTTTGTTTTGGAAAATAAAGAGTTTTATGATCTTCACCCAGCTCGTAATGCTCTCCTTATTACTCCGCAGCCCTTGATGATAATTTGCAACTCACACACCCATCCAGGCTTATCTTTCTGCCGATGTCAGCATTTCATTCCTTCAGGTCCACACCCTGTCCATCCCTGGCCCTTGGTTCTTCTCAGCATATTTCTTCCAGACCTGAAGATAGAGAGTTTTTTCCCCCCTTCCTTTGAATTATATCAGCACAACTAACATTCCCATGGCAACCTGTTTTTTGTTTTTCTAAGGGATTTTTATATATTGGGGGATTATGATTTGGAAGGGAGGGAGGGAGGGAGGGAGGGAGGGAGGGAAAGAGGGAGGAATGTAGGAAAGAAAAGAGGAAGGGGATGGAAATGAGAGAGAAAGGAAAGAAGGGAGAAAAGAAGTAAAGAAGGAAGGAAGGAAGGAAGGAAGGAGACAAGTGGAGGAAAATGAGGGGATAGAAGAAGGAAGGGAGGGAGGGTAGGAGGAAGACCCGGAGGCAGAGAAGGAGGGAGGGAGGAAAATAGGAAAGAAAAGAAGAAGATGGAAATGAGGGAGGAAAAAAAAAGGGAGGAAGGGAGGAAGGAAGGAGACAAGTGGAGAGAAATGGAAGGGGATAGAAATGAATGAATGAATGAGATGAAATGAGAGAGGAAAGGAAGGAAGGAAGGAAGGAAAGGAGATGAGAGAGGGAAGAAGGAAGGGAGGGAGGGAGGAAGGAAAGGAGATGAAATGAGAGAGGGAAGGGAGGGAGGGAGGGAGGGAGGAAGGAAAGGAGATTAAATGGGAAAGGAGATGAGAGAGGGAAGAAGGAAGGGGGGAGGAAGGAAGGAAAGGAGATGAAATGAGAGAGGGAAGGAAGGAAGAAAGGAAGGAAGGAAAGGAAAGGAGATGAGAGAGGGAAGAAGGAAGGGAGGAAGGAAAGAAAGGAGATGAAATGAGAGAGGGAGGAAGGAAGGAAGGAAGGCAAGGAAAGAAGGAAATGTAACAACAAAGCTAATCCAACCATCAATCTAGCTGGTGTCTCTGGAAATAAATCAGCCCAAATAAATCTACTCATTGATTGGACAGACACGCTGTCGTTGTCCCCTTGTGCCCACATCCTGAAATTGTGTTTGTCGTGTGCTTGATTAGCAGCCAAGCCACTTGAGTGAAGAGGCACATTGTTTACCGAACAGCCACTATTGAGTTTTGCATGATCTGCTCCCTTGGATGTCGGGGTCCTTCACTTCAACTGTCGCTGCCTGAAAAGCCACTTGGCTGCTTGGGTACCTGTCTTGAGTGCTGTCATGTTGAAGGGCCCCGTTACTTCCGTGTGTGTGTGTGTGTCCCCACGTATGCATGCAAGAGAGAGAATTTTGTGGAAAGCAACCAAGCTCCAGGCAACTCACCTGATTTTCAGGGTATCAAAACCTCTCAGTGTTTCGGCAGCACGAACAACATGCTGAACTTCATGTTCTCTTGAGAACATTATATTATATTACAGCACAGTCTTGGAGCTACTGAGATAACCAGACTAGAAAGAAGGAGAAATTTTCTGACAGTGAGAACAATCAACGGATGGAAAAGCTTGTCTTCAGAAGTTGTGGGAGCTTCTTCACAACTGGAAGCTGTCAGGAAGAGAATGGAGTAACAGACTAAGAGTTGGAAGGGACCTTGTAGGTCAGTGGTCACCAACCAGTGGGCTGGGGACCACTGGTAGTCCATGAGAAAATTTTGGTGGTCCACAGAGAAATGTCACTCCCAAAGCAATTAATCCAGGCTGTGCGGGAACACAAGGCTGTGCTGCCCACATGAGCCATTGCTTGCATTGTGAACAACACAAGGTAGTGAGGGGAGGGGGAGAAGGGCAGGGGGGGACTTGTCCCACGTGCCCCATGCACCTGGCCTGGCCACTGGTCTGCTTCATTCCACTTCTTTTTTCTTCTGCTTTTGGCTGCATGCAAGGAAAGCAGCAAAAGTCTTTCTTTCTCTCCCCCAAACTCTGCCAGAAATTGGTCTTTGGGACCCTGCAAGGCATCCCTGCTCCAAGAGGCTACACTGGCGTGACAAGTCTCACAAAGACTCATTTCTGGTGGAGTTTGGGGGAGAGAAAGAAAGACTTCTGCAGCTCCTGCTGCTTTCCTTGCATGAAGCCAAAAGTCTCTCTCTCTCTCTCTCCCCCTGAGAACGGAGCTGCAGACAGTATCCTGCGATCCCAAATAAAGAATGATCGATTGATAGGAAAAGGGGGTGGGGGATTTTCCTGCAGACTTTTTGGGGGATTTTCCCAGGTTCTCTGATCCGCAGGATTTAAAGTTATGAGTTTGGTGGTCCCTGAGATCCAAAAGGTTGGCGACCCCTGTTGTAGGTCATCTAGTCCAGGGTCACCAACCTTTCAGACCTCAAGGACCACTAAATCCATCGTTTTAAATCCTGTGGACCACTAATATGATCTGCCTAATGCCCAGCTGGGTGGGCGTGGCTTGGTGGTCATGTGACTGGGTGGTCATGGCCAACCTGATATCACTTACATCAAGGGGCATCTCATTGGCCTTTACTCACCCCTCCCCTCCCAGCCACTCCTCCCCTCCCTTCCCAGTCTCCTTAGGGCCCCAATCGGAAGCAGTAGTTGAAGCTTGGCAGCCACCATGAGAAACCGTTTGCGAAACAGCTGGCTCAGTTCAAATTGGATCTGGCTGAGAAGGAGGCTCAGCAGAAGCACCTCACTGAGGACTACAAGCATAGGCTTTCCAAGCAGAGGGAAGACCTGCAGGAGTGCAGGGCCAGGTAACAGCACCTGGAGGCTCAGCAGGCTGAGATAGTCAGCCACTTCCAGGCCATGATGCAGTCCCACTGGAACGAGGCCCTCCAGCTCTTCGCCATTAGTGCCATATAACAAATGCACTATAAATCAAAATAAAATTAAAAAAGGGGGAGGACATGGTGGCTCAGGGGCTAAGACACTCAGCTTGTTGATCAGAAAAGTCGGCAGTTCAACGGTTCGAATCCCTAGTGCTGCATAACGGAGGGAGCTCCCGCTCCTGTCCCAGCTGCTGCCCAACCTAGCAGTTCGAAAACATGTAAAAATGCAGATAGGGGCCACTTTGGTGGGAAAGGAACAGTTTTCCGTGCACCTTCAGCATTCAGTCATGCCGGCCACATGACCATGGAGATGTCTCCGGACAGCCCTGGCTCTTCAGCTTTGTCATGGAGATGAGCAGCACCAACTCCTAGATCCGGGAACGACTAGCATGGATGTACAAGGGGGAACCTTTACCTTCACCTTTAAAAAATGCAAATAATTTTTCTGTGCACCCCCCCAAATTTTCTCACGGACCACCAGTGGTCCATGGATCACCAGTTGGTGACCACTGATCTAGTCCAACCTCTCCTGCCCCATGCCAAAGCAGGAGACAATACGCTACCCTGTTTCTCCAACAATACGGCCTCCCCCAATAGAAAGTCCCAGCATGTTTTCTAGGCATGAAATGAAATTAAGCCCCTCCCCCCCAAATTAAGGCCTATATTAAAACATGCAAAATGGGGGGGAATGGGGGGGGGGCTTGCCATTAGGAAGTACTTTTGTTGCACACCCGGATATGGTGCTGCCTGCGTTGACCCCGATACGAAGTGCCCCACCAATGCCGAGGTCAACATCCAAGTCATCGCCGCCCGCCTGAAGATGCAAGGGGGGGAATTAAGTCACCCCTCAAAAGACAGCCTAGCCATTTTTTCAGGGCTCAAAAAAAAAAAAGAAAAAAGACCCGGCCTTATTATATGAGAAACAGGGTATTTCTGACAGATCTCCAGCTCTCTTCTTGAAAGCTTCCAGCAATGAATTTCTGAAGCTGTTTTCCATCGGTTGATTGTTCTTCTAAAGTAGTGTCTAAATTCTCAAGTAGTCACATCAAAATGAATACTGCACAGTTTTCAGTCACTGGCTAAGAACACACAAAGCAACACTTTTTTCCCAAATTAATGCATGCAAAGAGGACTTTTCCCCCTCCAGGACGGACAAATTAAAATAATCAAAATCCCAGACTGAATTCTTTTTTTTTTTTAAAGGTTACTGTAGGGAATTTACAGATTTTTCCAAAATGCCAAAGCAAACACTGCGGTATCAAAGGTTATGTTCGGGGAGAGGGAAATGGAGATTTCTCTGAGGAGCAGCTAACAGCATATTTCATATTTCTTATTACTATTTGTGGGAGGGTTGGAAGACTGCAGAGCGGGAGGAGGTGCCTGTAAACTTTTCAATTTTTTTTTTTATTATCAAAAAATGGTTTAAGGATTGCAGTAGGCTGGTCCTGGTTTAGGCTGTGTGGTCTGGTGTAGAACATTACATCACTGCACTGTATATATGAGCCGGTTGCCAAACACCCAAATTTTGATTGTGGGGATGCTGTGATTATGGCAAGAGGAAGAATACAGTAGAATAATAGGGCTGGAAATCTGAATCTCTGGGGATATTTTCATTTTAAAAAAAGAAAGAAAGAAAATATGTTTCTGTAGAGCAATATGTTTTTTTTTTTTTACAAACATAATTGTCTTTGATTCCTGTTTGGGCCGGGGGTTGGACTAGATGACCCACAAAGTCCCTTCTAACTCTGTTTTTCCGTTCTGTTCTGATCTTGGAGGTCCACCCCACTGTCTAAGGAAGAGTCCTAATATCAATCTGGACAAATGGTTGTGCACAAAGAAACAGCCGTGCTGGATCATAGACTAAGTCTATGCTAGCAACATTTTGCTTCCCAACTGCCCAGGCAAGTCCTTGACTTATGGTTGTACAACTGGGACCTGAATTTTCTGGGGAAGGCAATTGCTAAACGAGTAATTCCTGGTTGTTATTGTAAGTCATGTTTCTCAGTGCTCTTGCAACTTCAAATGGTTGTGGAATGAAGGGCTGTGGGCCAAGGACTGTATTTCACAACGTTATCTTCTTACTCTTCTTGGTCTCCTTTGAACAGAATAGAGTTGGAAGGGACCTTGGAGGTCATCCAGTCCAACCCCCCGGCCCAAGCAGGAGACCCTACACCATTTCTGATAGATCGCAGTCCAATCTCTTCTCGAAAGCCTCCAGGGATGAAGCTCCCATAACTTCCGAAGGCAACTTCAGTTCCATCGGTTGATTGTTCTCACTGTCAGAAAGTTTCTCCTTATTTCCAGGTTGAATCTCTCCTTGATCAGCTTCCACCCATTATTCCTTGTCTGGCCTTCGGGTGCTTTGAAGAATAGCTTGACCCCTTCCTCCTCTCTGGGGCAGCCCCTCAAATACTGGGAGACTGCTATCCTGTCTCCCCTGGTCCTTCTCTTCCCTAGACTAGACAGACCCAGTTCCTGCAACCGTTCTTCATATATTTTAGCCTCCAGCCCCCTAATTATCCTGGTTGCTCTTCTCTGCACTCTTTCTAGAATGTCGACATCTTTTTCTACAGTGTGATGACCAAAACTGGATGCAGGACTCTAGGTGGGATTCTCAGGTGCTTCTCCTGAAGGACTCTTCTCTACAAGGTTATCAATTTACTCTTATACATTGATTTAACAACACTGAGGAGGACCCAAAGTTCTTCAAGAGAGGCAACCTATTGGAGCAATCTTCTGTTTCCAACTTCATTGAATCCAAGGGAGCTGACCTGCCTGAAAAGGCTTTCTGAATCATCAGACAGATGTAAACATAACCATGAGTGAAGAACCCTCAAGTATTGGAACACTGCTATCTCTTCCCCTCTTTTAAAAGAGGCTTCTGGCTAATTCAGGAATCTGAAAGAGGCATGCTTTCAAACCTATCGGTGTGTCCAAAAGAGAGCAATTACAACCCTCTCAGGCCAAGGAAGGCTTTAAAAGAAGACAGATAGCTTAAAAAGAACTGGCTGCAAGTGGACAGAAACAGCACAGGACACAAGTGCTCTTGACACGGCGTGTGGATTTATTTCCACCCAGCTCTTTGTCGAGAGAATGGAAAAAAAAAACCCGGAAAAAAACCCGGCGGGGAAGAATCTCAGGCCAGTAGACGTTCTCCTTCCAAAACTCATTTCTCACCAAGCGAAAAGCAACTGACATTTGAAAAGGATAACTGGCCCATGATGTCCTTGACCTCTTTGGGGAGGATGGGGGTTGGGGGTTTGGTCTTTCAACATCAGCGCCAATGAATTTTGGCTATTAAGAGAAAAGGTCAGCGGCTTCTGTCGGTAAACATGGTTGTTTTGAAAAGCATGGCAGAGCTCTCCAGATACCTGCTGAGAAGAATTGCACCATGCCTCTTGAGGTTCAGTCCCTCTGTTCTGCCTGGTTTGTGATTAAAGAAGGGGTGGACTGCTGGGGGTTTGCAGGGGTTCGGGCCCTAGAGCCCCCTAGCTAAGATTCTGTGCAGTTCAAAGAACCCCCTCCTGAATCCCACTCCTAGCTGTCCCCGCCCACTTCACCCCGCCTCTCCCAGGAGTCCCCACAAGGCCCATTTTGGATGCAGAGAAGTGCAGGGCGTGCACGGAGGTTCAGGGAGGGAGAAAAATGGGCCTCCTGGAAGTTTGAAAAGACCAGAAATGGGCCTGTTTCTGGCTTCAAGAAAGCCTCCAGAGCCTGGGGAGGCCGCTTTTGCTCTCCTGAAGTCTCAAGAAAAGCCTCAGGAGCCCAGGGAGGGTAAAAACAACCTTCTCCCTGTCGTAGTGCAGGAGGCCAACTAGGCCACGCACACCAATGCCACGCCCACCCAGCAACCGGGCAGAAAACCCATTGCTAAAATTTTTGAAGGCCTCCCTTGGATTAGACAGCATCTTTCTGGGCTCCTCACTCCCCCAGAATATGCAATAGCATCACTCGGATGAATGAATGAGTTGGGTGTTGCCATTTTAAGTTTCCATCGGGTCTTGCATCATCCATAATGCATTGGGGAGTAGTTGGGCATTAAAGAGGTCTCTTTAAGGCAGTGGCCCCCAACCTTTTTTGTGCCACGGCCTGGTACCGGCATCACAAAATGATCCGCGGCCCAGTACCGGCATCAGCACGCATGACAAGGCAAGGCGAGCCGAGCGACCGGCCAGCCAGCCTTCCCCCGCTTCTCCCCGCCACCTTCAACTCCTCCTTTGTACCTTTGTCGATAGGCTTTGGGACAGCTTCGGGATGGTCGCTAGGCTCACCTTGCCTTGGGTGCTGAAAGAATCCTCGTGCCTTAGTTTTGTTCGAAACCGCCCCCCCCTCGATGAAACTAAGGCGTGAGGATTCCTTCAGGACCCAAACGCTGATTTCCAACCGGAAAAGCTCACCCGGAAGCACGTTATCATCGAAACAAGATGGCGGTGCCCAGCAAACCGGTGGCCTGGTAGAAAATGTTCCACGGACCGATACCGGTCCGGGGCCCGGTGGTTGGGGACCCCTGCTTTAAGGGACTCCAGGGGTTATTTACGAGGCCACCCCTTTGGGAAAGCTGTCCTAAGCAGCATCTCTCTGCTTCTCTGCTCCCAAGATCATAGAAACCATGGTCTACAAGTTATGTAGGTCTAGAGCTAAGTCCTTGACTTCGGACCACAATCGAGCCCAACATCACTGGTAAGCAAGACAGTCACTTAAGTGAGCCTCGTCCCATTTTACAACCTTTCGTGTCACCCTTGTTAATGAATAACTTCAAATGGTTGCTGCACAAACCGTTGTAAGTCGAGGACTATCAATGCACAATCTAAGACCAAGGGTATCCAACCTTGGCCACTTGAAGACTTGTGGACGTCCACAAGGCTTCAAGTTGCCAAGGTTGGACATCCCTATCTTAAGATGCTTTCTGCAGTCAAGCAGCTCCTTTTTCCAGAATTCCACTTGATTTGCACACTATTTTCCTTCAACGGCAAAGCATGCCAGCTTTCTCTCCAACCCTGAAAGAAAATAAAAGTGAGACAAAAATAACATCCCATTTTTTGACCACATTACCATATAAGGCCCTTTAAGGGTTTTCAAGATTTCTTTCAGGTTTCCCCTCCCACCCCCGGTTCAAATGAGATAACTTAAGGAGCCACATCGATAAATAGACCACGGTGGTCAGCCCGTCTCTGTGAACATAAATAATAAGCCTGGTTATTATTGATAAACATGTTATCCTTAAAAAACTTCAGCTGGAAGAGAGTAAAAGACACTGCAGATATTTCAAAAACTGTAAAAGGACAGTCAAAAGATAAGAAGTGGTTGTAGACTTTCTACGAGTTAATCACAATAACAGATTGTAAACAGAGAAGTTTAACTTCACAGTTGGTTAACCTGTTAATGATTTTTTCATAGATAGATAGATAGATAGAAAGATAGAGAGATAGAGAGATAGAGACAGAGATAGATGATACACATAAACATAGATGATAGATAGATACCGCTAGATGATCTATCATCTATCTATCTATCTATCTATCTATCTATCTATCTATCTATCTATCTATCTATCTATCTATCTATCATTATCATCTCTCTCTCTCTCTCTCTCTCTCTCACATCCAACCATTATCTATCTACCATCTATGTCTTTCACTCTTTATCTCACCATATCTTTGTCTCTCTCTCTCTCCCTCCTTCCCTCCCTCTATATCTATCTATCTATCTATCTATCTATCTATCTATCTATCTATCTATCTATCTATCTATCTATCTATAATGTATGGTAGGTCAGATTGGGTTGCAAATAGACATGAAAGTTTATAAATCTTGGACCTGTTTGGCAAGGTGGAAAACTATTCTTGCTGCAATATATTTGCCGGAATACAGCTGGGAGGGCAGGTAATGTGTGTTTTTTTAAATCCTCTGGCTGAGTTTTCCCCACCCTCCAGATAAATCTTGACTCCCTCTTCTTTGGGGCAGCCCCTGAGATATTGGAAGACTGCTATCATGTCCCCCCTAGTCCTTCCTTTCATTAAACTAGACATACCCAATTTTTGCAACCCCGTTATTCATATGTTTTAGCCTCCAGTCTCCTAATCATCTTGGTTGCTCTTCTCTTTCTAGGATGTCCTGGTGGCAGGAAAGAGACTTGCTTTACCTAGAAATAAAGCAAATTGAATCAAGATGACTGACTTTTAAATTAACCTCAGTGGCATTTCTCCCATAAATGCAATCTCTGCAGGACACCAGAGAGGCTAATATAAAGGGAACAGGACATTCCTCCCTTCCTGCTATATTAGTTATAGCAAGTGATGCCTTCTTCCCGGTTCTTTTTCCTTCTTTTTTCCCTTGGAGGACAAAATGAGATGTCCATCACCATGAAATTGCTACCTGCAGATATAATATTTTTTTTTGCAGCACCAGAAAATAACAGACAGATGCAATCCATTTTCACACTATTCAATATTAGCACACATTGCTTGTGGCTGGGCAAACTTCAACGATCCTAATGCAGTTTGGAAAAAAAAAAACCAGGCAGCTTAAAAAAAATCCATTTTCCATGGGCTCCGAGCACATTCACATATGCGGCCCAAATTGAGACGCAACTATCTCCTGGCTGCCAGAAAATGTAGCTGAAGAAAAAGCTATTAAGTAAAATGTCAGCCTGGGAGCACAAGAAAGTTATTTTTCTCGCTCTTTCCATTCTACTCCCCTCCTTTTTTTTTTTTTTTGATTAATCTGAAAGAAAAAAATAAATATAATTATCAATTTCAGGCCTTAGCAGAATGGGAGGGAGCATTTCCCAATTATAACACAGTCCAATTTGCTTGTCTGAGTTTTGGGTTTACACCTGGAGTCCGTGGGAACATTTATTTAGTTATTTACATCCGGCCTTTCTTAATTTTACAAATAACTCAAGGTGATGAACACAGCCAACACACTTCTTCCTTCTCTTTTCCCCAAAGCAACCATCCCATGAGGTGGATTGGGCTGAGAGAGAATGACTGGTACAAGGTCACCCCGATGGCTTTGATGGTTAAGGAAGGGAGTAGAACTCAGGAGTCCTATTGATTGGCTCAAATTCACCCAGGTGGCTTTCATGCCTAAGGCAGGACTAGAAGTCACAATCTCCTGGTGATTGTCCCAAAGTCAGCCAGCCACAGAGGTGGTATTCAGCAGGTTCTGACCAGTTCTGGAGAACCGGCAGCGGAAATTTTGAGTAGTTTGGAGAACCAGCAAATCCCACCTCTGACTGGCCCTGCCAACCCCACCTCTTCTCTGCCTCCCAAAAAACATGTGTGGGGCATTGTGTGTTTTTGGGGTCTGCTTGATCTTTCTTGGCCCTGAATTTGCCTAAAATTCTCAGGGTGGTCCTCTTCTCAAACCTTTTCTATTAAGCAAATGCCTCTTCTTCTTCTTCTTCTTCTTCTTCTTCTTCTTCTTCTTCTTCTTCTTCTTCTTCTTCTTCTTCTTCTTCTTCTTCTTCTTCTTCTTCTTCTTCTTCTTCTTCTTCTTCTTCTTCCGCTTCCTCTTCCTCCTCCTCCTCCTCCTCCTCCTCCTCCTAGCTATATAATTCCTCAGCAAAAAGCCTTGTGTGTTCTTTCTTTCTTTCTTTCTTTCTTTCTTTCTTTCTTTCTTTCTTTCTTTCTTTCTTTCTTTCTTTCTTTCTTTCTTTCTTTCTTTCTTTCTTTCCTCCCTCCCTCCCTCCCTCCCTTTCTTTCTTTCTTTCTTTCTTTCTTTCTTTCTTTCTTTCCTCCCTCCCTTCCTCCCTCCCTCCCTCCCTCCCTCCCTCTCTTCCTTCCTTCCTTCCTTCCTTCCTTCCCTCCCTCCCTCCCTCTTTCTTTCTTTCTTTCTTTCTTTCTTTCTTTCTTTCTTTCTTTCTTTCTTTCTTTCTTTCTTTCTTTCTTTCCTCCCTCCCTCCCTCCCTCCCTCCCTCCCTCCCTCCCTCCCTCTCTTTCTTTCTTTCTTTCTTTCTTTCTTTCTTTCTTTCTTTCTTTCTTTCTTTCTTTCTTTCTTTCTTCCTTCCTTCCTTCCTTCCTTCCTTCCTTCCTTCCTTCTTTCCTTCCTTCCTTCCTTCCTTCCTTCCTTCCTTCCTTCCTTCCTTCCTTCCTTTCCATCTTTGTATCTTTCTTTCTTGTTTTTCAAACTCTTTGCTGGATTAGAGCTTCTACTCACCCTTGTTTTGTTGATGGAGGAGGAGAAAGAATGCTTGCCCAGAGATGCCTCCGCTCCCTTTACTCAAAAAACCCCGCCTTGCTCCAAAACTAAATGGAGGCCTCTTTGGGTCTTTCTTCTCTATAAATTGCCTTCCCTGCCCTCACTTTAGCCTCACAAAACAAACATTAGTTCCTATCGCCTAGTCAGGATGAGAATGCTGAAGGAGAAGGAACTCAAACACTCATTTCTCTTGCTAAACCAACAATGTAAAAACCTTTAATCTTTTCTGTTGATGAGAGGAAAGAATCAGGGGGTGTTTATCCCCCTCCTTTCTTTCGTTTTTGCTTGCCAATGTTAAGTAGCAGGTTGCTTGGACGGCTCCCACCGGCCGTTTCCAGCTCCGGCTCCTTCAAACATCACTTCGCCATTAGCCCTGCGTTAGTAGTAAACATTTCCTTATTTTTCCTGGCACATCAGAAAAAAAAGCCCACCCAAGTTTAGCTGAGAGTCAGAGCTGGTTCTGCGGTAGCGTCTTCTGATCCTGCAGAGGAAAACAGAGACCGAGGTTAGGATGAGGTTGGCTTCTGCTGGTCTTCTGGGCTTCAACAACAACAACCCCATAAGACATGTTCTCTTGAAGGCCCATCTCACCTAGGTTCGGTTTCAGAAGTGGCCAGCCAGATGTTTTGGTCAGTTCAAAAAGACAAGTAAGAGGGTGACCATCTGTTCCCCATGTTGCTTACTTAGCAGACACTATGTCAAATTGGGTAGCTGTGATTTAGGAGGCTGCTGACAGCTGAAAAACCAACAGACATTGAAAGGTTTGGCCTTCGGTGAAGCTGCTCAATCTCTTTCAGAGTTTTTTAAGCTGGGTGACCAGACTTGGCAGAAAACTTTACAGTTTGACTTCGAGTTGGGTATATTATAGAAACAAAACAAGCTCTGGAAAACTTAATCCATGAGGCATAATTCATGGCATGACTTGGGACTCAATCTGAGGACCATCTAAGGGGTTCTTCAGATGTTGCAGAAGGAACCAAGACCTAGACCTTCACTGCATGGAGTCAATGAAATCAGGGGTGGGACCCAAATTTCTTAACAACCAATTCTGTGGGCATGACCTAATTTGTGGGTGTGGCTTGGTGGTCATGTGACTGGGTGGGCGTGGCTTGCTGATT